>OW799233.1:36778472-37978472 GCA_941918925.1 Phyto melanocephala
GTACAACATCTGCAATAAAAAATAAAATAAATAAATAAGTAAATAACAGATTAAACATTCGTTTCAAGTAGAAAAATAGTTAGGGCCGTATTCATAAAAAATATTTTAGGTTTATTGAAGGCTTATTTGACAAATTTTTCTACAACATCTGTCGAATAAGCCTTTAATAAACCTAAAATATTTTTTATGAATACGGCCCTTAATTTATAATTTATTTTTTGATGATGTCTCTTACAATTTCATTTCATTTATTTATTTTTTAGTTTTGCATAATTTTTATCACGAGTCAAACTTTTTTAAAGATATTTTTATTAATTTTATTTAGTCTATTTCGTATTTATAACCCATGTTTAAAATGATACTTTGCAGATCTAAAAATTAAATTTAACACTTTAGTAAAAAAAAATCCGACATTTTAACAAATTAGTCAAATTTAGGCTTAAACTTGTTACAAAACTTTTTTGAATAAGGATTAATGGTGGTCAAATTATGTAACAAAAAGTTACATATTTTTTTTATTCTTCACTCGGGGAACAAGATTTTTTTTGAAAAAAAAACATTTCCACGAAATTATTAGCTAACTTGATTAGTTAATATTTTAGATAATCTAATAAGAATTTTCAAATTTCGATCACGTTTGAATGCCTTAATTTACTCCTAGATTTTTCTGTGCTCTTGGTAGATTCTAGCAAGTATTCTTAAATTACGATTGCGTTTGTACGTAATTATTCAGGAGACAAATTACGAAATTTAAACGTAATTTGTCTGCAGTGTTCTACTTTTAGAATTCGTAGGTACCTACAAATATCTGCGATACAAATTCTTTTAAAATTACGAAAAACAGAATTAAAAATTCATTAATTTAAACAAGTATTCATCAACAAGATGTATTATCATTTCCAATTGAGTAATTCACAATGTGTCCTATGAGACGTATTGCCATGTAATATAATTTTTTTTAAATTTTAAAACAGGTTTTAAAATTTTTACAATACGATACTTTTTAATCATTTTAAAATGTTTGGGTTATTACGACTTTATGAAAATACTACACTTAGAACTTCTTGTGAATTCAGCAAATATGTTTTAAAGTTTGTTATAAATTTTTATATCCAAACATCCTTTAAAAAAGTAAAAAATAAATTGATTCCAAATAATACTTACAATGCGGATACGGTGACCCATAGCATGACCAGGCAAATTTCTGTTGAAACGAGCTCGTACACAACCACTGTTACCATGCAAACGGGTTACCTTTCCCCAGACGGCACGGACGCGGGTCTTGCGTTCAGGATGTTGTGGTACGCACTTCTTGGTTTCAGCTTTGTACACATAGACACATCGTTTGCCAACATAAAATTCACCGTGTTCCTTTCTGCGAGCACCCTCAATCTAAAAATAAAGCAAATATCTAGAATGAAGTAAAATAAATATATAATAAAACAAGTTACTTACTTTTAAAATTGCTTGATTTTCATGTTGGTTTCTTAAACCACGTTTGTAGCCAGTGAACACGGCTTTTGCAAACAAACGACCATGACGTTTGTATTTGGGTGCAGATTTGACATCGGCAGCCTTTTCAGTTTTGGTAGATTTAACGGCTTTGGAGACCTTAGCAGACTTAATGACCTTGGCAGGAGCAGCAGCAGGGGCAGCTTGAGTGTCGGCCATAGTTAACTATACAAAATCAAAATAAACAACATTACATTAACTTCGCTTTAACAAACTGCTTTCGTTTTTTCATCTTTTTCAAAAACTATTTTGTATACAAATATGTAAACATTGCTTTAGGTTGCGTTTGTTTTTTACTTTAATTCCCAACCTAATTTCTTTGTTGAAAAATATTTCAAATTTTTATCATTAAACATCTGTCCGATTCTATATTCTACACACTTAAAAATATTAAATTTTAATGATCGGTATCGTATTTTAGTTATTTCACGTTTAATTTAGTTAAATTTAAAGCATCATTTAGCATATTTATAATATTTTTTGTAGAAATTCACAAAAATTGCGTACATACCGGAAACTTGACAAATGGCAAAAGAGCGAAGACTTGACATAAATGTCATTTTGTAAATTTGATAATTACTTAGTGTTGCTAGAGCCCTCAAGTGTCCAAATAAAAATTTCAATATTAAAAAAACAGAGTTGCTAGGGTGGTCTGAAATGCCACTTTTTCCCGATGTCATGACATTTTGCATTTCTTATGTGAAATTTACGACGACTTTTTTAATAGTTTTACGTAAATTTATCCGATTAACCTTCTTTATTTTCTCGCACGTACTAACTTTCATTTACACAAGCACGTGGTGATATTCAAGTATCGTATATGTATTATTAGCAAAAAAAATTAAAAATATGTAGTCGAATCTTAACCTTGTTGGAAAACTTTATGTGTCAGCACATTTGCATACGCTAGGTTATATAACAAAGAAAAAATGGTCAATCTCGAAGAATTTTCTATATTCTCCAATTTTGATAACAAAAAATTTGCTAATTTATCTGTACTAGCTGTCAAAAACAAAAAAAAAAAGGTAAATGCAAAACAATATTGTGAATAAAAAATCAAAAAAAAATCATTGTGATAATAAAAAAAAAGGTGTTTAAACATATAAATTTTAATTAAAAAGGAAAAAAGAGATATAGTGAAACGCATTTTAAAGTGTAGAAGAATGACTTCAATAAACCTCAGAAAAACCAAAAAACCGCGTTAAATAATTGAAAAAATTCAAAATGTCAAAGTGAAACAGGAACAATAATAACTATCGTCTGAACGGCAGAGTTCGCATTCCAGATTCAGAGAGTGAACCTCGAGATTCATATTGCCGTGTGAAAATGGTTTTATGTCGATCATAATTAAAGCTGTTTACACTTTCTAAATTATAAATGGTACCTTTTGTGCAACACTGTAATTGATACTCTGTTTTCTTCGCATGTGTGCACGCATCTCTAACTTGTTTTGTTGCCTAAATTTTTGAAATTCATTCCAGTATTTTTGCAGAAACGTACAAAGCCCAGATTTTTTTGTAGAAATATATTTGTTAAGTTGTTTTATGTTGATAAGTGTTTTTATGTACAATTTACTAAAAATCTAAAGGTTTAACTTAAATAACATATAAAAAAAAATACAATGGCGGATTTAGAAGCTCTCAGCAACAAAGAATTAAGACAAAAATGCATTGAATTTGGTATGCCCAATGTGCCAGTGACCGATTCGAGTCGTAAAATTCTTATCAGACGCCTCGAGGCTGCAATATCGGGAAAGCCAATACAAACTACTCCGGCCAAGACAAATCGTCGAGAAACAGTGCATGTGTCAAAGCTGTCAGAAGTGGCGTCATCACCTAAAATAATTACTGACAAAAAAAATGTGCCTAAACAAGCTACTGCAAGTAATCGACCTTCACGTCGTACCATAGCAGAGACGGATAGACACATTACCACTACTACCACGGTTAGTGAGCCGGAGTATTCAGATGTTTCTCCGGACCGTATAGACCTGGAGCCAATAAGAGCAAAAACTAAAACTCCAGAAAAGACTTCAACTCTTTATCCCAAGTTGCCAGCTAAAGAGCCCTCTCCGAAACCTCAACAGCTAAGTAAAACCGGGGTCGTAACCACTTCCTACGTTCAAGAAACTGCTCCAATTAACAAAACTTATGCTACTCCCGAAGAGACAATTGATTTGGATGAAGAGGAAGTATCCATTAAGAAATCCATCGGTAATCCTACAAAATTCAGTTATGTTCCGTTGTCGGAATCCAAGATCTCCAGCACAGCTCCCCTAGCAGCAAGTCTTAGTTCCAGCACTCGCTACAGTTCATTGGATTCGTATAGCCAGAACAGGCCCACTAACTATTTGACCTCTACGAATGTTCGCAAAAGTTATATACCACCTAGCAGTGGCTATAACAAATCATCAGTAAATACCCAATATGCCCAGCTTTATGAAGATGAACTAGGAGATGAGGATGATGAGGAAGATGTTATCTTGGTAGAAGAATCTCCAATTAAGGATGCAGAGACTCCATTCCTTAGTCAATTTGCTCGTAATTTGGAAAATCTCAAAGCCACCCCTATACGTCACTCGGTGGGTCCCAGCAAAATGACTCCATCCAACCCTATGCTACGCAATCGTAATGCTACTTATAATAGACGCACCATAGCTACTCCATCCGCTAGCATCAATCCTAGACGTACCATAAATACGGCTAACGATAATCATGATTCTGCATTTCGTCAATTTATTTTTTCAATGGAAGAAAAATATCATTTAAAACCTTCTTTAATTTTAATCACTATATTTATATTTGCAATTTTCATTTATGTTTTCTTTATACAAAGTGTTTAGATTTTTATGTTCTTATTGTGAATTTTTTGTCTATTTGTATTCTTTAAATATTTGTCTAATTCTTTATTTTACAAGAGTTTTGTGCCATTGATTGGTATTTTGGTTTAGTTGAATCGAATATTTTTTTTTCACAATTTGTAATGTTTTTTTAAGTACAATTTTTTATAAAATTAACTTAAATGCTAACATTTTATTTTTTACTGATATTAGACGAACAATGTTTAAAAATAATTTTAAAATTATCACAAATTAACTAAAATAAACTCAATAAAAATCAAATTTTTTTTATCTTAGTGGAATTTCACAAAATATAAGACGTACGTATGTAGTTCAGTGAAATTTTCTAAATTCAAACAGTTAGCTCAATGAAGTCTTTATGATTTGAACATTTAGCTATTAATTTAAACTGATCAATGGAATCCGCGTAATCTGGGACATCAGAAATACCGAAAAATTGCCATATAGCTCTTATGATTTATGCAGTTAAAAGCTCAAAATCAATACATATTTAGCATTATTACGAGTGTAGTTGTCGTACTGAAAACTAATTGCACTTCTAAATTTGTACTGGGATTGTCGAAAAGGACTAAAAAAAGTTTATAAAAGCGACTACGATAATGTCAAACGTAATGAAATTGATTATTGTTAAAAGCGGCAGTTTAATTAAAACATTTGTTTCACGATGATCGGAGACTGGTAATGTAGTTGATGCTTAATTTATTAGGAATCCAGTTTGTGCAATCGCCATATTTTTCACACTATCTAAAATTTTTTCTATCGCAAATTATCAATGTGATAGACCCAAGTGAGTTGCACAACAGTTTCCTTTTCTAATTTATATTGTTCACAAAGGCATAAACAATTTGATGATGAACTCGAGCGATGACTTTGTTCCTTAAAACGATAACTTTGTTCTTATTTATTTTGAGATGAGAGTATTTTTAGTAACCCAGAATTTTTACGCGATGTGTGTGATCAACTTGGCAAAAGTTATTTTTCGTTGTTTATTACGAATTAACAATGTTTAATAATCAATACGGAAATTATTTTTAAACTAGTTTATATATTTTTATTTAATTTATTTTTTTTTTATTTGTTAATGAGTAATCGTTTGGATTTATAGTAGAAAAAATGGTTGCAACAAATCTGTAAGTATTTCAAGGAAATTCCAAATTTGTTAAAATAAATGAAAAAATTTATTACGATTAGTAAACACTTTTCAGCAGTATTAATAAATTTATTTCTTTTTAATATATTTTTTATTATGAATAACCTACTATTTACAAAAAATAAAAAACAAACAATTACAAATTTGAAAAAGAAGAAAAAACTAGATGATATGATGGCAAATTGGTGGTTTTAAGATAAATAAAAAAAAAATATTAGAGCAAAAGTTCTTACAAAAGTAGATGGTGTATTTTATGCAATTCTATTTTTGAATTTCTTCTAATAGATAATTAGAGGTGACAACGGCCATGCTTGACCAAAAAACTTTAGAAATTTAGTTTAAAGTAAGAATTTCTATGTTATCATTTTGAAAACAACAAAATGGTAGAAAAGGAGACAAGTAAATGTATTTTACCTACATCAAAATAATAATAATGGATTAAATTAAGATTTAAACAAACTCGACTAAAAATTAAGCTTAAGATGCTTATGTTTATTTTAGTGTGTTAGTTAAAATGGAACTTAAACTGGAACGGTGACCCGTGCTGGAAGTACTGGAATGGATTGCCCCCATTGAAACCCTGTTGACCCTCTGGATCTAAAGGATCTTGGCCACTGTCAAATTGCTTTCGTTTTTCAGGATCGGTCAGTACTTCTTTGGCGGCTGCAATATCAATGAATTTATTTTCGGCAAATTTCTTTTCATCATCCTTAAAATTGTCAGGATGCCACTTTTGTGCGGCTTTACGATAGGCTTTAATTATTTCCTGTTTACTAGCATTGCGCTTAACACCCAAAATCTTGTAGTAGTCCCTTCGTTCTGATTGTTTCTGCAGTCTTTTAGCTTTTTCTATGCCCTCCCTGGCTCTTTGAAGATTTTCTTCTAAATGTAAAGCCTCTTGGAAGTCGCGTATTGCATCGTTATACATTTCAGAGCCAATGTAAGCCTCGGCACGATCACAGTAAATTTGAGCGTCTTGCTTAATGTTTAAAGCATACTTGCAGTAGCCTAAAGATTTCACGTATTGTTCGTCTCGCATGTAGCAGGTGCACAATAAACGTTTCGCTTCGTATATTACCATTGTTTCTTCTTTTTCATGATTCAATAGTGACTCAGCCGATAATATACAGTCTTCATAATGCTTATTATCACGAGCAGTTTCGGCACTTGACAAATACTTATCCATTTTCTTCAATTTTTTATAGAAGGGAAAACAGTCTTTGTGTTCTGGATCGAATTTCAGACACTCTCTTATTTCTTTCAAAGCATTTTTAACTTGTCCAGTTTTGTACAACAGCAAAGCCAAATTATAATAGCCTTCCGTACTATCCTGCGACATTTTGTTTACCGATCTTAAATCTGAAATGGCAGACGAAAGATCATTTATTTCAATGTAGGCATCTGTTCGAGCCTGACGAAACGCCACCGACCAAGGTGAGAGCTCAAGTAATTGTGTGAGCATTTGTATGGCACTACGATGTTCACCACGACCAATTTGTTCTTGTACATTTTTCCACTGCTCAATGGCTGGAGTTATACGTGAGTAGCTATCGTGAGCTACATTATTATATGGATCTTCTGTAAGCTATTAAAAAAAATATTTTAAAAAATTTAAATATGATATTTTGACCATAATATCAGGATATTTTTCTTAACAAGATCAGTTTTTTTTTTTAAATTTTGATAAAACCATTTCGAATTTCTTTTAAAAATACTTATTTAAATTGTGTTTCCAACAAATAACAATTTAGCTTATTTTTAAATTATTGATAAAATTGTTGACCTTATGACCGTACGTACGTACACACACAGATATATAATTTACGCTCATTAAACTAAAACAAGCAAAACTAAATACGCATGTACATACATAGGTATATTGAAAACTTCATATTAAACTTACCACTATAGCAAAGTCCTCTGCTGCCTGTTGATAATCCCCAGTCTTCATATAAACTGTACCACGTTGGAAACGGGCAGCAGTAAAATCTGGCTTCAACTCCAGGACTCGGCTAAAATCTTGTATGGCAAAGCGGGTCTTGCCCAAAGCCAAATACACAGTGCCGCGTTTAAACAAAGTCAAATAATTGGTGGGATCACCCTCTAAACCGTAAAAATCGTATAAAATTACAAAAAATATACCAAAACAAAATTTAGACTTACCCACAGCGGCATGATAATGAGTCAAAGCATCACTTAATTGATTGTGTGCTAAAAACTTTTTACCCAATTCTAAATGATTTTCAATATCAGCAGCATTTGGAATGGATTCGGCCCCTGTTTAGGAAAAAACATCAAATAAGAGTTAATAAAGTTCTTAAAAAAGCATAAATTTAAGCGATAAATAGTAATGAAATTCCAAGTTGTGAAAGGTTTTTTTGATAATCTATGTTCTATAAATATCTTGTTTATTACCAACCTTCTAAAAATAGTTCCAATAATAACAATAGTAAACAGGCGGTCAATTTCTTATCGCCTCCCAAGAGCAATAACTCCGGCAATGACATAACCATTTTTGCTTTTATCTACACTAATGGCAACTGTTTATTTTTTCAACAATTGAACATTAATATTTTTCTAAGATAAATTCTAGAAAGTCTTCCTTGAAAACCCCCACACAATTATTTTGTTCGTTTGGTAGCGTGGCAGGCAGCAGCAAATAAAGAAATCTATCACTGCTTGTTAGTTTTTGTTGTTCCTTTTTTGCAATGTTAAATTTCTATTCCTTCGGTTTTTAATTCTTTTTAATTGCAAGATATGTTGTTGGTATGTTTGTATATTTAATTTTTTAACTTATGTGCACAGTTTCATAAATAAATTAATAATGCATTGACTTATTCACGTTAATGCTAGACTATTTGTGATTTCTTCATTTTCTTATTTTTCAAAACACTGACGTGTGTTCTATCCTTTGCCAGCTTCTTTCATTTTACAGAGTTGTATTTAGTATGTGTTTTTTTCTGATTGGTTAATTGAGAGCAAAATAAACTAAAGAATAACTGACAATTTATTAATATTTCAATGTAGGGTTGTAGTTTGAAACCGTTATTTATTTAGTCAGTTGTATTAAAAGACAGTAAATGTAATTCATATAAGTGTAGTATTTCTAAATCATAAATTTGATGATGTTTAGAAAATTCCACAGTATCTATTAATGAATTTGTGACAATAACTTGTGGAAATGAAAACATGGAGATTAAATATTTTGCGTTTAAATAGTTTAAAAGATTTATATATTTTGTGTAAAATTTATGTTTTTATATTACTTTTGTTGAAACTAAAGTAACATCAATTAATGAAAATTTTGTTATTAATGTGAAACTTTGTGTATATCCCATACGGAAATATTGTTTTCGGAGATTGAATTGACTTAGACCTTTTTCAAAATTAATTGAACGTCCAAACCGAAAAATAAACAATACGTAATTATTGAAATAAATAAAAAAAATTAAGATAAGTATGTTAAAGATGTTTTTGTAAAACTAGAGGGATGTAAGGTACTAAAAATATTTTAGTGGTATATAGTGGAAATAATTCAATGTTTCTATATATTTTTAGTCTTTCACTAAAATATGGAATTCAAAGTCATCTAAAGCCGTCGTATGAAACATATTATGTTGTTAACTTTCAGAAATCTTATCCATTGCATACTGTAGTTATTGATACAATTAATACTTTATTAAAGTAATTCCAAATTTTAATTCTAGAATTTATTTAATTAACTAAAATTATTTTAAAAGTTATATAAGTTTTAATTAATTTTTTAAAACTATTTCTACTGAAATTAATCATTAATAATTAGAATAACAAAATAATGAAAATTGAATAAAATTGTTGGTTGGGTTTATGAGAAAGTTTTTATTTTTGTTTCTTGATTTATTTAAAATTCTCATATTGTTTATGAAAAATTTTAAATAAAACTTGTAATAATTTTAAACTTTTTAATAAATTTTATAGTTTAAAGGTCTACTGATGATCTGGCATAAGCACCAGTGAAATGCATATAGACCAGCTTAAACACAACAACCAATAAAACTAAAATTAATAATTAATTTTTATTTCACAGTATAATTTTAATGATGGGAGAAAAATCAAATAAATTTTTGATGAAAAATATTATTTTTAATGAAAATTCATATAGGTAGGTAGGTAGGTAAGGCTGGTGCAAAATTACCCTCACACCTTCACTCGGAGACCATTACGGTCCATTGTGATGCCTTAATAGAGAGAAGAATAGAATAAGAATTGAAATATTTAGGATAGAAGAGAAGGAGAAGCAGACCATTCCAGAGTCTCCGGCGGGAAACGAATCCGCAACTCCCAAACAACTGACTTGTCCTGTACTGACTAGTCCACAGGGGGTGCAAAGTTACCCTCACACTTTCACCCGGAGATAATTACGGTCCATTGTGACGCCATTCCAGAGTCTCCGGCGGGAAACGAACCCGCAACCCCCAAACAACTGACTTGTCCTGTACTGACTAGTCCACAGGGGGTGCAAAGTTACCCTCACACCTTCACTCGGAAACCATTACGGTCTATTGTGACGCCTTAATAGAGAGAGCAATAGAACAAGAAAAGAAATATTTAGAATAGAAGAGAAAGAAAAGCAGACAATTCCAGAGTCTCCGGCGGGAATCGAACCCGCAACCCCCAAACAACTGACTTGTCCTTTACTGACTAGTCCACAGGGGCACATATATGTATATTGAAAATGCTGATAAAAATTTTTACAAGCATTACTTCAAAAGAATAAAAAGGCATAAATGCACAATTAACAAGTAAGAGTGCTATACATTCGGTCGTACCGAATCTTTTATACCCTTCACAACGTGAAGTCATGCAATACGTACATACATATAAAAACATACATATATAAAAACACCCCATTGTAAAGTTATAAATTGAGTTTATGTATGTATGTTGTTTTCAGACGGACACCCTGACAATGCTTACTTTATGGGGTCGAAAACGAAAATTGTAGAAATTTCACATGGAATGACAAACCTATATATACTATTTTTCACTTTTGTGTGAAGGGTATAAAAATAAAACCAAAAATGAAATGAAAATATATGTAATAAATTTCAACGGTACTACCAGGGTACACTTATACAAGGTGGCGGTGCAAGCCCAGCTGACTATTTTTTTGTGTTCTGGAGAATGTCAAAATACATACTTAAAAAAATTATTTCAACTTCGGAAATTGTCAAACTCCATACATAAAAAAAGAGAGACAAAAATTGCTCTCCTTTACGCTATCACCTTATGTAATTACACCATGGGCACTACATATTTTTATAAGTTCACAAAAACACATATTGCAGTCGTTGTCAATACTGTCATCAGCAAATTTTAATAAAATGATAAATCCAATTTTTATAAAATTTTTTACTTACACAATTTCTATAACTAACACTTAACGAATTCCAATCCATTTAAATAACAACCATTCATAAATGTTTAGTTTTTAACATCATTATGAAAATCATAATGCAGTTTAAAGTAATATGGTGTGGAGGAACTGATAAACTCATTTAATTTTTTCTTTCTGACCTAGACCACTTTCATAATTAAGGTTACAAATTTGTGAGCCACTTATTAAATTTATTAAGAATAATTTGTATTGTATTGTAAAATAAAAAAACAACAATATTTATTTATTTTTCATTTATTAATAGTTGAAAAGTTTTAACGTAAAATTGAGCTTAGAGACGTAGAATTTTTAAAAATAAAATTTTTTAAAAACTTCAATAACAATAGGATTTAAAAATAGGTTTTTATTTAATATCTGAAAATGATATATATATTTTCTTATAGTATGTGTACATATAACAATCATAATGAATTAAACGTTATAGGATACGATAATATAAGTCTTTTAAAAAAAGATTATAAAAAATATTATTTTCCTTAGGAAAAATTAAATTTAATCACAATAAAAAGTATAATAATAATATTGTTGTATAAATAATATTATGCATTTTTAAAATTGTCTACTAATGTGATGTGAATACTATTAAAAAAATCTAAGTTTTACAGTAAATAGATTTTCTTTAATCATATTTTCTAGTTAGTGGACAAAAACTAAAGGTGTTCTTGATTTGTGAGTGTGTGTTTATACTTATTATTAGGCTTTGACGCTCATGACTTTTACAATAAATATCGAAATGTTTAATTTAAAACATTTAAAAATAAATGCATTTTTTACTAAATTAATTTTGGTATTTGAGCTTTCATTTTACATAAATATGAATGTATGTGTGTGCATATTGATCAACTTAAATTAAATTTTCTTTAAATATTTCTTCTTCTTCTTAGTGCGTTCTTAAATTAAAGTGTATAATTTGTTTTAAAACAGTTTAACTTATTTACTATTTGTGCTGTTTGTCAAATATGTTTTTGTAAAGTATTTCGTTTCTTTTGTTGTAAAATATTGTCCTGAATGCGTAGTGTTTATTGCTAAGTAATCACAATATTGACCAAATCATCCAATGGCAGCTCAATGTTAGTTTTAGTTTTATTTTTAGAACTTAAATTTGTAGCAGCCAATTCTTCCTCGTCGTGCATTTTTTTCATATGCCCTAGCGAGTAAATACCAATTTAAGATCAAATAAATAAAAATTAAATATTTTTTTTTAGGGTTTTTCATACGTACATTTAAATTTAATATGTGTAACAAACGTATCACCGCACAAGTCACATTTGTAATAGGTTTTGCCACTGTGGATGCGCTCGTGCAAACGCAGCGATTTTTCGAAAAGATATGAACGACCACAGGTGGTGCAAGTAAAGTTCTTTTCTAAAACTAAAACTAAAGATTACAAAAACAATGGAATTATAAAATATTTTATTTAGAATAATACCTTCATGACTTCTACGATGTTGAGTTAAAACATATTTCAAAGCGAATCCTTTGCCGCAAACATCACAAATATTTGACTTCTCTGAGGAATGTGTCTTCAGATGCCACTTCATATCCTGAGAACGTTTGAAACGTTTTGGACACTCAGGACAGGCATGTGGTCTTAAATATTTATAAAAATGTTATGATAAATGTTTCTTGCAAATTTTAATTTTAATTACACATATGTACCTTCCCTCTGTGGAATGTACAGCCATGTGCCTTTCCAAAGCCGATTTCATATTAAATCTTTTATCACATTTTTCACATTGGAATATTCCTGTAAAGCTTTTCGGTTTCTTATTCATTATGACTCTTTTGTTGTTGGTTATCTTAACGGCTCCCTTATTTTCCTTATGATCTTCTAACATATGATCTCTCAGCTTGATTTCGTTTTCGTAACGCTTGTGACACAGCATACACTCAGTTTTTTCAATTAACGTTAAATTATCCAAATGATACTCCAGCATATGCAAACGTTTTTCAAAATATGACGTAAAAACTGTAAAAGAAAAAAACGTAAACCTTAATTTCAGTAATTTGAATCTCAGCTAATCTCAGCACATGTCTGAAAATGACAAAAAACACTGAGAAAGCTTATCTTAAATTGGTTACACACTATAAGGCCTGTCACACATTACGATAGTTTTTGTTTTACCTTCTTTAGGTTCCGATTATTTTTTGGTTTCTTTAGCCTGTAGTACACGAAATGTAAAAGGCCACATGCACATGTGGGTCTGAAGTCACTTTGGTTACATTTTATAAAAAAGGCGTAGTGGCTGCATGTAGTAAGATTTTGATATAACAAGAAATGTATTTTAGTCCAAAAATGTAAATGAAGCACATGTGGCCAAAGCGGATGCAGATATGCTTTATGATGACGTCAAAATTGCGGCACAGCCATATGCTTATGTAGCTTTTTACAATTCGTGTACTACAGGCTTTTGTTTTTAAGAAAACAATTTTTGACGCCCCTAAAAGTATGCAAGCTAAATCTATACAATATAAGAAATAGTAATATATTAATAATTTTACTGGAGAAGGTAAAAGTCGTTTCAATTTTCTTTTAAAATCCAAATACAAATTAAATTTTAATGGTCAAACTAAATTCTGACGTTACGTAGTTGTAATAAAAATTGATATCTTAAATACGTCGCAGAATGCAGTAACGAGATAATATCTATATTATTTTCAGAATGTATTTTATTATGATCTTATTCTAAAAGACAACGCTACAAAATTTAAATAAAAAATTCATACATTTGGAATGAAATCAATATGTTTTGATTATTTATGCGCCACAAAAAATAATGCAAAAAGAAATTTAACAAACAATTGACAGTATTTAGCGTTACTGTTGTCGGTTTAATTATGGAACGTTAATTCTATTGCAGACGCAATTCTGTTTCAGCATGTACTTGCGAACAGAATTCATTCCTTTGACTTAAAAATTTATAGATTTTTTAAATAAGTCAGGGTACACTTAAGAAGGTATACGCAGTTAAGAATTCAACTAAATTCGCCTCCTTCCCAAATCTCAAACTTCATGTAAAAAAAGTAAAGCGAATTCATAGTTTTTTAATATAGAGTTTGAAATTTGGGAAGGAGGCGAATCCAGGTCGTACTCGCCATTGCGTTTACTTTGTTAAGTGTACTCTGAAATAAGCAATTTTTGATTTGATTGATTTATTAAACATTTTAATAAATTTTTTCCAGAACTTTATAAAAGTCTACATTCAAGAGCGCAACTTAATTATTCTGGGGCTGCAATAAGCCCCCCATAGAATAAAAACAGTAACTCAGTTTAAAATTTTGCAAAAATAAATATTTTTAAGCTTTTGCCACCCCCAGAAAAAGTTAGTAGCTACTCCAATGTTAACGTTTAATTTTAAAATATGCTTTATCTAAAAGGTTTTATCTTGTGTTAATTTAAATTCTTACCTTCTGTACATCTGGCACATTTGTATGGTTTTTCACCGCCATGTTGTCGATATATATGCCATCTAAGAGTTTTTAAATGGAAAAAGTCTAAACAAACCAAAAAAAAAAAAAAATATTAAACATGGTTTCATTAAATATTTTTTAAATATTGAAAATTTTTATTTTTAATTATTCGAGCCTAAGGTTATGCAGCAGTTTTGTTTATTGAAGTTAACAAACAAAAATTAAACAATATTTTAGTTTTCTTCAATATTTCGCTACTTCTTTGTGCAGCATCTGCAGGAAATACAAATTAAAATTCTTTTTTTTTAATTTTTTTTTTGTTAATTTGTGGTTCCTGAAGATGCTACACGTAGGAAGAAGTTTTAAAGACAAATAAAATATTGCTTAATTTTTGTTTGTTAACTTTAATAAACAAAACTGTTGCGTGACCTTAGGCTCGAATAATTAAATGTTAAAAAAATTAAAAAAGTGGTCAAATAAAAATAAAGAATTATATATAGAAAATAATTTTAATTTCTTTATAAAACATAAAAACGTACATAATTTTTAATATTTTAGGTTTTTGCACAGAAATCGATTTGCCTCGGTACTTACTTCTACCACAAAACGAACACACTTCCTGACTGCGAAATCCCGTGTGAGTCTCCTCATGACATCTCAAATGTCGTTGATTTATAAACAAACGATCACAGTAGCTACACTTCAATTGTTCCTCCGGATTGTGCCATTTCATGTGATAATTTAAACTTTTACTCGAACAAAAACTCTTACCACACAGTGTACAATCGAAATCGGTGCCACTGTGATACTTTTCCACATGATTTTTTAAATTAAATTTATCAGCATATTTCTTGCCACACGTCTCGCACTCGTACACCTTTTGACTGTGTTCGCCCTTCAAATGTGTAGTTCTGGAAGCGGCATCCATAAACATTTGCTTACAATACGGACAATTATAAGGCTGTTCTGAACTGTGCAATTTAGTGATGTGGGCCAAAAGATCTTGTTGGGTAAGAAAATTTTCCGTTACACTATTCTTCCATTTGTAGCAATATTTACATTCAAACGTTATTCGTAAGTTATCAGCTAAATGATCATCTTCGTTGTAGTTTTCCAAGGGCTGAGTCATATTTCCATTTGGTATATTTTCAGCATTTTGACGAAAGTCTTCGATTTCGCCCTCATTTCGGACTTCATCGGCGATTTCTTCTATTATGTCTAGTTCTTCAATAAGTTCTTCAATTAAATCATTATCATCATCTAAATCGTTGGTATCTTCTTGTAGTATAGTTGTTGTTCCTTCGTTAGTAGTAAGATTACTGGTGGCGGTATTTTTAACTTCGTCATTATAATCTTCATTATTATTTCTAATATTTTTTTTGTTGTTGGTGTTATTATTAATATTTTCGGATTCTTCTTCTAAGACGTGATTAAAATGTTTGTTTTTATTATCGTTTTCTAAAACGGCAGTATTTGGTAATTTTGTTATGGTTCTAAATGAAACCTCGGTGTTGTTATTTAGATTTTTAATACTTAAAATTTTGCTTAAATTTACAATGTTTTCTATAAAAAAATAGACAAATAAAATTTTTACATATGTCTGTATCTTTAAATAGGACTGATAAAAATAGGTTTAAAATTTGGGTTATATCTTTACGGAACACAATTTTGTTTTCTATGTTAGAAATAAAATAACAGACGTTTGTTAATGCTTCTCATAAATTGTTGCTAAATTCGGCACAGTACTCTACAGCATAGTTGCCATATTTTTCTACTATTAAACATTGACTTTTGACTCTTTTTCACTATGCATTTTTTAAAATAGGTTCGTTCGAGTACTTTTACTGCACTTTGTAGTAAATGAGTAATTATTCAGTAAATTGAAAATTTTACTCTCAAAAAGAGAATTTGTCCGAAAAAGTACTCGAACATACATTTGTAAAAATTCGTAAGATTGAAGCAACAGCTGATGGCAAATAAATATTGTGTTGTTTAATGGGAGCTATGTACATACATATGTGCAAATATGTATTTAAGTATGTAAGTTAACACATTCCTATACACAAAATTAACACTAACACATTCCTATACACAAAATTAACAAACAACAAAATCCAGACACAAAAATTCCAACGGATCAAGTAACGGCAAAAACAAATGAACATTCCCACAGAAAATACAGGCACGTGGACTACGTCAGCATTTTCGATGCAGTAGAGTAAGTTAGATATTAAGAAAATAAAAATTGTAAGTTTAGTTATTAAGTGATCGTCAATAAATAAAGCAAAATAAATAAAGGAGCCTTCTGCTCAAAAAAAACATTTTTTTTTAAACAAATCAATACAAAGAAATTAACTGGCGCCCGAGCAGGGACCAGCATCGAATAAAGTGAAAAGTGTTAAGGGTCACAACAATAATAATAATAATCAAAATTGGAAAAAAAGTAAAGCCTAAGTAAAGCTTGAAAATTATAATAAAATAATAATATAAACAAATTGGAAAAAAGTAAAGCCTAAGTAAAGCTTGAAAATCATAATAAAATAATAACTCTAAAAACTGGAAAAAAGTAAAGCCTAAGTGAAGCTTGAAAAATTATAATAAAATAATAACTCTAAAAACTGAAAAAGAAAAAAAAGTAAAGCCTAAGTGAAGCTTGAAAATTAAAGTTAAAAGTAAAGTTCTTATAACTTGAAAAATTTTGTTGACACGAAAACCTTACACTTGAGTTTTGCGGATTTTGCAACAGAACCGGGATTCGTAGTGCGAGTGTTTCCCCAGTAGCCGAAAGGGAAAAAGGACGAAAAACCTCCACCCATCTACCGAAAGCAGCAATAAAAATCCATCGATGTTGGTCATTAGTTTAAGTTTAGCGTAAGTAAAGAAATTAAAATTTAAAATATTAAAGAGTAAAGAAATTAAAATTTAAAATATTAAAGAGTAAAGAAATTAAAAATTAAAATATTAAAGAGTAAAGAAATTAAACAATTGAATAAAAAAAAAAAAAAAAGGTAAAGAAATTAAATAATTTAATGATTGATTAAAAATTAAAATATTAAAAAGTAAGGAAAGTGAAAATTAAAATATTAAAGAATAAAGAAATTAAACAATTGAATAAAAAAAAGGTAAAGAAATTAAATAATTTAATGATTGATTAGAAATTAAATATTAAAGAGTAAGGAAAGTGAAAATTAAAATATTAAAAAATAAAGAAATTAAACAATTGAAATAAAAAAAAAGGTAAAGAAATTAAATAATTTAATGATTGATTATAAATTAAAATATTAAAGAGTAAGGAAGTTAAATAATTGTTTGAAATTAAAATATTAAAAAGAAAATAAATAAAATAATTGAATAATCATTTGAAAATTAAAATATAATAAGAGGATAAGTTACATTGCATTTATTAGAGGTTGTAGAATAATTTCCTTTTAGAAAGAAAATAATTTTAAGCTAGAAATTAATTAAAAAAGTAAATCAAAATTTTACTGAGTGGATTTTTCATATTAAAAGGGCGGGAGTTGTTGCGATTCCTACGGGACCCTCCAACAGCTAAAAAG
Organism: Phyto melanocephala; assembly: GCA_941918925.1. Classification (NCBI taxonomy): domain Eukaryota; kingdom Metazoa; phylum Arthropoda; class Insecta; order Diptera; family Rhinophoridae; genus Phyto; species Phyto melanocephala. Next base: position 36,796,400 of record OW799233.1, read on the forward strand.
GAAGAAAATTAACAAGCAAAGTACACAATATTTTTTCTTTTTATTTCCGAGTTATAAAAACATTTTTTTTTTCAATAGTAAAAGAAGTTTCTCATAGAAATGACTACCGGCACACCATCCGAGTTAGTAAATCAATTGAGTAACCTATCCTTAGGGAGCTCGACATCTACCAATCGTGCAAGTACCTCAGCGAACATTACACCAACACTTAGGGAACAGATTCAGAGTATAATATATGAGACAATTAGGGAAATTAATACGACATCGGACGATAACGAAAGCTCAGACATACCTTTTAACTTCACGAACGCCTCACAACTTAGGGACGCCGACAAAGTTCCTGATATTGTAAAATGCTTAAGGGAATTTAGTGGAAAAGCAGGCGAGTTTAATTCATGGCGAAAGACTGTAGATAGAATCCTTAATGTCTATGAGAGTATTAAGGGAACTCCGAAATATTATGCCATACTACATGTAATCAGACACAAAATAGTTGGAGATGCAGATACTGCACTGGAGTCCTATAGAACTCCGCTTGACTGGACAAAAATAAAAAAGTGCCTGATGATGCACTACTCCGACAAACGGGATTTGGGAACACTGGAGTACCAACTAAATTCACTTTCTCAAGGAAGTCAAGGTATCGCAGAATATTATCAGAAAGTATACTCGTTATTATCACTCATACTGGACAAAGTTGCTTGCCTCGAATTGTCAGATGATGCGATGAGTGCTATGACGCATTCATATCGAAACAAAGCACTAGACTAATTTGTGCGCGGACTAAGTGGAGATTTACCAAGATTGCTAAGTGTTAGCGAACCCAAAAGCTTGCCGGAGGCACTACAGATGTGTTTAAAATTAGATAATATGCACTTCAGAAGACAACACGTTCAAGGTATTAAACCATTAACCTTCGACCACAATCAGGGAGGCCGTCCAAAACATTTATCATTACCCTTAAGACCACAAACTAAAATATTTTACCCTGAACTAACGTATTCGCCCAAATATAATTACAATAATTTCAGACCAAATTACCAACCACAACAACAACAAAGAATATTTCCTCAGCAACAACCGCGACAATTTACCAATAGTTTCCAACCAAGATTCACTGGATTCAACAACAGACAAAATTTTCATCCGAAACCTCCGCAACCAATGGAAGTGGACAGGTCACTTCATTCTAGACAAGTAAACTATCAGAACATTCCAAAAAATAACTATCAATTTACACAGAAAAGACTAAACTCAGATACGTCAAATATTCCTAACAAGATTCAGAGAAATTTTTATACTGAGACTTACCAATGCCCAACTCAATACCAACAAACGGAGCTAAATGTTGACGCTGATCCTGACGATTTATACATTCCACCGGAAGAAAATCACCCTCGGCAGAATTGCGAAATGCCTAACGTATCCCCACAATCGGACATTGACAGTATTTATTTTTTAGATTAACGCCGTCTTCACTACCTTACTTGGAAATTGACAGGGGTGGAGACATTCTTGAGTTTTTGATCGACACAGGTTCTAATAAGAATTACATACAATCTACCAGAATAAGAAATCCTATTCCTAACGAAAGAGCTTTTCACATAAACTCAGTTGGAGGAAGCCTTGAAATAACACACCACGCCTTTATTGACATTTTCGGACCGAACAGCGGAAAATTTAAATTTTATATATTACCGACACTTCAAACATTCCATGGTATCATAGGTAATGATACTCTGAGAAATGTTAGAGCGGTTATACACACAGATAGAAGTTTTATGACTATCACACCCAATATCGTAATACCACTGAAACAAAAGAAATCCCAATCTGTTAATAGCATTGATTTACGGATTTCCCATCTTTCTAGCAGTCAACTACTAAAAACCATCCGTAATTATCCTTCGTTGTTTTCGGAACCGAACGAACGACTCACATATATTACATCCGTAGAAGGAGAAATTAGAACCACCACAGATAACCCAGTATACTGCAGACCATACCCATATCCAATGGCTCTGAAAGAGGAAATCGAACAACAGATAGAAGAACTTCTAGAAAACGGAATTATAAGACCATCAAAATCACCCTAAAACGCACCAGTATGGATCGTGGACAAAAAAATGGATGCCTCAGGGAAAAAAAAAGTATCGAATGGTTATCGACTACCGAAAGCTGAACCAGATTACAGTACCGGATCGTTATCCAATTCCAGAGATTAATGAAGTTCTGGCAAATCTTGGGAGAAACAAATTTTTCAGTGTTTTAGACCTAAAATCAGGATTTCACCAGATACCCTTAAGAGAAGACGACATTCCAAAAAAAGGATTCTCAGTCAACAACGGGAAATATGAGTTCCTACGCTTACCATTCGGACTGAAAAATGCCCCAGCCACATTCCAGAGGGCACTTGACGATATTCTACGGCCACACATCGGCAGGAGATGTTACATATATATCGACGACATTATAATTTTCGGCAGAACAGAAGAAGAACATCTTGAAAATTTAAATGCTATTTTTGGAACATTGGAAAACGCGAATGTTAAAATCCAGCTCGACAAATGCGAATTCCTGCAAACGGAAGTCGAATTCTTAGGATTTATTGTCGGCATAAATGGAATCAGGACCAACCCAAAAAAATTAGAAGCAATAGTCAAAATACCTTTTCCGAAAACTTTAAAAGATTTACGATCATTTCTGGGTATAGCAGGTTATTACAGAAGATTTATAAGGAATTATGCGCAAATTGCAAAGCCACTTACCAGTTTACTACGCGGAATAGACGGATACACCTCAAAACAAACTTCAAGAAAACAACCTATAACAGCTAATCCTGAAGCATTGGGAGCCTTCGATAAAATTAAAAATTCATTAATATCAAAAGAAGTCATTTTATCACATCCCGATTTTGAGAAGGAATTTGAATTAACAACGGATGCATCTGACCACGCGATTGGAGCAGTTCTTTCTCAGAATGGCAAACCTATTACATTCATATCAAGGTCATTGAACACAACCGAAGAACATCTTGCCACTAATGAAAGAGAGATGCTGGCAATTATATGGGCACTAGGGAAATGTAGAAATTATTTATACGGGTCAAAAAAAGTATGGATCATAACTGACCATCAACCATTGACTTATGCTCTAAGCAATAGAAACACCAATAATAAAATGAAGAGGTGGAAGTCAATATTAGAAGAATACAACTACGAGTTGCAGTACAAGCCAGGAAAAACGAACATCGTGGCGGATTCTCTCTCAAGAATTCCAAATCAGATAAACACTCTGAGTGATGCAACACATATTGACGAAAGTTCCGAAGGAGATTTGATACCATGCGTAGAAGCACCTATCAACGTTTTCCGGAACCAGATATTCCTAAAAATCGGCGAAACATCATCATACCAGTTTCAGATTATTTTTCCCTTGATACATAGACACACGATAATAGAACCACAATTCACAGAAGAAAACCTACTTTCACACCTAAAAAGAAGACTTAATCCATCTGTTATCAATGGCATTTGCACGGAAGAACGAATAATGGGACTTATACAAAATATTTTTCCTCTTCATCTAAGAACTTACAAGGTCAGATACACACAGAAAATTGTTCAAGACGTAACAAATGAACAGAGCCAAGAAGAGATCATCATTGCAACTCACAATCGAGCACACAGAAATGCAGTAGAAAACAAAGCTCAGATAATCGAAAATTATTATTTTCCAGGAATGACACAAAAGATTAAACGCATAACAAAGATATGTTCAGTCTGCAAAGAAAATAAATACGAAAGACAGCCACAGAAATTAAGAATGTCCGAAACACCATTACCAACTCATCCAGGGGAAATTGTTCATGTCGACATATACCTGACTGAAGGAAAGACCATTCTAACCGCCTTGGACAAATTTAGTAAGTACGCACAAACCAAGTTATTGAAAAGTAGGGCCATAGAAGATATAAGAGGACCTCTTAGAGAAATCGTTTTTTCATTTGGTGTACCAAAGACAATAGTAATGGATAACGAACCATCCCTGAATTCAAATTCGATAAAATTTATGTTGAGCGACGAATTAAGAATAGATATTTACACAGTACCACCATACTACAGCAAGGCTAACGGACAGATAGAAAGATTCCATAGTACTCTTACCGAAATTATTAGATGCTTGAAAGGAAACGGAGAACACAGGAATTTCGATGAGCTGCTAGAAAGAGCTGTCGCGGAATATAACCACTCCATACATTCAGTTACGAAAAGGAAACCGGTAGACTTATTTTTTGGGAGAACGGTATCATTCTCACCACAGGACATAGAAAGGACAAGACATAGTAATATAGGAAAATTACAGGCTAAACGGGAAAAGGATTTAGAATTTCATAATGAAGATAAGCACGATTTTATAACATACCTCCCAGGGCAATTAGTTTATGTGCAGAGAAACAAAAGGTTAGGGACTAAGCTGTCAAAGCGTTACACGAGACAAATAGTGAAAGAAGATAGGCACAGCACAATAGTAACGGAAAAAGGTCAAATTATTCATAAAAGTCTTATTCGAAATTAATATCGTTTTTTTTTCTATTTATTGACTATACAGGTTATTGGCAATTACAGCCGCCGATGTACAGATCCTAGACTATTCGAATGCTCAATTAGTTACAATTGAAAAAGGACAAGCCAGACTACAGACGGGATATTTTAAAATTATCCACGAAATAGACCTCGGAAAATATATCAGCATAATGGACAGCATAGAAAAGGCCATGACAATCCCAGACATTCAAGACAGTCCTCACTACCCCTTCATATCCCTATTGATATCACAGATAAAGACACATTTAAATAATTTGAAAGTTAATAGAGTAAAAAAATCATTAGATTTTCTAGGTAGCGCCTGGAAATGGTAAGCGGGTAGCCCCGATCGCCATGACCACGAAATGGTGCTTAATAAATTGAATAACGTATTAGAAAATAATAATAACCAGATGATAATTAACAAACTTACTATTGAAGGAATAAATGAAATTACCAATATTACTAATAAAATTTTAAAGATTATGAAAAATGAAGAATCTACAGGAAAAGATTTAATTTTGAAATTGAAATTAGAAGTAATAAAAGAAGAAATATTGAACATTGCATACGCAATACATTGGGCAAAAGCCAATATTATAAATTCTTATATTTTATCAAACGAAGAAATTAATATAGCAAAAAATATTTTAAGCCAAGAAAATTTACCTTTTATTAATCTAGACGAAGCATTAGAGTTTTCAGAGATAAAAATAGCGACAAACGGTGAACTAATTATTTATATTATAAGTTTACCAACGGTTAAGAATGAAATTTGTAAAACTATCGAAATAAGAGCTGTTAAACAGAACAGAAAAATTAATAAAATAAATTTTAACGAAATATTGCTTTGTGAAAAAGAAATATATGGAATTAGAAATAAGTGCAAAAATTATAACTATTTAGAAATTGTTTGAATAATGAATTAGTAGACTTAAGAAATGACACTTGTATAAAAAATCTTTTAGAAAGTCGTTCCCCAAACTGCATCGAAATGAATAATCAACACATCCCTGATATAGAAGAAATCACACCTGGTATTATATTTCTCAACAAGTTTAACGGAGATATCACAATCGAAAACGAAACATCTTTATTGAATGGAACATTTTTAATACATTTTACAAATATTACTATCGAAATTAAAGGAGAGAAGTATCACAACGAACAAAAAGTCATAAGCAAACCGTTACCTGCAATACTCCAGCCTTCATCTAAATCTGGTATTATGGAAGAAATACTCTCATTGCAGATGCTACACCAGTTGCACGCTAATAACACTAAACATATTAAAACCCTAGAAGAAGGAGAGAAAATAAAGTACGCAATAAACTATTCCTTGTCCATATTAATAATAGTCACAATAATAGTGATCGTTAAAATTGTTTGTATGCAGAAGACAAAAACATCAATTCAATTAACTGAAAAAGCAATAGAAGGACTAAACGAAATATTTACAAAAGCGAAGTCGTCAAACGAGGACGTTTGAAATTTAGGAGGGGGATAGTTAACACATTCCTATACACAAAATTAACACTAACACATTCCTATACACAAAATTAACAAACAACAAAATCCAGACACAAAAATTCCAACGGATCAAGTAACGGCAAAAACAAATGAACATTCCCACAGAAAATACATGCACGTGGACTACGTCAGCATTTTCGATGCAGTAGAGTAAGTTAGATATTAAGAAAATAAAAATTGTAAGTTTAGTTATTAAGTGATCGTCAATAAATAAAGCAAAATAAATAAAGGAGCCTTCTGCTCAAAAAAAACATTTTTTTTAAAACAAATCAATACAAAGAAATTAACTTGTATACCTGCGCCAGATTCAGGCAGTTCCATTCTTTCATCTGTAGACATTGTTAACTAACTGTATTTCACAAACAATTTAAATTTAATAATATTTTGCACTTTTGTTTGGATTTTCCTTTTTTTAATATTTTTTTCACAAATTGTATACTTTTTGTTTGCTTACTTTTGTTTGTTTACCTTTTGAGTCATATGTTTTTTGGTTTTGCTTAATCTTACTGCAAGAAATTTCTGTAGTAACAATTTGCAAATACTCAGTCAAGAACTGTCACTTTTCGCTCTCTATTTGTGCTCTCATTTACTACAAATTTGTGTAAACGAACGCAATTTCGTAAAATGCAGTAAAAATTTGTACAAATTCGTACAAATTTGTAAGTTCTCGAACGAACCTAATATTTTTCCAATATATTTTTGATTGGTCAATGTTGTAGGGGATTCAAGACATTTAGGCATACATTCATAATTCAGATCAGAGTTGCATATCACGGGATGGCTACTAGGTTACATGGTTATGTGATTTTCGGCTCGATTTGGGAAGTGTGACTGACCGCTACCTGACGCGTCCACGGGTTGCGGATAGTGAGCAGTCGCAGAAAATTCAGCGGTTTTGAAAGTAGGGTTTTAGAGAAGAGACGGACCACATTGTATATCCACCAAAATGTTTTTTTACCAATCAAGCTTACATAGCAAGCCGTTGGCGCCATCAAATAACCAATAGTAAAGTACGACTACCTAACGGTTCGCAGGCAGCCCTAGTGCCATGATCAGATGAAGTAGCCTAAACATCTGGTCATCTTAAAACAATCTGATTTCCAAAATTATTGCAAATAATAACAATTAAACGGGCTTACCGTTGCCAGGTCGGAGTGAAATTAAGAATAATAATTAGAACCTGGATCGATCGAACGCTATTGGAACCATCTGCAAAGAATGCTCACATATAACATCCATGTGTTCGTTTTGAAAGATACAAGAAGTCAAGTATCTGGAGAAACGTTCTCAAGCGTGCGCATCTCTCATATCGTTTATCGCACTCAGTTCGTATACTCTAACAGATTCCGTACGCGTGTCAAAAAAATGACGATCATACAGTACTATGCTCCGACTTAGGTATACGACCTAACTGCAAAGAAATAATTATACGATTACGAGGATATTGAGAGGGTGCACACAACACTTACAGGGATAATATTATTCTATTAGCAGAATTACAAACAAAAGGCAAGGACCCACGTGGTAGCGAAATAAAATTATTTTAATGAAAAATTTATCGCGTGCTTAATAAATAAAACAACTATTGATATAAATAAAAAAAGATCAAAGACATTTACTTAGCATTTAGAAAATTCTGAAGTACAATTGGAAATTTTAGATATTTGGAAATTGTGTAGTATACCTAAGTTTTAAACATTTTATTTAAAAAAAATTTGTTTATGTTCTCACATTTAAAGCAAACTTGAGAGTTTGCCAACTCTAGAAATATTTAAACAGTTCACTCACCCACCCATCTCACTAATAATAATAATAAAAACAAGTAAATAAGAGCACTATATTCGGCCGTGCCGAATCTTATATACCCTTCACAACGTGTATTCATGCAATAACAGTAGTTTGTATCACCATTCCATATGATATACGTACATACATATAAAAAACATACATATATAAAAACATCCCATTGTAAAATTATAAATTTACGTATGTATGTTAAAAAAAAAATAAAAAAAAAAATTAAAAAAAAAATTTAAAAAAAAAATTAAATAAAAAAATTTTTAAAAAATAATAAAAATATAAAATAAAAAATAATAAAAATATATATAATAAATATAAAACAAAAAAAAAATAAAAAAAAAATATAAAAAAAAAAAATAATAATAAAAATATAAATAATATATTAAATAAAAAATAAAAAAAAAAATAAAAAAAAAATTTAAAAAAAAATAAAAAAAATATTTTTTTGGCTCAGATGGGATTCGATGCCACGTTTTCTCTAACCAGTATACACGTTTGTATGTATGTATGTTGTTGTTGTAAGGTTGTTTTTGTGAAAAAAAATCAAGGTGGTCGTGGGTTTTTGCTCATATCTCAGTTGTTTATGTACCGATGTTTCTGATTTTCAATACCAATCTACTCCCGAATATTTCTGATATTTAAATACCTCACCCGAGTCCAAGCGATGTCGGTGGGCTTCAAAAAGTTGATTTCAACATACACACGGACAGACGATCAGACGGACAGACTGACAGGGCTTAATCGACTCCCCTATTCATAAGCTTTCAGAAAATATATACTTTATGGGGTCGGAAATCAAAATTGTAGAAATTTTACACAGAATGACAAACCTATATATACCCTTTTTCACTGTGTGAAGGGTATAAAAATATGAAAACAAAAGGACTCTTAATTTGAATGTATGTATGCCATGCATTTTGTTTTCCTTTCGTATTGCACTATTTTCCCTTCCGATTTATTTCTATTATTTTCTTTATTATTCATACTTAAACACTTACCATTATTACTGCTGCTGCTGCTGTTGCTGCTACTACTACTACTACTAGTGGTTGTGCTCTTTTCTGTTTTTGTGTCTAATGTTTGCTCAATTGACTTTATATGTTCTACCACTTTTGCATTTGTTGCTGCTGTTGTCGCTGCTTCAATTGCTGCTACTGTCCCTATGGAGTTGTTTGTTGCAGTTTTTATAGTATTTATTAAATCATTATCATGTTCATTTGCAAAACCCTCAAAAACTTCATCATCTTGCATACTTTGTGTATCGATTTTATCGAATATATTGCTTAATATCGTCTGTGCCTCCAGACATTGCCGACGAAATGAGAAAACTGTGCAAAATTTTGAAAAACAATCGGTGCAAATTTTTTGCGGTAATCCATCGTTGCACGAAATCTAGGGTGGTAGGAGGTGAAAAATGGATGGTATATCAATAAAAAAGTTTGTTTTTAGGTAGAATAGTGTTATTATGGCAAATCGTTGTTTTTAAAAAAAATTTTGAAATAAATTTGACTAGTTAAGAAATTTTGCTTAATGAAATATTGTAGTTCAAATCTTAATGAAACGTGTGATAATAGTACTCAGAAAATATATACTTTATAGGGTATTAAGTAAATATTTTGATGTGTTAGAAATGAAATGACAAATTGAATATATATCCTCAATATTATCAAGGTGATAGGTATAATAACACGTACACTTGTACGTACCTATTCGTAAAGAGTCAGAAAGAGATGACAATATAATATTTTGTATACCTACAGAAATTATGGATGAATATGCCGTTCTCTGATATTAGCCTACATAATTAAAAAACAAAAATAGTTATTGTATTAAATGATTTTTCTATTAGGGACATCAGATTAATTTCAAATTCTATTCGCAAATTAGTTTGTCGATTGTTTTTCCTAATTTATCAGTTAAAAAATGCTTATATAAAAGTTAATAATAATTCGCAACTAATCCTCTTTAAATTTGGTAACTAATTATATTTCTACCAGATTTAATTAAAAAAAAAACAATTTCAATTTTAACTAGCTATAAAGGAAATTTGTTTTGTACAAAACTTTTAATGGGAAAACATTATTTGCTGAGAGTTTTCAGTAGCAGGATTCATTCATTTATTTTGAAAGTTTCTTCGGAAATGAAAACGAAATGCTACAAATTTTACCGACTATTGATACAAGGTGAGAATGAAAATATTTTTTGTTGGCGACTAAAAAGGTACTTTTTAAATTTTTATGGTACTTTTTGTATTTTCAACGTTTATTTAGCTTGAATTCAGTGAAATTATTGACTATGATACGAGGTGAAATTTCAATTATTATGAGCGACCAAAAAGGTACTTTTCGCTTTTTTTTTTTTTTTTTTTTTTTTATTAATTCTTCATTTACATAACCGAGCCTATAAGGCCATATACTAATGTAAATACTTTAAACTATACTTCAGCTAGAATTGTGAAACAAGGGACTATTGATTCCAGTTGGGTCTGAATATGTTAAGTGCGACCAAAAAGGTACTTTTTAGCATTTTTATGGTACTTTTTGTATCTTCTACGTTTATGAAGCTAGAATTTCAAAATTACCAACTATTGATACAAGGTGAGACTGAAAATGTTTTGGGCGACCAAACAAGTACTTTTTTAAATTTTTATAGTACTTTTTGTACTTTCTACGTTCGGAAGCTAGAATTGGGGACTATTTGTTCCAGGTGAAACTGAAAATGTTATGGGCGACTAAAAAAGTACTTTATTTTTCTAAGTAAAATGAATCAGATAAACAAGTTTTCATAAATTTAACGAAAAAACTAATTAATTATTAAAAAAACAACTTGGGTATTCATCAAAAAGTAAGAACTACGCTATCGAAGTAGCGGCTAATATGCTAGTATTAAATATATTAAAAATTTTAAAAAAATAAGGAACTCTATTAAGGATAATCTAAATTGACATTAAACAAATATTATTTACATTATTTTAAAAGTAGGAAGTGACATGCCCACACAAAATTATTATTAATTTTTAACTATCTTTATCTAACAAGTCATTCTCTTCAAGTTTCGGTAAAAATACAACATTGTGGTAAAAACAGAGTGAGAATTTTCACTTCTAATGAAATACTTATGGTTTTAATTTTAGGACTAAATTTAAGGAAATTAATTATTAGCAAATCGAAGTTACAAAAGGAAAGTTAAACATATTTTAGTATAAAATGATTGTTCTATAGTGATTACTCTGTTAATAACAATATAATTAATTTGGTGGTATAAAATGACTACACAAAATTGGTGGTGGTGGGTATCAAAAATTCAGCGCAGCCGAATATAGTGGTTTTATTGTTTTTTTTTTTTTTTTTAATTTTTTTGGTTTGTTGAGTGGTACGTTTCAATGTAATTTGTAAATTTAAAATTTGCTTATAAAACATTTTTAACACTTTTTTTTAAATTTAAAAATTTATCTCGAATATGGGGAATAGTATGAACAAATGAAAATAAATCGTTTTGATAGAAAACCTAATTCTTTGTTTAGTATCAATCAATGAAGTCAAATTAGGTAATTTTAAGCATACAAATTTCTTTATGTGCACTATTATGTATTTTTTTTTATTTCCTTTTTTTATTTCTTTAAATAATTATAAAATAAAAAAATATATATTAGCAACCAATTCTTTGACCACACCGTTCATTTAAAAACTAAAAAAAATAGTACATACATATTAGACATCTTAAATAAAAGAAAAAAATTACCTTTATTTTCCAAGCATTCAATTCCAAATGTATGCGTTCTGTTTCAAGTTGCCAACGAGGAGCATTAAATAAATCAAACCATTGACTCTCATTATCGAAATCACATTTGGCACAAGTGCGACAAGTTTCCATAATTATTTTATTTATTTATTATATGATTTACACACAAGCACACGCACTTTTCACATTAGAATTTCCAAAACTCTAAATAAATTCCGTTTTTTTATTATTATGTATTTATGTATTTATTAAAAAACTTTTGTTTGCCTTTTCAGCATCTCTTGCGGGTTTTCTTTTATTAGGCTCCAATTGGCAACTGATGTAACTGGCACCTCCTTGTTTCAACAAAAAGCCCTTGTTCGTTTGTACTTATTTGTTTTCATACAGCAAATGTAATTTTTTCGTTCTCCAAACTTTGCCCTGTTTTTTTTTTTCTTCTTCTGTGCGGCTGTAAAAAGTAACATCAATGTTTACTAACTTGTTTTTTGTTTAAAACATTTTTTCCACTATTATCCTTTTTGCACACAATCACACACATATACACGTATAGACATACTTGAAAAAATTAACTTCGCCCAGCATGTACATAGTTGAAGTAGCACAGATTTTTCAGCTTGAAAGCCTCGGTCAAACTAATTTGCTTTGATGTAGTTTATAATGGATTAAGTTCACAAAATTATTAGTTGAGTTTGAATTTGCCATGTTCTCCTGGATCTCTGAGTGTGTGTGAGTGTTTGTAAAGAGTGCACAAATTTCATGTTCACAATGTAGGTACATCCTGCGGGAGCAAATGAAACAAACCCCCATTTTTAGGCTCTAAATGGGGTAGTTGAATACACACGCACATACATATATGACATTATCTATGCAAACGAGTACGTTGACGAATACAAACAAACATTTTTATACACTTAACAGACGACCTTCATAATACAAATTTTCAGTTTTCCCTACATTTATTTCTTACACACACACACACATGCACACAGCAACCTACCGACCGAGTTGTTATGTAGTATCGTTTCAAGTCAAATGGAATACAAGTGTTTTCTTGTTGTCACTTTTGTTGTTGTTGTTGTTGTTGTTGCATAAAGTGTTGTACATTTAAAGGGGTTAAAAACCTAGCCCTTGTATTTATTATATTTTTATCTTTTCTTCTATTATAGTAAGTATTTTATTTTGTAACACACTTTTTTTGTGACTATTGTGTTTTGTTAAGCACAATCTCAGCTGGATTTCTTACGCTAGTCAAAGTACTAAACTTGTTTTTTTTTGCCTTTCTTTTTATTTGTGACTTCCACAGGAGGAAAAAGGAACAGCTTTTTTTGTTTACATTTTTTAACAGTTTGTTTTTCTGTTCTATTTTCTTGAATTTGTGATTTTGCGCAGTCCCTTAGCTACACTTTATGTAATGCAGAGCCAATAGCTGGCGCTATTTTTCTTTATTTACATTTGAAATTTTAATCATAATGTCATCATAAGTTGTTGACATTAAAGATCTTTTTGCTCTTGAGTATTTTCGAGATAAAAGTAAAGGAATTTTTTCGAGTGTACACTTGGGAATGTACAGTGTTTGGTAATCTCTAACGGCGTTGTGCTAACTAACAAGCTGCTAACTTTATATGGGAAAATTTCCATAAGGGAAAGATAGCAGCTCTTTAGTTAGCACACAGTTTTCTATTATGCATAACGCCGAAAAATGCTAAATGGGCTGTTTATAAAAATATGATTTATATATAATATATATAAAATAAAACAAACGCCTTTTAAAACCTCATTTTAATAAAGTTTATTTACAATTTATTTAAACTTAACTAAAGAAAAAGAAAGAGAAGATATATAATCATAAGTATATATTTTAAATATAAGTATGTATAACTATATATTTTACAAACAACATACAAAAAGTCTTAAAGCATTTTTATAAATTGGCAATTTAAAACTAGCCAAAAAAAAAAGCTTTTTATTTAAAATGGCATTTTTGCTTGTTTAATTCGACTAATAGTACATTCATGTATATTATTTCAAATTAATCAATAAATTACGATTTCCTTTTACAAATGTATCTCGTAGTACATCATATGTTTAATACTAAGATGCCGGTAATATACCTATTTGTTGTAGACAATATTTAGCTGCTACCATTTTTGCTTCTTTTTTCGTATTGCAAGCTTTGTCGGGCGTAAACGTTTGTCCATTGACTTGCACCGAAAACAAAAACATTTTACTATGTGAGGGTCCGTTTTCGTTAACCACTGTATATAAAGGCGGTGTCCATTTGCGTTTTGAAGTCAATTCATTGAGCAAACAGACTGGATGTTTTTCTTCAAGATTTTGTTGAGCTAATTGTGTGTTACTTGCGCCACCTCGTCTCTTTATTGATATACCTTTGCGGTTACAATCTTCTTGTGCCACTAGGCCACGTTTATCGAGTTTAACGTCGAGTAAAAGGGGCTGCAGGGAGCCGTTCTTTTCACGTCCCAAGCCTTCGCCTGGTTTCCAGCCCATTTTTTGCAAAAGGTGCATGCCCATTCCACCCGTTACAGGTTTTGTAGATGTCAGTTGATCTCTGCGTGCCCACACCTGAGGACCAGAGTTTAGTTCGTTAGGCTTGAGTACATTTACACCGGTACTGCCGGTAAATTGTCCGGGTAAGTGTTTCGATGATGCCCATGAGCTCATTTCTTTCTGGGAATTGTACATCATTTTAATGGCTTCCGAGTCCATAGGATTTTCCTGTTAAAAAATGGGTTTAAATTTAAAATTAAAGTTTTTAAATGTAAATGTAAAAAATTTTTTTAGTTGACTTATTAGAGTTGTATTTTTTTTTTTATTATAAATTCGGCTTGAGGTCAATTATTGAAAATTATTTATAAATAAATTGAAAAAATATGCATACATATGCATGTACGTAATTATATTTTTGTTTTTATTTTATTTATTTTCAATATTTGTTGTTCCCTATACTTCAATCAAACTTCGTTGATCATCTTCAGGGGATCTGAAATATACAGACATATTGGGAAAAGCAAATATTGAAAATAAATAAAATAAAAACAAAAATATTATTACATATATTTTTTTCAATTTTTTTATAAATAATTTTCAATAATTGAATTGATAATAAAAAAATTTAATTTTAATTTTAAAATAATTTAATTTGATACATACATATGTACATATACATACATAAGTACATATTTCATTTACAATCAACTACACTAATGGAATTTTTTTATTAGCTCAAAGTCATATCAAAAGTTATTAAAAAAAATCTTAAAAGCAAAGAAATAAAATATAAAAAATAACGTTATGCAACGTTAACATAATCATTTAAAAAATAAGAAAGATTTTTGTAAAATAAAAGTACTTTAGTTATTACATATTAGGTTTCTGGTATATTATTAAACGAAATATTTTCAAGCTTATTAATCATTTTATGTAACGATATGTAATACTTTGGGCTATTTTGTAAAAGAGTGGCATTTAACATGGTCAATACCCATTACAGTTTTACACGTATGCGCTCTAAAGTGGAGAAGTCACCTAATTTGACCATATGCAGGCAAATACATTAAAAAAAACTAACACAAAAAAATCGTGGTTTTGGTTTCTACTAGTTTCAGATCATCACTAACCTGTAACCTTCTCATGGCATTCAGTCTTTTCGAAATAATTGATGACACATCTAATGATGAACAAGCGTTTTGAGGAAATATACTGTTGGTAGAAGGTACTGGAACATCGGGTACAAAAGCAGATGACTGCTGCGGTGCTACTATGGCTGTTGGTGTTGGGTTAACTATATTTACTGGTGTTACAGATGCTTGAGGAACAGGAACTGAAGGTGGCAGCACGGGAGGGGCTACTGGTATTGGTATATTTGAAACGGAAGGTGGAGGAGCCTCAGTAAATGATGATATTGCAGGCGTTTCTGTGGTTTCTTCACCGCTTGATGGCGGTACCGGTTTAAATGCCGGTTCCTGCTCTTCTGCCAAAGGTAAAGGTTTTCCTAAAGCATTTTTAGGTAAATTACTTTTAAATATTGTCGTAGACTGTGAAGCAACCGGTAAAGCAGGAAGTGGCGCTAAATTGTCTTTAGTCTCTACGGGCACCCAGTGTTCGGTCATTCGATGTTGTTGTCCAGAAGATACTGGGAATTGCATTGTTATAGCCTTAGTTTGTTCTTCGGTTTTGGCTAAAATCGGTAATATGGGTTTAGAGTTTCGTATATGCATGACTATAGGTTCTCGCTCTTTCAGTTGAAAAGGATGATGGAACGCCTTTGTATTTCCAGCCTTGTCAACATCAGAGTCTTCATCGGAAGAAAGATCAGAGAGATTTTCCCCGTTCGATATTTTTTTACAAAATTCGGTTAAATCTTCGACAGTGCGACCACCATAACGCATTTTTAATAACACCTTATCCTTAATTTCTTGCGACATATTATCACAGCCAGGCAAATTTCCACGTTTAAACATACTAATGGCATTCTTACGGGCTATTTCTAAGAGACGTTTTTTATCTATGCCTAAATCTCGGGATCTTGAACGAGAACGCGACCGGGAGTAGCGAGAGTGATAGCGTCTAGAGAATCCTCGGCTGCGATACGAACTATCACGATCTCTGTCCCTATCCCTATAACGATCTTTACTATAGTTTTGGTTACGTTCCCGTTCTCTATCCTTTTCGAGACTTCGACTACGTTTTGAACCATCGTAGAAGCTGTTGTGTACTTTACGTTTGGAGTAATCGCTACTAATTTCATTTTCTTTTAGATACGTGTCTTCATCGGACAATGATATATCTGAAATTTTACCATCCTCGGAATGTCGACATTTTCTTTCTCGTTGTTCTACTTTAATTTTAACTTTTTCACAATCGCGAGAAGTTTCGCGGTCTTTAAAACCGTTGTAAAAGGAATTTGATTTGCTTGAATCTTTTTCGTCAGTTTTCTTACGTTTGTTATCTGATTTGCAATCCTCTTTATCGTAATGTCGTTTACGTTCACTACTTGATTTTGTTGGCTTATCATATCTATCTTGAGGTTCTACAAGCTTTTTGTCTCTATCCTTACTTTTAGTTATTTCTGTGCTACGTTCCCTTTCACTGCTTTTATCAAATTCATTTGACCTTTTATCACTTTTATATTTTTCTCTATCTTTGTCTTTGGACTTGGCTCTTTCTTTATATTTGATTTTGGATTTGTCTTTTTCTTTATCCTTCTCCTTTGAGCCGTCCTTGTGTTTATGCTTATGCTTCTTTTTCGACTTTTTATGCTTCCGTTCTTTGGCACTTAAATCTTCACCGTCTTCTACACCTGCGTCCAATCCATCGCCTCTATGTTTCTTATGCTTTTTTTTCTTTTCTTTTTTATGTTTCTTTGCCTTTTTAATCAAGTTTTCATCGTTCAACAGCTCTTCAGGAGGAGCGGCATTGAATACTTGAAATAATTCTGTTAAAATTTCGTTAGAACTTTTAACAGGTTCTATATTCTTTTTTTCATCTTCCGCCCCATTTTTGTCAACATCTGCAACCCCATTTTCTTGGGAGCTGGTATCCGAATCATTTGAGTTTTCCTCATCATCGTCGGTTTCGTCCTGTGAATCCTTATTTTTATTAGTATCTTGCGTGTCACTATCGTCGCTGCTATTAAGTGGTTCTTTTTTTATATTTTCTTTTAATAATTTTATCTTCTTTTCAATTTCTGGATCAATTTTTTCCAGTTTAATTTTAGCCAATTGATTTTGAGCTGCAGCCGCACTAGAAACTTCATCGCTTTTTGCAGTTTCTACTGTTTTGTCTGTCGGTGGCTGAGCCATTTTAGGATAACTTGTGAATTTTAACCAATCTATGTAAGAATTAATTATTTCAGTTTGTTTTTAAACATTTATACTTTAAACGTGAATTCATTAAAATTTTCTACAATTTGCACTCTTAACGAAATGTCAAATTCTTCAAAACTGTGTTCATTAACCATAATAAAGATGTATGTAATAATAGATGCCAGATGATAAGCAGAGAAACCATTCGATCGACTCAAAGCAGGCTAAGAGTCGCCGCCGACTTTTTCGGAGTGTTTAAGCCGCCACTGACTTGTTTCGGCGTAAATCGGCTCATATATGTAGCCGGCTAACATATCTTACATTCATTCACACAGATATTTTTGGCGTAGAATACGTCTTAAAATTATGGTATAGGGAGTCATGTCAGATTGTTATTGTTGTAATCTTTATTTCATTGATTATGAGGAAACGGCGAGATAACTTTTTTTAAACATTTTTTTTTGTAGGTAAATGAAGATGTTATCTTTCGTTTACATTTCATATACACTCAAACATATGTGTAGTATTTGGTTGAGTGTTTGAGTTTATAGCGTAAACACAAACTATGCTGTTTTTTCAGTGTGGACACAAACCTTCGGCTGTTGTTTTGATTGATGAAATTATGAAAGCGAAATATATGAGCGATACATTTAATTTCGATTATATTCGAAACGATGCTCCCATAACAATTAATAACACAACCATTGACTTAGTTTTTGCAAAAAAATTCGAATGTTAATTTCAAAAAAACATATTTATCCTATTTTTCCTATCATAAGCCCATATTATCAAAAGTAACTTTCAAATAAACAAATTGATTTGCGTCTGTTATTTATTATTTATCCTTACTCTTTTAATTTAAAAACATATTTATCCTATTTTTCCTACCATAAGCTTATGTATATTATCAAAAGTAACTATCAAATAAATAAATTCATTTGGTTATATTATTTATCATTTATTGTTATATATGTTTTCTGTCTTATCGGATGGCGTATTCTACGTTAAATTTAATGGCCGTGTTTCTGACACAGCCTGCAGGGACAGTCCGTGGAAAAAGGCCTCGGACAACTGTCTGCTGTTTTTTTAGATTTAATTTTTTTTTTACATTTTAGGATGATAAAAAGAAAAAATATTTTTCTCTTTTATGTTTATTAACACAATAAATATTTATATGATTATTAAAAAGATTTAGACATTGGCAACCTTAAAAAACGGCAACGAAATACAAAAATATGGAAGACGTAAGCCCTAACCAACCCTAACCACACAAGTGACAATTTTAAGATACTCATTTTTATATTCAAGCTGTCAAAGGACAAATTGCTGGCTGATTTCGCAAGTCTAGTATATATATTCTTAAGTTTGCAACAACACAAAAACAATATACACTAAAATTACATTTTCTACAATTTACTATATGGTTCGCTTTAACATCATTTTATTGATATATAGATAGAAAAAAGGGAAATAAATAAAAATCAGTTAATACTTTATGTACTTAAAATTCGTTTTGTTTTGTCTTTCGTTAATAAAATCTGACTTTAGGTACGAATATAAATAATAAAACTGTATACAATAAAACTTTTTCTGTGTAAACGTTAAAGCAAGCTTAAAGACGAAAAAGAAACATTTCTGAAAGAAATCTCGCAAATAAAACTTACGATGAAATTTTAACGTGTTAATAGAAGGAAATATGTATGTACATATGTATATTTTAAAAACTATATATATTTTTATCAATTTTATCAATATGTTATGTTTTTATTTGGTCTAATTTCTTATACTGCCTTGTGGCATTGAATAAATAAAATTATATTTACAAACAAAATGTTTTTTAAAACATTAATTATAAATAATATATTAATATTATAATTGTAATATATTATAATTGGCCTTTGTGGCTTTATATTACGGAATTGGAATAAATAAATAAATAAATAAATAAATGTTGATTAATTTATAATCAAATATTAAATAAAAGCGGTTTTTAACGTTTATTACAGTAGACAACTTTGTTTCATTTGTTTTTGACAGCCGCGGCAGAGAATATTACTTGAAAAAATGAGAAAAATTATTTGTTAGCACAATTAAATAAAAAAGCGACGCGTATTCATTTGTTTATACAAAAATCATTGTGTTATATTAAAAGAAAATTGTATTTTCTTAAAAAATTACTAATTATTTTTACGAAAACTATAAAATATAATAGGAAAACTGCAATACGATTTTTTTTACTAGGGGTGTGGTTGAAAACAAGGCTCCTCTTTGCACAAAACAGCAACAAATATTAATTTTCAACGGATTTTAAGAAAACGAGAAGTCAAAATTTACAAATAATTTAACATCTAGAACGACGAATTGAGATATAAGATTTTTAATTCGGTAACTAAATGTACATAATTATATCAAATAAAAAAAAATTGAGTGAAACTGGTATCTAAAGAAGCAAAGAGCAAAAAATGTGTGTGAATCTTTTGATAAATGCAAATTAGCAAAGTTACTGAAAAGAAATCGGGAATGGTCTTAGTTATAACATTTAACTGATAACAGGAAAAAACCTTTTGGTCAAAAAAAAAAAATCTGAATATGTACTATCAAGAATAAAATAACATGATATAAAAAACTAATGTAAATAAAAACTTTTATTCCGAATAAAAACTAATACTATGGTAGGAATGCATTAATAATAAATATAGTTTTTCTAAATCTTTAAAAAAGGAAGTATGAACTACGAGAAGTGTGTGTGTGTGTGATAATTACTAAAAAGAGCGATTACAAAAAACATTAGTTTTGTTTGTATTGTTTTACCTCAAAGCTTGATAAAATAAACTAAAACGCTGGCAATGCATTAACATCAACAGTGCAGCATTAACTGAAGCATTGAATCAACTTCATCATCGTACTGCTGGTCATTATATTTTTCGAGAGCTATGTCACGGCTTGCAGATTATTTTGTTATTGTAGGCTATGATAATGAAAAAGATCGTAAGTTGTTTTTTCTTACTTTTAAATGAAGTACCTAGTTAATATTTTTATTTACCTAATTTGTTTTTTAAATTTTTTTTTATCAAAACTAGGTACAAATGCAGATAACCAGTTGCTTACATGTGGCAAGATTATACAACGTTTTCCTGAAAAAGATTGGCCGGATACACCCTTTATAGAGGGTATAGAATGGGTAAATATTTATTTATTTAAAATAGTATTACAGTTACCTTATGAGATTTTTTTATTTGATATGAATGAAAAATTAAAAAAAAAGAATGATACGCTTCCCAATTATAATTTAATTTAATTGTAACATACATACATACATACATATGTGTGTATAAGATACAATCTTAATATGAATATACTGATAAAGACTGCTGATGATAAAATCATATCTGGTTTTAAAAAATGTATTAGACCCGGCTAATATCTAATTAATTTTTTGATTATTATATTCACAAGGTGTTCTAACATGTCATAATGTACTAGGATTTCACAATAGGTTAAAAAGTTTTTGTTTTTCAGGTACTTATAATAATACTACTGTGTATGGTATATTTATTGTACTCTCATAAATATTTATATACCTGTGGCGATCGGCTAAAAATCTGCTAAGCCGAGACATATAAGTACATAAGTAAGCCGCTTCTCCGATATACGCTTAAAAGATCTGTTATAAAAAATTTAGAAATTTGAATTTAATATATCACACTTAGTTATGAAAGGTCGATCACAACAGTCATATTTTTATGTTATTTTAGAACATTGAAATTAAGAACACCTTGTGCATACAGTATATATAATTTCAAAATGTTTCAGGAAGTATTATAATTTATTAAAATGAACTTAAGTCAGGAAAATTTATTTACACTAGAATTAGAATTCAAAAGTATAAATAATGTTTAATATGTTTTACTTATCGCTCATTTACTAAGACAACGTCATAACTCAAAATTTACAATTTTGTACTTTCCACGTTTTATGAGAATAAGCCGTCATATAATTTTACATATGTTTGAAAACGTCACATTTTAATTGTGGAGTAAACAAGGCGAATTCAATTATCAGGTGGTGGTAATTCTACAACAAATACAACTTTAAAATAACATGATTTTTAATTGTTGCTTTCATTTGCCGATGTGTCAAAATTACATGGTTTTTGTATTTGTTTGTGTGTTTTTTTATAGTTGCGGGAAAAAAGGTAAAAATAAATAAAATGAAAGTATGTAAACATAAATATTTGACAACTCAGCCAGCATTTCTGCAAAGAGAAAAGTAGTTAAACTGCGTTGTCAACACCTTCTGATAGTCCAAAAAACTAGGGTATCCATTCAGTGTAAGCGAGCTTTGTTATGACGATTTTTTATGTTCTTAAAAAGCTAGCAAATGACAACGGCCTATTAAACATGCCAAATTTTAAAATTTGTAGAAGTTAAAATGCTCACACTTCATCTGAATTTCATTTTCTATAAGTCTTTATATACTATTATTAAAAATAAGAAGTTAGCAACAAAAATAAGTTAACATGAGCCTAGTGTAAAACAAAACAGATAGCTTCTATTACCGGATTAAAAACCTAATTCCGGGTTTTTTACAAACAACTTCTTGGAAATATTTAAGTTATGAAGATTTAATTTTCTTGTAACTTCATTTTATATTATTTAAAAAACTGTTGCTTTTTATTTATCTGTACATTACATCTATTTATGTTTGCATGAGTTAAATTTTTAGTTCTAAAAATAAAACTCGTTAAACAAAAATTCATTCCGTTTGTTATTTCTACAATTTTCATTTCCGACCCCATAAAGTATATATTTTCTGAAAGCTTATGAATAGAGGAGTCGATTAAGCCCTGACCGTCTGTCCGTGTGTTGGTTGAAATCAACTTTTAGAAGCAACTATATGTTCCTTAGATCTGAGTATGGTATCAATCTTTTGTAATGAATGAGAATGAATCGCTATTGAAATTCAGCACAATCGCCCCATAACTTTCTAAGATATGAGCAAAAAACCACGACCACCTCGTTTTTTTCACAATTACAACAACAACATACATAGATACTGGTTAGAGTAAACGTGGTATCGAATCCCAGCTGAGCCAAAAAAAAATTTTTTTTATTTTTTTATTTTATATATTATTAATATTTTTATTTTTTTATAATTTAAAAAAAAAAAATTTAAAAAAATTTTGACTGCACGTTGTGAAGGGTATATAAGATTCGGCACGGCCGAATATAGCACTCTTACTTGTTTTTTTTAGTTTATGACACAGTAGTGGATAGATATAATTTTACAGCAATAACGTCTTAAGTCAAACTTTCTACATTGTTTGTCTAAGAAATTACCTTTAATATATAATTTATGAAAGTTTTCTTTAATGACATTTTTACTTAAGCAGTCAGATATTTTTCTAGATGATAACAGCGAGTCAAAAACTTCAAAAAGATTTTTTTGAGTTATGACGTTATATTAGTAAATGAGCAATATTTAAATATTTTTTTTTTTTAAATCAAATATTTATTAAAACCAAGAATTTAAACGAAAATCATTATTAAAAAAAAAAAATTAAACGAAAATCACTTTTTATTCATCTACTTTAAAATTCTGTTCTTTTACACAAAAATGTTTAAATAAAACAAGATTTTTTTTTACCAAACAGAATTTTAGTTTAACGCAAAGTTGAACAAACTTATCTATTTTCTTAATCTCTATAATTTTAACTTTTAAGTTTTGTCAACCTCTGGGATGGAATCTTTCTTATGAAAAACAAGAACCGAAATTTTTTACCTCTGTTCTTACCGACATCGATGCCAATAAACATTACTGTGCCTGCTTGAGTTTTCACGAAACTCTCGCAATTACATTGAATAAAAAAATCGTCGACGAAGAAGATGAAACCATAACCACCTCAACAAAATATCAAAATTCGTCACCGCTCAACAATGCTATTGGTCTAACCACGTCCAGCAATGGTTGTGCAAATACATCATCAGCTTCGCTGTTGTCAGCTTCCCCAAATATTTCGACGTCACTTATATCGCATCATAGTGTTATGTATGCTCCGAAATGCTTAGTCTTAATATCACGCCTTGACTATGCTGAAACGTTCAAAAATTGTCTCGGCACTATTTACACAGTTTATATAGAAAATTTGCCGTACGCTTTGGAAACTTTAATTGGCAATATCTTGGGTTGTATACAGGTACCACCGGCCGGAGGGCCTCAAGTAAGATTTTCTATAGGAGCGGGCGATAAGCAATCGCTGCAGCCACCGCAGTCGCCATCATTGCCGGTAACGGGTACAGCGGTAAATTTTTTATTTAAACAGTTGGGTAAGTGGCTTCCTTTTGTATTTTGTTATTTTTTCTTATATCAAAGATGTAATAATTTATGACTTGCAGGTATTAAAAATGTTTTGATTTTGTTGTGCGCTGTAATGACTGAAAATAAAATACTTTTTCACTCTAAAAGTTATTCCCACCTAACGGAGAGTTGTAAGGCATTAGTGGCTCTCATGTATCCCTTTCGTTATACGCATGTATATATTCCGATTTTGCCAGCCCCACTAACGGAAGTACTCTCAACGCCTACGCCCTTCATTATGGGCATACATAGTTCTTTACAAACTGAAATCACAGATTTACTAGATGTTATCGTTGTAGATTTAGATGGTGGCTTGGTGACGATACCACCTACTCTCACTCCACCCGTACCCGTATTTCCCTCACCGTTGTGGGAACAAACTCAGGAATTATTGACAATGATACTCTTTCCAAATCTTTCACAGTCCGATTTGGCATTTCCATCGCAAGAAAAACCTACGAATTATCCTAAGACTGAAGCTGCCATTGATAAGGAATTGAGAGCCATTTTTATGCGCCTGTTCGCTCAACTTTTACAAGGCTATAGATCGTGTTTGACTTTAATAAGGATACACCCTAGACCGGTTATAACGTTTCATAAGGCTGGTTTTTTGGGTGCCAGGGATTTGATAGAAAGTGAATTTTTATTTCGTGTTTTGGACAGTATGTTCTTTACGACATTTGTTAATGAGCGAGGACCGCCCTGGAGGCCCTCGGATGCTTGGGATGAACTATATAGTTCTATGAATGAACTATTGAAGTCGGAGGCCAACAATAAATGTTACCTACAAATACATATCGCAGAATTGGGCAAAGTTTTGTATGAGAATGAAATACCCAATCAACAAATGTATGTACAAAAAGTTTTACGTCCCCCAGAGGGTGCCTCACATCGCATACACCAGCCTGCCTTTCCACGACTCAGTTCAGAAAAGGTCGAATTAATTATCAGCGATGGCATGCGCAAGAACTGCATACAATCTAGGCTGGTATCAACACGCAATCAAAATCGCACTATACCAATGGGACCTCGCCTGCCAGAAGTTCTAGATGTTAGACCAAATCTTTCAAATTCCGCCAGGCGCTTAGAAGTTTTAAAAACTTGTGTTTCCTATATATTTGAAAATAAAATAGCTGACGCAAGAAAATTAGTACCAGCTGTCACACGTACTCTTAAACATCGTGACGCTCGTTTAATATTTTGCCGTGAACTTTTCGGTTACGTGCATGGCAATAAGGCCGTGCTAGACCACCAACAATTTGACCTGGTTATTAAGTTTATGAACAAAACTTTACAAAATTCTACTGGTATTGATGAATATACTGTGGCGGCCGCATTATTACCCATGTCAACGATATTTTGTCGTAAACTCTCCACGGGTATCATACAATTTGCCTACACTTGCATACAGGATCATCCCATTTGGAAAAATTTACAATTTTGGGAATCCACATTCTATCAAGATGTACAAACTCATATCAAAGCCTTATATATGCAACATAGACGCGCAAATGAACATAGAAAAGAATCAAACTGTGTGCTAGATGATGTGCCCCTGGAAGAGCCTACAGCTTTAGAAATAACTGCAGAACAAATGCGTAAATCACCCACCATCGATGAAGAGAAGAAAAAGGAATTAGCCCAGTCAGAGGAGTCGACGTTGTACAGTCAGGCCATACACTATTCAAATAGAATGGTTTCGCTACTTATACCACCGGATGTCAATGCTGTTGGTCATCAGAAACCGAAACAAACATTTCGTTTCGATGATAATCAAAGTGTATCAAATAGGTGAGTGCACGACAATTTTCTACATAAACAAGTAAGAGCGCTATATTCGGCCGTGCCGAATCTTATATACCCTTCACAACGTGTAGTCATGCAATAACAGTAGTTTGTGTCACCATTCATCCCATATGAAATACGTACATACATATAAAAACATACATATGTATATAAAAACATCCCATTGTAAAATTATAAATTCACGTATGTATGTTTAAATAACAAAAAAACAATAAAAAAAAATTTAAAAAAAAATTAAAAAAAAAATTTAAAAAAAAAAATTAAAAAAAAAAATTAAAAAAAAAAAATTAAAAAAAAAATTATTATATATATAATGGGCCAATTCAAAGTAGACTCTCATATTGTACTATGTCATAAAATTCATATTAATATGACTAGTGACTTTGAACACCTTTTATTAACAAATTATGTATTTAATACAAGAAAGAAGACAAAGAGATGACGCTGTTAAAAATTGTAAGAAAAGAAGAAAATAGAAAATATTCTCTCTGAGAGGTGAGAAGCGGAGAAATTCTCTCTGAGAGACAGTATGGTTAAAAGTATAACATAAACAATTTCTTATACATAGGAAACAAATGTGTAAAGTCATATTATTATTTTTGTATGGAAATTACTAACAAAAATTTTATGCATGCATAAAATAATATGAAATAGTACAAATATGACTGATATGCAACCACTTTGAATTGGCCCAATATATATAAAACAAAAAAAATAAAAATAAAAAAAAAATTAAAAAAAAAAATTAAAAAAAAAAAATAATAATAAAAATATAAATATATATATATATATGTGTTCCTCTAACTCCCATTGGAGCATAGGGCGCCAAGGGGGGGTTGGTACTTTTCGCAGAGGTGGAAAGTTTCTGATTAGCCACTCACTTGGGAGTGGCCAGGACGATTCCTTTGTTGAACTGTCCAAGCAGCTAACTACTTTCGGTCTTAGACCAAGTACCCCCCGGGCAATGGCTTTGTAGCATCCGCTTAAAGGCTAGCCAGAGTTAGAAGGCGCCACAACTATGTATCTTGAGTGGTCGAAAGAACGTCTCAGGAAAGTAGGCGATAACCGCTGAAACATGGTTGCATCGTTGGATTGGACACGTAGATAGCAGCCCTATCACCAATCTAGGGGACGAGGGTTAGCAGCCCACATTCCCCAATCACAAATTGCTAACGAATCGCTAAAAATATAAATAATATATTAAATAAAAAATAAAAAAAAAAATTACAAAAAAAATTTAAAAAAAATTTTTTTTGGCTCAGCTGGGATTCGATGCCACGTTTTCTCTAACCAGTATACACGTTTGTATGAATGTATGTTGTTGTTGTAATGTTGTTTTTGTGAAAAAAAAAATCGAGGTGGTCGTGGGTTTTTGCTCATATCTCAGTTGTTTATGTACCGATGTTTCTGATTATCAATACCGATCTACTCCCGAATATTTCTGATATTTTAATACCTTACCCGGGTCCAACCTATGTAGGGGGGCTTCAAAAAGTTGATTTCAACATACACACGGACAGATGGACAGACTGACAGCTTAATCGACTCCCCTATTCATAAGCTTTCAGAAAATATATACTTTATGGGGTCGGAAATGAAAATTGTAGAAATTTCACACGGAATGACAAACCTATATATACCCTTTTTCACTGTGTGAAGGGTATAAAAATATATGTGTTTTTTTATGTTGTATCTACATATATAAAGTGCCGGTCAATACACAAGCACCAGTTACAATTCTATTCTTATAAAAATAACAAATTTATATTAAAGACGAACATTTGTTAATCGATGCCAAAAATATTTACATTTTTCTGTTCTCTCAGGGCGTGTTAGTTTTTGTAAAATTTCATAACAGTCTCTTAGTTATGATCGAATATTTGTAATCATATTAAATTTTAGCTTTTCTCTAATTTATTAATTTAAAATTTGAAACAAATGAAATGAAGAACAAAAGGTATTAAATTTTCAATTTATCCTCGTAATATTTACAAAGTTTTCGGTTAAAACATAGCAATGGATCGCGAAAAACACTGCACGATTAAAAAAGCTCTACCCAATTAAAAGCTGTTATTTCAAGGTAAGTCGTATTTCGAAATTAGAAAATTGCCTAACTTTACCAATAAACCAAATGCATCAAGATATGAGATTAGCAAGGAATCACGAGTGCAAAAAACAAATTATTTCACTTTTAATGTTAAAGCTCTAATGTTTTTAAGTTCTTGAAATAGATAAACTTTTTTGTTATATCGGATGATTCATCGTGGGGTTGAATTAAATAACACATTAATTTAAAAGTCAACCTAAAATTTTTATTATTGCTTAAAAGATTTTTATGCCATTTACTGCTTGACAGTCAGGCGACGCTCAAAGCGTTGAAAGGATATATGTCATATCTAGACTAGTAAGGAAGTGCAGGAGAGAACTCGATAGGATCATGAGCCTCTTCAATGTCAGATTGTGTTGGGTATCCAGGCACAATGGAATTGTCGGCAATGGAATCGCTGACGAACTTGCGCGCGGTGGATCGGCATTGGTTTCGACGTGCGAAGAGGACTATTTTGGGCGTATTAGGGCGTGGAGAAACAGAAGGGGCTGTAGAGTGTCAAGGGGTTTATGTCCCAAGTTAAACTCAGCTGACTTTACGTTACTTCTGGGCTTGGATAGGGTATGTCTGAGGGCTACTATTGGGGTTTTAACAGGCAACTGTCCTGTAAGAACTGGGATTAATAGGTGGGATTGCAGAACTCCGGATTATTGTAGGATGTGTGAGGATGAGGAGTAGCGAAAGACTGTGGAACACACTGTCTGTCACTGCCCGAGGCTACAAAATCATAGGTTTAAGTTTGGTGATTTTTCGGAGTACAAAATGGGGAATATTATCGGATTTATCATGGGAGTCGGGTGGCTTGTGAACATGCAATGGGGCTCGTAGGGAATCTGTATTTCTTTCTTCTATTCTATTTCCTCTTAACTATTTGTTATTTTCATTTACTATATCTTCAGCAACCCTCTCTCTCTCTCTTTCTTTTTCTAATCAATCCTCTATCTTCCTTATATAAAGAGAACACAATGGACCATATTGGTCTACGAGGGAGGGAGTTGGAGGCGATTCTTGCTTTCTGCATCCCCCATTCCTACTTACTGTTTGAAAATGATGACTTGTAAATGTTGGCCACGACAACGTCTGAGGTGGTGCATTCGGAAGGTTCAATTTTGGGTGACTCGTTCGAGCATAGAGATTGGTATCTCGCGAATAATACGGGTAATGTTGGTTTCCAAAGCGCCAATCGTAGCTGGCTTATTCCGGAATTCCTCAGACATTAAGTATCCTCAGAGAAAATATTTCAAAGATGTGATATTGCACAATCTAGTTGGCCAATTTACCGTAGTAAAACATGATTTTTATTTGCTTAATTTTTTAAGAAATATGAACCAATGATTCCACCATCCTATAAACCAATGGATATAATGAAAGCTCTTTATACTCTTCGGGGTACTCATCAGACTAAATATGTCAATTTTGTTTATTAACGTATCCAATGTGCTTTATCACTGAACAAAATTTCACGATAAAATATCGGATTTTCATTGCGTTTTTCAGAGAAAAACATTTCTTATAGAAAGTTGTTTCTCGTAATACACCTAAACAATTTGTAGACGCTGTTGTGGTGTGAGTCTTTCCGTGATGGCTTGCTAAACAATATTGAACAAAAATTAAAAAGTGAGTGATCTGTTAAAAAGAATATTAAAAATCAAACCTCACAATGAATCACCCATTATAATAAACTATTACATCACGATCTCATTTCGATAACACGAAAAAAAGACAGAAGTTCTAGTGTACCTGCACTAGACAATTATTTGGCTGTCAAAATACAAAACTGCCTTCACCAATTATTTTCGATAAAATTGTCAAACATTTTTCAATGAGCCTCCTTTAGTAACTGCCAATAGACCTTTACCTTCTTATAGGAAGCCGGAATTCCCGAATTCGACTTCTTATATAAAATTCTGCATGTGATTAATTGAGACTCTGGGGGTAACTCTAACTCGGTACAGCTCACCGACGCCACGCAATTAACCAACGCGAGAGTGAGAGGCAAAACTCTCGAAGCTAGATGAAAAGGATGGCCTGATTGTCCTTATTCGACAACGCTAATGACAATGACGGGCGAGCTCTTGACCCGACGATATCAGAATTACGACTGTTCTCCTACGTATTTTTAGCGTTACCATGTGAAAAAAGTTTTTTTAATTGATAGTTTTAATGAAAATTAAATTTCTTAGGATTTCGACACTTTAATAAAAAAAAAAAATTGTAACTACTGTTTTCAGCATAATGGGTTCTCACAGCCTTAGTGAACATTCCGACGAGGGTTTCGAAGAGAATGACGCCTCAGAGGTGGGAGTGGCAGTTGGAAAAATTGTTTCACGTTTTATAGATCGTGTATGTACAGAAGGCGGCGTTACCTCTGAACATATACGCAATCTGCACGACATGGTACCCGGTGTTGTACACATGCATATTGAATCTCTGGAATCGGTATATCTTGAAGCCAAACGACATCCCCATGTACAAAAGCCTAAGATTCAAACACCCTGCTTGCTACCGGGCGAAGAAATCGTTACAGAACATTTAAGATGTTATTTAATGCCCGACGGTAGAGAAGATGATACACAAAGTTTAATACCAGCAGAAGGAGCATTATTTCTCACCAACTACCGCATAGTATTTAAGGGCAATCCCTGTGATCCTTTAGCTTGTGAACAAACCATAATTAGAGCATTTCCTATTTCCTCGTTGCTGAAGGAGAAGAAAATAACGGTTTTATATCTGGCCCATTTGGATCAAACCATGCCTGAAGGCTTGCAACTGAGATCGAGTACTTTTCAACTTATGAAAATCGCCTTTGACTTAGAGGTTACACCCGAAATGATTGAATCATTTCGTAAGATTTTATGTAAGGCCAGACATCCAATTGATGAATTTGAACATTTTGCTTTTCAATCGTATGGCACCATAATACATGGAGCGGCTCCTCTTAAAGCCAAAGAGAAATACTCAACGCTTAAGGGTTTTGCTAAGAAAACTTTAATGCGTACCGCAAAAAAGGCTGGTCTCAAGCAGAAATTTACTCCAAAACGTAAGCTTCTAAATCCGGCTATGGATTTTGATACAATGGTGACCTCAGTTGAAGCCTTGGAAACACATTCCCAAAACGATGAATTAGAAGATGATGAATTCGAGTGCAATAATGAGACATTGCCGCGCATAGCCACCGCCAAGGATGTGGAACGCATGCGTGAAAGAAACTATGTCAGGGACTGGAAACGTTTGGGTTTTGAAGACTCTCATAGTGGTTTTCGCATAACTTCGGTTAATTCCAATTACAGCATGTGTAGATCTTATCCAGCCATATTTGTGGCTCCTTTACAGGTGCACGATGCCGCCTTAACTCATCTAGGGCGTTGCTACAAGAGCCAACGTATCCCAGTGCCAACTTGGCGCCACCGTAATGGTGCCTTGTTAATAAGAGGTGCCTTGCCGCACAGCAAATCGGTTATAGGCATGTTAAAAAACTCGACTGGCTCTAACACCATGTCGAATGATGTAGCTAATTATCATGAACAGGATAAATATTTTATGTCCCTGATAGACACAATGCCTAAGCCCAATATATCACTGGCCCAATACAATTTATCGGGCATTAATTTGTCAATGAACTCTTTACTTTTAAATACATCCACCGTCGATGATTTACATTATTTGAATACGTCGCTAACGCCAGAAGTCTCACGTAGAAATAAGTCCGCTTTGTCGACAACACATGATGGCAAACAAAAGGCTGGCACCATTAAGAATTCCTCGGCAGTTAATAATACTGCAGCGTCGGCCTATCGCAAAATTCGTTTGTATGTTTTAGGTGAAAAGTCGCAAACTAAATCTAGCGTTAATGCTGATTTAGGGGCTGAATTCATACCAGTAGACTATCCCGATATAAGGCATTCCCGTATAGCATTTAAAAAACTTATGCGTGCCAGTTTGCCCTCCAACAGCAATAACGACACTGATCAAACTTTTGCCAAGAACATTGAACAATCCGATTGGCTGCAGCAGATTTCTTCTCTGTTGCAATTATCGGGTGCCGTTGTCGATCTCATCGATTTACAGGAGGCTTCTGTTATGCTCTCACTAGAAGATGGTTGGGATATAACCGCTCAAATATCGGCCATAGCTCAACTGTGCTTGGATCCCTTTTATCGCACTATTGATGGTTTTCGTGTACTCGTCGAAAAGGAATGGATTGCATTTGGCCATCGTTTTGCCCATCGCAGCAACTTGAAGCCTTCACACAATAGTTCAAATATAGCATTTGCTCCCACATTCCTACAGTTCTTGGATACGGTCTATCAGATACAAAAACAATTTCCCATAGCCTTTGAATTCAATGAGTTTTATATACGATTCTTGGCCTATCATACAGTGTCTTGTCGTTTTCGTACATTCTTGTTCGATTGTGAAGTGGAAAGATTCGACATGGGTATAACATCGGTTGAGGATAAAAGAAGTACTTTGTCAATGAAACATTTGATTGGTAACAACAAGGGTAAGACTTATTTTTAGGAAGAAAAAAAAAAACAAATTTATATATATTTTTTAAATTCCTCCTCTCAGGTAATAATGGCTCCGATGACGAATCTGGTGTTTATCCGGTCGATATGCGTAGCAAAACTTTAGTCAACTTTAATCGCATCGGTCACTCGATATTCGACTATATCGAACGTCAACATACGAAATCTCAAATATTTTACAATTTTATTTATTGCTTGCAAGACGATGTCCTGCGACCACAAAGCTGTGCTGCCGCCTTAGATTTGTGGCCTTATTATACAAATGAAGAATTGGGTCAGGGACCACCCTACGATTTAGAACTCACTAATGCGGACGATGAACTCGATTTATCCGAGCTAAAGGGGAAGCGCATTGTTATATCAGCTGGTTATGATAATATAGAAAAATCCGATCCCAACACATTTGTTTGTTTACTGAGTGAAGT
Source organism: Phyto melanocephala (assembly GCA_941918925.1). Taxonomy (NCBI): domain Eukaryota; kingdom Metazoa; phylum Arthropoda; class Insecta; order Diptera; family Rhinophoridae; genus Phyto; species Phyto melanocephala. Next base: position 36,829,106 of record OW799233.1, read on the forward strand.
TAAACAGGCGGAAACAGAACGAGGACATTTGCCACAAAAATGGCAACAAGTGTGGACGAGTCTAGAGGTGCCGCGTACAGAACGTGTCGAACGCAAATCATCTCTTAGCAGCATATTCTATCATGGAAAATTGCAGCACAAACGTTCTACTTTGGAAATTATAATGAAAGGACGCTTAACGGGTTATCAGGACAAATTCTTCCATCCGCATCGTTTCGAAAAGCATCCCTATACCACACCCACCAATTGTAATCACTGTACAAAACTGCTGTGGGGACCAGTAGGCTATCGCTGTATGGATTGTGGCAATTCCTATCACGAGAAATGCACTGAACTGTCGTTAAAGAATTGCACTAAATACAAAGCGGTCGAAGGCGTGGTACCACCAAATGTGAATATATCACAGGGTGATACATCGAGTATTGCCTCGAGTGCTGCTACTACCGCACGAACCTCATCACATCATTTTTATAATCAATTTAGTAGTAATGTGGCTGAAAATCGTACACATGAAGGGTAAGTAGAGAGAGATTAAGGGGTTAGGGAATTTATTATTTTTTTAATTTTCTCACTTTCTTTTCAGACATCTGTATAAGCGAGGTGCCCTGCTGAAAAATTGGAAACAACGTTGGTTCGTTTTGGATTCAATAAAACATCAATTACGTTATTATGATTCAGAGGATTCTACATGCAAGGGATTTATAGGTGAGAGAACAAAATCATTTTTTTTTATTTAAATATGACTTAAGTCCTACTCTGTTGTTGTAAATTTTATGTGGCTACAAAATATATGTTGAAAGAACAGCATTTCAGGCGAATATTTTCTAATTTTTTTAAAGCTTGAGTTTTTATACCCTTCACACAGTGAAAAAGGGTATATATAGGTTTGTCATTCCGTGTGAAATTTCTACAATTTTCATTTCCGACCCCATAAAGTATATATTTTCTGAAAGCTTATGAATAGAGGAGTCGATTAAGCCCTGACCGTCTGTCCGTCTGTCCGTCTGACCGTCTGTCCGTGTGTATGTTGAAATCAACTTTTTGAAGCCCCCCGACATAGGTTGGACCCGGGTATGGTATTAAAATATCAGAAATATTCGGGAGTAGATCGGTATTGAAAATCAGAAACATCGGTACATAAACAACTGAGATATGAGCAAAAACCCACGACCACCTCGATTTTCTTTTCATAAAAACAACATTACAACAACAACATACATACATACATACATACAAACGTGTATACTGGTTAGAGAAAACGTGGCATCGAATCCCAGCTGAGGCAAAAAAATTTTTTTTTAAATTTTTTTAAATTTTTTTTTTAATTTTTTTTTTTTTTTTTTTATTTTTTATTTAATATATTATATATATTTTTATTATTATTTTTTTTATTTTTTATTTAATATATTATATATATTTTTATTATTATTTTTTTTTATTTTTTTTTTTAATTTTTTTTTTATTTTTTTTTTTGTTTTATATATATTATATATGTATATAATAATTTTTTTTTTTAATTTTTTTTTTAAATTTTTTTTTTTAAATTTTTTTTTTATTTTTTATTTTTTCTTTGTTTTTTTTAACATACATACGTGAATTTACTGTTATTGCATGACTACACGTTGTGAAGGGTATATAAGATTCGGCACGGCCGAATATAGCGCTTTTACTTGTTTTTATTTGGTTTTGAAAAGAATTTAAATTGTGATAAAGAAAAAATAATCTAAAAACGCATGTTTTTGCCGACACTAGCCGAGTGGAATGCATTTTCAAAACCAGCTACGATTTTAACCCATAGCTTCCTGAAGTAATGGAATTCAGTAACAATTACGTTGTCTTTTTCATATCGTTACTTTAATATCTTTTATAATTTATTTCCTTTAAATAAATCGGGATTGTTTTATTGATTTTTTTCCTATAGAATAATTACGTCTGTTAAAGAAACGAATGTTTTTTTTTTTTAATATAAAATCTTGCATAAAATTGATTTAATTATTATTTTTTTTAACCTTTTTTATAGATTTAGCTGAAGTTCAGTCTGTTACTGCCGCACAACCAACACAAATTGGCACAAAACGTGTTGACGAAAAGGGATTCTTTGATGTGAGTTTCAAAGAAATTTTAACTTCTTTTTGTACATTTCAATTCTATAATTTATTTTTATTCTTTTAGTTGAAAACATGTCGACGCACCTATAATTTATATGCCATGGATGCTAATTTGGCCCAGGAATGGATTGAGAAGATACAAGCTTGCTTACAGTAAATATGCAAAAAAAAAAGAACAATTGCTAACGATTTCGTTTAGTTATTAATTTGTTAAAGTAAAAAGAAAAAGAGTATTTACCATTGAATCATTACAGATTTTGTTATTGTTTGAACAAAAAATACATAAGTTCTTTCTGTATATAATTTAGGAAACACAAACAAAAAGAAACTAACAGAAAAGCATTTCAGCTGCAATATGCAATTAATGAATTTATATATTCACATTAAATAGTTTTCCTTTTTATCAATTATTATTTTCGTATTTTTATAAGCATTGTTTTTTTTTACTGTTTTCTTTTTGTATTAATGAATTTAGAATCTTCCAATTTATATTGCTACAGGTTTTTGTAATAATTATTAGTAAATTTAATATTAAAAAAAAATCACAAAAAAAAGAAACTAGTAAAAACAAAAATATTATTATTATTATTTTCTTTAAAACCTAATATAACCTTTGCTTGTTGATTTTTTTTTCTCCACATATCCGTTATTAGCCATTTTTAATTAAAAAAAAAACTGCAAACAAATTAAATTAATCTACCCTGTCTTTAAATGTGATTAATCCTTAATTAAATGAAAAAAAGTTGTTTAACATACCTTAATAATATAAATTAATAAAAATAAATAAATATATATATTTAAGTTAAATATATGTCTTTATATAGTAAAAAATATTTGTCGAAAACCTTTTTTTTCAAAAAAAAAAAACTTTATACTCGATGTTATGCCAAAGAATCGATTAAAGAAATATAATATACATACACACATACATACATATATTATTTATCGTTTTTAGTTTCTTTCTAAGTTGTAACTTGTTTTTTTTACGATTTTATTCTGAATTAAGTGAGTTTTGAAAAAAAAAAAAAAAAAAAAAAATAAATAAAATAAAATAAAATAATTTCTATATAATATAAAAAAAACAACTGTGTGGTTTTTCTTTTCTTCAAATAACATTTTTAAAACAAATGTGTGTGTTTTCTTTTTATTAGTAATATGTATTTTAACAAAAGTGTGACGATTATCTTACAAATGTTCCTTAAATATTACAGAAATGTTGTCCAGTAGACGATATTTAAAATAAAAAATGAAAATGGAAAAAAGAAACGAGAAAACTTATCAATATATATTGCTGTCGCATGACCTTGACAAAATGTATCATATTGCGGTTCGATTATTGATTCACGATGATGATTCTGAAAAAAAGATCGGAATAGTTTCGATTACAAACGATGATATTTGAATAGAAATTGTAAACTTTAATTTAAATAAATTAATAAATTCTAGCATTAAAAAATTAGCTCTAAAACATGTTGGGAGAGAAACGAAAATTTATGTTTTATCTTGTATTTCTCCTGCACTTTATTTTTCATACGTGTTATTGTATTTGTGATTCGCTTTTTATACAACAATGGGATGTGCATGTTTTTTCAACTAACGAATTTAATTGTAACAAATGACGCAGATTTATTTTAAATATCTTAATTTACATTATAATTTTATTTTAGTTATATTTACAGTAGTTTAAGTTACAGTAGTTTTGTTTGTATTAGTTTATGTACATTTAATATTTCGTTTGGTTCGCTGGTTGTTCGAACAAGTTGTTAAGTTATATGCAGCCGAGGTGAGTTATTATGTGCAGCATACTCTTAGGCACCTTTATTATTCCTGCTTATTACTTAACATTAACATTACGTCTTAATTTAAATGTAACGGTTTTCGAATGAACTAGTGTGTACATAAGAGAACTTTACAGAATGTTACAGAACACAACTATGTTACTATAAATAGCCGAACAACACAGCTAACATGAGGAGTAAAGTGCGTAAAAAAGTGAGTTTAATATTACAAGTGTTTAACAATAAGTGAAATAAGTAAAGTGATATAAAAACAATATCTGAGTGTGTTTAAGTAAATAAAGTGCTCTTAATTTTATAACGAATTTCAAGTGTTTTTGATTGTAATAAAAGAACTCAAGGTATTTAAAGGAAATAAGCCAACGTTTATAAAAGGTATAAACGTAACAATACCCTTACACTCACTGTGTAGGGTATAAAAAACACGAATCACATAACCGAGTTGTAGGTTTACATGATGAATTTTATGACGTCCAATTTTGGACGTCATTTTTTGTTTGGTAGCAAGCGGTGCAGAGAAGAAAGGGGGGTAGAAAAATAGACATGGTTTCTGTTTTCATGTTTTTTTTTGACACTTCGCTTTACACTTTTTTCTCTTCTTTCTGTTACGTTTTATTTTTATATTCTCATCAACTGGATTGTGCTTTTTGACTGATAAAAAACAATATTAAACAGTAATAAGTTTTTTCGACATTCAAAATAAAGAAAATAAAAAATATTAAGGGCCGTATTAATAAAAAATATTTTAGGTTTATTGAAGTCTTATTTGACAAATTTCTCTACAACATCTGTCAAATAAGCCTTTAATAAACCTAAAATATTTTTTATGAATACGGCCCTAAATATATAAATTTAATAGTCTACAATATAAATTAGACGTCCAAAAAGAAACCATCGTAAAAATTTGAGTAGTTTTTGGTAACAACTTTAAAAGGGAATTAAAAAAATTGGACGTCATAAAACTCATCATGTAAATTGTGTGTAAGACAGTCAAGTCCTCTGTCACACTCTCCCCTACAGCGGCGATGGCTTGTTTTGTGCGTGTTCAATTTGGATAAATATCTTTGAAAAGAGTAAATATGGTCGTAAATTGATCCATAGTTTTGCGTATTACCTGCCCAGATGAATGATTATGTTCACCTCTACAAGTTTGGCAAACAAAGTGCAAGTTTTGGAAATAAATTCACATGATTTGTAAATATTGTTCTGCTGTAATTTAACAAAGTATACTGGAAAAAGTCTAACACTATAGTTATCCCTATCGAAAGTTCTATAGTTCTAAAAATAACATTCTATAAAAAACATTTTAAATGAACTCAAGCCTGAATAAAATTTTAATATTAGCTTAAAGCAAAAATTTCGATGATCGGAACTTTAATCCTTCCTACTAATAGATATAATAAATATGAATGTTTGGATGTTTGGATATTTGTTACTCATTCACGCAAAAACGGCTGAACGAAACTAAATGAAGATGAACTAAATGAACTAAATTAGATTAACACATAGGCTACCTTTTATCACGATAACCAGGCGAATTCGTTGGCAAACTCATCATCACACAGCCTAAAGGGGTTGTTTGTGTTGTAAAATTCTTATTTTTGTTGTAAGTTTTGACTTTTCTTTTATATTTTCAAATTCAAATTAATAATCCCACTAAGGCCTATTAACATAATATTCAGTTTAATAAATTTAACGTAAAAGTTAACTAACAACTTTCAGTAAGCTTAAACTGAAGTTTTAACTATAAATTAAAAATGTTTGTTAACAATGGGCAAGAGTTAGTTAACTTGTAGTTATCAATTATTATGAATGAATTTCAAAAAGAAGAAGAAATGTATACATAAATATAAATTCTTAATGTGCACCCATCTGCTAATAAATTGATTAAAAATTGAATGTATTTTGAAATAATTTTTTGCTATAAATTTAACAATTCTCGTAGATAAACGATATCTCATGAAAAACTCTGCATCAGGTAAATTCAAATGTTCCATTCGATTTCTGTGGTTATATTTTCTTTTCATACGATAAGAAATATTTACTTTATATAAATTATACAAATGTGTAAATCTTCCAGTTAAGAACTTAAACGCCAAATAGTACTCAGTTAAATTTAACTGAAATTTGGCAAAATAATCTAAAAGTTATAAGATAACTGAACTTTGTGTTAATGGCCTTTGGCTAACCAAGGTTTAAATTTTAAGCTTAGTGTTAACTGTAGGTTAATTTTTTTATTATTAACAGCCCTAATAGGTATAATAAATATCCCTATAACTATGCAGACGAAGTCGCGGGCACAAGCTAGTTAAATAATAAATTTCTCATTTATAGCTGAAGTTAACACATGTTTTTATTTTCGTTTGTTCTTTTTTTAGAAACAATTGCATGTCATAGCAGAACACCAGGTTACAAGCGACACTACGATATTTTCTTTTTTGGGAATTATGTATTTTACGTTGCATTATCTTACTGCATTCAGAAATTAATTTCGTGATAATTGAACTTGGACAGTTGACACACTATGCTAACAATTTATTTATCAAATAGCTATTCGTCAAAAGTTTAGCTATCAAATTCCGTAGATAAAAAATAATTCCTTCTCTTCTTTCAATTATTATACCCTTCACACAGTGAAAAAGGGTATATATAGGTTTGTCATTCCGTGTGAAATTTCTACAATTTTCATTTCCGACCCCATAAAGTATATATTTTCTGAAAGCTTATGAATAGGGGAGTCGATTAAGCTCTGTCAGTCTGTCCGTGTGTATGTTGAAATCAACTTTTTGAAGCCCCCCGACATCGCTTGAACCCGGGTGAGGTATTAAAATATCAGAAGTATTCGGGAGTAGATCGGTATTGAAAATCATCGGTACATAAACAACTGAGATATGAGCAAAAACCCACGACCACCTCGTTTTTTTTTTCACAAAAACAACATTACAACAACAACATACATACATACAAACGTGTATACTGGTTAGAGAAAACGTGGCATCGAATCCCAGCTAAGCCAAAAATTTTTTTTTTATTTTTGTTTTATATTTTTGTTTTAATTTTTTTTTTATTTTTTTTAAATTTTTGTTTTAATTTTTATTTAATATATAATTTATATTTTTATTTTTTTTTTAATTTTTTTTTATTTCTTTTTTGTTTTATATTTATTATATATGTATATTAAAATAATTTTTTTTAAATTTTTTTTTAGTTTTTTAAAAAAATTTTTTTTTTATTTTTTTTAACATACATACGTAAATTTATAATTTTACAATGGGATGTTTTTATATATGTATATTTTTTATAAGTATGTACGTATTTCATATGACATGAATAGTGATACAAACTACTGTTATTGCATGGCTACACGTTGTGAAGGGTATATAACATTCGGCACGGCCGAATATATTTCTTACTTGTTTTTAATATTAAATTTTATATGAAAAAATTAATTAGAAATTCCCTTTGAACTAAGATTACCTGGTAATTATATATGCCTTGGATTTATCGAACAAAACATTCATACAACATTCGTGTCAAATGTATTAATCTAATAAATTTAAAAATGGATAATGTAAGAGACGTTAGTCTAAAGCAAAACATTTTCTCTAAACTAAACAACTAATATGTAGGACAACTTGTTCTAAAGCGGGCAATTTTTGAAGCATACAACTTTTCTACAGCGAAACTTTCTTATTAAAGCACATCTTTTTTGAAAGTAAAATTATTCTTAAAGAAAATATGGAGAGAATTTAATACAATTTGTCCAAAATGAATTTCGTAGTCACCTTTAAATCATCCATATCACTAAGATTTTCATCTGAATAGCCCTTCATCGCCTTCGTCGCCACCGGACCCATATAATTGTTGACAAGAGCGAATTCCATCAGCGATAGAAATACAAAGACCGAGCAGGAGGACATCCAAACGTCAATGGCTTTGACATAGGACACAGGTGGCAGTGACTGTTGAGATTGTGTATTTTGTGTGGCCAATGTTAGCAGAGACGTTACACCCAGCGTAACACGAGCCGGTATAGCTTCCGGCTTTATCCAAAACGATATCCAGGACATGACAACAATTAAAGCCGAAGGTATGTAAGTGTGTAATAAATGATAACCCAGACGGCGGCGTAAATTGAAAACTATGGCTAAGCAAGTGAAATTGCCTAGAAAATTGCAAGCCAATTAAACAAAAATAGTTTTTTTTTTTTCAAATAATAAATACATTCGATAATAAAATGTGATGATGTACGAATGTATTTACAAAAAAACATATTTGAGTTAATTGTTTGTGTAAAGTGTTTAAATTTTATCAAATTAATTTTTTAACCAGTACGATAGAATAAAACCAAAGACTTAGATACAAACGAGGTGGTAAATGCATACAAAAACAACAAAAATGAGAGTAGATTTGTGTGTGTGTGGGTGTGTGTGAAAGTTTTTGCAATTTTGTTGCTTAAGTCTTTGGTTTAATGATGATAAATTCTTCTCAGGAAATAAAATTTACCTGTCGAATATTCTATGGTACAATCGGTCGTATAATTATTTGATATATCTAATTGTGGCAACTCAATTTCACTGTTCACCACTAAAGGATCCGTCATATTCCAAATAAATACCAAATCCTGAACCGTATGCGATACTAAAAGTAAAATTTCGCCTTGAAACAACAAAATTTTAAAAATCGTTTTAATTTATGCGAAAACTTACAACTTTCTATCATCATCGAACAAATCTGTGTATCATGAGGATACGACTCAAACTTCATGGCACACGACAACACTAAAGTAAGTCTGGAAAATAAATAATTTAATTTGTTTAGTTTTTTTATATAAATCAAAGTACATATATGCATAAACTTTAATTACTTGGACATATAGAGCAACGTCTTGTCATGATACAGCCATAAATAATGATTCGGTATGCTCATCTCGTGGAATGTTACTTTTTTAGCATTTTTAAAAAAACAATCTGGACGCCATATACTGTGCAACCAGTCCACATCCAATATACGATATTCTTCGCTCATATTTTCAGGTAAACGTAAACGTGGATCACGCCAACTTTGTGCTAAAAATATATCGGTTACATATGTCTGCAAGATACAATAGATAAGTTAATTAATTATTTAATGTTTAAGTATTATTTATACCATTGACTCCTCATTTATGGAATCCAAGGATAGAACGGTCACATGAAAATACACGACTGTCGGTTGACCCAATAATTTTGGTGCTCGATTTTTGTCATATGTTTTTGATGGTGTTGGCAAAATATCAGGCAACGACAAACTGGACTCTACGTGGGATACCAATTCTGCACTTTCAGTATTATTTCTAAATTTTTAAATAGAAAAGGAGAATTTTTATAAAATTTTAAAGTATTAAAGATAACAAGCAACAGACCATGCCGAATCTCATAATACCCTTCACCATCATGTAAATAGGTATAATGACCACATCGTGGCTTATTCTAGATTTTAGATTTCATGTTATACGCCATTTTCTTTGTTATTTTCACATAGCTGCTGTATTCTACTAGTCAAGCCCTTTTTAATTTGATTCCCATATTGTTGGGGCTAAAAAAATTTCGCCATTTTGTTTAAGACGCCATCTTGTATTTTACACTTTTTTAATAGTTTACTATATTGTAATAGTCAAGCCCTTTTAATAAAGCCGCCACCAAAAAAATCGTGGTGGCATATTCATTTTGTCATTCCGTTTGTAACACATCGAAATATCCATTTTAGACCCCATAAACTATATATTTTTTTTTTGAATCGGGGTTTAATTTATGACGATCTAGCTATGCCCGTCCGTCTGTCTGTCTGTTGAAGGTACCACAGAGCTCAAACTAAAAGTTAGGAGGATCGAATTGCCAGAATATTTTTCATACACAAAGTTTGTTTGGTATTGAAAATGGGCTAAATCGGAATATTGGGAAGAGAGTTAAGCTCGTAATGCAAGAGTAGGTAAAAAAACCGTGTCCTTCCAACATCGAATAAAATAGAATTGTGGCCAAACACATTAACGTAGAGTCATGAAATTTTGAATGAACATTTTCTGAGTAAAAAAATATTTTTTCCCTAAAATTGCTTAAATCGATTAGTTAGGAAAGGAGTTATAGATAAAAATGTTCGAAAATTTATACCGCACAGTGTATGTTTCGGTATATTAAAATTTTAAAACCTAATAAAACTGACAAAATAAAATTTATGATTCTGAAGTTTTGCAACCATTGCATTTTGGTCGAAGGCTTTGCACTAACGGAAAATAAATGTGACACGCCCACTTTTACGCAGACCTCCCATATAATTTCTCTATGAATAAAGATTTAAAAATATCTAAGTTGAGTTTATTGGCAGAAACTATTTCGACACGCTTGCTATAACGCCCACTTTTCTCGTTATCTATTGTTAATGAAATTTAAAGCTCATAAAACCGACAAAATTAAAGGTATGATGATAAAATTTCGTGCATATAGTTTAATAGTCAATGTCAGAATGTCAATGCCAGAAATTAAAGGTGACACGCCCTCTTTAACGCATGCCTCCTATATAACGCTTTATGGACAAAGTTTTCGGAAGAATAAAGGACTATAATGAAATACTTTAGTTTTATTTATTAGCAGAAACTATATTGACACGCCTGCTTGAATGCCCACTTTCATTGAAAGACTAGATTTACGAAAATATTTTACTAGCATATCGCAGTTATACAAAGAAAGTGATACATATTTTAGTATAAAGAGATTATTCCATAGCGATTGCAGTTAATAACAATTTAATAAATTTTGTGCTATTAAGGTACACAAAATTGGTGGTGGGTATCAAATATTCGGCCCAGCCGAATATAGTGCTCTCACTTGTTTGAAACTAATATTGTAGGGGTTAAAAGTAACGAAGCCGTAACTGCAATATTTGACTCATAAATTCGCCAGTGTTATAGATTAACACTATGTTAAATTTTTAATTGTTCATAGTTAAGTCCTTTCATTTGACACCCATATTGGCTTTCTCGGTGTTATAGAAACTGAAAAAAAATTTTGTATTTGCATTTTGTTGGTTATATCTCAGTTAGTTTTAAACCGATTTATTAGTGCTTCTAGAAACATGTTTTGAGATCACGGCTTATAATTTGGTGTCTTTAACGTGTCCAAAAATAATTTTAATTTAATTTACAAATTTAATATATTTAAAACAATATATATTTTTTCAAATATTTTTTGCCTGTAACTTTATCAGTTAGTAACTAATTTGTAACAAATATCTAAAAATAGTTATACACGTGCCTAAAAATTAACCTAGGGTTAAAAAATTTAACTTTTGTGATGCAAACAAGCGAAGTTTTGTTTATTTTATATTTAATTGCTTATATCTCAGAAAGCTATTGGGTTATGATGATTTTTAATATCAATTTCTTCTAAATATTTTGGTCGTGGTTCAATTTACTTCGCTATTCATAAGCTTTCAGAAAATATATACTTTATGGGATCGGAAATGAATATCGTAGAAATTTCACACGGAATGACAAACCTATATATACCCTCACACTCACTGTGAAGGGTATAAAAATAATAAGAAATTTGCTGAACAACCACTGAAGGTCTTTTGTTTAAAAGACCCTTTTTAGTGATTGTTTTCAAATAAAATAATATAAAATAAAAAATTTAAAATTTTCTAAAGAAAAGTTAACCGAAATGAAAATTTGTTATAGTTCTTCTTGTTATATTTCGAATATATTATCTATGAAAATGCTTGAAAGGTTGGCTCTATTTCAGAACATTTTTCAAATATAAATTTAATAGCGTTTTGTAAAACGTTACTCTAAAAAATATTTCGAAAAAGTTTTCTGTATCAAATGTGACTACTTTCAAGCAAAAAAATTTATACAGAAGTTGACTTCATTACCAACTGGTTTTATGCTTAACTTTCTTTGTGTACTTATGGGCATTTAAATCAAAACGCTCACACCTTGTTTAATATTTCTAGAATTTATTTTTACAAATTTGCACCCCCACATAAATGTTTTTAAAAAGTTTATACAATAGTTTACTTTCACACGATTTATATCTAATCGAAAACATAGCTTAATCTCAACAATTAGTTTTTCCAGTTAATCTTAATATTTTATTTAATATCAGACTGTAGGGTATAAATGCGGTTGATATATGGCTGATTGCATAACAGGTTAACCTGGCTACTTTTAAAATATTGATGCAAATGAGAATCCACAAGTGATTGTTGAAAACACAATACTTGCTGTTTGATGCGGTTTATGGGCTGGTGGCGAAATCGGACCATACTTCTTCGAAAATTAGGTCGGTCAAGTAATTACGTAAATGGTGTTTGCTATCTTGAGATGATAACTGATTATTGTGGCCAGATATTGAGGATATTAACCTAGACGAATTGTGGTTCCAACAGGATGGTGCCAATGTAACAATGGCTCTTTTGCGCAAGAAATTTAATGGTCGTGTTATCTCACGTCATGATGATGTTAATTGGCCGCCACGATCATGTGATTTGATACCGTTGGACTTCATTCTTTGGGGATATTTAAAAAAAAAGTTTACATCAATAAGCCAAGAACAATTCAAGACCTAAGGTATGAGATAATTCGGCACATTAACGACATTGAAGCTCAGTGTCAGTGTCATCAATATGGACTATCGGATAAAAGTATATAACCGAAGCTATGGCAAGCATTTGGCAGATATTTGGTTTCTCACATAACTGTTACAGATCCTTCTGTCATAATAAAAAATTTAAGATAGTTCTCTAAAAACTTTTTGTTTTTTACAATTAACATCCTTCGTTTTCGGTTGTATGTATGTATGTTTGGATCTTGGCTTACCAATCTCGCAAAAACGAATAAAAGGAAAAAAAATTATTACCCAGATAGACAACAACATAGACCAACACATCGGCTTTTTTATCCCGATAATAACGTGGACGAAATCGCTAGTTAATAATAAATATTAATGTTTTTTAAACATCGACCCATATCGTCCCCTGTGCGCGAAACTATCGTGTTACATAAACAAAATTTTACAGGAGAGTGTTTTTATTACCTTTAAATAAATAAAAGTGTTAATAACACTGTTACATACGATAAAATGTACACAGTCTTATCTCCATAACTAAAACAGTTATCGCTTTAATATTTTATCAGCAGATGGATTAATGGATGTATAATCAATTTGCATAAAAAAAGCGATTTCTAAAAAAACGTAACATACAATAATTTCGATATATATATTTCAATTTATTAAAAGATTTATAAAGCGTAACATTTTATTGAATTAATGAACATTTGACAACTATAATAAATTACTATTATAAAATTAAATTCGTATAAGATATGTACTTATTACAGAATATATTCAATAACAAACCAAATATTTTTTAGTCAACAGATTTTGCAAATGGAACATAACTCAACTTATTTTAATACATTCCTTCCTAAATTAAAAGGTGTAAACTTGAAACCAATACAACATTGACCATTAAATAAAATGCACAAACATGCTTTCATCATGTTTGGCAACAAAAAAAAAAACAAATAAACGTTTTGTTTGATATTTGTACTTTAACCATGTCTTGCAACAAAAAGTGATAGAGGTATTAAAAAATGTCAACACTTAAAGTGATTTTTAATATAGAAAATATTGGAAAACAAATTTTTTGAAGACATACTAGAATATAGGTAAACATATGTTTATATATGGCATTAACATACCTGTAACCATGAACACAATTGCACAGCAATATTGATTTTTCAAATATCAGATAAAAATAAAGTGTTATAACTATAAGAAATTTGTGTTCTACTAATTGATTTGAAATTGAAAACATTATTTTATTTTCGCTTTAAATATTTGTTAAATTTTTCACTGTTTTTGTTAATGGAATGACAAGTTTTCTCTTTATTATAAATTTTAATTAATTGATAATATAGTTGATTTGTATTTATTTTAAACATTTAACTATATTTTCGTTGTAATATTTAATTAATATATTAAATTTTTTAAATATCTCATAGACCTTTTAAAGCTTTTTGCTATAACCACTATTTTTAACTAAATATTTTGCTTTGTACTTAAATGCTTTTTTAATTAAATTTTTGGTAACGTTTTATTTTTTTTTTAACTATTAAAATTTTGTCTGCTATTTTATTTCGGTATATTTTCTTTTAAGCTACATATTTCTAAATTTGATTTCTAAGGTTTCTTTTTTAACATTTCATTTTGATTTGACACTTACACATATTTCAAATGCGGTTTTAATTCAACCAAATGACACGTTCAAAGAAATTGCAAAATACAATTAAAAGGCGAAAAGCGTGTAGAAATAGTTAAAACTTAAAAAAATTACATACTACTTAAAAAAAAAATATTATTATAAACTATTAATTTTAATGATAACATTGAATACCGTGTTAAAGCCAAATTGTAAATATATTAAAAATATTTATACAAAATTGAGATAACCATTATTTTTCACCTAATTTTACTAATTAGTTTTTTTAATTATTATAACTTCATAATCAGTTAATTTATTTTTATTTTCATTTACTCATTTCCAGTATTCAGTTCTCAATATTATTTAATTAGTTATTTTTGTACTGATTTAAAAATTTTCAAATGTGCTTTTTACGTTTTATTAGCAACCGGAAATTTGCAACAGCTCTGTTTCTTTATTTATCGCATTTGCATTGAACATAGTTGTATATTACTTACTTAACATATAAAAATTTAATACGTTTTTCCTGCAACTGTGTGCATTAGTGACGTTAAAAAACCTTTAGTTACAAGTGATGCTAACTTTTTAATATAAAACTCGACAAAACATACTAAGTCTTAAGCTGGTTAAAATATATGAAATAACTTTGAGGTATTGTGGTATACACATATTCATATCTTATATATGCACGATGAGTTCTTTTATACTATGTTCACACAGGCGCCTTAACTGTCAATTTATAATATTATCGCAATTAAAGGCCTTATTGAACTCAATTTACCATACTAAAAATTATTTTTAAATTAAGCAATATATACTTAATTGTTTCACTTATTGTCTAAAACTCGAAATACAACTCTTGAGAGGTATGTTCAGTGAGAAGAAAATTTTATAGGATGCATTTCTAATGTCAAACAAATAAATATACAAAATATAACAAGTAAGAGCACTATATTCGGCTGTGCCGAATCTTTTATACCCACCACCAATTTTGTGTACATTTAAAGCACAATATTTATTATTTTGTTACTCATTATGGAATAATCTCTTTATATTAAAATATGTATCACTTTCTTTGTAGAGGGTGGTTAAATTTTAAGGGCCCATGTTGAAGGTGAACTACACCTAGTCTTTAAGTTTGTTTTCTGCATTTCACTTGACATTTCTCAATCTCAAACTTACTCATTTTGATCCGTGGAAAGATACGCAAATGAGCAACGCTTTAAAGTTATTCAGGTTTTTTATAAAAATGGGCGTTCAAATCAAAATGCATTTTGTGCACTTCGTAATTCTTTTGATCAACATAATCGTTCAAATTCGTCCACAATCAGGAGAATTGTAAAAAATATTTAAATTTCTGCAAAACAGGTCTGTATAAAATGTTAGAAAATCTGTGAATGCCTTCTTAGTTCGTTGAATGGGAACTATTGCTGTTTTTTGCGATAGTGTGGCAAAAGAGCAGTCAACCTCGACTCATCATCATGCCCAATAATTGAGCATCAACATTGTCATTGAAAATTTGGACCATCAGATAGAGGAGTGGCGCCAAGGATGGGGGGGGGGCCATTTGGCCGATATTTTGTTAAATACATAATTGAACCATACAAATATTATCATTATAAAAAGAAATAATAATATCCTAAATAATTTGTGTTTTATTTAAATACAACATCGGTCCTTAAATGAAATGAAATTCAATGAAAGTGTGTTAAAGTAGCTGTGTCAATAAAGTTTCTACTAATAAATACAACTTAAATATTTCAATATAGCCCTTTATTTTCCCAAAAACTTTGTCAATAGAGAAATTACATGAATTTAAGGTAAGCCGTTGTATGGGACTAAACTTTTTGGCACAACAATAACATTGATTAGAAGGATATACACAGCAAATTTGATCATCATACCTCTAATTTTGGCGGTTTTATGAGCTTTTAAATTTCATTAACGGTAGATTACGTGAAAAGTGGGCGTTCTAGTAGGCGTGTCAAAGTTATTCTTGCGAATGAGTACAACTTAGGTGTTTCAATATAGTCCTTTATTATTCCAAAATCATTATTAATAGAGAAATTAGAGGAATTTTGAGTAAAACGTTATATGGGGGGTGGGCGTAAAAGTGGGCGTGGCAACTCAATTTTCTAGCACAGTAATGACATTGCCTAGGGGGATATACGTAGCAAATTTTATCGTCATTCCTCTTATTTTGGCGGTTTTATGAGCTTTTAAATTTCATTAACGGTATATAACGTGAAAAGTGGGCGTTATAGTAGGCGTGTCAAAGTTATTTTTGCGAATGAGTACAACTTAGGTGTTTCAATATAGTCCTTTATTATTCTAAAATCTTTATTAATAGAGGAATTATATGAATTTTAAGTAAAACGTTATATGGGAGGTGGGCGTAAAAGTGGGCGTGGCGCCTTAATTTTCTGGCGCAGTAATGACATTGCCTAAAAGGATATACGTAGCGAATTTGATCATCATACCGCTAATTTTGGCGGTTTTATGAGCTTTTAAATTTCATTAACGGTAGATTACGTGAAAAGTGGGCGTTATAGTAGGCGTGTCAAAGTTGTTTCGGCGAATGAGTACAACTTAGGTGTTTCAATATAGCCCTTTATTATTCCAAAATCATTATTAATAGAGAAATTAGAGGAATTTTGAGTAAAACGTTATATGGGGGGTGGGCGTAAAAGTGGGCGTGGCAACTCAATTTTCTAGAACAGTAATGACATTGCCTAGGGGGATATACGTAGCAAATTTTATCATCATACCTCTTATTTTGGCGGTTTTATGAGCTTTTAAATTTCATTAACGGTATATAACGTGAAAAGTGGGCGTTATAGTAGGCGTGTCAAAGTTATTTTTGCGAATGAGTACAACTTAGGTGTTTCAATATAGTCCTTTATTATTCCAAAATCTTTATTAATAGAGGAATTATATGAATTTTAAGTAAAACGTTATATGGGAGGTGGGCGTAAAAGTGGGCGTGGCGCCTTAATTTTCTGGCGCAGTAATGACATTGCCTAAAAGGATATACGTAGCGAATTTGATCATCATACCTCTAATTTTGGCGGTTTTATGAGCTTTTAAATTTCATTAACGGTAGATTACGTGAAAAGTGGGCGTTATAGTAGGCGTGTCAAAGTTGCTTTGGCGAATGAGTACAACTTAGGTGTTTCAATATAGCCCTTTATTATTCCAAAATCATTATTAATAGAGAAATTAGAGGAATTTTGAGTAAAACGTTATATGGGGGGTGGGCGTAAAAGTGGGCGTGGCAACTCAATTTTCTAGCACAGTAATGACATTGCCTAGGGGGATATACGTAGCAAATTTTATCATCATACCTCTTATTTTGGCGGTTTTATGAGCTTTTAAATTTCATTAACGGTATATAACGTGAAAAGTGGGCGTTATAGTGGGCGTGTCAAAGTTGTATTTTCGAATGAGTACAACTTAGGTGTTTCAATATAGCCCTTTATTATTCCAAAATCTACATAAATTGAGAAATTATATGAATTTTGGGTAAAACGTTATATGGGAGGTGGGCGTAAAAGTGGGCGTGGCACATTGATTTTCCGTTACCAAAAAGCGTCTCACCAATAAGCAAAGTGTGCAAAATTTCAGAGTCGTACATCCAATTTTGTTGCTTTTATGACGTTTTTGTTTTTAAATATACCTAAAAATACACTGTGCGGTATAAATTTTCGTACATTTTGATCGATAACTCCTCTCCTAATGCATAGATTTAGATAATTTTCGGGGAAAAATATTGTTTTTACTCAGGAAATATATATTCGAAGTTTCATGAGTCTACGTTAATGCGTTTGGACACAATTCCATTTTATTCGATGTTTGAAGGACACGGGTTTTTCGACCTACTCTTGCTTTTCGAGCTATAACTCTCTTCTTAATATTCCGATTTAGCCCATTTTCAATACCAAACAAACCTTGTCTATAAGAAAGATTCTGGCAAAATTTGAGCCCCCTAGCTTTTTCGGTGCGACCTCTATCGTGCTTTCAACAGACGGACAGACGGACAGACGGACAGACGGACAGACGGACAGACGGACAGACGGACAGACGGACGGACATAGCTAGATCGTCATAAAATCAAACCCTGATTCAGAATATATATACTTTATGGGGTCTAAAATGGATATTTCGATGTGTTACAAACGGAATGACAAAATGAATATACCCCCACCATTTTTTTGGTGGCGGGTATAAAAATTAAGAAAATGGAAAATGTTTGATGAAAATTTTAAATAAATTCAAATACATACATATAAGTATATATACATATGTATAAATAAAATTGTAAATATATTTTATTAACAGGAAAAACACTGGAAAGAAGGCATTATTTGATTTGGTATAAATACATCGTATTTTACAGCTATCAAATGCTAATGGAGTAATATAAATTGAGTATGTCTGAACACTTATTTTAATTGCTCAATCAACACTAACAATTAAAAATATTTGTCTGAACAGGGTATTAGGTTATTTAATTAGTAGAAAAATTTTTTTTTTGTAACAAAAAATCACCTAAATTCTGTTGAATTGTTTAAGATATATGGTGCTTAGATTTAAAGTTTAAACGCCGCATTACCATCACTGTTACTAGTAGACTCTGTATAAAATTGTAGTGGAAGTTCTTAACGAATAAAATGTAAAATTTTATTAAACATTTCTAATAAAATAAAGAAAATTGCTTATATTTAAAAATAATTTAACTAACATGGATTTTCCACAACAAATAGAAGGTATTGGAAATATCAAAGAAAAAAGTGTATTTGAAACAAATAATGAATTTCTTGCAAAAAATCAATTTCCATTTTGCTTTGTGGCAGAGTGATGAGTGTGAAAAAAGTGGGTGGCTGTTAGGTTGCAATAGAGTGTAACATCAATAACAAACACCCAACCATTAACAAAAATAAAAAATATATTAAGGAAAATACTTGTAAAGTGTATGCAGAACTTAAAATCAAAGTAAAAATTGTGTGTGTGTCCCTATGTTAATAGGAGGGATGACAAAATTGGGATTTTATTTTCCTTAATGGTTAATAGAGATTTTCATCATAGAAGTGTAAAGAGATAAGGGGATGAAGTTAAGTCAAGTGCTTTTGTATTTTGTTCTTGTAGTCGATAGATTACCACATAAGTACATATGTTTTACATATTGTTTTTCTGGTTTTATTAAGTATTTTTTTTTTTTTTTTGTTTTACATTTTGGCCGGTGTTCTGCTCTCTTATAGGTATATAATCTGCATTTATTGATTATTTAAAAAAATTGCTGGATTAAGGAATATTTTTTTTTGTTGTGTGAATATATTCTACTTTTTAAAATTTTTATTTTCTGTATAGGCACATGTGTACCTACTTAGAAATGACGTTATTTAGTTAAACAAAAAATTTAAAAAGACTAATAGGTACATACATACATACATATGTACATATACACATAAATATGTATAAAATAAAAACAAAAACGCAATTTGTTGACAAATTACCATTAATCCAATTCTTAGAAAATTGTTTAAAAACTTTTTAAGTGAAAATTATTTAAAATCTTAGTTCCTAAAGAAGTATGCATGTATCAATTTATGGAGATATGTACATGTGTATATATTATGTATGTATGTACTTATATTTTATTAACTTGTAATACATACATACATATGTACATATACCTATTGTAATTAAAAATAAACGGAAGATTTTGTCAAATTTTTTTCTTTTCTTTTTGTTTATATTACTTACATAAGTATGTATATTAAAAATATGTATGGATAATGAAAATAAGCTAGTTTTCAAAATGGACCAGAAAGTATCAATATATTTTGATATTTTTATCTTAAACCATAACATGACTACATGCAACTAATAACAAAAAAATGAAAGGTTTTATAAACATGTTGAAAAATGTGTACCTACCAATAAAGAAAACCTTGTATCTTAATTTTGTAGTTTTTCACTATTTTTTGAAGTTAATAAACAAAAGCTAAAATAAATTTCAACCATTATCCAAATATCGATATTTTTGACGTATACTTTTCTTTATAGCGCCATTCAGAGTCAAGGGATAAAAAAAGTAGTTGAGTTACAGTGGATCGAATTAAAACTAATGTAACTTTTAAGGATTTTTATTAATTGCAACGTAAGGGACTAATTTTTAAACAAACTTCGTAGTTGTATAATAGACTTAAATAGTCCTTCAATTTTAATATGTTAAAGTATACCGCAACTAGCAAAATATTCGCAACTTCCATAGCGCAGTTCTTACTATTTATTGAATATTCAAGGTATTTTTTTATCAATGATTTAATTTTTCGTTAAATTTATAAAAATTTGTTTCTTTATTTAGAAAAATAATAAGGACGTTAAGGATGTAACGGGAACATAACTTTTATCTTAACCAAGATGAATGCTTTTGAAATTCTAAATTTTAGATTCATTAAATGCAAAAATTACTTTAAAAATAAAAAATAACAAACTTAACAATTTGTCCTCCATTATAATTTCCAAATCAATTCAGAATTTTATGTACTTATATTCATAAACATAAAAAATACAAAAAAACGCCTTTAAAATTAGAAAAAGTGTCTTGTTGATCGCCCAATAGATTTTGAGTTTCATCTCGAAAAAATAGTCACTAATTTAAAAAATCTATGTTCATAAACGTGTAATATTCAAAAATTAAAAAAAAAAGATGAAAAAGTATTTCTTAGTTGCCTCCTTTTTTTAATTTCAACTTGGGTCAATAGTCCTCATTTAAAAAATCTAGTCTAATAAACGTCAAAACACAAAAAATAAAAAATAAATCGAACAAGTATTTTAAGTCTCACCTCAGAAAAGTTTCAAATTTCAAGCTTCACAAACGTAGAAAATACAAAATGTACCATAAATTTACGAAAAAGTATATTTTGGGTCGCCGATATTTCGATTCTCAACTTAAATAAATAATCTTTAATTTAAAAATACTATTTTCCTAAACGTAAAAAATACAAAAAGCACGACAAAAAAGGGAAAAGTACCTTTTCAACCCCCATAACATTTTCAGTCCCACCTCTGATCAATGGTCCCTAATATCAAAAATCTAGATTCAAAAACGTAGAAAATTAAAAAAAGTATCGTTTTGGTCGACCAAACTTTTTCAGTCTCAGCTCAAATCAAAAGTTTGTACCTAATTTAAAATACAACAAATACGATAAAAATTTAAAAATTCAGTTTTTTGGTCAGTAATATTATTTCCATTCTAAATTTTAATCAATACCCATTAATTTTAAAATTCTATCTTTATAAATGCAGAAAATACAAAAATGCGAAAAAGTACTTTTTGGGTCAACCAAACATTTTCAGTCTTACTATGGTCCCTAATTTCAGAAATCTAGATTCTTAAACGTATAAAATACCTTTTTGGTTGCCAATTTTTTTTTGTATCTCAACTTAAAAAAATATAGATTCATAAATATAAAATACCATGAAATTGAAAAAGTACCTTTTGTGTCGTCCATATTATTTCCAATCTCAACTTGTCGCAAAAATACCTAATTTTAAAATTCCATATTCATAAGCTTTGAAAACACTAAATTACTATAATAAAGAGAAAAAGTACATTTTGGGCTTTTTATAACAATAAACAAATTCCAAGTTTAAAATGTTTAAATATCTATTTAACAATAAAATATTTTAATAGATATACATATATAGTCATGATTTAAAAGTAATAAATCTACTTTTTTGCATAAAAATAAATATGTTTTAAAAAGTACCAAACAGTTTTCCCAAAATTTACCTTTTCAATAATTCTTATAGGTATTATTAAATTTTCTTAAAAGTACAAAAAGGGACAAAAGAAGTGCCAAGTAGATATTAGAAGTAGATATTAGAATACAATAATTTGATTTTCTTAACACAACAAAAACAATATTCATTAAAATATTAAAAAATCAATGAGTGCTAAAGAGAATTAATCAAGTAAAAACCCACATATTTATTTTAAATTTTTCTTTTTATACCCTTCACACAGTGAAAAAGGGTATATATAGGTTTGTCATTCCGTGTGAAATTTCTACAATTTTCATTTCCGACCCCATAAAGTATATATTTTCTGAAAGCTTATGAATAGGGGAGTCGATTAAGCTCTGTCAGTCTGTCCGTCTGACCGTCTGTCCGTGTGTATGTTGAAATCAACTTTTTGAAGCCCCCCGAAATCGCTTGGACCCGGATGAGGTATTAAAATATCAGAAATATTCGGGAGTAGATCGGTATTGAAATTCAGAAACATCGGTACATAAACAACTGAGATATGAGCAAAAACCCACGACCACCTCGATTTTTTTTTCAAAAAAACAACATTACAACAACAACATACTTACATACAAACGTGTATACTGGTTAGAGAAAACGTGGCATCGAATCCCAGCTGAGCCAAAAAAAAAATTTTTTATTTTATTTTTATATTTTTTTTTAATTTTTTTTTTATTTTTTTTTTTATTTTTTATTTAATATATTATTTATATTTTTATTTTTAATTTTTTTAAAAAATTTTTTTTTAAATTTTTTTTTTGTTTTATATTTATTATTATTATTATTTTTTTAAAAAGTTTTTTTTTAATTTTTTATTTTTAAAATTTTTTTTTTTAATTTTTTTTTTTTAATTTTTTTTTTTAATTTTTTTTTCTTTTTTTTTTTCTTTTAACATACATACGTAAAGTTATAATTTTAAAATGGGTTGTTTTTATATATGTATGTTTTTTATATTGTTGTACGTATTTCATATGGGATGAATGGTGATACAAACTACTGTTATTGCATGACTACACGTTGTGAAGGGTATATAAGATTCGGCACGGCCGAATATAGCGCTCTTACTTGTTATTGTTTAAAAATGCAAAAACATTACCATTGTATGATAACAGTTATACTTACATATGTATATATACACACAATACTCAAATATTATTTGAGTAAAAGGATGTATGTATAGCCATATAATAGAGATGAAGAAATTGTGTTTATATTAATATAATAAAATTAATAAAAATAAAAAACAAAAATAAACCAGTAAGAGTGCTATATTCGGCCGTGCCGAATCTTATATACCCTTCACAACGTGTAGTCATGCAATAACAATTATTTGTATCACCATTCATCTCATATGAAATAAAAAACATACATATATAAAAACATCCCATAGCAAAATTATAAATTTAGTTTACGTACGTATGTTTCCAAAAAAAAAAAATTACAAAAAAATAAAAAAATAAATGTATTAAAAACAAAAAAAAAAACAATAAAAAAAATTTGAAAAAAAAAATTTTTAAAAAAAAAATTAAAAAAAATAATATAATTATAAATAATATATAGGTATAAAATAAAAAAAGTTTTTTTTGGATCAGCTGGGATTCGATGCCACGTTTACTCTAACCAGTATAGATGTATGTTGTTGTTGTAATTGTGAAAAAAACGAGATTGTTGTAGTTGTTTGCTCATATCTCCGAAAGTTATGGGGCGATTGTGCTGAATACTCAGATCTGAGGAACATATAGTTGCTTCTAAAAGATAATTTCAACCAACACACGGACAGACGGACACACGGTCAGGGCTTAATCGACTCCTCTATTCATAAGCTTTCAGAAAATATATACTTTAGGTGAAGGGTATAAAAAGTATGTAAATAAGTGAATGTACCTATGAATATGTATCTAAATGAAAAAAGAAAATAAACGAAAAAACTAACAACAACGATAATTTTGCAAATACAAACAAATACCTAATGAAATACTAGCAGAGTATTGGAATTCACTCGTATAAGTAGTAAAAAATCAAATAAATTTATATTAAAGTCATATTTGAATATTTAACACATTCTCTATTACATTTATTTGAATGCGGTAGTAATTTTTTGTCTTCAGTTTAAGCTGTTTTTGTATCTCTTTCGATTGAGAGTTTATTCATTGAATTTATTGAACACAGAATAAAAAACACTACATAGTTGAAAAACAAACGAATGTATTAAAAAAGCTTTTGAGAACAGTCATGCACACGTCTTTTTTTTAATCCCCTTAAAATTCGAATTGCCAAAAATCAAAATCAAAGGAGAAACACACTGTTGAAATTAAATGTCTGTAGTTTTTTGCGTTTGGGCTGTGCGATGATGAATCAGTAAGTCATTTAGACAGTCAGTCACGTTGCTCTTTTATATTCATATCGTCACTGCCTTGACGTGATCGGTTATGAAACAATTAAAAAAAAATTTATTGCTCCCTTTGGAATCTTTATTAGTCCCACATCTATCCACCAAACCGTTTTGGCGATATCTCGATTGGTTCAAAAATTGACCGTAGTCAGTATGCGTAAGTTTAATACTGTAAAGTAACAAAGTATTATTATAATATAATTTCTTTGGTTGATTGCTTGTAAAATTGTTATTTTAACTGCGATTGCATTAAATTAAAAAAAAATTAAATTTTAGGAAAAACGCCGAAGCAGTTGTTCTTTGGTGCTTATATCTCGGTTGATTTTAAACTGATTTGTTAGTTTTTCTTAGACATGTAATTTCTGAGATTACAGCTTATAAACTGCTGATTCAAAAATTATTTAAGAGTTTGAAAAAATTTGATATAAAGTGTGATTTTTTAAGAGCTATAGGAAAGTTAAAAAAACACATAAAATTCAGAAAAATGCATGAAATCTTTATTTGAATCGATAGTACGGTCCATATAATTTAATGTTTGAAGATTATTTCATGCAAATGTTGACCGTGACTTCGCCTCAAATGGTCCATCCGCTTAGTCCAATTTTGGCATACTCTTTCCAACATTTCGGCCGGTATCTCATGAATAAATGCTTCAATGTTGTCTTCCAATGCTTCAATGGAAGCAGGCATGTGTGTATAGACATAAGCTTTATCATAGCCCCACAAAAAAAATCTAAAGGCGTTAAATCTCACGATCTAGGCGGCAATTGACCGGTCCCGAACGTGAAATAAAATTTTCACCGAACTCGCCTTTCAATAAGTCCATTGTTAAGCGTGCTGTGTGGCATGTGGCACCATCTTGTTGAAAACACATGTCATGCAAGTCAAGCTCTTGCATTTTGGGCAACGGTAGCGCTCACCATTCACAGTTACGTTACGATTCGCATCATCTTTGAAGAAGTACGGTCCAATGATGCCAACATGTATAAATAGTAACAACCGTGTCTATACATTTTCCTACGGCTGAAAAATTTTAATTTTTATGGTAAAAATAAGCGAAACAGCAGGGGCGATTTTTCTGGTTTCCAATACCGACCTGCTCTCGAATATTTCTGATATTTTGATGCCTTATATGGGTCTTGACGTTATTACGGGGTTTGAAAAACTGATTTCAACATATACTAGGATAGAAGGATAATACTTAATCGACTTCCCTATTCAGGAAATGAATGTTGTAGAAATTTCACGCGGAATGACAAACCTATATATACCCTTTACACTCACTGTGAAGGGTATTATAATATAAGCTATACTGCATAGTTAAAGATTATTTTTATGTTTTTTAATGTAATCTTTTTTTTTTCTTCTTTTTTTTAGATATTTCCGTTTTTATTTGATTTATTTTTTCAGCATTAAACATATTTTTTTAAACTTTAATACTTTTATTTTAAGATAATCATCATTACATACCCACTACAAAACACTCTCAAACAATAATCGGCTAAAAGAAAACAACATAAATTTAAACAATATTCGAAATACAAAAGAAACTTAACAAAATACATACATACATATGTATATAGAAAATATTATTTCTTTTACAACACAATAAAAACCAATTTTTTGTATAGAAATTTAAAATCCTATTTGATTACAAGAATTCCACTCAAATTTTTGTAAATACAATAAGAACATACTACTATATACAACTTCCACTACTTTCAATACACAGAGACTCTAGTGGAGAGACCGCCAACGGCATATGATGTCGTGATGGAATCGCCGCTTTATGCGGAAAATCTCTCAGAACGTGCGGTGGCTGCTTCAAAAACTAAAACAACTAATATGGATAAAATTTCAACTAATCTTAATTACGTGGACAAAATGTCTTCTAGTATGAATAGCACTTTAGAAGATACAACACCAAGTGATTCGGGTGTACAGATGTTGGATTCTGAATCGAGTGAGCTGATGGTGGAGTCTATAACCTCGCAAACAGGGTTTGAGTTTGAGGAAGCCAAAGTGACCGTAGTACCAGCGGCATCAGCGAAGGCAAATAATAAAAAACCTTTGATAGTAACTCCGGCTGAAGAGACTACTGTTAGGGATTCTAATTCAAATATTACCACTGTCTCGGCTGTGCCATCCGCAATGGTGGAAGAGACTATGACAGCTAGTCAAATGTCAACTTTTGATACTACTGAAAGTATTGTGTTTCGCCGTAAAGTGCGCCAAAGTCCCTCTGTAGCTAAAGCACCTAAGAAACGTGTTTCATTTCACGAAGATATTTTGAAAAATACTCGCACCGACAACATACACATAGAACATGGTTTTATTACATACAAAGCAGGTGGAGTGCGTAAAATGGCTCCTCTAGTGGGTCAGGCAGGTCGTTATTCGTGGTGCTCAGAGGGTGATAAACAACCTCACACAGAAATTGCTCATAATCAGGAAACAGAAGATGGTAGTGGTGGTAATAAAGATGTTAATAATCATCGAAGACGTGTTGTTTACCGCAATGCTTGTTCGGATGTGCTAGATTATGGCAATTCGGATGTGTATGACATGAACGATAGTGCGGCTTTGCAATATGACAATTCAGGCGTATTTGAGTATATGCCCAAAGAAGATAAAACTAACAAGAGTGAAGATAACAGTGAAAATAAGCCAGAATTGTATAAATGCTCTTGTTCCAGTTCTAATTCTAGTTTGAATTCCGATGAGAACGACAAAAATTCCAATAACCGTCAACAGCAGCAGTATGGCCAAGCTAAAAGTAACTCTTGTGATTGTATAGAAGTGGCAAATAATGCAAATAATAATTATATAGGTCAGTTAAGAAAACTTTATCCAAATGATTTTAAAACACTTAATTTAAATTTTTTATATTTTAGGTGAAAACTGCTACTACTCTGAACCCAATATAGATATCAACGAAAGTCCACCCCGACAGAAATCTGTATGGAACAAGGAAAAGAAACCCAAGTCGAGTTGTTTAAAAAAATCCAAATGCCAAACCAACATCATACACGAGCAAGATCTGACTACAAAAATTAAGAAATTCAATGTACACGATATGAATCAGTTGCTAGATAATAGTAGTAAAATGATTTTTGGTTCCTTGAAAAGTATATTTACTATGCCTTTGCCTGAAAGGGGTGTTCCAGAAGGTTCGGAAGATCTACAATCTGTAATTGAGTGTGTGGCCGAATTGGAACAGACACCGGAACACAAAGCCAAAGAACCGCAAAGTCAAACAGCACAACTCTCAGAATCTCCACCACTTAAGCAGAAACCTTTTCTCAGCAAAAGCCTTGATGGTTCTAAGCAACAGCAGCCGGTTAAAAAATTCGTGCACAATGTCGATGAGCAACTGAGACGCAAAAAAGAAGAAGATATTTATGCTCCCACACGTCAAAATAGTGATGAAAATCGAAAAAAGCCACAAACTACATCGACTACAGCAACACCACAACTGCAAAGACAACAACAATTCGATGCTACAGATGCTGATAATAATAGTTTGTCTTGTTCACTTTCCACTTCAGCGGCTAATTCTGTGGCAACCTCAGCCTTCGAAATATCAGAGCGAACACCATTTCGCAACAAGTTTATTATCAATTGTGAGAGTACTGTATTTGAGCATACCGGCGTGTCGTATTGCTACGAATCAACTTCGTTTAATGATCTCACCAACATGGAAGATTCCCAAGGCAGTATTGCTAGTCTTATCGAGAAGGACACACCCATTGCTCAACCAGAACCAGATCAATTACGTTCGGCGTTTATAGCAGCTCCAATAGCAAAAACATTTTCAAATTTCTTTCGCAGTTTTAAAGATGCCGGCAAAGAGAAGCAGACCTCATCCAAGAAATTATCATCAAAAAATCAGGCTCACGAGGAGGCTAAGCAACTGCAACAGGCCACCGAAAATTATTTTGGTAAGTTGCAAAAATTCATAAACCTAATTTTTAATAATTAAAACAGGGACATAATGAAATACCCTTCACAGAGAGTGCAAGGCATATTTATTCAACAGGCAATCGCAGTTGGCATGGTGTAATTACATAAGGTGATAGCGTAAAGGAGAGCAATTTTTGTCTATCTTTTTTTATGTATGGAGTTTGACAATTTCCGGAGTTCAAATAATTTTTTTAATATGAAGTTTGACATTCTCCAGAGCACAAAAAAATAATCAGCTGAGCTGGCACCGCCACCTTGTATAATTACACCATGGCAGTTGGTAGAGAGTTTTTTGTTTATATTTTTTTATATATAAAGTTTGACATTTAAAGAAAATTAGAGAATCTTTTTAAAATAAAGTAAATTAGAAAAGTAATCAGCTAATGAAACAACACTACGTGATGAATAAATGTGCCTTGAGAGAGTCTAAGGGTATATGTTTATATATATATGCTTGTAATGCCTTGTGAAATTTCTACCATATTAATTTCCGACCCTATAAAGTGTATATTTTCTGAAAGCTTATGAATAGGGGAGTCAATTGAGTACTGTCTGTCTATCCGTGTTTATATTAAAATCAGCCCCCCTGACATCGCCAAGACCCCTGAGTGGTATTTAAATTTCAGAATTATTTGGAAGCAGATCGGAACTGAAAATATGCCCCATAACTTCCTGAGATATGAACAAATTAACACGACTGCCTTTGTTTTTTTCACCTATTTTTACCACAAAAAATAAAAATTTTTAGGCCTGTGATAATTTATAGACACGCGTATGACTATTATAGATATGGTGTGCCTCTTGTAAAAAGTTTTGGACAAATCCGTCACTAATGGGCAAAGTTATAGGCAAAAATAATTTGAAAACAAGCATTTTTTTAAATATATCAATTTACTGAAGCTTCTAATAAATTTTTGGAGACGATAAATACACCAAGTTACCAACCGGAGTCCCAAAAATTATTACTGAAAAAAACTGATAAATCGGTCCGAAACAAACTGAGATATAATCACTATAACATAATGATTCTTTTCCTAAAATTTGCAAACGAAAATCGATTTTTTCAGATCATAGAAAACTCAAAGAGTCTATATAAAATTAAAGGGCTTGACTAGAAAAATATAATAAACTATGAAGATTTAAAAATTTATAGGTCAAATGTCATAGTGTACCCCCTCAATATTTTTTTCTTAATCCTATCAATATGGGCATAAAATGAAAAGGTTTGACTAGTAGAATACAGATAAAAATGTAAGAATTCAAATTAAAAATGGCGTCGGAAATAAAAAAAATATATGTGTACGCAGACAGACCTAAAGTAAAACTGTTTAAAACATTAAACCTTAATAATTTAATAATCGGTCATTATGCCAATGTATGTAATGGCAAAGGGTACTATCGGAATCGGCACGGCCAAATACAACACTCTTACTTCTTTCGTATAAATAAGTTATTATCTTATGATAAAAAGTATTCTATGCTTAAGTCAACAAAAAAATCTAAAGCTAGCCAAGACAGAGTATCTAATAATTAAAGCCTTATATTCGGAATCCAATTTTCTTAATGCTGGGTATAGACGATACTAAATGTAGTACTTTATGTAGTATGACTTGTAACACTTGATTTTCCTACTACAAAATATACTTTTTAAGTACGACAGCATGTGACTTATTTCATTTTATAACGTGGTTTTGCCAAAAGCTGAGGTAGTACAGCCACGTCCAGGGTTTTCTTACGGGTTCACGAGTCTTAAGTATAATGAAAACACCAATTATTAACCCTCTCTGGGAGCTAACAATAAAATTCTCTTTATTGACGGATTTATTGTTATAAAAAATATAAATAATAGTAGTGGCACGCTGGTAGGTCGAGACTTGGGCGTTGATCAGGATCGGTAAATCGGGGATAAGAGAACCACTCTACGGGGGAATATTCGGGTAAGGATCTTAAGCAGAGCATCAATTTCAGGTATGCCCTTCGGTATATCTAACCGTAGTTGAAGACTGGTTACTTCCATGTTCCGGGATGATACTTACAACTAGGATTAAAGAATACTCAAATCGTCTTATGAATAAAATACTTAATATACTACAGTAGTATGCCTTAACTAACTCCCAGCAGTAGCTGTAGTGTCTAAAAATTCTGGCGAAGCCGCTGTGTCAAAACAGTCAGCCAAAGCCGCTGTGCCCATGATGAAATACATCTTGGCTGTGCCAAAAGAGTCAGCCGAAGCCGCTGTGACTGAAACAGTCAGTTAGACAACCACTGTGCAAGATGATACTCGAATCGCAATCCGAGTACCGGTAGGGTTTGATATCACTCGATCTATAAAAAACACGTAAAATTCGTGTCTTGTTTGAACCGATTTGTAGTAACGTTTATACCCAGCACAAGAATAATACAAATTTAGGACCGTATTCATAAAAAAATATTTGAGGTTTATTAAAAGCTTATTTGACAGATGTTGTAGAGCAATTTGTCAAATAAGCCTTCAATAAAGCTAAAATATTTTTTATGAATACATCCGTTAATCTTTAAATAAAAGTTTTATTTTATATAAAAAAATAGTTTTTTTTTAAGTTATTCCTGGCAAAACTGTTGTTATTTTGATTTCGTTTGTTTTGATCCAGGGTAAACTAGTTTAGTTAATCTCAATCGATCAGCTGTTCCTTTCCAAATGTCATAATTTCATACATTTTTCTCTTCTTTCATAATTTCTAATTGTAAAACTACTTTTAAAAACATTTTTTCAAACATTTTCTCTCTGAAATGCAATCACTTTATGTAAATGCACCATATTTTGATCTACATACATACATACATATTTATGATTGTTTTATATGCATACATGCACACATGTGTATTTGCCTTAATTTTTAGATTTTTTTTAATGCTTTACATGTTTTATACAAATCAATTTTTAAATACATATTGAATCTTCTTTTCTCTTAGCCTTAAAAATGTCTAAAAAACCCATCAACATCCCGATACCTTTAGCCAATAGTACTCCAACAAAACTGTCTAAATTCCCTAGCACATCATCATCCTCCACCATATCTGAACAGACAACTAAAACTAATACTTCCAATTCTAATACTCAAGCGATGCTACACCATCAAAAGTCGAATACTTCCCTAACTAGCGGCATAGCCAGTGGCAGCTCCTCTACAACAACAGCACAAAGGGATAGTCTTGCCATTGGCTCCGACTATCGTTCAAGTTTGGAAAAGCAGTCACGCCATTTGCCATCACCGCTTAAGAAACGTTTAAGTGCTACCGGCGCGAATCTCATACAGCAACCTCAACGTTATGGCACCAGTGTGCCACCACCAACCGATTACTCAGCCCTAAGTCCTGATATCTACAATAGCTATATGGGTGCTCGAGGTGGGTGTGGTCGTGATTCTAAGAGCACTATTTTAAGTGAAGAATTCGATGATATTCTAACCATAACCACTGATACGGAAAGGAATGAAAGTGACATTGTTATAGTTGACTATCACGATGTCAGTGATAATAATCTCTTAAAACCACCATCACAACCACCAGCCAAGACATCACTTATCAATCGTTTCTTGCGTAATGTAACACAAAAGAAAATACTTGAATCGTCAATACGACGCAACAATTTCTTTGCACACAAATTGCAAAACGAGCAGAAACTCTTGACGGGCAATCTGTATGTGAAGGGTGCCAAGCCGCGTAATTTAGAACTGATCGATGATTTGAATGCGGAAATTGCCATGGAAATCGAAATGTCTGGTGTTAATTCTCCACGCAAAGAATTGACAAATTTAGATGCCGATCTGCCAGGTGATTTATCACGCTTTGAGCTGGGCATTGGAGAAATATCGATTGAGGTTTTTGCGGGCGTTCAATTGCACATTCTACGCGATGAGAGCGAGCAATTGATGAAGGTTTTTAAATTGTATACCGGCTATAGCAAAGAGGGTTATATGACTCCCGTTTTGGTTTTGCTAACCGATAAGACACTGTATGTAACCGATTTGGTAAGAAATCGACTATGCTCAAAATTCGTCTTGGCCTATAAAGATTTGGATGTTATATTGGTGAGTAGCTTATGGTTGAAGATAGTTTAAGGCCAATTTCTATTTTATTAGTTTTATTTGCTAGATGGGTCCTTACGGCAATACGGTATTACTTTCAAATAACAATCGCGACATGCAGCAAGTGCTATTGGCTGGCGGTCCTTACCCTGCAGCCGGCTTAGTGGCCAATTTAGAGTTGTGTGCTAGGCGTAGTGGTTCTATTTTACCAGCTGTGGGTCAGCTGACACTGGATCATTTGGCTTCCTTGCAACATTTTGTGATTGAAAACTCTTGTGTTGGCAAAACGGATACCTGGATGTATTATGCTGTAGTCAATGTGCCTGGTTCGGCTATCAATAATCCAGGCGATCAAGAACCGCTAGGACCACATGCCAAAGGTTTCCTAATGCATCGACGCATTAAAGAGCACATGGGTAATTCGAAACAACATTCTTGGAATCCCGGTTATTTTCTGCTAAAGTAAGTAAATCAGTAAAAGTAAAAGAACATTTTAAAACTTGTTTTATTTAAATTCTAGGGCTGGTGTTTTGTACATGTTCAATGACTCCACACAGAAAATACCCAGTTGGGCCATGGCTTTGGCCGAGTGTCAGGGTGCCAGAAGAGCGGTTAAGGCTCAAAGGCCACACTGTTTTGAAATAATGTTAAAAAATAAAATGCTTTTGCAGCTGGCTGCTCCCGACGAATACGTTGCTTCCGAATGGTTACAGGCTTTATTGCAATCAGCCAGTGGGGTAGGTTTCCTTGTATACAAAATTCCAAAAACATCCATATCATGTTCAAATAAATTTTCAGCTTTTTGAAATGCAAGAAAAACATAAAACTTTGGGCTGTACTTTAGTGGTAACACAAAACCATTTAATTACACTAAGAGAAGATTTCTCCTCGCCTTTAAGAAAAACATCTAAAAAAGGTGAAACCACAAAAGACGAAGCAAATGCAATAGGTGGCGAACTTAACAAGGAAGAAGATGATTTAAGCAATACTTATCTGCACGAAACTGGTAGTTTGGTAAGTTAAAGTCTTTAATATATACTGAACTTGTGGTTAAAATAATTCATGTACCGTCCTCTTTAGTTGAGTTCAGCCATGAGCACACCCACACGCAACACTCAACGTTCATCGTCATCGATTAATTCAACACCAACAAAACTATCACAACTTTCACGTTCCACCACAACATGTAATACCACCCTAGCAACCTCTTCGATAGCTAGCAATGCTACACAATCCTCTATATCCACAACCACCAATTCGAAACATACTCAGAACACTCAACCCCACTCCAGCAATAAAACCAATGATTCTCTTCAGCAGCAACAGCAGCGGATTTCACAAGCTCAAGAGCAGCTTTCGAAGGCATCATCACTACCACCACAACTACCAACGACGTCATCACACCACTCGACAATGAGTAGTGTATATGGCAAAAATTCTGGCATAGAGATATTAACTTGCGCTGATATTAAAGAAATGACGGGCATCAAAATTCCCTCCCTTAACGATACGTGGTGGTGCATTTTGGAATTCTCTTGTCAGGAGGTACGCGAGTGCTCCGACGATTTGGTAATATTTTTTGCCAGCAGTACTGAAATGCAACGATTTTTACGATTGTTGGAACAACTATGGCAGGCAAAAAATGTAAGTAGTGCAATAGTGAAAAAAAAATATTAATTTTCTACGAAGAGTACAAGTTACTAAGTTTTGTATTTAGTCTTTACTCCAAACTAAAGACTTTATTATTGTCTAGATATGTTTCGTGTTAAGACTAAAAACATAAATAATGTCTTTATACACTATAAACATATGTGTACTATAGCTTAAACTGTGAACTAAACTGTACTTTACACTTTAAACTATATCATAGACTTGACTATAAGTTAAGCAGTAGTCCGGACTATGAAATAGACAACAATCTTTTAACCATAGAGTACGAACTTTTGTTGATCCGTTAAGCACATCTCTCTTATTATTGTGTTTCTTCATATTGAATGCGTCGATCATGCTTACATTTTGTATAGCGTTAGTTGCTGAGTTGCTTTTATTATGAGCAGTTTTAAATATAAAGAATTCTTATAATTTGTTTTCGATGCATTAAAGTCTAGCAAATGGTTGTTTTTCAATAAATTAATATAATTAAATGATCTAACTAATGGACCATTAAGTATAATTTTGATGGTGTAAACTAACAAAAAACAAATTTTTATGACGAGAAGCAAGAATCTACTTGGTACACAAAATAAGAGTTTTTCTAAATGATCTGGACAATCAATATTACCACTCAATATATCAAAAATAAGTAGTATTGACTCAATCTTACGCCTTTTCTCCAAAGAAATCATAACCCAGATGTAGACAATGGAATTCATAAGTTGGTAGCAAATGAATATAATTTAAATGAAGTAAAGCAAAACGAATAAAGAGCCTTTGAAAGCACCATATTCCAGTTTTGATCTTACAAATGAGGTGCACAATATTTAAAACCATATGGATCCGAAAATTCAAAACAATTTCTTTTTATACCCTTCACACAGTGAAAAAGGGTATTTATAGGTTTGTCGTCTCATGTGAAATTTCTACAATTTTCATTTCCGACCCCATAAGGTATATATTTTCTGAAGGCTTATGAATAGGAGAATAGATTAAGATATGTCCGTCTGTCCGTGTGTATGTTGAAATCAACTTTTTGAAGTCCCCCGATAACGCATGGACCCGGGTGAGGTATTAAAATATCAGAAATATTCGGGAGTAGATCGGTATTGAAAATCAGAAACATCGGTACATAAACAACTGAGATATGAGCAAAAACCTACGACCACCTCGATTTTTTTTTCACAAAGCAGCATTACAACAACAACAGACATACATACAAACGTGTATACTGGTTAGAGTAAACGTGGCATCGAACCCCAGCTGAGCCCAAAACAAATTTATTTTATTTTTTATTTTATATGTTATTTACATTTTTATTATTTAATTTTTGTTTAATTTTTTTTTAATATTTTTTTATTTCTTTTTAACACTTTTTTTTTAATTTTTTTAAATTTAAAAAAAAAATTTTTTTTTATATTTTTTTTATTTTATATTTATTATTTATATTTTTATTAT
This sequence comes from Phyto melanocephala, assembly GCA_941918925.1. Classification (NCBI taxonomy): domain Eukaryota; kingdom Metazoa; phylum Arthropoda; class Insecta; order Diptera; family Rhinophoridae; genus Phyto; species Phyto melanocephala. The sequence continues at coordinate 36,864,597 of OW799233.1, forward strand.
TTCTTTTTTTAATTTTTTATATATTTTTTTAAATTTTTTTTTATTTTTTTCAAATTTTTTTTTTATATTTTTTTTTTAACACACATACGTAAATTTTTAATTTTGCAATGGGATGTTTTTATATAAGCACTCTTACTTATTATTTTTTATCTTGTTCTTGTAGACAAAAATAAACTCAACTTAAAGTTAAACCCGCCTTATGGTTAAATTAGACGTGACATAACCATAATCATAACAGCTGTTTAAACCAAACTATTAAGCAACAATGTTTTTGTTTATAAGTGACTGTCGCCATAACCGCAAAAGCCAATTGAATTTTGGTTTCTTATGGTTATCGGATTATGGTAATGGCACATCTAACTAATGGTGTTTTCTTTTCTGACGTAAATGTTGCATTAATTCTGCCCTATGCTTTTTTTTTTGTGTTCTTTTCTGAAAAATATGCAATATTATAAACGGGTGACATGTTCTTTTGTAATAATGTTGCCATAAAAATGAGAAAAAATGTTACATGTCGTACCCTGAATTGAATCAAAGGGTTAGAATATTGCACTCTTTAACAGCTAATATTAAAAAGGAGAATTAAGTTTTTCTAGTGGTTAAAAATAATTTATGGTCTCAAATTATAAAAATGGAAGCAAGAAATGCAGTTTTACATAAAAATAGGCTGTCATGTAAAAAAGGTGAAAATTTCTGTTCTATTCTGCTGATTATAAAGGTAGCATTTTATTAGGATGCAGATGACCTTTGAAAAGTGCTTAATAATAAAAGGGCAACATTGTTTGCTAGAAAAGAAAACACCATAAAGCTTTAAATTGGTGACACGTAAATAAATTATTGACAGCTTTTAAAATATACAGTTCATAAGTATTACAATTAATATTTTATATAAAACCCTTTACACAATGAAAAAGGGTAGATATAGGTTTGTCATTCCGTGTGAAATTTCTACAATTTTCATTTCCGACCCCATAAAGTATATATTTTCTGAAAGTTTATGAATAGGGGAGTTGATTTAGCTCTGTAAGTCTGTCCGTGTGTATGTTGAAATCAACTTTTTGAAGCCCCCCCAGATATCGCCTTGACTTGGGTGCGGTATTAAAACATCAGAAATATTTGCAAGTAGATCGGTATTGAAAATCAGAAACATTGATACATAAACAACTGAGATAAGAGCAAAAACCCACGACCACCTCGATTTTTTTTCCACAAAAAACAACATTACAACAACAAACGTGTATACTGGTTAGAGTAAACGTGGCATCGAATCCCAGCTGAGCCAACAAAAAAAATTTTTTTTTTAATTTTTTTTATTTTTTTTTTTTTAATTTTGTTTTATATTTATTATTTATATTTTAATTATTTTTGTAATTTTTTTTTTTATTTTTTTTTTATTATTTTTTTTTTATTATTTTTTTTTAATACATACGTAAATTTTTAATTTTACAATGGGATGTTTTTATATATGTATGTATGGTGATACAAACTACTGTTATTGAATGACTACACGTTGTGAAGGGTATATAAGATTTGGCACGGCCGAATATAGCACTCTTACTTGTTAGTTGTAGGAGTATAAAAATTTTGTTGGAACAAAAGCAGTTTTGAATTTTGTTTGTAACTTTGGGCTTTTTTGAAAACATATGACAATATGGATCCCTCTTATACCTTGGACTCTAACTACACTACTTATATTAATATTAAATATTGTTGAAATTTGTTTTAATATCGATATTTAATTTTACAGAACGATCTATTTCCTATAACTGTTTTGGATGAAGATGATATTGTAGCTGAACAGTGTACTATGCTATATATGGATATTAATCGTTCATGGGAACCTCTACTATCGGCTGCCTTAGGGTATCCACTATAAATTTTGCTTGATATAAATATTAAGTAAATTTAAATTTAAAATATTTTTTTTTTTAACAAACAATACTTTTGCAATACTTAAACAATACAATACAAAAAAAATTTCAAATTCTATAATCTGCAACAAAATATTTATATAAACAACAACAAGAAAACAATCCCTAGCCAACAACAAATATTTATATTCAAAGCTGCTTGATAAATATTTTACTCTTTAATCGTAAATATTGAACAGACAAGACACTCCTTTGATTATTACAAATATTTATATAAATATGAAATATCTATTTCGTTAACGCAAATAAGCATCAGGTTCAAAAGTTTATATACAAAAATACATACATATGAAAATTAAAAAAGAAAAATCGATTTTCCTCAGCATTGTTCTCGTTGACATTGTCTATTGCCAAAAACACTTGGCAACTAACATCTGTCAATTTCATTTGTAAAATAGTAATTAGAATGGTAACCGTCAAGTTACAGTTGCCAATGTTGACAATGCAACTGAAGCTTTATTGCTAAACATAATCGATCCACAAAACTTAAACGTCTATACATACAAACATACATATTATATACATACATACATACTTATGTATGTTTGTATTCATAAGACATAACTTATGAATTTTTTTTTTTTATTTTAAAGTTCTATTGCAGAGCTATTTTTTGTTGTTGTTAATTTCTTTATAAAAATAGTGATTTTTTATGTTTAACATGTTTTCGTCTATAATTTAAAAATGTGATATTTTTTCAATTATTTTGAGATTTTTTGTATAAATATTTTTTTCCTGAAGATTTTTTCTTTTATATTAAGTTTTTTATTTTTATTTTTATCAGGGTTTAGTGTAAATAAACAAAGTTTTAGGTAATTAAGAAAGTTAAAGAATTTTGTAAACATTTTGATATAAGCATAGTTATTTATGTTTTAATATTATTATTATTATTATTTGTTAAATTCAACATTCTCATAAATGTCTAGTATCTCTAGATATTCCATTTTCTTTATATAAAACTAAGATTTCAGAATAAAATTCTGGTTTTGTCACCTCATTTTTTTTTTTATAAAAAAACAAGCACAAATAAAAGGTTTTTCCTTTAAGTTTATTTTAAACAAAAATACCTTCTTTATGAGACTTTCGATCTTTGCTGGCTATTGAATTTTTCCTTGATTGAGCAGCTAATACACGTTATTTTTTTTTATATCTAACTTGTAAACTTCCCCACTGCTAAAGACGTACATGTAGTGTCTGAGCATTAAAACATTACTTCTGTAAAGCACATGTGCTAAGTAATCTGATAACATTTCAATTAGAGCGTGCTCTAATTTGTTCTGACAAGCCACACCTGACATCAGCTGTTGGCAGAAATCTTTGATGTCAGAAATCAAACCGGGGCGATTGAGTGTTAAACAACAACTTTGACAGACATAAACAATTACATATGGATACCAATTTACCAAGTCAGATGTAAAAAACATGCCGTGTATTAGCTGCCTTATCAAATATCAACTGTAAAATATTATTTATCGTTGTCAGATGAATTTTCTATCGAACAGAAATTTGCTTTCAACTGATTTATGTTTTGTTTTTATAATTAAAATTTTCAAGTAAATTGTATTTAGTTTTAGTAAAAAAAAAACTTTATAATATTGTCGCATAATTTAAACGAATATGTTTGGTTAGCTCATTCGAGCACACTCGAAGATCGAATATAGCTCATAACAAGGGTCATAGTTTGTAAAAGTGTTCTATAAGTTTTTTAGTGTTGCCATATATTATTATCAAAATTCTCTTTAGAAATCTGCATAAAAATTTATATATTTTTATAACAAAATCTAAAAAAAAAACTAGTCTCTCCTATTCTATTCGTCATTTGTTGTAAATGCGTATTCCCGATGTCAATATCACCAATGTTTGGCATTCTCTAAGAAAATGTCATGTTGATGTGGCCTTAAATTGGCTTTGATTTTCTCCTTGTTGTTTTTGGTGTTGTGTTTAAACAAAAGTTAGAAAAAAAAAGAATTCCAGTAAAATATATTATAAAGAAACTAGCTGACCCGGCAAATATTGTTTTGCCATATAAATTATTTCCGGGAAATATATTTTTTTAGTTCAATAAAAATAACCTTTTTACTCTGAGTACATTAACAAAAACGCAAACCGTATGTGTTCTACGGCATGCCGAACTATCTTAGCTTAAAAATTTCATCAAAGTCGTTACGTTATTTAAATGAGGCATAAATTGTCCCTTGGGGAGGAGGAGTATGAAAAATAGATGTTGACCGATTCTCAAACGCTTATTTCTGCATTGGCTGGACTATAAATTGTGTACAATTTGAAAAAGAAAAAATACTAAAAACTTTATCGATGCAAGTATATAATTAAAAAAAAGTGGGCGTTAAAGTAGGCGTGGTAAAAAAAGGATCCTACAAATCATATCAGATTCTTAGTTATATTATGTGAAAATTTCAAAAACATCAGTACAGCAGTTTGGTCTACCTGAGTGGCCGTGAACAAGGGCGTGGCGTTGAGGGGTATAAAAAATAGTTGTTGATCGATTCTCAGACCTACCCGATATGCACAAAAAAATATCATGAAAATCGTTCGAGCCATTTCGGAGGAGTTTAATCACAAACACCATGACACATGAAATTTATATATTAGATGGAAAAATTTTAATTGTCAATCGATAAACAGTCAACGTTGTCTTAGAACAGTTAGGAAATAGATTAGCTTTTTCGTTGCATTAAAATGATGTCTCAAAATTGACGACAATGTTGGTGACGCCAAATAGATTATGGGTGAATAAATCATGCCTCTTCTGTAGTTCGAGAAGAAATTTTTCGAAATTATCATTGCAGTGTTGTTATCAACCATTATCTCACTATCGCTCAGGACAATTGAGTAATATAACACAGAATGTCTAGAATTTTAATGGCAGGTCACGTTCATATCAAAGTGTTAGCTTTAAATGCGATGAATTCTATGCCTGTTTCTTTACATTCTAGCAAAAACATTTTGAAGCATATTTCCATGCCTTCTTAAACAATTGTGCAATAAAATGCATTCTAAATGCCTGCCTGAATTGGAAATAATTTGTCATAATTGATGTGCTTTAAAACACGTACAAAGTCATGTTCGTGTAAACCAAAAAACTTTTACTCATAAAACATTGTTTTTTTATTCATCTTATTTGCTTGTGTTCTGATCTAAGCACTTGTTAGATGGAAGTGCAATTTATTAAAATAAGCAAAATACATACATATGTATGTATATGGCAACACTAAAGTCTCTCTAATATTAAGTTTAAATTTATGTATTTATTTTTACATTTTTCCCTATTCCTAGCAATTGTTAATATTGAACAAATAAAAAATAATTATCATTTATCTTCTAGTTAAACTAAGTTTAATTTTATGTTGCTATAAAAAATTCTATAAAAAAAGAATTATTAATTTTAAACATACATATGTCTTAAATTTAAACAAAAAATTTGCCTTAATGTTGTGTTAATTTTTTTGGTTCTAAATGAAAAATTTCTTTGTAAGAAACAATAAATGCCTTTAATGCGCTGCTTTAAATAAAAACTTTTTTTTATTTTTAGTCAAAACTCTAACCAACTTGAATTCATTATTATTAATATAATTAAAATAATCATTAATAATACAAATATTGATAAAACAAAGTGAAAACATAAATATTAACCTTTATTTAAATATTATTATGAATAAAAAAAAAAAAAACAAAAAACAATAAATAAATAAATAATAAATATACAAAGTGATTGTACTACTTAAATACATACACACACATACTTATATACATACATAAAAGAAAACAATAATAATAAACAAAAAAATAAATTAAAAATGTGTTTAATTTTTTTAGAAATATTTAAACTGAAGGCAAAGTTCTTGTCAAACAAAGAACAAATTTATTATCAAGGCAATAGATAACACAACAAGAAATGGATGACTGAAACTAACACATACAAAATGTTTAGCCTGTGCCTGTGCGACCGGGATGTCAGATATGGTTTGATTTTTTTTATACCCTTCACACAGTGAAAAAGGGTATACATACAGTGGTATTCCTTAAAATAGAGTCACCTTATCTTTTTATATTTTCCTGTACTTATCTTGCTTGAGGAAACTGTGGCATGCAAAATTGTAACTGTAGATTTGTTTTTGATTTGTTTTCTTTTTAAATTTTTAGCATCAATATCTTAAAAAATTATGTTATTCTTCTTTAGTCTGTGATATTAAGTATTCCTTAAAATAGAGCCATTACAAAAACATATTTTGTAAAAGTTGAAAAATTTATTATATTTAAAATTTTTACCGTACAAACGTAAGTTAATATCTTTTTAATTAGAATTGAATGCAAATTCATCTAATTTGTTTTTATAAAAATCCAGAATGGGTAAATCTAAACATTGTACACAGGAACGTAGGGAAATTATAAAAAATCTTTATAAACAAGGTAAAAGTCATAGGAAAATTGCAGATATTGTTGGTTGCTCAAAGAAAATGGTGTAAAATGCAATAAAATTTGAGTATAAAGAAGAAAAAAGAGGAAGAAAACCAAAAATGACAAAGGCTTTAAAAAGAAAAATTTTACGCCACGTAAGGAAGGATCCACACCTTATCACCATCTAAACATCGATTTAACAACAAGTTTTTTGGTAAAATTAGGTGGAATTTCACTCCATTCATGCCGCCTTTAGGTCATCCCTGCAAGAAAATTTCTTTTATTCCACTTTTTTGTCTACATATTCTCACAGTTGCTCGATTGGATTAAGGTTTGGGGGTCCTGGTTGATGGTTTTGTGAAAAGCACAATTTATCCATATTAGAGGCAACGTTATGTCACAAAATGCTTAGATAATCTTCTTTTCATACCATCCACAGTGAGTGCAAGGGTATAAATAGGTTTGTCATTTCGTGTGAAATTTCTACAATTTTTATTTCCGACCCCATAAAGTATATACATATTTTCTGAAAGCTTATGAATAGGGGAGTCGATTTAGCTTTGTCAGTCTGTCCGTGTGTATGATGAAATCAACTTTTTGAAGCCCCCCGACATCGCCTGGACCCGGGTGAGGTATTTAATTATCAGACAAATTCATTTCTTTTCATTTTTAATATTGTTTTCTTATTTTTTTAATATGTTTTTCAATGTTTTTTTTTTAATTTTTTTTACAAATTTTTTTAATATTATTTTTGTTTTATTTTTGTTTGTTTTTTTTTTTAATTTTTTATGTTTTTTTTTTAACACATACGTAAATTTATAATTTTACAATGGGATGTTTTATATATGTATGTTTTTTACATATGTATGTTCGTTTTTAATATGATATGAATGGTGATACAAACTTTTGTTATTGCGTGACTACACGTTGTGAAGGGTATATAATATTCGGCATGGCCGAATATAGCACTCTTACTTGTTTTTTAAAACGTTTTAAACAAACTAAAACTGCAAATTATTTATTGTAACGGGTGTCCCAACTAGAACGCAATTTTTAAATTTTAAATAAAACACAGATATTAAAAAAAAATCGTGAAACTTTATTATATCGTAAAGTAGACAGAATGAGGTTATGTATGGAACAATATATCGTGCAGATGGCCGCCGCGGCTTTGCTGGCACACACGCAATCTTTTAATGAAATTTTCAATGACCTTTTTGCATAAATGCTGCGGTATTTCATTAATGCAGCGTCCAATTTCCTCTTTTGTATTTATTTAATGTTGTATTTATTTATTTATTTATTTATTCATGTTTTCAAAAATCAAGTACAAAGAGTAAATCTTATATAGAAGTACTGATTATGGGGAAAAGTTATAATACAAATTTATTAAAAAGTACAAAAAACACTATTTAAAAAAAAAAAGAAAATTAATAATTTAACAAATAATTATGTATAATATAAAAAGAAGAAAATGTATGTATATATTATCTATGCATGCCAATTTCTCACGAACGTTCTTTGTAGTACTCATAAATCAATTTCTTGAATTGGGTTGCACTGCTAGTTGCTTGTATTCTATGGGGAAGATAATTCCAAATACTTATAGTATATATAAAGAAATGGTGGCTTGACAGACTTGTAGCATGAGGTATTTGTATTAGGCGGTTTCCTCTTACAGATCTAAATGGTACTATTTTGTCATATAAGTATTGTGGTTGACGTGTATATATTATTTTATGTAAGTAAATTAGTGATTTACATTTTAAAAGATTTTCAAATGTTACTTCAAAGATACGCTTCGAATAATGTGATATTCTGCTAAATCTGTTAATGCTAAATATATAGCGTGCAATATTATTAAATACAACCTTAAGTCTACTTTTATCACGCTCACCACATCCAGAAAACAATTCACATCCGTACAATAAAGTGGGTATAAGATATGTTTTAGCCAAAAGCATCCTCACCCCAATAGGTGTAAACCTTTGCGTGCAGCATAAATTTCTCAACATTCCGTAAATTTTGGCTATTGCGATGCTGACATGTTCGTTCCAAAGAAGGTGTTTGTTAAGAGTTACACCAAGATTTTTAACTTTATCCACTAAATCAATACATGTTCGATCGAGAACAATTTCTGGGATATAAGGCAAAGTATTTCGTTTTTTTGAAATTAGCATAGCTTTGGATTTGTTAGGATTAAGACATAAGCCATTTATCGATGCCCAAGACCTAATGTTCTCAAGGTCAACATTAATTTTCGTAACACAATCACTAATGCCTGAGACATCACAACCAATATATAGTTGCACATCATCAGCGTACATCTGAACTTCACAATACCTCAATTGAATTGGTAGATCATTAGCATAAATCGAGTACAATAACGGCCCCAATATAGATCCTTTTGTACCCCTCTTGTTAATTTCATCTTAGTAGACTCCATGTTACCATGAAACACAGATTGTGACCTTCCAGTTAAGTATGAGCGCATAAGTTTCGTCGCAGTAGTAGAAAAGTTAAAAAAATTCTCCAGTTTCAGTATTAAGATATCAGCATTCACTGTATCAAATGCTTTGGAGTGATCCAGTAAAATTAAAAAGGCAACTTTGTTGTCATCTAGTTGAGATCTTAAAAAGTCTGTAACATCAACTAATGCAGATATACAACTGTGGTGCGGTCGAAATCCAGATTGACGCGACGTAAGTAAGTTATTATCATGTATAAACTCATTTATTTGGTTGTGCATCAAACGTTCAAAAACTTTGGAGAGATATGGTAGTATGGCAATTGGACGAAACTCATGTTCTGATTTAGGAATTGGAATAATTTTTGCATGCTTCCAGTGAGTAGGAAATACAGATTTCGTAATGATGCAATTAAACAAGTAAGTTATGTAGGGCAAAATGTAAGGAAAAATTATTTTAATAAATTTTGGATGAACTCCATCGTAACTTGTAGCGTTAGATTTAATACTGGTAAAACTTTTATAAACCTCTACATCAGAAACACAATTGAATTGAAAAATAATATGACTATTTGTCCTTTGCTGACTACTATAATAAGTAATATTGGCATTTGATTTCGGTAGGTCAGAAAATTTTAAGTTCAATTCCTCGACATTTAAATCTTTAGTACAGTTTTGGGACTTACTAGTTATACCAATATTCCGGATTTCATTCCATCTAGATTTATTATCTATGCAATTAATAAATTTTGTTTCATAATAACTAGATTTTAAGGCTTGAGTCTTCGTCGGCTTATTCGCGTAAATCATCGACTTCAAAAAACCCCAAAGAAAAAAATCTAATGGTGTTAAATCACACGATCTAGGCGGCCAATTCTGGTCTCCAAAACGCGAAATAATACGACCGGAAAATGACTGATGCAGCAATTGAATTGTTTCTCAGGCTGTATGACATGTGGCGCCATCTTGTTGAAACCACATGCCCTCCACATTCATTTCTTCAATTCTAGGCAAGAAAAAACTGGTTATCATTTCACGATACCGAACACCATTGACTGTTTGCGCTTGACCTGCCTCATTTTCATAAAAAAAGGTCCAATGATTCCACCAGCCCAAAAACCACACTACACAGTGACACGTTGAGTATGCATTTGCTTCTCGTGAATCACTCGAGGATTTTCCTCACCGCAAATGCGACAATTCTGCCTATTGACGAAGCCATCAAGATGGAAATGGGCCTCGTCACTGAAGATGATTTTATCGGCAAAATCAGCATTTTCATGTTGGTAAAACAATTTCACAATGAGAATGCGTTGTTCATTCGTGTAGCGCTCCATTTTTACTAACCTCGTACCTTCTACTAGCAAACAATAACAATTGTTCAAATGTCAAACAATGACACTTCGAATGGCGCCAAATTTAAAAATTGCGTTCTAGTTGGGACACCCGTTAGAAAAAAATAAAAAAAACTTTAGTTTGACCAATGCAGACATATTATAAAAAATAGTTGGTAAGTCTTATAAATTGTATTAAAAAAATTATTCAACTGATTAGATACGAGTACCTTATTAATCTGCCTTATTTGAAATATAAATAAAACTTTTTACTCACCCATTTTCTGTGAAATTGTGTTAAAAAGAAAACTAAGAAATAATACAAATTTGCTTTTATAATCTTTATTGAATTTGAAATGGTTATAATTTAAACGTTTTGCAATAATTTTTGTTTTTTGCTTTTTGCTTTTAGTTTTAATATAATTTATGTTGTGTTACTTACTTGAGGGGGGTTAAATTAAAATTGTTTTATAATATAAATAATTATTACAAAGTTTATATGTTTGTATATATTATTTTATAATTTTATATATATAATAAGTATACATAATTATTATATAATTTTTATGTGTTTTTTCTTCTTCTTCTTCTTATATTACAATAATTCAATACTTAAGTGAGTTGTGTGTGTGTGTGTGTGTGAGAGAGTTTTTTTTATATAAATAAAATAAAGATAAAAGTTTTATTTATTTTATAATTATTTTGCATAAATATTTTTCTTTTCCACAATTTGTTTTTTTTTCAATTGTTTTATATACTCAAAATATTGTTTTGTTATTGTGATTTTTGTTTTAATTTTATTTATATGTATTTATTATACTGTAATCATCACACTTAATATTTAAAAAATTATTTTTAGTTATTTGTTATTATTATTATTTTTTTAATATATAAATTAGAGTTTTATAAAAATATTTTGTTTTATTCGCTATAAAGCAACTAATTTTATTAATGTTTTTTCTTTTTTTTGTAATTTTCAAATAAGAAATAAAAAAATAAATAGTTTAGTTAAAAAAATAAATTATTAGAAAAAGAAACATAAAATTTATAAATATTTTTTTTTTCAAACTCATTACTATACATTTATGTTTACATATGTACTTTCCAAAACTATTACATAACCTAATCTCAATCTTAATTTATTAAAAATCTTTACCTCACATTTATTATACCTCTGGTTACTTTTTAAATAATTTAAAAAATATTTCTTTTTATATCTTTAAATACTACTTTTGCCTTAAATTCAGTCCGTTACTTAATCAACATTTTTCTTACGTTATTTCCTACACAAAACAAAAAAAAAATATTAAAAATAATGAAAATATACAAAAGTAAAAAAAAAAAAAAATTAACGGCCTTATTCATAAAAATTATCAAAAAGGGCTTTTAAGACGTTTAAAAGTGAAATTTTCATAGAAAATCAGTTTTATAAACCCTTGGAAAAATCTTTTTGATAATTTTCTGTGACAATGACAGTTCAAAGAAATATTAACAAAAAGTAGGGTTTACAAATAATCAGGGATTTTTATTTAAATTTTTTAAACATTTCTCTTGAAAATACATTTAATTTAAAATCATTTGCTTTATTAAAACCCGCCAATAATATCCTTTATTTTAACGTGCTCCAATAATTTTAAGGGGTGTTCCATCTAACGTTTCAAATTTAAACCAGCGTTTATTTCGCATCTGGCAAAACTTATGTCATTCAATTCTGTCATAAAACTTATATACTACTTTAAAGGCCTATTAGACACGCATACTTGTCTTAAGACATGTACGATGGCATACCAAGTCTCACTGTGTAATAGCATGTCAGGGTTGCAAAATGAGAACATCAAAATTGTACCAAGAAGCTCATAAAATTGTACTTTTTCGACCCCAATTGTACCAAAAAATTTTATTTAAAAATTTTTTTTTTTAATTTAAATAAAAGCCAGAAAAAAACACAAACATAACATAAAATTGTACATAAAAATTCATTTTTGTAATATTAAAATTAACATTTGTACTTAAAAATTCATTTATACTGTAAAAGTATATCTTAAAAAAAAAGAAACTGCACTAAGATATATGTATACATATATATGTACATATTTAAACATAAAATAAATTGCATAAAAAGTCTAAAAGTTGTTTGAAAATAAACAGGTGGATGCAAACAATAAATCACAAAGAAATGATAGCAAAAGTGAGTTGCCATCGTAAATCAATCAAGACGATAAACTAGGGAAATTCTATAAAAAAACATAAACTGAGAAAGTTAGTAAATTGTACTAAATGGGTAACTGATGTACCATTGTACTTTTGAGGTTTAAATTGTACCACATTTAGTACAATTGTACCAACTTTTGCAACCCTGTAGCATGTATATCGAGTATGTTAGACATGTATGTTGGTTTTCAAAAATTTTTGAAAACTTGAGTATGTCGCATACCAACATACTCGTCTAATAGCGTGTCTGTCATACTTCATACAAAAATTCATTCAAATTTTTGCCGCTGCTGTGTGCATATTGCAAATTTAAAAAAATGTCTCTCTAACATTATTTTCTGGAAAGAGTTTATTGAGAAATATAAAAGCTTCCCACAATTGTGGCAAATAAAATCAAATCTGTATCACAACAAACAATTAAAAATTAATGCATACAATGCATTAAAAGAAAATTTAAGTGAAATAGAAAAAAATTCAACTATTGACAACTTTCCGCTTCATTGCCATGTTTTCGCTTCAAAATTTTCTGTGTAATGAAGTATGCCGTCAGCGTTCGACAGTGTAATAGCTAAACCCAAAGTATGCCATACACATACGTCTAGACGAGCCATCGATTTGTTCAGACTAGAACAAAATGTCGGCAAAGCAACTTTCAAATGAAGACTAACTTTTAAAAAAAGTTGGTAACGCTGATAAGTTGTATATAATAAAAAAAACAGTCAGCTTATTGGACACGAGTTTCTTATTAATCTACCTTGAAAAAACTAGTTCGTACTCTGAAAATTTCCTGATTAATAACATTTTCAAAACTTTCAATTCAATTATTTAAAATAAAAACTAACTAAAAATTAAGCATATTTTTATAAAACCAAATCTAATTATCAAAAGTTTTTATTTAAATTGATATTGTTTTTAAGATAAAAATGCTACTTTTTAATTTTTTTATAATTAATATTTAAAAAATTTTAATTTAATTTTTTTTTTAATTTTTTTAGTATTACAAAAATTTTGTGCATTTTCCTTTTAAAAAATTTGTATTTTTGTAATAAATTTAATTGTCTTGTTTTAATTTTAAATTTTTAAAAATGTTAAATTTCTTTATTAAATTTATTTTTTTATAATTTTGCATAAATTTCTTTTTTCTCTTAATTTTTGTTTTTTCAAATATTGCGAAAGTTATTAATTATTAAATATTTTTTGTTTGTTTTTTTTTTGTTTTGAGGCATCATCCCTGAGTTTTGAATTGCTAAATTTGTGTTTTTTTTTTGTTCTTTATACTTTTGTCAAAGTACTTTTTTAACCATAATATTTATGTTTTTGTTTTTGTTTTTTTTTTTTTTGTTTGTTTTATAAACTTGTAAATAGTTAATGGGATGATTTGTGATTTTTTTTTTGTTTATATAACGGTCATGATTGAATTTCAAAAATATTTTTTTTTCTTATTCTTAGTCATAAATTAGTATTTAAAATCAAATAAAAAATAATTTAATTAAAAATTAGTAAACAGCAAAAAAGTTGTTTTATTTTCTTTAATTAATATTGTTTGTTTTTTTTAAGTTTGTTTTTTTTTTTAATGAAAGATTTGTACTTTCTGCAAGTATTTTTGTTGTATTTGTTATTTGTTGTTATTGTAGTTATTTTGTATTTGTAATTGTATTCTATAGTAAGTTTGTTTGTTTGTTTGTTTTGCAAACAGAAGACTTTATCAGTTTTTATTTTAGTAAAAATATTAAGTTTTTATTGTATTTGGTTTGTTTTTAATTTTTATTTATATTTTTATTTATATTGTAGTTAAATGACAAAAAGTTCTAGTAGAAATTTTAGTTTTTTTTTAGTAAAACAGTTTGAAAATTTTATGTTTTAAAAACCATTTAAAAAAAATTTAATTAAAAAGATTTTTTAAAAATAGAGCGTTTAAAGAGTTTTTTTTTATCAAAAATTGCTAATAAGAAAAAACATTTTTTTTAATAGGGATTTAAGACTTAAAAATTGTATTCTATAAGATAATCTCGAATGTAATTAAGTTTAGTGTATATTCTAGCATAGAAAATTCTATAGTCAGAGTATTTTAAAGCCTTACAAAAAATGTTTCTCATAGAGAAAACCTTAAAAAATATTTTTCTACAGAAAATAAACAAAAGCAACAAATATTTTTTAATAAAAATATAAATAAAAATTCTTTTTAAGAAAACAAGTTCGTCTATACAACAAACATCGGAGAAAATATTTAAAAAAAAAAAATAAATAAATAAATAAATATTTTTTTTTATCCAATTATTTTTTTTTAAATAAAATCCCCAAAAATTTTTCCATAAAGAAAAAAAAATTTCTTATAAAGAAATAACACAGATATTTTTCTATAGAAAAAGCTTTTGTTATAGAAAAATAAACGAAAAAAATGGTTTCTTAAAAAAGACTGGAAGAAAAACATCGCAAAATACCTTTCTTACTCAATATCATCTCAATAGACTAAAATTATTCTATAGAGAAAAAAATTTATTTTTATAAAAAAATTGTAGATAATAAAATAAAATGTTTTTTAATAAAATAGCAATAATAATTTTTTTAGAAAAAATATTAAAAAATATAGAAATAAAATTTGTTTCTATAGAAAAACAGTAAATACATTATTCTGTAGAAAAAAGTATGATTTTTCTTTAGAAAAAAAAATATTGCAAATATCATCAAAAAATATTTTTCTTAAATTGAATTTTTAACTTTTGTTTTGTGATTTTTCTGTAGAAAAAAAAATATTGCAAATATCATCAAAAAATATTTTTCTTAAATTGAATTTTTAATTTTTGCTGAACTTTTCTGCTTAACTAATATTTTTAAATTTTTAATCAGGCTTGAGTTCATATTTAGCATTCTTTATTTTTACAAAGATTTTTTTTAATTGTGATAAATAAAAGAATAAACATTTTTCTTTAAAAAACAATTGAAATAATAAAATATTTTCATAGAAAAAAAAAATATTTTTATAAGAAAAATCATATTAAAATTTTTTTTATAAAAACTACCAAAAATATTTTTTTGAAAAAAACATCGAAAAATATAGAAATAAATTTTTTTTCTATAAAAAACAATAATATATTATTCTGTAAAAAAAATTATATATTTTTTTTGTAGAAAAATCTGAAAAAAGGTTTTTTGTTAGAAAAATAATTTCTATAAGCAAAAGACGAAAATTCTTCTATAAGAAAAACTCATTTACAGAATAAACATCAAAACATGTTTTTTTTAAAGGATTATTGAAAAGAATTTGTTTCCACAGAAATTTTTTTTTTATAAAATATATCAGAAGATATTTTTCTTAAGAAAAAACATCGAAAAATATTGTTCTATAAAAAGCCACAAAAAAATTTTATTAAGTTTTTATTTGTTTTTTTGCATAAAAAAAACAATAAATATATTATTTTGTAGAAAATAGATAATAAAACATTTTTCTAATAGAAAAATTTAAAAATTGTTTTCCTCTAAAAAAAACATTGAACAATATTTTTCATCAAGGAAATCATAGACGAAACTTTTTCTATAGAAAAAAAAAATTTTTAAAGCAAACAAAATTGTTTATGGAAAGAAAACTAAATTTTTTTTAATACAAGCTATTTTTCGAAAGAAAAAACATTGAAGATTATTTTTCGAAAGAAAAAACATTGAAGATTATTTTTCTATAAAAAAAACATAGAAAAAAATTCTTTTTTATAGAAATAAATTTTTTTTCTATAGATAAAATCATGAAAACACTGAAAAAAAGTTTTCTACAGGGAAACCATAGACAAAAATTTTTTTATAAAAAAAAAAAATATTTTTATAGAAAAAAAAAAATATTTTATAAAAAATATTTTTATAGAAAAAAAAAATAGTTTATAGAAAGAAAACAGATTACTTATATAAAAAATTTCTTTGTGTAGAAAAACATTTTTTATATAAAAACCACAGAAAAAACTTCTTTTATACAGAAATAATTTTTTTTCTATAAAGAAAAAAATAATATGAATATATTATTCTGTTGAAAAAAGATCAAAAACATTTTTTTGTAGAAAAATATAAAAAAAAATGTTCCCTAAAAACAACATCAAAAATGTTTTTACTGAAAAAATAAAACGTTTACAAATTTTTCTTTATAAAAAATATCACAAAAATTTTTTATAGAAAACAGATTGAACAATAATTTTCTATAAAAATTCAGATAAAATAAAAATTCAGAACAAATTTTTTTTCTTAGAAAAAAAGTTCAAAAAATGTTTTTTATAATAAAATATGAAAATGTGTTTTTTTTGGAAAAAAAACATCTTAAATATTTTTATTGAAAACAATTTAAAATTTTTTTTTTATAAAAAATATCATAAAATATTTTTCTTTAAAAAAACCACCAAACAAAGTTTTTCTAACAAAATTCATAGATAAAAATTCTTTTATAAAGAAATACTGCCTGTTCAACGATGTCGAAAGAAAACCCAAGCGAAATTTCATTCGTACAAATACGTTGAAAACAAAAACAAATTTTTAGTTTTTGTTGTTGTTTTTAATATATTTGTACGAATGAAACTTCGCTTGGGTTTTCTTTCGACATCGTTGAACAGGCAGATAATTTTTTTTCTATAGAAATAACAAGAAAATCTGCAAAAAAAAAACATCGAAAATTATTTTTATTAAAAAATACGAAATTTGGTTTTTATCTTTTTTTTTTGGAAAACATCATTTTAAAATTTACATATTAAAAAAAAAAAAAAGAAATTTAAAATAAATTAAATTAAAATAAAAAAAATATTTTTCTTAAGAAAAGACATTGTAAAATATTCTTCATAAAAAAAAAACAAGTCAAAAATTCTTCTAAACAAAGCTCGTTTATAGAATAGACATTAAAATATGTTTTCTTTTGAAAGAACATTGAAAGGTTTCTTTTAATATCGAAAAGAGAATATTTTTTTTAAAAAAAGCATTGACAAATATTTTTGTTTGGAAAAAACCTTTAACAATTATTTTCTTTAAAATAAAATTTAAAAAATCAACAGACAAATATTTTTCTTAAGAAGAACATTTTGGTAGAAAAATTTCGTTCATAGAAAAAACATCGAATAGAAAATTATCGAAAAACATCGTAAAATATTTCCTTAAAATCATCGACAATTTTCTTTAATTTTTTTTTTATTGAAAAAACTAAGAAAATATTTGTCTACAGAAAACTTTTTTTAAATTATTTTTTTTATAGAAAAACCCATTAAAATAATATTTTTTATAAGAAAATCCGCAAAATTTTTTTATCAAAAAAAATTAAGAAAACATTTTTCTATCAAAAATCTTTATAGAAAAATATTTTTTTATAGAAATAATTAAAAAAAAAAAAAAAAATAATTTTCTATAAGAAAACCCGTAAAATTTTTTTTATTGAATGAATTAAAAAAATATTTTTTGAAAATCATCAAAAAATATGTTTTTTTTTTATAAAAATCTTTATTTATAAAAAAATATCGTTTAATATTTCTTTAAAATCATCGACAATTTTTTTTAATTTTGTTTATTAAAAATTTGGTGGAAAATACTTTTCTACAAAAAAATTTATTGAAAAAAATTTTTTTATAGAAAAAATTTTAAACAATTTTTTTTAGAAAAATATTAAAAAAAAATATTTTTCTATAAGAAAAACGAGGAAAATTGAAACACAGAAACATTGGCCAATATTTAACATAGAAAGAAAATTAATTATTTTTTTTTCGACATTCTTTCTATTTAAAACAAGACATTTTCTTTTTTCTTTAAAAATACTATAAATTTTTTTATTCGTGAACAAATTTCAAATATATTAAGAGTTTTTCTACAATGCCATTAAAAAGTTTAAGCTTTTTTTTCCCTCCTCTTTAAGGATTATTTAGGTGTTTAGGTATGTTCACATTAGGCGACTATTTGACAAACTAGGGATAACAACCAAAATGCATTATTTTCCGCCTCAATAAGTAAATGTTTTTTTTCTCTAAAAAATCTTTTTAATTTTAACAAATCTCAATAACAATTTACGGTAATTTATTTATGTTTATTTCTTGTTAAAAAATAGCTCATGTTATTAAATGAGTTGTTATGCTTATTTAAGTGGGCAAATATTTACCAAATGTTGATGTAGCTTTCGTTCGCTTAAAAAAAATGGGTTATACTAAAGGATGTATTGGTTTGTTGTAGTAAGTTCTATTCTATTTTTTACTTTTTCAGTAAATGTGTAAATGTATTATTTTATTTCATTTCTGTCAAAATCGCTTTGGCGATAACTCGTACATAGAAAAGAAATAAATACATTAATATGATTGATTATTTGAGTGTTGTGGGTAAAATATGGATTTTCTTAAAAATTATTTATGTTTTTTCTTTCATTTAATATTTTAATTTGTGTATGTATTTATGTATGTGTTATGAAGAATTTATGTTAGTACATATGTATGTATGTATGCATGTAGTAAGTATGCATGGATGTATGTTTGTATGTATGAATATAATGGCGATAATTGTTATTTAAGTTAATTGTATACTATTATTTATGGAGCTTTTTTGTTTGTATGTTTAATATATAGTGATGCTTCTTCCTTTCTGCTGTCATACACGATGACTTTGTCGTCATTTAATTTAAATTTAAGGTTTTTGTTGTATTTTTGTATAAATATTGTTTTGTTTTTTTGAACTTTTAATTTACCATAATTTTATCTGAGAAGTTTACTTTTTCCTTTTCACATATTTTTTATTATTGTGAAAAAATTTTCTTTTGTTCATTTCATTTAATTTTGTCTCTTTAAATATGTGTGTATGCATTTGCGTATGTACATACTTACAAACTATGTATTTGTTTTGCTTGTATGAAAAAATGTTGTTTCTATTAGCGATTTGTCGTTTTGTGTTTTAGAAAATATGTTTTCTACTACTCGTTCAACATATTTTTGTATGATTTTAAAATTAAAACTATTTGTTTATTTTCTATATTTAATTTGTTAAATGGTAGTATTTTAATTACTGTTTTATTTGTATTGATTTATATTGAACATTTTGTTGCAGTTTTCTTATTTATTTTGTTAAAAAAAATCAGTTTTTTTTAGCATTTAATATCAAGTACATAATTACTTGACAGTTAGTTGCTACAGTTTAAGTTTTTATTGTTGTTGTTGTTAAAATTATTATTTCTGTAAATGCATTTCTTATTTGTACAAACAAATAAATACTTTTAAATATGTATTTTATTTAATGTTAATGGAGTACATTTTTTTTGGTTTATTCGAGTTGTTTTATTAAATAATTTTTTTTTCTCATTTTAAAATAAAAATTTGGAGTAAAATTTAATTTTATTTAATATTTAAAAACTACTAACTTTTAGTTTTATGAAAAGTTTAAGTTGATACAAAAAAGCCTTAAAAGCATTATTACATTTAATGAAAATAATATTTTTTTTCGAGGAAGAAATTAAAGCAACAAATTAATCATAAAAAATATTTTAAAATTAATACATAATTTACAAAATTAAAAATTGCTAAATGTGGTTTTATTGCTTTCACACGGAAAAAATATCGATTAATTTTTATATCATTAGCAGTAGATTTAACATCCCTGTTTTTATTAGTTATTTGTTTACCCGGTGCGCTTTGCACACTGTTTTTTCATTTGTATTGTTTTTTCATATTTATACGTAATTGTTAAATATATGTATGTACATACATATCTACTAGGGTGATCGACTTTTTATAACCGGTGGAAAACCCGGTTTATTCCTCTTTTAGCCGGCGGTTTTTTCTAAGTGTTGATTTTTCGAATATCGAATACACCGGTTTCTTTATCTGAAAAAGCCGGTTTTTTATTTTTTTAATTGTATTTTCATATATCTTTGTAACCAATAGTACCATAGTATATTTAAAACGCGAAAAGTTTCCAGAAAATAAAAACTATTAAATATTCTTCCATAATATTGTAAGAAATTTATTTGTTGTTTAAAAAACAAAAGTAAAATAAGAAAAATAATTGAGCTTAAATATTAGTTTTTGTATAGAATATAAACCTAACGTTAAAAGTTAAAGAGAATTGAAGCATAAACTTAGCTGATCGATCACTTTTAGGTAAAAAGTGTAGTTACAGTAAAGAAAACCCAATAATCTCTCCTTCCAGATCCTAATTTTAATTAATGGCATTAAGTGTCTGTCAACCTTAATTTCAATTAAACCATCAAACAAACTAGTTTATGCCTATATTTGTATGTCTGTCAGAGGTATAAGAAATAATTTTTAAAATGAAATTTTAAAGATTTGCTCCCTAGCCTTTAAAATGTATTTGAAATTACAGAAATAATTTCAAACAAAATACGTTAGTGCATATTAGTTTAAAATATCTATTTAACATTTAAAAAATGTACAGAATGAGATACAAAAATTTATAACAGCCTTATAAAAAGGCTAATATATTTATGTACAAGTTTATTGTATTTATTTATTTTACTTGTAAAGAGTACCTTTTGTCCTTAAATTCAACTAATTAAAACCAAATTAGTCAACTGCATACATGTCAGTTATTGCGTTATTGCGTAATTGTGCAGCCAAACGTAGAAAAACTGTAAAAATTTCATATTTGGATTTAATTTTTATTATAATCTTTTTGTACAATATTTTTTGATTTTTTTTTCTAAATATTATATTATATATATTCGAACCGGTTAACCGGTTTTTTCTCAATTTTCAAAAAAGCAGCCGGTTTTTTTTAAATTCTAAATTTCAAACTATTTGAAAACCGGTTTCGTAAAAAATTTGAATAATCAATCACCCTAATATCTACCCCAGTGCCCGAAATTATCGTGTTACAAAAACAACATTTTACAGGAGAGCGTTTTTATTACTTTTAAATAAATAAAAACGTTGATAACACTGCTTCATACGATGAAATGTACACAGTGTTATCTCCAGATGGATTAATGGATAAATTAAAGCAATTTTTTAATGCAGTTTATTGGTACTCCTTTTGGTATTTCAAAATTCAGTTAAAGTTTTATTAAAATTGTTAAATCTGTCCTACATTACGAGAATAATAAAAAATAAAAATATACTGCCTTATTTATAAAAAATACTTTATAAATGGAACGTAATGTTTTAAAATTTTTGTTATTGTTTTTTTCGATATTTTTTTTGTAGTTTGAATTTGATATTTGCATTCGAAGTTTAAATTTTATAAACTCCTATATAATATATTATTTTTGGCTAAAGTTATTTTTTATATAAATTATACCAAGGCGAATTCATACAGGCGAAATTATCAGCCCAGCTGATGGGGAAACTTTTTGTCAAAATTGGTTTAATTCGCCTTGATTTCATTTATTAATGCAGGGATAGGAAATATGATTTTGGTTTTTGGTATTAAACAATTTACTTGTGTGCACTTTTTTATAATAAATGTGCTTAATTTATGTATATTTTTTGCTTTTACGTCATTAATAATGTGTTTAAAAAAGTGATATCCTTTTTTTTAATAAAATTTTATTATATTTAATACGTAAAAACAACTTTTCCATCCCTGATATACGAATTGGCCTTGACATAAAACATCGCTTTGTTGTATCGATTTGCCGTTGCATATACCTATTGGATATGCCTTGAATTATACCATGCCCCTACTCCGATCCTATGCATTTTTTTCTCGAATAATGAAATTGTTATCAAAGTAACTCGTACAAAGTTTGAAGGGAATGGCTGCTATAATTCTCAAAAAAAAAATGTTGTAGAAAGTGTTCAGTTTGTATGGGAGGTACCATGCCCACTTAAAATATAAAGCTAAAATATAGCCTATTATGCGTAATTTTTTTTTAATATTAAAATGAAAATATATTTTTTCCAAAAACATAAAAACCACAAAGTTTTGATGTGTTTCAAAAAACAAAACTTAAAAAATTAAAATTGTAAAAAATACTAATTTACTTTTTTTAATAGAAAAATATATTTCAAAAATTAAAATATCAAAAAAAAAAGAAATACATTAATTATTAAATCCTTACTACTTATTTTTGTTTTAAATTCTTTGAATTTAAATCCCATTTCAAAACCGTTATATGCCAAATTCATTGTAGTGTGACTTCTCACTATTGCAAGCTTAAACAAACTTGGTGTGATACAACGAAAAAATATAATTTGTTTAAACAAATACATAAATAGATAATTAAAAATAAATAACAAATTTGTTAAAACTAAAAAAGGAAAGTAGAATATATTACAAACAAAAAAAAAATATTTAAATAAAAGTTTAAAAAATTGCACATTTTACAAAATAACTATTATTTAATAAATATACACAAATATTAAATATTTTTCTTATTACTTTTAGCCAGCAAAGTTTTCAAATATTATTTAAAAAAAATTGTTTGTTTTTATTAAAATTTTTAACTTGAGTTTTCAGCTGGCAATGTTGGGTTAAGTTACTTTTACTTGCTTCTTTATAAGTGTTTTTGTTTTAGTTGTTATTTACTTAATTCTTGTTTGTTTATTTTTTGTTTGTAAATATGAATATTTAATTATATTATTTTGTATAGTTTTTGTACATTTTAATTGCTATCATTTCAGTATATTTTTTTCTTATTTGTTTTCTCTTAAAACAAGTATCAGAAATTCATTTATTTTTAGTTCTCGCTTTAACAAAGAGTTGTGTTTGTAAATTTTACTTTGTTTTCTTTTTTTTTATTTTTTGTTAGCAGATTTGTGCGTTTTTAAATTAGTTATTAAAAAATAATTTTCCAATATAAAAAAAAAAAAATAAACAAAATTTTCTTTAAACTAAATTTAAAACAAATTAGGGTAGAAGTTGAAACTAAACAAAAAACACGCGACGCTTAGCAGGACATTTGGTAGATTTCTATAAAATTTCTAAATGCTTCAATTCTTTTGCGTAAGTAAAGAGTTTAAAACGTTAATAACCATATGCTGTGTCATTTTCATTTTATGCTCTGTACTTGGCAACGGAAAAAAAACACTTTTTTAGGTTAGAAATTTTATAACAATTTACCAAAAGTCCTTGTACGAACCTCAGGAACCGTGTAGCGTATTGTTCTGGTTGTTGGTATTGTTGTTGTTGGTGCCATTACCAGTGGTGTTGACATTTTGGGCTGAAACCTCGGACTTTACACGACGAGCGATGTGGGAGCGTGTATGCTTGCGTAAATGATCTTTGCGATAAAAACCTGTATTCAAAAAAAAGTGCAAAATTAAAATTTTTATTCAATTGTTCATCTTGTATAAGAACTTTAAACAAAATTTTTAAATTAAAAAGCCTTCATTTAAAAAAAATTAAAATTACGTTTAAGCTTTTTATTCTAAAAGCTCCTTATAAACAAAACATTTTAATTATTAAAAGCTTTTTATGCTAAAAAGTGAAAATACTTTTGATTTCTTAGCATCTTATACTAAGAGGCTTTTTTAAAAGCTTTTTAGCTATTACTAAAAAGTATTTTTAATGTACTTTTTTACTTTTACTAAAAGATCTTAATTTACACTAAACACTTATTAGCTTTTTTCAAAAAAATAAAATATATTTTTTAAACCTAAAAAGATATAATTTGTTTATGTTTTTATGGAAAAAGCTGTTTCTTAATTGTTTTTGATGCATTTTATATAAAAAGAGCTTTATTTACATTTAACACTTATAAGCTTAAAAAAAATATTATTTTAAACTTAAAAATATTCAATTTTGTATGCTTTTAATGGACCGTATTGGTCTCTAGCTGAGGGTAACTTTGCATCACCAGCCTTACCTACCTATACTTTTATGGAAAAGCTGTCATCTAATTGTTGTTATTAAAAGCTTTGGATTTTTTACACTTAAGAGCTTTTTTAAGCTTAAGAAACTTTTTTGATCTTTTCTACACAAGATATTTTTGGCTTTTTAATTTAATGCTATTTTGCTCTTAAAACTAAAAGAAATGTTTTGTTATGTAAAAGCTTTTTTAAATTTAATTGCTTTAAAACACGTTTTCTTCATGAGTTTTCCGAGTTTTTTTTTAAAGTAGTTTTTTACTTTTTTTGTAATATTTAATAACAATTTGTTTTGGTAAAAACGAAAATATTGCTTTGCTTTACCCAAACATTATTTCACTTAAAAGAAAAATAAAAAAAAAAATTTTTTCACTAAAAAAGCAAATTTCGACCATCGTTTCTTTAAAAAAGGTTCACTAAAAAATTTCACTTTTACCTTTTCCGCATTCAATGCAAACATGTTTCTTTTCGCCGGAATGTATGACAATGTGTAGAGTTAGTTGCTCCTTACGTTTAAATGATTTCATACAAATCTGTAAGAAATAACAATAATTGCAATATATTACGAAAAGAAAAGTTCTGTTAATTGACTTACATTGCACACATGTGGTCTGTCCGGTATATGAGACAACTTGTGTCGGGTTAAATGATCTTTACGCTTCAATGCTGCATTACAAATGTCGCAAACGAAACGTCTTTCGACCGCATGTGATATGACATGCTGTTCGATAAGGGAACGATCCGGATAGGCCATTTGACATTCAGGGCAACAGTACAAAGTCGAACCGTCCAGGGCCTTAGTTTCTCTTATCTCACCCGGTTTTGGTCTGGGCTTTTTCTCCTTTGGCGGCTTCTTCTTCTTACCCTTCTTTCCCTTGGTGGGAACAGCTGGCGCAGTGCCATCTGCTGTGACAGCCGTACCATTGGGAGCTGCAGGAGCAGTACTGGTAACTACAGTATTACCATTAGTCACCCCATTACCATTTGTGGTGACATTAACATTGCCATTTGTTGGCACCATAGCATTATTGGCCACCATTTGTTGCTGTTGCTGCTGCTGTTGACCGTTGTTGATATCATTCAAGTTCGGTATATGACCCTGCTGCTGTTGCTGATGATCCATGCTAACCAGCCCTGCGCCACCATTTCCATTAAGTGTATGATGATTGCCATTTGCTTGCGTTTGACTGGGCGCCAGAGAAACGCCACCCAAAGCCAAACTAGCCAAATTAGTGCCATTCTTGAGGACATCGTTTTTGATGTTAAAACCCGAAGTTGTGTCCAAATTGCTCAAATTCAAATTCCCTGAGTTGATTTGTGAGCCCACAATACCTGAGGATTCCTTTTTAATTGTTTCGGAATATTTAAGGAAGTGTTGTATTGAAATTGGCAGTGTAGCGGAGAGCAAATGCGATGAGTAGTCAACGGTGTTAGCAGTATTGGCCAATGTTTGCCACGATTGATTGACATTCTGTAAGATTTGTTGATTCAAAACTGCAGCGGGTAGCGGGAATAGACAGAGAGAAAAAAAGAAAAACAAATATATTTAAGTGAGAATTACGAAAAGCTGGGGTCGGGTAAAAAGTTAAGTTAAAAATAAATTTAAAAAAACATATTACGAATTAGCGAAAAAGTTAGAATATCTTATCTGAGAACAATTTAAATTTAAATTATTAGGTCATGCAACGTTCTTATAGACCATTTGTACTGCAAATGTTGCCATTTAAGTAAAGAAAAAATATTTGAGGGTAAAAAAATGTGTTTACTCAGCAAAATCGTAAAGGTCATACGGCCTATGGTCCTAATATTATTATAATAAAATTATATAATAAAATCAAATGATATTTAATTTAAATAAAAAGTACAAAAAACAGTACGAAGAGTAAAAAACAGTAAATTTGCGTACTGTTTTGGGTGTTGTGCATTAAATAGTACATTTAAAGAAAAACAGTACGTATACAACTAAAAAAGTACAGCAACCCCACCCACCCAGCAATAAGGAATTTTCCGATTAAAAAACAGCTGATAAAATTTTTAATATAACAAAACAAACAGTCGTAATTCAGCTCTGGTCGGGTCAAGAGCTCGCCTGTCATTTTCACTATCGTTGTCGAATAATGACAATCAGGCCGTTCTTTTCATCTGGTTTCGAGAGTTTTGCGTTTCACTCTTGCATTGGTTAATTGCGTGGCGTCGGTTAACTGTATGAAGATACAGTTACCCGGACTCTCAATTAAACACATGCAGAATTTTATATAAGAAGGCGAATTCGGAAATTCCTGCTTCCTATACGAAGGTCTGGGTCGATTGGCAGTTACTGAAGGAGGCTCTGGAAAACATTTGAGAATATAATCAAAAATAATTGGTGATGGCAAAACTGACAATCAGGCTGACGGAGCTTAATCGACTCCCCTATTCATAAGCTTTCAGAAAATATATACTTTATGGGGTCGGAAATGAAAATTGTAGAAATTTCACACGGAATGACAAACCTATATATACCCTTTTTCACTGTGTGAAGGGTATACTTTATACTTATGTGAAAAATATAATTTTGTGCGAAATATAATTTTATTTATTTAATTAGGAAAAATATATATAAATATCTATCATTCTAGGTATTCGGTATGTATTGTGTGAGAGCTGGCAACACTGTAATTAAAATAACTTTGTTTCTTTAAAATTATTACCCAATAGGAGCATTGTTAAGTTGGGTAGCCGGTTCGTTTTACATGTAGAATTTATAATTTCTTGCGAAAAATACATCTTGGTATTATCTAAAAGCTTGCAACACTGACATTATAATTACTGGCATGGCATGCCACTTTAAAATTATAAAACAATAGGAACAAAGTTTGAGTGACGTCATTGGCACGAAAAATTTTAATTTTATGCATGGGAAGTCGCAATCATTATTCTATCATGAGAAAAAGCATAGAATGTGTGATGAGGACTTTCAGCTTAAGTCTAGCAAAACTGTTTCTCATCTTATAAATTTGCTCGTAAGCAATAATTCAGAAAAGTGAATTCTGTCTTAAGATCCTTTTGTCCAACTTCAAGGATATATGTATGTAATATGCATTTTTATTTTATTTTCATTCAAAGAACACTTTTTCGGTTAGTATTAAAATTACTTTTATATTATTTTTCTTTTTTTATATCCTCTGCCTGTGGTGCCAAGAGTATACATATATAGCTTTGTCATTCCGTTTGTTATTTCTACAATATCGATTAGCGACCCCTTAAAGTATATATGTATTGTCTTACAGCTTATGACTAGGGGAGTCGATTGTCCGTGTGTTGGTTGAATTAAACTTTTAGAAGCCCCCACATGTTACTCAGATCTGTATTGCAAATATCCGGGAATGAATCGCTATTGAAATCCATTATGATCTCCCCATAACTTTCTGGGATATGAGCAAATAAACACCACTGCCTCTGCTTTTTCCCATATTTTTACAACAAAAATCAAAACTTTTCAGTCTCAGGTTAATTTATAGAGACTTTTGTTACTAGTTATAGATATAGTATGTCTCTAGGGATATTCTGAACTAACCGACAAAGTTATAGGCAAAAATAATTTTAAGAAAAATATTTTTTTAAATATTCCAAATTCTTGATGCTCCTAATTTATTTTTGAACATGCTGAAGACACCAGAATTCAAACCGTTGCCTCGAAAGCTAATTGAGATGTAAGCACAAAAATACAAATGCTTCTGTGTTCTTAGAATTTACAAAAAAATCGATTTTTTTTCAGCTTCTGGGCAACAGGTTTCAAAAGAAAGGAATTAACAAGCAGAAAATAAGACACTCTTAAAATTAGAAAGATGGCCGCCACTACAAAACGGCGTAAAATTAATTTATAAATGGGTCAATTCTAGTAATTAAAAATGTACCCACTTCAACCCCCTCAATTTTAGTATAAAATGAAATGGACTTTGTTAGTGAATAGAATACAGTAAACACTAAAAAAGTTAAAATCCAAGATGGCGTCTGAAACAAAATGACGGAATTTTTTTTAACCCTATCAATATGTGTATCAAATTAAAGGATTTGAGTAGTAAAACTATGTAAAAATTTAAAATTAAATATGGCGTCTGAAAAAACAAAGAAAATGCCATATAACATGATATCTGAAATCTAGGCTAAACTACGATGTGTATATAATCGTGAAGGGTATCTTCAGATTCGACACGCTCTCTTACTTGTTTTATTTTTGTTTAAAAAATGTTTTGAAATAAATGATTATTTACCAAAGAAGCAACAACAAAAATATAAAGGGAACCTATTTTTCAACTCTGTGTTAAAAATTTTCTCGTATTTTGGAGAAATAAATAAAAAACCTACCCCAATAAAACTGCAAGAAGGTATAGAATTATATAGAACAAATGAAAATGTCTTTAATATAAAACAAAAGAAGAAGAAACAAAATTACAACAACAGCAATTTACTTCCTACAAATCCCCGATTCTCAAATACACACTTTTAGGAAAAGTGTTTATGTATAACTTTTCTATACATGTAAGTATGTATGTATATATATACAAATCAATGTATGCATGTACATACATACATCCTTACATATACATATGTATAAATATTTACTTAACTCAAGGCCGAATCAATTTCACATAAGGAACAAACAATGAACAAAATATATTTTTTTCCCGTCAACTTCAAAGACTTAAAAACATTTAAGTCTTGGGGACACCTCCTTATATAAAGAAACGTCTGGGAACTGATATTTATTTTACTAAAAAAAAAGATTACTTTGGAACAAAACATTATAAGACAATAAATCAAATAAATGATGAAATACATACAGAGTTGGAAAATTATTTAAAAACTTATTAAACACTTTTAATAGAATTTTAAAAGATTAAACCAAGGCTGTTCGGAGAGAATTTTTTGTTTATATTTTTTATATATGAAATTTGACATTTGAAATAAATTAGAAAAGAGAGCAAATAGTTTTTTATTTATGCATTTTGACAGCTAAAATTTAAAATAAATGTTGAAAAAAATAATCAGCTGGCGAATCAAGAGTACCTGATGAATAAATATGCCTTGGATTAAGCATTACACAATAAAAATAATGCTATCAAGGCGAATTCAATAAGGTGAACTTATTACATCAGCTGATCATCAGCTGTTGACTACTTCTAGGGACCACTTGTCAAATTTTTGTGTATTTTTGACACATCGTTTTGTTTTACACTAACAAAATACACGTTTGTATTTTTTCACTTTGTAGTTGTTTTAGCGACGAGTTCACCTTATTAAATTCGCCTTGAGTGCAATGTAGCTTGTTTTTAAGGAAGAATTGTAAAAGATTAAAAAAAAAATAGCTAACGGAGTACGACAATGTCTGAATCAGACAAGTCTTACAAATATCTGTCTTTTTTTTACGGACATTTGGTACACATTTCTGTAAGACATATCTGGGAAATTTATGTATATTTGTTGCTCTTGCACCATTTATAATGTGTTTTACAAAGATGTGTCCATTTTTTTAAATAAAATTTAATTAAATAAAACATATAATAATAACGAAGCTATCCCGGGTTCGCTTGAGAAAGTGTTGCAAAATTATACCGACAGGATAACGTTGATAAGGCACAGTCACGAAGGACATATACCAGCAAGTATTTTTAAATATTAAATGCCATTCAATTTATAAGCTAATAAGGACAGCATTTTTGTCACTTCATTGAATTGATGTTTTGTTTTTGAAAAAAGTTTTGTTTAACACTTTATTTTACTTAAATGGTATTATATACTTGTATCATACGTCCGGTTTTAAACAAAAATGAAAACGATGTAAAGCACTTTATCATCCGCCTTTTCTTCATCGGTTGTTACTATCGGCAGACATACCCATACACGGAGAAAATTATTATACAACAACCAGCAGTACATAAACACTGTTAACGTAATAAACTTATGTATATGGTATTTATGCATATGACAAACTTTACAGTTTTGCTTAAAAAAATAGTATATTGTATATCTAACACATACAATTAATTGTCGTAGTCACAAATTTTTTGTGGGAGTGAGAAAAGCTAAAATTTTTTCCTTGGGGTCGAAATTTTAAACTGCGTTAATTTTATATATAACTAGCCGCCCGGTACGTGCTTCGCTACGTATCAAGTGGAATAATAAAAAAAAATACATGCATTAGGTCCAAAGATAGAAAATTACCGATTTTACCCGTTTTTAGCTCTTTTCCCCCTAAATTCCAAAATTTCGAAAAAGTACGAAAATTCATTACAGATTGTTTTAAGGAAAGTAAAACTACGTTTTTACTTTTTTCCTATTGCTATCCCTCTTAAAGATAAATGCTGTTCTAAAAAGTACCAAGATTCAGTTTTTACTCGTTTTATCCCCTTAAAACTCAAAAATTCCAAAAATTACCAGTCCATTTACTTTTAACAGGCTTTTGATCCTTTCTGAATTTTTGTGATATCTTTTTTAAAGCCTTTACTGTGTTACCGATTTTACCCGTAAGCCGCTCGACGGATTTTGTGTAAACTTTTCTTGAGTTATAAAGTCACAACGCACTTGCAACAATTTTTTATATATATAGATAAATAAATAGTTAATTTTTTCAAATTATGGCAGGCATGAATAAAATTCTGGAAATATAGAAAATATTTGGGATTGGTATTGAAAGCATCAGCACAATCGCCTTAAAACTTTCTGAGATATAAGCAAAAAAAAACAGGACTGCCTCTGTTTTTTTCGCTTAAAAACTTAAAATATTAAAATTTTCCAGCCCTAGGATAATTTATAGACACGGTTGTTACAATTTATAGATTTTATATGCCTCTAGAGATATTATTGAAAAATTTTAGACAAATTGGTCACTAATCGCTAAAGTTCTAGGCAAAAATTATTTGCAAAAATATATATTTTTTAAATATATAATTTTATTTCAAGCTCGTAAATAATTTTTGTGCACGTTAAAGATAAAAAATTATAAGTCGTGGTCTCAAAATTGATTTCTAATAAAAACTAGTAAATCGGTTTACTGAGATATAAACACCAATATACAACTGTTTCGGCGTTTTTTTTTATAAATTGTATATGTGTCATACTTGGTATTTTAAAATGTACCCCCTTGATCCCCCACAGTATTGGTATCAAATAAAAATATTAAAAAATTCTAAAATCCAAAATGGTGTCTAAAACAAAAATGGCAGAATTTTTTTTATAAGCCTATTAATATGGTTATTAAATGACAGGGCTTGACTGGTGGAATGCAATTAACTATTTTAAAAATTTAAAATCAAAGTTCGCATCGGAAATAATACAAAAATTGCGTATAAAATGAAATTTGAAATCTAGGCTAAACTACGATGTGGTTATTATACATGCATATGTATTACATGATAATCAGATTCAGGTTTATATCTATAGACTTTGACAGATGAAGTTTAAAATATTTGCAGAAAAAAAAATAAGCTTATGTATCAAAACTACCTTTATAATTAACAAGTAAGAGCGCTATATTCGGCCGTTCCGAATCTTATATACCCTTCACAACGTGTAGTCGTGCAATAACAGTTGTTTGTATCACCATTCATCTCATTTAAAATACGTTCATACATATATAAAAACATCCCATTGTAAAATTATAAATTCACGTATGTATGTTAAAAAAATAAAAAAATAAAAAATACATTTTTAAAAAATTAAAAAAAAAATAATTAATATATAAATATTAAATATAAAACAAAAAAAAAAATAAAAAAAAAAAACTAAAAAAAAAAATATAAAATATATAAAAAAAATTATTTTTGGCTCAGCTGGGATTCGAAGCCCCGTTTACTCTAACCAGTATACACGTTTGTATGTATGTATGTTGTTGTTGTAATGTTGTTTTTGTGAAAAAAAATCAAGGTGGTCGTGGGTTTTTGCTCATATCTCAGTTGTTTATGTACCGATGTTCCTGATTTTCAAAACCGATCTACTCCCGAATATTTCTGATATTTTAATACCTTACCCGGGTCCAGGCGATAATGGGGGGCTTTAAAAAGTTGATTTCAACATACACGCGGACAGACTGACAGAGCTTAATCGACTCCCCTATTCAAAAGCTTTCAGAAAATATATATAATTTATGGGAAATTTCACACGGAATGACAAACCTATATATACCCTTTTTTACTGTGTGAAGGGTATAAAAATGCCTTGGCCATAGTCTTATTTCGTAGTCATATTACAATGGCTCATGTTCAATATTGCATTACTTGTTACTTGCGTTGGGTTTGAAAAAAATTGATGTTTTAGGAATTTGTTTTCATTAATCATAATCAATAAGTGCTTTATATCAACCAACTTTTAAGAGAATTTTAAAAGAACAGGACACGATTGCTCAAAATTCAATTTATAATCGAAATTCACGACAACATATTTACGAGTTCATTAAAGCTTAAAAATTTCTGCTTTATTCGAGAGCTCGCTGTTGTCTTGGCTTGCACTATAAACAAGTTTGAAATTTATTAGCGGAATTCAATCTTGGTAGCATTTTTGCAATTAGTGCAAATATGCACTAATTTTTTGCTACCAAGCGTGAGTGCATTTTTTATGTGTGTTGCAAACTGATTTTTTAGGTATTTAAGAAACAACAAATCTTTATTTAAATTAATAAGTAAGATTCTGTGTTTTAATATTTTCCGAAAAGAAAATTAATTAATTTTAAATAAATTACAATGCCTAAATCAACGGAAAAATATAATATCACAACTTTTTTTGGTAAAAAATGCCATGTATGAAATTGAATTTGTGGAGATTTTAAATCCTGAGGTTAAAAAAATTGTGTATCTGTTGTGCAAATTTGTGTGACATTACTTTGCACTGATTTTTAGTTGTGCATATTTGCTCAATGCAATTTAGAATTTGTTTTTGTAGTCGTGCACAAGTTAAATTGTTTGCTAGACTTGCACGGTCTGTACGGTAGTAGTAGTAGTTTGCATCAAAGAGTGAGTTCCGCTATTATTTTTTTATACAAATCGTAAAGTTTATTAAGTTTAAAATTTTCTATAAATAAAAAATACTGCAAATGTTTCTTTAACATTAGAAATATTTCAACAATTTACAATAAATAAAGAATTTAGCATAGATTTTTTAATAGAAAAACATTTTTCATAGTCCATTTTTATAGACTATACATTAAGAATTTCACTTTATCGACTATATTTCTTAGCACAACTGTGGTTATATTTAAAATAATATAAACGTCCTTGAAATTAATTTTCTTATTTGTGTAACAGTAATACATTTCCAAGTAATTGTTACAGCAGACGACGACGTGGGCGAAGAAGCGGAGGTAGTAGTCTAGGTTTTGGTTACAATACCATTATTTATTATACATTTTGTATTTTGGTATTATGCACATACATACATATACATACATGTATGTTTGTATGTGTAATGGTAATAATTTTTTTTCTAATAAAATTGTAATAATTAATGCGATTATTACCTTCTTCCCGATCACGTTCAATTTTTGGATGAATTTTACCTTTATGATCCACGGAAGCGGCAGCATTTAAAAAATTCAAATCACTTTGGGGTTGAGAATAGGGTATGGAAATATTTTGACCATACTGCATGGTATTATTAGCTGCTGAAACTGCAATGAAATAAGGGAAAAAATTAATATTTTGTAAATGAATTTCAAAATAAATAATTAATATTTTTAAAAAATAAATAATAAAAAACCAATATTTACACATTTTAAAAAGCTGATGCCGAAATATTTTTTATAAATATTTTCTTCAGTAAAAACACTATTTATCACAATTTAAAAAAAAAGGAAATCTTTAGTTTTAGCCCAAACTTCTTACTGCCGTTTCGCACTCACTGTAGGCCAACTAACATTTGCCAACTGAAAAGTGGCAGATTGTTTGAGGCTCGTTTTAGCCAGCTGACGACGAGTATGATGAAGATTTTTTTTTCATTTTTCTTATAATTGTTGTTTTTTTTTTCTATGGTTCTTTTTTCGATGTTGGTTGGTAGAAGACTCAGACATCTTCTTGTCGTCTTGTTTAGTTTAAAAATCCTTGAAACGAACGGCATACGACGCATGGGTAAGATTAACCGGGACAACACCACCACCAACAACAACAACAATTGCTTCAATATTAACAGCAATAAGTTGGAAAATATTATATAGCAAACCAGCAACAATTTGACTGTAGAACAAAAGTATAAAACAACATCCGAATTATACACCCACTACTTAAAAACAGGAGTTGCCAGATATGTTTTGTTACAAATAAAAGGGTAAATTTTTAAGTGTAACAGAGTTGTCTGAGCTTTTAGGTTGACCTCTTAAGCCTTCTTGAATGTTTGAAGATCGTTAGGTTATAATTTTAATAAATATTTACCTGCCGTATTCATAAAGAAAATGTTTTAGGTTTAGTAAAGGCTTATTGTTTTTTTCTTTTATAATTTATTTATTTGTGTCTATGGCTTCTAGAACCTTACAGACTATAAAGCAGTACATACAAATTGTTTAATATTTGTTATTTAAAAACAAAATAATTTTACATTTCACAATATTAACATTTAAGGAAAAGTCAATATGTTGATAAAGCTTATTGAACTCGGTACAAATCCTTAAAAACGGATCGAAGTTGGCATAATTCGTGCTGAAAACTTTGACTGATAGCGGACAAAAATGACGTGTAGAACAAAATGGTACATTAAAAAAGATATTCGCTATTTGGAAATCAGAGCATATACATTATTTTATTAAATTTAGAACAGACGTAACATTTAGCATTGTTTTTCGACTTTTTAAAGTTGGCAGCTTCACTAGTGCAAGTCTATAAGCCACGAAGACAAAATAACAGAAACTGTTTTTGCACAGATTCAATGCTATTAATGTTAACATTGTAAGTTGGATCCCAAATTATCAAACCATACTCAAGAATAGGTTATTATAGAAATATTGTTGTACAGAAATTTGTCAAATAAGCCTTCAATAAAGATAAACTATTTTTTGTGAATACGGCAGTAATTGTTTAAAGCAAACAAACAAAGGTTAGAAATTTATCAAATTACAGATTGCAATTTCGAAAATAAATGTTATTTAAATTTGACATAGACTTAGTCCTCTGGCAAATACCATCTACACTTAAAAATCACCTTAAAGCTATTGCAGGATCAAGGCAAAATTTTCTGCAATTAAGCTTTATAAAAAGTCCACTCTTTGATATAGTGTTAAAGTAAGTAATAATGGCCATGCCGAATCTAAAAATACCCTTCACCATTATATACATAGGTTTAGTAATCACATCGTAGTTTAGTTTAGATTTCAGATTTCATTTTATACGCCAATTTCTTTATTATTTCCGACGTGAACTTTGATTTCGAATTATTAAATATTTTACTGTATTCTACAAGACAAGCCCTTCAATTTGATACCCATATAGTTGGGGTTAAAAACAATTGTTCCGCCATTTTGGCTCAGACGCCATCTTGGATTTTACACTTTTTAATAGTTTATTACATTGTACTGGTCAAGTCCTTTTAGTTTATACTAATATTTTTGGGGTTAAAGGGAACAAAACTGTAACTACTATATTTGAATTATATATTCGCCATTTTAGCTAGGACGCCATTTTGGAATTTTTTTTTCTTATATAGCTAAATATATTTTAATACTCAAGCTCTTTCATTTGATCCCTATATTTGATCTCTCAGTTGTATAGAAACTGAAAGATATCTATTTTCGTTTGTAAATTTTAAGAAAAACGTCGAACCATGTGTATTTTTATGCTTATATCTCAGTTAGTTTCAAACCGGTTTGTTAGTTATTCTTGGCAATAATTATGGAGACAATAGTTTATTTTTTGCCGTCTTTAGTGTGCCCAAAAATTAGTTAGGAGTTTTAGTAACTAAAAATAAAAAAATATTTAATATTTAAATTTATTTTTGCCTATAACTTTAACGATTAGTGGCTGAGGTATGAAAGATTTTTTAAGAATATCCCTAGAGGCATATAACACCCATAAATTGCAACAAATGAGGTTATAAATTATCGTAGGGCTAAAAGTTTAATTTTTATGGTAAAAATTTGAGATTAAACAGAGGCAGCCGTGTTTATTTGCTTATATCTCAGAACGTTATGAGGCGATGTGCTGGATTTCAATACATTCTAAAATCATGCTTATAAAAATTGATTTAAGGTATCACAAGGACAGATTAACATTCCTCAATCGACTCCCCTAGTCATAAGCTTTATGGCCAACATTGTAAAAATGACAAACGTAATAACAAAGCTACATATTCCCTTGGCACCACAGGTCAAAGGTAAAATAGATGTAAAAAATATAATGGATACAGTTACAATGCTTAGGTGGGAATTTTTTTATACATTACTCTTGTAATTCGTCCTTGTATGAGATCTAAGCCTTACGATCCCATTGAGGCCGAACAACGAACCAAGCAACTCTGTTAAAATGCAGCAGCACCTTTACACGTTTATGATTGCCTGAAGTCTGTCCTTTGGTTAGCAATGTCAGCTAGTACTTGTACTTCGAAGAAATTTCACAAGTAACTAGTCTAGTACAAGTACTTGAGGCTACTGGTCCCCATTAGCCTGAAACTGAGCTCAACCAATTTTCGGTTTCGTCCAACTAGGGGCATTATATACACCTCTTTCACCGAGATGAGAGAATTTCACCAAGGTAACGTGTTCCTGCAGGTGTCCGTGCATATATTAAAATAAACTTTTCAAAGTTCCCAGATATTCTACTGCTGCAAATGTTATATCAATATATTAGATACTAAAACAGTTAATAAAGTACTGTTGTTATATTCTTTGCTTACTTGAGATATAAATATCGGTTTATATATATTTTTACTGCAAAAAGAAATAACTGCTATAGTCGACAACAGCTTAAATTCAGACAAACACACCACAACTCTCAGGCGAATTTTTTTTTATTTTAAAGGGAATGAATTTATAACAATCAAATCAAAATTTAATTTTAAAATACTTTCCTGAAATTCTATAAAAATAGACATAAGCAGTTTTTCCTTATTGACACAGATTTGTAAAAGTTGTAAAGTTAGAAAAATTGTGCCGGCCCAAAGTTAGAAGGAGGGAGTTTTTTGTTAGTTTCCGTTCTAAATTTAAATAAAGAAATTGTCAAAAACTAACTAAAAGTAATACGGGATTGAGAAAAAATTTACAATCGTTAAAAATAAACTTGGATCAAAGCCTTTATAGGCTACTTATTTGGCAACACCAGCTTTAAAAAGTATGATTTTAGTTATAGGACGCATTCATATGTGGGTACAGCTACTGCTGTTGTTGTTATTACTACTTAAATAGACTTGTACTGTACTTGTTGTTGCTATTACTTTTAGGCCAACATACACGCACACAAACACAGACACACAATTGTAGCTGTAAAAGCCGAACTAAAAGCAGGAAAGAACCTATTCTTGGTCGATAATGTTGTAAATGCGTATGTGTAACTAAGTGTACGTATAGTATACGGGTACCAATAAAAATGCCGAAAAACCTTTATGTGCTGTTTATAGAAAACGTTCGTTTAAGGCGGTTATACATTTTAAAACAAAACACATTTAACCTTTTTCACTCACTTTCAACGAACGTTTTCAGTAAACAACAATGTTTTGTTGTAAAATTTTGTTTACTCTTTCCCCGGTCTGCAAGTGCCAAGGCCAAATTTATATACTACAATATATAGAAATGTCTATTGCATATTAACTACATAAATATATTCCTTTACATATGTATTTGTATACATTTGTGTTCAATATATATATAGTATATTTTTGGGGATTTTTGTGTATAAGTGTGTGTGTGTGTGTTTTTGTTTTGTGAGAATATAGTCTCCTAAAATTATAGTCTCACATAGTAATACACATTTGCCTTCAATTTAGGTTCAATATTTAGGCAGTCATTTAAATATGGGCCACAAAAAATGCCGGTTGTTATTTTTCCTTCTCTTTCTCTTTCTCACTCTCTTTATTAAATAATCTTTGTGTAGATTTTAAGTTGTTGTCAACTGTATTAAAGGTATTTTTCTTTTGATACACATTTTTAAGATATTTTCAAAATTAAGTTGGCAAAATTTCTGTTAATTTCTTCCGTATGGGTGTCATAAAAATTCCTTTGAAATTATGTTTGAATTTATAAGAATACAGAGTAAAGTTTCATTCAATTTGTTTTACTGTCTACCGTACAGTGACACAAGATGTTTTTAGTGAAAAAAATATAATGATTTTTTAAGGAAAAAATTCAAAAAACATTAAAATAAATAAAATATTTAATGGAAAGGTTTTTTTCTCTACACATTTGAAAAAAACATATTATTTATGGAAACTAAGTAAAGGACTCGTAAATAAAAAAAATCACTATAAGGGAAATTCAGTTTCAATTTAGGGATAACATCAGGTGGTGTTACAGATTTTCTTATGATTGTTGTGTGTTGCAAAAGGTAATACTGGCCATCCTTAAGGCAACGGATGTCCTAATGAAATATGAGCCGAGGGGTGGGAGATTGCTCCTTACGTTGATAGTCAGGCGGAAGGACCTTGAAAGGACCTTATATTAAATAAAGACTGGTTAGGGAGTTTAGAAGGAGTTTTCGTAAAATTATGAGATGTGGGGTTGTGAACGAATTTGAGCGGTGGATCAGCATTAGGGTTGACATATAAAGATGGCATCCCATGGGTCACTATTTTGAATAGATAAGGGCGTGGATGTCACCTAAGACTAATAAATAAATAAAGAGTTTCAGTTTTCAGAGTTTCAAAAACTTTTTGGCCAAAAGTAAACTCAGCTCTCTAATGTAATCTTGAACATAAATAGGCTATGTCTAACGACCACTATTGGAGTAATTACGAAACATTGTGCGGTCAGCGCTGGTATCAGTAGAAAGGATAAAGACACTCTGGATTACTGTATTTGATTTGTGAGTTTTAGAATGAGAAACGTTAAGTAATGTTGTCTGTCACTGCCTGAGACTACAGAGGCATAAAGTTAGATGACTAGATAGGCTTTTTTGTATTTATAGTCACAAACCGAGGTACAATGGAACCCATGCTGGTCTCCATATTAAATATGCCTTTACGTCAAATGTAACTATAATACATTTAATACCTTAAAAAGGTGAGCTTATAATTCTCATTTAGTACATGTAAATACGAATAAGAAAACAGATTATTCGCCGAAAAGCTACTGTGCTGGATAGTGGTTCTGATGTTCATAGAACCATACGAAACCCGATTGTCATCTGTTCCGTTTCCCTGCTATCGGTTCATCACTCATAAAATATTTTATTACGGTTTCCAAGATGTTATACGGGTTCAATCCATTTGTTCGTAGTGGACTTACGAATTATGAAATGTACCCGTGTTTCTGGAATAACGTTTATCACGCAATCCGACTAGTAACCGCTTAAAGCATACATATTTTATCTCACAATATCTTTGCCTACCCTAGTAGAACACTAACGTTCGGGGTACGAAAAGAAACGAGAGCTCCACACATACAAAAAAACAAAATCATGCCAAGACACACAGCACTAAATCTGTTGTAAATAGAGTTAGAACATTAAGGGCCATTATTACAACTTGCCGTTAGTTAAAGACAGGTTTTTGTCGGACCGATAAATGGATTTGGATAAACCTGTCATTTATTATTTTTTTATCTATTAAACACTATTGTTATAAAAAATAATAATAAAAAAATGGAAGTTGTAATAATGCGAAGCTATTAATCGGGCGCGAAAAATCCTATCTTTAACTAAAGGCAAGTTGTAATAATGGCCCTAAGTCAAGTAGTATTAGAAGTAGAATAAAATTCATACAAATAAAATAATATTTTTTAATTTTTCTACTTTACTTTTCCTTTGAAAAAATACTTATTTTTTTCATTTTCCTTTTTTTAATTAAAAAATGTTTTTTAAATCAGTGTTTTTGTTTATACTTTTTTAAATTGCTTCTAAATTTTTAACAACATCATCAATTTTTCTTAGTTTTAAGATTTTTTCTTTTTGAGGAAATTTTTGTTGGATTAACAGTTTTGGAGCTTTTGTTCTATTTAAAAACTATTTATGTAAATGCTTATGTGCCGCGTGTTTTTATAGAGGTATAGAAATTTAAGTTGGCAACACTTTTCTTACTGGCGGCCATTTTGTCATCTGTCAAGAGTTTTATGTTTAATTCGATTTGTTCAAGGCGAATTCACTATCAGGTGATAACATCCCTGCAACAAACACAAAAAGGCCAAGAGAATGTCAAAACACAAAAAAACAACTTTTTTGTTTACTTTTAATTAAAATTTTATTTATATAAATTCACGCGAAAAGTTTTAAAATAAATAAGTATTTTTAATTTATTACATAAATTTGTGCTGTTTATATCACAAATTTGTGTTTTTTTTTTGAAAATTTTTCACAATTTTCACGACTTTTAATCACTAGGACAAACACAACGGAAATTTTGTATTTTTTGAATTAAAAATATTAAAAATGTTGTTTATTTCAATTACAAATTGTTTATTACTTATTTTCTAATAAGTTGTTGCTCAAATATTAGTATTTTTACAATTATTTTTCACAAATTTTAAAACTTTTATATAAATTTTCAACTAACGCTCATAAAAATTAATTTAAATGTA
Organism: Phyto melanocephala; assembly: GCA_941918925.1. NCBI lineage: Eukaryota > Metazoa > Arthropoda > Insecta > Diptera > Rhinophoridae > Phyto > Phyto melanocephala. The sequence continues at coordinate 36,905,384 of OW799233.1, forward strand.
AACAAACTTTGACATTGTGCCGTAAAAATAAACGAGCAAAAAACAATCAGCTGGCTTCTTAACATCACCTGATATTGAATTCGCCTTGGATTTGTTATTTCAACATAATTAGACTGAAGCTCTAAACACACAGACGCCAGCAGACTTCACAACTTCACGGCTTCAAATGCTGCCAACTTCAAATGCTGCTCTGAAGTCAGCTTTATATTTATTTTGAAGACAGTAACAACATAATAATCAGTTGATGTGTATTTTAGCAATACAAATTTCAGGGATGCCACATATATATTTTATAATGAATAAAATTAAAGTTATTGATAAAAAAAGATGTAATAATATCACGAAAAACAATAAAAACTCATAAATTTATTTCTCTATTGTATTTTTGTAATGTTCTTTTATGTTTAATATTAAAAATAAGTTTTTGTTCTTATTTTTCCAATTTAATATATATAATGGCAAGACTATATTTGTTTATTGCTGCCCGTCAAAATAGAAAATAGCCTAAGTTGCCAGCAGCAGCAAATGCTGTTGTCAGTCGTGCTGTGCTGCCGTCAAAATAATCGTTTTCATTTAAGCACATGGATTTTATTTTTGACATATTGATGCTTGCTGTCTGCTGTCGTCTATGTGTTTAGAGCGTGACGCATGAACAGCGAGGCGTAGATTCCATGAATTGGTCCAAAACAAGATTGCCGTTGATCCCGATTTTCATAAGTGAATTTTGTTCAGCGATGAAGCTTACTTTTATTCGAATGGATACGGCAGTAAACAAAACTGCCGTATTTGGAGTGATGATAATCCTCTGGTGTATGTTGAGACACCGTTACATCTAGAAAATGCACTTCTTGGTGTGCTCTATGGACTGAGGGAATTATTGGTCCATACTTATTTGAAAACAGTGCTGGTTAGAACACTTCAGTCAATGGTGACTGCTATAGAGCTATGATTATGGACTTTTTCGTTCAATAATTGAACAACCATAATGTGCTGTGGCTTAAACAAAACGTCGCAACATGTCACACAGCTTGTGCCACAGTTAATCTATTGAAGGATACCTTTGGTAACCGCATAGTTTCATGTTTCGGACCCGTAAATTGGCCAACAATATTTAACGCCGATAGACGATTTCTGTGGGTATATGTGAAGTTGATAGTCTAAGCCGATAAGGGCAAAACGATTTACCACTTGCAGGACAAGATTCCCTGCGTTATTGCCGATATAGGGCCGCAAATGTCGGAAAAGTTATCGAAAATTAGACCTCCAGAGCCAGCTGTGGCGGTCGTATGTCAGAATTCATATTTAAATTTGCAAGATAATTATCTATGCAAGAAGATTATCTTTCGAATAAAGTCAATTTCATGTCAATTGTGAAAAATCGTCTTTGTTTTAGTCCATTTCAAATTATTCTATACCTCTATAAAAACACCCTTTATATAAATTTTTTAATTGTTTGATTGATACGATTGCAATTTGTTTGCTGACTTCATAAAATTAAACATTTTTTTAACACAATAATGAAAATTTCCTGAAAGTATGTCACATTTTTGTACTTGTTTCCTTAAACATTCCTTCAAAAATACTAACGAAATTATTTTGATAATCTTAATACTCAATCAGTCTTAGCTTTGAATATTTGTCAATATTTGAGATAAAGTAATTACTGTCAAAAAGGCGTCAGTGTGCATTAGTGACAACATAAACCAAATAATTAATCTTATCTCACAGCAACATAATGAATACAAATCGCAAAAACCTCCCTTTTGCATTAAAGCACAAATTTAACCAACATAAAAATTAAATTTAATGTTTTCTAGACATTCCAAAGGGACTAAGTTACCACTCAAGTGATAGACAGATTTTTTCATTTAACTAAAGCAAATGAAATTCAGGACATTAAACAATATGTACGATAAGAGTAAATAAATACTGAATAAAAGAATTAAAATAAAAAAAATATCTTCGGTTTTAACTACCACCAATAAGCTTAACAAACAATATGCAGAATCTACTCCTACTAACGAAAGGACAACAACACATGGACACGAATAGAAAATAAAGTGTGAAAGCAAATAGTGGAACACGGCTTTTCACTTTTAAAACATCACTTTCACATAAAAAATAAACACAAAATACAAGGCAAAATAAAAAAAATAAAAAAAAAACAACAATAGCAGCAGAACAAAAACATTGAAATGTATATGAATAGACTCTCTGGAATACTCTCACTAACCGTAACAGTTACCACCACTAACATAGCAAAACAAAATAAAGAGCTCAAAACCGAAAGCAAAACAAAAATACAAAATAAAAACAAACACAAACTCAAAACAAAAGAGAATAGTGGAGAATATAATAAGCCAAGTTACCAACCAACCTAGAATTCTCATCGGAAATTATTTCACTAAAGAATCCTGTTGTTGGTTGAGTCACAATGAAAAACATAAAAGAAATGTGTGCACGTAAACAAAGTGGAGCATGGCATGGCATAGTGTCAAAGTCACAATAAAACAACAACAAAAATATATATAAAAAAGTAAAAAATTAGTGGAACTAAAAACAAAACGCACAACACCGAGAGTGATAGTAAAAGCCATAAACACACTTGACTAAAACATGAACGGGTGCTGTTAGATGAGAGAAAGTTTTAGAAAGAAGCTCAAACCCAGCACTGACTAGCAATCACACAGACACACACACACACGTTTGAAAACTATTGCTAAACAAGGCCTACAAAAAGAAGTTTAAGGGTGGAACAAGAATGAGATGGAGAGAAACAAAAGTGAATTTATTCCACAACGTTGGAAGGCTAACTACATATAAAGGCGGCATGACAATATTATAGAATGAAGGGAATTGAAATATAACACATGAGTATGAGTTATAAAGAAAGAGAGGAAATCGTGTTTACGGCAAACTGATTAGAAATAAGTGAAATTTTATTTGATACACTTATTATAACACACATTTTTGTAAATAGTGTAAATTTGTCTAATATTTTGTTTAATATTTTTCTTAATTTATATATTTTTTATATAAAGTTCAATATAAGAAATAGGGCTTTAATGGAATTTGAATTATTGGGTGTATTACATTAAAATAAGAAATTCACAGCAGATGGCGCGTCTTTGAAAGATATTTTTGTCCTTAACTTTCTTATTTATTTATTTTGTATTACTTACAATACAATTACAAATTATATTTTAATTTAATTAACCGACCTTATGCCCTTTGTACTGTAACAGACTAGAAATTGAATCTGCAAGCCCCCAGACTGGCAGACCGACAGACTAGCACACTACTGACTAGTCCACCGGGGGATCACCCACTTAGACAGTAATAATTATTTTTAGTGTAAACAACCAAGTATTTTTTTGCATCGAAAACGTAGAATTTTGTGCCAATAAAGCTTCATATGCGGCAAGTTTTGTTCTACTTTTTTAATTTTAAAAATGTTCTTCTAAAACAAACTGATTGCCCATCGAAGCTTATATTGAATGTGATCCATAGGATTCAATGTGCGAGAGTAGGCTTATGCGATTCAAAGTTTTTTTTTTTTTTGACATGGAGAACAAAGTCCGCCCAGGCCAGCTAGAAAAGATTAAAGGCCAGGAATTTAAAATATTATTCCATAACGATGGTTTTCAAACACAATAAAATCATGCAAATTCTTTGGAAGCTACTCAAGTAGCAATTCCAAAACAGGCAGCATTCATACAAAAGCAGGGAAATTGGGTATCATACGAATCGAAAGACATTGCATGTCCGAAATTTCCTTTGAATGCTAAATATAAAAAACACATTTTTGGGCCTAATCATTACTAGTGATAAAAAAAATGTGTTCATTATGATAACCAGCAGCGAAGACATTGTATGTGAAGCCTGAGCAATCAGCTGAAGCGATACCAAAAGCAAACATCATTCGTGATAAGGTAATGCTCTAGAACCAAAACGATTCCAACTATTATGAGCTTCTGATATCTGGGTATACCACCATAGGGAACCTGTGCCGTACCGTGAAGCGAGTATTGGCCTAAAAACATCCAGAATATTTCATGATGACAGCGCGTTGGCCATTCGTCGCAATACCGGTAAAAAAAACTATATATAAAGAAGTCGTTAGGAAATTTTGCTTCACCCGCCTTATTGTCCAGACCTTGACCTTGGTGATTTATACAAAAATAAATTGCCCGTTGTTTTTTATTTCTGTTGTAGTGGCGAGTTTGCCTGGTTTCTACATGGTGTTTAATTTAATAAATGTTTTAAGAAGTTTAATCATAGAAAAATCAACTTAAACCAGAATAAAAAAAATATTTATATTAAACGTAAGAATAAAAAATTCAAATAAATATTAGTTTAAATTTATAATTTATTTAATTTAAAAAATAAAATTAAAATAAAATCAAAATTAAAAATATATTAGAGATAAATGTTGAAAATTAAAAATGTTTTCATATTGTTACAGATTTATTTTTAAATAGCTTAATTTACATTATAATTTATTTTAGTTGTAGTGTAGTTTAAGTTACTGTAGATTTGTTTGTATTAGTTTATTTCGTTGGTTGTTCGAACATGATGTCAAGTTGTTATTATGTGTAGCATACTCTTAGGCACTTTTATTATTACTGCATTTTACTTAACATTACGTCGTAATTTAAATGTAACGGTTTTCGAATGAACTAGTGTGTACATACGAGAACTTTGTCGAATGTTACCGAACACCACTATGTTACTATAAATAGCCGAACAACACAGCTAACATGATCAGTATAACAGTAGAGCTTGTAAAGCGCGTATCAAAGTGAGTTTGACAATGAAAGTGTATAACAATAAGTGAAATAATTAAAGTCCTATAAAACAATATCTGAGTGCGTTTAAGTAAATAAAGTGCTCTTAATTTTATAACTAATTTCAACTGTTTTTGATTGCAATAAAAGAACTCAAAGTATATTTAAAGGAAATAAGCCAACGTTTATAAAAGGTATAAACGTAACAATATATACATATTTGTGTGTGTGTGTGCAACAGTCGTAATGGAAAATAAAATTCATTAATATTTTTTAAATACATCTGTGGCTAAAAAGAATAACTGCTTAAGTCAATATATGCCAAATCTGAGATAATAACACTATTGTAATTTTGTAATTTCAATAATTTTGGACCATTTATCCGGAAGTTTTACTATAAAAACTTATTGGTTATATTATTTCAACGAACAATATCATTTGAAATAATAAATAATTTTAAATTATTATTTAACTAAATATACAAGCAGCGTTCTGTTCTTTAATTAGTATAGCACAGAACGCATATAATAATTTTTATTTTAACGAATATCTCTTTACTTAAATCAGCTAAAAAATTTTCAAGTGCTGTACTGGAAATGATAAAATCGGACATATGAAATTCTCCTTGTAATAATTTGTCGATCTCCGGCGCGATTGTTTTATTATTTTAAAAATATTTTTATTTTTATTATGCACTAGCCAAGCCCGACGCCCGTTGCTTCGCCCCTTAATGAATAAAAATGCATTCTGAATTTTAATTGAATATCAAGTGCAAGAAGCTAAATATTATAACTTTTTATGGGCGTGACACTGCCCACTAATTACGAAATTATATAGTCATGACAGCTCGATATGTGTGCAAAGTTTTAGAAAAATCAATCTAGTGCAAGTAGCTTAAAATTATAACTTTTTTTATGGGCGTAGACCCGCCCACTTTTCTAATCACGAAATTGTATAATCATCAGAGTTCAATATGTGTGTAAAGTTTCAGAAAAATCGGTCAAGTGCAAGTAGCTTAAAATTATAACTTATTTTTTTATGGGCGTAGCCTCGCCCACTTTTTACCACCCATAAACACTCCTTGGAATGTGTACAACAACTTATCAAAGTTTGAGTCCGATCGGCTTTACGGTTTCGGAGTCTATAGCTAACACACACACACACAGACATACAGAGTTTCACTTTCATATATATAGATTACTAAACCTTCAGTAACTTGAGGTGAAGAATCTTCTTTATTTTTATCAAGTAATACTTTTGCAAAATGTTGATACAATTAGGTTATTTGGTAAAATTTTAATTCATTCAGATTTTCAGATCAGAGCAGTATTCATGTTAGAAATATACTTTAACTAAAAACATTTTTCACAATCATTGTTAATATTTCTAAGTAAGCCATGCATTTTCGTTTATATAATATTTTGAAATATTTGAAATATTGTTTTTTAATTGTTATACCTTTCAAAGCTTCATTAGAAATAGTTTAATAAAAAAATGTTTATTTTATAAAACAAAGGAAAATCCGTGTTTAACATTTATAAGAAAGGATTTTCATCAATTCATTCGTTTTATTTTTAATTCAAGTTTTAGATTTCTATGAAATGTATAACTCCTAAAAATATGCTATATTATAATGCCAGTTTAAGTATTTTATACAGATTAGGGTATGAAATGTTCTCCTTAACGTATGAGTTATATTTTATGAATATATTACATACGCATGTAAAAATATAAGAGATTTTTTCAGAGAATGAGTGTGAAAAATAAGTGAGAGTGAGTCATAATGTAAATGCGTATATGTATGTGTGCAAAAAAAAAAGGTTTTAAAGAGTGTGAGTAATTATAACAGAATTTGGGGGATAGTGAAATGACTTTAGAACAATGCCCAATAAGGGTGGGAGTTTTAAACAAAAGAAATATGTAAAAAGAAAAATAATTAAAATCAAAATATGTTGCAAAAACAATTTACAAGGAGTATTAAATGTTTGGAATAAATTATTTTATTGATACAATTAATGATGTATGCGAAAAGCTGAAATTTTAAAGAAACTCTTTAGATTAACTTAATCGAAAACTTTAAAATTTTAATTTATTAAAAACACAATAAAATATATGTTTCTATGTATATAAAATAGTAATTTGTTTATTGTTAGATTTAGTACACACAAATGTAAGTCCTGTATGTTTGTATATACATTTGAAAATATACAAAAAAATCACATATACAATATTATATATTTATGTGCTTTTTTAAATGGCGGCATGGCGCTTTATATGCTTTTGCAGTTACAAATATGTACATACATACATATGTATGTATGTATGAAAAAACTACATACATACATACATGTGTACAGAAATACGTATGTTGGAACAATAATAAAACAACAGCACTCTAGACTTTAAAAACCCATACAAACTCACTCTTTTTCGTAGATATCAGTACATGTACTGTACATGTATGTAGCAGGTACTTACTACTCATACCAAAAACATATGATTGTTTATCTGTGTATATGTAAGTATGTAATAATGTATGTGCCTTGAATAACAACTCATACTAATAGTGAAACTTAACGACAGGGGTTGGAGATTATATGCATGTGTAGTTGTACGTATTTTTACACTCATACAAACATCTTCATGAAAGTACGAGTTTCTCATACTTATTCCTTTAATAGAGTGGGGTTGTTTTTGGGGGGATCGATATTCCATAGAAATTACAAAAAATATTTATGTATATAATGGTTGTTAACTAAATTAATGAAGTTATATTTGTGTCTTCTTGAAGCTTGCATTGTACTAAATTATTATTAGAAATTCTTTAAAAGTAAATTACAGGGGAAGAGTGTAAAATTAAAATATTTCTTGAATTCAGAATATGTATTTTATCATCATCATTATCTTCTGAGAAAAAAGTTAATTAAAAATTAAATTATTCTTCCGGGGAATATTTAATCTTGCAGATATTCTTGAATTTTAAACTATGTACATTTTTAGCATATATTTTTAGCAAAAAAAAAAGGCACCAAATTCTGTTAAGGATTAGTTTGGTGTTTGGAGGGAAATTTGAACAGTCGAACTTCTATAACTTGAACTTTTATTACTTAAATTTTCTACAAATTGAAGTAAATCTTATGGCAACAGCATCTTGGAAAGAAATTCTATTAGGTTTTGCATATTTAACTTCAACTTCCATAACATGAATTCCTCCATAACTGGAAGGAAAACAGCAGTACAACGTTTCTTTATTTTGAATTTTTGCTAAAGATTTTTTTGCTGGCACAAATTGCCGCATTAGCCGCTAGCAGTGAATAGACGTTTTTGGTTTTGTTAAATCTGAAACATCAAATGATAAAAACAAGAGAATAAAAAAACCAAGGTACGATAACATCGACAAAGCTAATTTTAAGTGGTTTACGGCAACAAGAGACCGGAATATGCCGATATCTGGAGGAATATTAAAGGGCAAAGCTATGGAGTATGCCAAGGAACTCAAGGTGGATGACTTTAAGGCAAGCAATGGTTGGGTGGTTAAATTGAAGAAAGGCAACGTGAGGGAAAAAAGCAATGATAAGTAGTTACGCTATTTGTTGCGTTTTAGACATAATGTTTGTTGCCGAAAAGCTTGTGGTGCAAGCAATGATGTTTCGAAGGAAGACTGCCAGAAATGAAAAAACGATGTTTTATCTTTTTTATTGGAAAAGTACAATGAAAGTGACATTTTAAATGCAGATGCCTCTGGGTTGTTTCACAAATGTATTTCCAACAAAACTCTAACATTCAGAAATGAGAAATATCATGGAGGAAAATATGGGAAAGAACGTGTGACAGTGATGTTGGCAGCAAATATGAATGAGACAGAAAAATATAAAATGTTAGTTACAGGAAAAAGTAAGAATCCTCGTTGCTGTCGTGGTGTTAAGCCGCTACCAGTCGATTATAATGGTAACCAGCGGGCTTGGATCACAGGCTAAATTTTTGCAAAATGAATGCTGAAGTTAGATAAACAATTTTCTGCTACAGGAAGAAAACTGTTATTCTTTGTAAAGGGTCCGTCAAATAACTTTTTTTTTTTTTTGAAAATGCTATCAAAAAAGTGTAGCTTCGGCTGTGTGACAAATCCGCCGTCCTGTTGAAACCAAATGTTGCCAATATCCTCCTCTTCAATTTTTGTGAACAAAAATTCGTTTAACATAGCCCGATAACGATCGCCATTGACTACGGCCACTCCTTGCTCATTTTCGAAGAAAAATGGCCCAATTATGCCTCTGGACCAAAATCCGCACCGAACAGTGACTCGGATTTTCAATGTATGCGTGCGGGTTTTCTGTGCCCCAAATGCGACAATTTTGCTTGTTTACATACCCGCCAAAATCAAAATGAGCTTCATCTGAAAAGATAATTTTTTTTTTTGGCAAAATCGGCCAAAGTAATGTCGCAATATTTCCCAGCGTTGTTCAGGCGTATACACAACCATATTCGTTCAGCGGAAGGATAAAAATAATTATCTGTCAAATCAGACATGAGCTTAGTGTTACCATTCACGAAATAAGCACTAGTTGAAAAAAAACGTTAGATGGCGGACCCTTTAGATAATTGCCCAGCTTAACCTAAAGATACACAAAAAAAAATTGAAATCTATTGAAGTGGCATTCTTTCCACCAAATATGACATCAAAATTGCAACCTCTAAACCAGTGAATAATTCGATGTTTGAAAGTTCATTATCGCAGCAGAATATTGAAAGAAGCTACATATAGTTGGAATTGAAGGAAATTGTAAACACGATATTAATTTGTGAGAATGCATTTACCAGAGCTTGGGATATTAATGTCACTAGCCAGACAGTTTTAAACTGCTTTACAAGGTCTGGATTTGGACAACATTATTAAATTAACATTATTAAACGACAACGAAATTATTTTAAAAGATAACTATGAAGTCTGGCTACATTTGAGTGATGCAGACTTTTTGGACATCGATAATGAATTGATTACTTCTAAATTTTCAACCGATGAAAATATCATTGATAAATATACCGTCAAATCAGAACCGCACTCTAGATAAATAATAGATACCGATGGTGACGAAGTTGAGGAAACAGTGAGACAACCATCCAAAGAAGTTTTAAAAGAATTAATTTAAGAATTAAAATGTATTCTAAAACACAAATGAAAACGCAAAAGATGACCACTACAAAGCACTATACAAATTAGAATCACTTTTCGCTTAAAGCAAATGTGAACAAGTTCAGTCAAAAATTATTTAGTATTTTAGTAAATAAATATGTAGTTCATTTACACAATTAAAAATAGTTTAGAGTAATTTGGTGATAAATAAAAATGAATCGGTATTAAAAGTATGTAGTTGTTTACTTAATTTGAAACATTTTCAAATGTGATTCCCAAAGTTGAAGTTTCTATAAATTGAAGTTTTTTTCTGCATAATGTTGATTCAATTTATAGAAGTTCAACTGTTTTACAAATATTTTAATCTTTCAAAAATAACGAAAATTTTAAAACAAATTTTTAATACATTCATAAATTTTTCTAAGAAGAAAAAAATTAATATTTCATGGAAAAAAAATCCCATAGTGAAATACAGTAATCCCTTGATAAACGTCGTGATTTGTTTCGGAAAATAGCAACGTAAATCGAATTTAAAATTACTCATACGAAATAATCTTTTATATAAAAGTGAAACTCTGTCTGTCTGTGTGTGTGTGTGTGTGTTAGCTATAGACTCCGAAACCGTAAAGCCGATCAAACTCAAACTTTGGCAAGTTGTTGTACACATTCCAGGGAGTGTTTATGCAAAAAGTGAGCAGTGCCACGCCCATAATAAATAAGTTATAGTTTTTAGCTACTTTCACTTGACCGATTTTTCTGAAACTTTGCACACATATTGAGCTGTCATGACTATATAATTTCAAGATTAGAAAAGTGGGCGGGGCCACGCCCATAAAAAAATTATAGTTTTGAGGTACTTGCACTGGGCCGATTTTTCTGAAACTTTGCACACACATTGAGCTGTCATGACTATACAGTTTCGTGATTAGAAAAGTGGGCAGGGCCACGCCCATTAAAAAAAGTTATAATTATTAGCTTTTTGCACTTGATAAATTCAGAATGCATTCTTATTCATTAAGGGTCGTAGCAACGCGCTTTTCTATTTATTTATTTAAAAGTTAAATGAGTCTTATATATATTAACGATGTATTTACAAAATAGTAAAATACAAAACATCAATACCAAGAAGACTGATTTTAATAAAAATTAATGAAAAATACAAAATAAAGTAAAAAAGTAACTAAAATTCAATATAAACCAAGGCATATTTATTCATCAGGTACTCTTGATTCGCCAGCTGATTATTTTTTTCAACACTTATTTTAAATTTCAGCTGTCAAAATGCATAAATAAAAAACAATTTTCTCTCTTTTCTAATTTATTTCAAATGCCAAACTTCATACATAAAAAATATAAACAAAAAAATTCTCTCCGAACTGCAATTACCTGATGAATAAATATGCCTTGATATAAACTTTAATGTGTGGTCAGAAACTAACAAAATCGGTTAGATGTTTTTGTCTCAAAAACATGTCTGTCCATGTCTGGATTAAGCTTTAAGATAGTAAAAGCAAATTAATCTCCTTTCTTTGAATAACTAACATACATATGTACTTAGTTACTGGTAATTTTGTTGCTTAACTCCATTATTTACAATACCAACGCATTTTCACTTTTTCCTCTGCTTTTGGTATTAGTTAAGTAGTAGTTTTGAGAGAGCAAGCCGCAGCTGTTTTTGCACTTTTACGCATTTCTCCTGCATTTTTAATTACAGTTTTTACTGTGGTTGGCGGCAAACCCATACTGCTGGCAATTAAAAAGGCCTTTTCTCCATTATCATAACAGCTAGGAATTCCCGTCCCGATATTATTTTTCGGGATCCCGGCAAATGAAAAAGGTGGCTACGACTCGAGACATTTCTTTTTCATAAAAAAATTATCTTGAAGGTTTGGCAAGGCAATTTGTTAATAAAATCAGAAATAGACTTTCTGACTAGTCAATAAACGCTTTGAGCGTATTAAAAGATCAGTTTCTAAGTCGTTAAAAATTGTTACATTATATTTTTATACCCGCCACACAAAAAAATGGTGTGGATATATTCATTTTTTCGTTCTGTTTGTAACACATCGAAATATTGATTTTAGACCCCATAAAGTATATATGTATGTATATTCTGAATCGGGGTTTAATTTTGTGACGAACTAGCTTTGTCCGTCCGTCTGTCCATCTATTGAAAGCACGATAGAGGTCGCACCGAAAAAGCTAGGGGGCCAGAGTCTTTCTTATACACAAGGTTTGTTTGATATGGAAAATGGGCTAAGTCGGAATATTAGGAAGAGAGTTATAGTTCGAAATGCAAGAGCAGGTCGAAAAAACCGTGTCCTTCCAACGTCGAATAAAATGGAATTGTGTCCAAACGCATTAACGTAGAGTCATGAAACTTCGAATATATATTTCCTGAATAAAAACAATATTTTTATTCCAGAAAATTGTTTAAATCTATGCTTTAGGAAAGGAGTAATAGATCAAAATGTACGAAAATTTATACCGCACAGTGTATTTTTCGGTATATTCTAAATTTAAAACCTAATAAAACTGACAAAATTAGATGTATGATTCTGAAATTGCTTTTAGGTCTAAGGTTTTGCACTAACGGAAAATAAATGTGACTCGCCCACTTTTACGCCCACCTCTCACATAACGATTTATCATATAATTTCTCTATAAATAAAGATTTTGAAACAATAAGGGACTCTATATTAATATTTTTGAGTTTAATTTATTAGCAGAAACTACTTCGACACGCCTACTTTAACGCCCATTTTTCACCTAATCTACTGTTAATGGAATTTAAAAGCTTATAAATCCGACAAAACTAGAGGTATGGTGAAAAAATTTGCTATATATATCTTGCTAGTCAATGTCATTGTTATACCAGAAAATTTAGGTGACACGCCCATTTCAATGCCTATCTCCCATATAACGAATTATCCAAAATTCATATAATTTCTCTATTGACAAAGTTTTTGTAAGATTAAAGGACTATATTGAAATATCTAAGTTGTATTTATTAGCAGAAACATTATTGACACGCCTACTTTAACGCCCACTAAATTTACGAAAACATTTTACTAGCATATCGAAGTTATACAAAGAAAGTGATACATATTTTAGTATAAAGAGATTCTATCAAAGCGATTACAGTTAATAACAAAATAATACATTTCGTGCTATAAACGTACACAAAATTGGTGGTAGGTATCACAGCCGAATTTAGTGCTCCTACTTGTTTTACTTTCCTGTAGAAAAAGAATTTTTACAACATTAATGTACTTTTTTTAGAATTCGCACGATCGCTTTGAGTAAAAATTTTACATGTGTTTTGTTATTGGTAAAAAAAAAAAAACAAATTACACGCTAAACGTCCATTCAAAGCGATGGATTGGATGGTGAAAAACAGCACATTAGTTTATAAAGCACTTATAGGCTCCTTTTTAAGATCTTACTTTAATACATCCTTATTTGCTTATCAAAACAAGTGCAAAAATAAATAAGAAACTTGCGCCATCTTTAAAAAAAACAACTCACTTTCAACTGTCTCCCGTGGGTCAGCAAGCAAGAGTTAGGTAGGTAGTGTTGTTATTTTGTTTAACGCAACATACATACATCCATATGTTTATTTGCCATCAAACCTTATCTACGATTAAATGCTCAAACCAGGCATTTCACTTGTTTTTTTTCTGTTTAAACTTTTTGTTGTTGTACAATGTTTTAGTTGTTGCTACTTATCGCGTAATTAATAACTACCCCTAATTGTGGAGGTTTGCTGAAGCAGCAGCCCCACAAAAACAGCAACAGGGAAAGGAAAAGAAATCATTGTATCGAACTTTCGCATTTTTAGGAGCAATGAACTCGAAACCTTAAGGGGGCAGGAGTTAAATTGAATACTTCCAGGATTTTATCTTACACACACGTACATACGTACAAACACACAAGATTCTTTCTACACTCTTGTAAATATTTATTTCCTTTTATTATTGACAACAAATACTCATACTTTAACATCCTTTCAAGGATAATTTATTCGCTTCTCATACATTCTTGTAAAATTTTATAATAATAATTATTATTAAGAAGAAATAAATATTTAAATTAATTTACATACACAACTATACAGCATCAAGGTATAGAGAGAGTAAGAGTGAGTTAGTGATGCATTTATTATCATGGCAACAACATGCATACTTACATGAGTTTATACATATGTATGTATGTATGTATGTATGTATGTATGCATGCATGTATGTATGTATGTATGTATAAATTTACATAATAAATATTTATTTACTTATTGGTAGGTAGTTTCAGTGCAAAAAAATATATAAGAAAACGTCTAAAATAGATAAGATTAAGTACATTTTTAATTCAAATGTAAAAAAAAATACAATTTTCTAATTAAAAATTACGCAGAAATATTAATAAACGCTTTTTGTGGTTTGAGAGGGAATGGAGTAGTTGCTGGCAGCTTTTACCTAGTGATATAAAAGTAATTACTTTTTCAGGAAGTTGAGGCAAAGTTATGAAAATTTTAATAATTAGATGCGATTGGATCTTTTAATTGTGAATTTTATGAGAACAGCCAAACTATTGGAAAAAGGTAAATTTATGATTTAAAAACTCATCAAAAATTTTTTTTAAATGTATAAAGTTTTAATATTTCTTTAATCTAATATTTTTTTCCAAAACTCATAATTCATTTATTAGATCTTTCTTTATTAAGAAAATGACAATTGGAATGAAAACCTTAAATTAATTAATAATATGATTCTATTGCCGAGGTCATCATTCTAGCAGATCCTCAAAGGCCAATGTTTCGATTCTCTGGAGGCGAGTATGTTCATTATAATACAGCAAATACCGTGCCACAGGATTTGTATGAATTTCAAGTTTTCATACATATTTGGTACATAAAGTTTTTATTTCGTCGCAAACAAATGACATACTAAGGTCCTTGTGAATATTTGTGTTACAAACGGAATGACAAAATGAATATATCCCCACACCATTTTTTTGGTGGTGGGTATAAAAAAGAATTGTCACTTTTGCTATCCATATGTAATTGCGTCCGTCTGCGATAATTTTCTTATTACAGAAGGTATGTATGTATGTATGTATGTATGTATGTTTGTATGTAATTACGTCTGAAATAACCTCTTTTAATTTACAATAACTCACTTTATATGTGGACTTTGTTTTATCAACTTCAATCAATAATTTTTTTGTATGCAATTTTTGTTAAAAATATTTTTTGTATAAATAAAGCTTGTGAAATGAATTCAGTTAGTTTTCCTACAGAAATTTTGCAAACTATATGAGAACTAATTTATGTTGTCCCACTACACATAGCTGCCAAAAACAGTTGATGGACAAATGTTTTGTTAGATAAAAAACACACTCTAATTGAAAATGTTTCATATGAATTTTACATATGTATTTACTTCACACAAACAACATTTAACGGTTTTACACGGCATGTATCAATTTTGCAGTGAAATTTTCACAAATCATTCGTGTAATATGCATGTCGTCTAAAAGTTTTTTTAAACATTTAAAAATTAATCTGTGTTATAGACATTCAATACTAACTGCTCTTATTTTTAAAAAATAAGACATCATTTAATCCTTAACAAAATTAATAACTTTTTATTTTCGAAGATATTAATTTTTTTCTTTTTAACAAGGGTGGTTGCAAAATACAATCAAAATCATACGATTATCTACTTATGTATGTTTGAATGTTGGCAAGTTAATGAACTAGCTCAAAACTTTTTTAATTTTTTGTTTGCCCTATAAAGCATACGTACATACATACGTACTTACATGTATAGATAATAAAACACATCAATACTAAGGCTTGCATGAGCATAAATTAACCAAAGTGTGCTGCTAGTAGAAATGAACAGAAAAATTAGAACAATTTTATTTTCTTTAAGAATACGTGCATGCATACATTCATATGTAAGTAAGTAAGTATGTATGTATTTATTTATTTTCCCATAATTTCAGTTTAAGATGGGTAGATTCACAAAAAAAATAACTATTATGCAATTGTTCTTTGCAGTAAATTTGTAAAAAGGTGCATATTAATAAAGATTTTTATGATTTATTTATTATATAATTTCATAAAAATATAACAAAAGAAAATAAACTTAAAATCTGAATATAAAACTGGTTTGATTAATAACTCACCCTTGAAATTAAAAGCCAGAGAGTTAAAAAAGAAAGAGGGTAATAAAGACACTTGCTGCTAAAAATAGGGTTGCCAGTGTGTACTAATAGGTAAGCATTTTGCAAAACGAAATTTTATGAAATAAGTTTTTATAAGAAGAGAAAACACAAATCGCACAACAAATACAATAACGCCACAACCTTTTTTTGTTTTTGTTAATTACAATGCTTTTGCATTGTTTTTTGCCTCTATTGAAAATTTGATAATTATGAGTTGTTAAGTGTGGAATATGTATAATGAAAATAGTTTATAAAAAAGTTGTTGAGCTTTTTTATAAATTAAAATCTAACAGCAATTATAATAAAATAAAATAAAATACAACTATTGTTTTTACAAATAAAATTTTTTCCACCAACGAAATTAGTTAAAAACGTGGTTTCTCGAAACATTACACTTATTAACCGACCTGCATGCCTACCAAATCTAAAACCCCTAGAAAAATTATGTTATTCTAATTTATCTACTGTCGACAAAATTTTTCTGTTGAGAAAAAAAATTTTCAACTGATACAGCAGTTGGTAAGTTGACAATCCTTTGCGGAGCTGAATTCGGCTCATTTCAGAACGTAGATCCAATTGTAGTGAGTAGGTAGAAAATATATTGTTTTACGCCAATAAGAGGCAATTTAATACACAATGGTCAAATATAGACTTAAATTTATAATAATCAGAAAAAAAATATTTTTTTTTATAAAAATAGATTTTGAACATAAAATAATTCTTTTTAAAATTTATAAAAATTATTTGAAAAAATATTAGAAAATTGTTTTTGAAAACATAATATTTACAAACATTTTTCTACAAATCATTTATTAGATGAGTCCTTCAAACAAAATGGAAACAAAGTCACGATTATTAACAAAATTGGTAAATGATTTTTTGAAATAGTTGAAATGCAAAAGGTTAATGAAACTTTACAAATATTAAATTTATTTCACAATGATTATTCATTATTTTCAGACGCAATCATAATAAAACAAGAAAATAAACTTTAACTTAATTAGTATTAAAAGCCAATGTGCTCTGGAAGATTGGTAAATAAGGAAAGATTATAAATAATACAGTAATAGATTTTATAAGCAGAGTTTAATCTGTCTGTGACTAGTGCTTTCATTCTACAAAAATAGAAAAAATCAAAAAAAAAAATAAGAAAATAATGATTTTCAAAAATTAATTATTAAAAAAAATATTGACAAAAATCCTATAATCTATAAATCAGCAATATAAGTTCCTAAATTTTCGGAAAAACTAAAACAATCAAACTTTTACAATCGACAAAAATTGAACTGGCATTAAAACCATGGAATACAAATAATAGATTATTTGGTAACACGAAATCAAAATTGGAAACGAAGAAATGTCGAACGTTGTTGACAAAGTAAACTGTCGTGAAGACGGGTCCAATATATAAATCAAAAAGTATTGTAATTATAATTATCTTGTTGTGTTAATTTTTAAGTGTTTTTTTCTCATATACATGAAACTGTATATATCAGATCCCTTGAAGATGATCAATGGAAATATTGGGAACAAATAATAATTGAAAATAAATAAATTAAATATAAAAATACTTATATTTTAATTTATTTTATTTTTTATTTTTATTTATAATAATTATCGACCCCTAGCCAAATCATTAATATTTTCATACATTCCAAAAGGTCCATTGAAATATTTTTACAAAAATTTTTTTTAAGAAGAGAAAACTTTTCTTAAATTTTCTACTAAAACTAAGATATAAAAATGTTTTCAATAATCTTTAATAAAAAAAAAATTATTTTATAAAATTTTCAAAATAAAAATTTATTAAACTATTTTTAAAAATACAAATAGGTATATAAAAAATACTATAAAATAACAACATAATACCAAGGATTTTTGATCAAAAACTAATTACATGCATACATCACAATACACCTATGTACATACCTAATAGGTGTATAAATAAACTGCTTTAAGAATATTTTTTTTTAAATTTTCTTAAAAATAACATTTCAGTATCAACAATATTTATTTTTACAAAAAGAAAATATTTAAATAATATTTTCTGTTAAAAAATGCTACTAAAATTTGTTTGGTTTGGTATTGTATTTTTTACTTCTTTCTTAAAGTACTTTACGGTTACCCTAATTGAAAAAAACATGCATTTCTCTAATAACGGTATATTTTTAACAAGGACAACAACATTAAAAACATTTACATACATAAATGCATAAAAAGAAGAACAACTTCTACTTAATCTAACAACAAAAACAATAACAAGAAGAACACAAATTATTTAAGCAAGAGCAGAGAGTAGTAGAAGGGAAAAAAGCACAATAAGAGTTCATTGCATTTTGATGGCAAATACAACAACTAGAAAAACAATTGTAACAGCTTTTTCCCTGTTGTGTGTGTATGTATGTCGTATGTGTTTTTGTATTTTTTAACTTGATCAAACAAGGGTGGGTGGCTGTTGGTGTTGTTGTTTGAAGGCTTTTAGAGCAGCAAAAAAACTTGACATATACACATTAACAAAGCACTAACGTACATACATACATACTTATTAACATACGAGAGTGGTGATTATATAAATCTAAATAAAAATCTGTTTTAGAACTATGTAATTGAATAATGCCTTTTCGTCTGTCTATGTATTCATTTATCTATAAGCTGCTTAACGAAATCTAGAATATATGTAATTTTTTTAAATTCCTTGAACATTAACGGCCTTATTTATAAATATTATCGAAGGTTTACAAAACGTTTGTAAATCAAATTTCCATAAAAAATCAGTTTTATACCTAGACCATTGATAGTTTTTATGAATAAGACAGTTAATTGCTAGAGAAGTAGGTACATCAATCTAGAATTATAACATTCTTACTTTAAATAACTTTATTTAGGGCCATTAATACAACTTTTTTGTTGTTATTATTATCATTAATAATTATACCTATTTAATGGATAAAAAAATAATAAATTAAGGCTTTTTAATGCAAGTCATTTATCGGTCCGACAAAATCCTGCCTTTAAATAACGACAAGTTGTAATAATAACCCTTAGTATGTTAATAAGTAAAGGTCTTGCTAATCAACAGTATAAATACTTTTCAAATGTTTAATGAAAAATTTCTAATAAAAATTAAAGTTTAACATTTTTTAAAGTTTTTAAAAAATTTATTGCGCCTTCCTATGCCAACCTCGTATGTAACATTAGGTATATATGTATATATGTACATACATATGTATGTATATACAATACGATATTGGTATAATGGCGGCATATAAAACTTTAACGGGGGGATATTTACAGCAGTAAAACATTTGTTGGTTTTGGTTTTTGCTTTTCTGTGTGTAAAAATATAGTGGTAGTGAGTTTAATGGTGGTAGTGAAGGTAATGAGTCAAAGCCAAACTCATTTACACACGCACATAAGTACATGCACTCCCACAGAAAAAAATCAATAAAATTATAATTTTAAAAAAGTCGACAATGTAGACGACAACTTTATACCTATTTTAATTTCTTATTCTATTCAATAATTTCTTTGCAAAGCTGATAGAGAAAACTAATTTATAATTGAAACGCATAAATCAGGGATTCACAAAGTAAAATATAAGCAACAATGAGATTATCATCATAAATTAACAACAAAATTGTGTTTTATGACATGATATTTTTCCTAAATATGTCCAATTTTGCTGTTTGTAGCCCGATTATGCCGGTATTCTTCATTTGTACATATATTGAACCGGTGGTTTCAATCTTCGTAAATTATATCGTATTGTTCACTACAAATACAAAAATTTTTTTTGCAAAAAATTTTGAAAATTATTATCATATTTATTTATCATATATATTTATCTTATTTTCTGATAATAGGGTGGTACATTTTGAAGGTAGAAACTGACATCTAGTGGCTAAATACCAGAACGAGGTACTAAAGATCAATATTGTTTACAGCAAAACATCGATATATCATTATATAGATGTTACTGTGAATGCCGATAATAAAACGATAAATGTAAATTCCCTTGCAAAAATTCTTTACAAATGATGATGTACTACGACTTTTTTTGCTTATAAGTTGGTATGCTATAATATATATATTAGGAAACATACTAGGTATATTCATACAGATATACCACGGCGAATTGCTACAACAAATTAACATTTTTATAGATGATTTCCGTCAAGGCGAATTCGTCTATCAGAGATGGAAAAGTTGTTATGATCAGTTTATTGTAATACAATTTGATTAAAAAAGGATATATATTTTTAAAACCCATTATAAAGGGTATAAAAACAAAAAATATAAATACATAAAGAATATCTGTTATCACAAGAGTGCACTTAAGTAAATTGTTGAACACCGAAACGAAAATCTCAGTTTCCATTCCTGCATAAATTATTGAAATTAAAAACGAATTCATTAAACTTAGACATTAAACTTCTAACTTCTTGATTGACTACCCTGTCAATCTGCCATGGAAGCATATGTCACTTGCCTTCACCCAAAAAAGCATTCAATCAAATTTTTTTTTCATCGAATGGTTCAGTTTTTGTAATCGAACATTTCATTTGTAAAACTTTAAATGCAAGAATAATAATTTTGTAGTGTAAACAATATATTGATATTCTGATATAACCATAAAATTCTACTATCCTAACTTAATTATACGATTGGCAACAATTCTGCTACTGACAACTGATACGCACCACCCAGAAAACAGAAAATCACATTCATTGACAATCGAATGGCTTAGTTCCTGCAATCGAACTTTTCATTTGTGATTATAAAATTTCTATTGCAAGAATGATAATTTATTAGTGCTGACCACGTATTTATATTTCGAAACGAAATTATATATAACCGTAAAATTCTACTATCACAACTAAACTATGCAATTGCCAACAATTGCGGTACTCACAACCGATACTGTTTTCTCTGTGTCAAAGCAAACAAAAAGTTAATATTTTTTGAAAATTTTAGAAAAAAATTAGAAAGAGTAACCTACACCGAGGTTGATTTATTTAACAACTTAAAAAAAATTTTAAGGCTTGTTTTGCTTTTATCATGATTGATTAGTTACAAATTTTTTTAATCGTACTTTTCATCAAAAATTATTTGAAAAAATTTGTAGGTACTTTTTTAATTTGTAACTTTTATTTGCCGAACGTTTTGTCAAGACTAATATTTTAATTTTTATTGAGCTTAAGTTTATTTTTTTAAATTTTCTTTTTTATCAAGAAATTTAATTGTGTCAATGAAAGAAAAATAAATTATTCATAAGAAAAACTTTTTAATCGGCTTAGAACTAATTGAGATATAAGCAACAAAATGTAGGTATGTATATGTATATGAAAGCCGCCACTACAAAATTAAGTAAAATAAATTTGTATATCGTATAGGTTTTATGTGTCACATCGAACACAATAATTTACGAACGACGATATGTCAGACCATAACCCATCAATATGGTTATCAAAAAAGGGCTTGACAAGTAGAACAATGAAAATTCTAAATTAAAGATGGCATCAGAAATAATAAAACAAAATGGCGTAAAACGTTATGATGAGGTCATTTTACTATATATGTATATGATGCTGAAGGGTATTATCAGATGCGACACGGCCGAACAAAGCACTCTTACTTGTTGACATTCAAGTCATACTGTTATTGTATTGAAAAGTTTATTTTATGTTTTCTTTTAAATTTTAAAGACAGATTTTTTTAATTCTATTAATTTTAAATAAAAAATTAATTAAATAAAATTTTTGATTTTCTTTTTTTGATTTTTATATTTATAAAAGCAAAAACCCGGTTATGCAAACCAGTTTCACGTGTAAAAAACGATAACCGATTTTTTTAATTTTGGTTTTTGTATTATTCGAAAATCGAGTTTTCTTATATGCTGAATATTATTTGATAATTATTTAATTAATAATTTTTTTTTTTAATTTTCTGTTAATGAAATCATAATACATTAATTTTTTACATACAAATTTAATTGTTTTCAGATCCCTGATATCTCATTGTTTGTACACTCAAAAAAACAAATCAAGTAATCCGTACTTAAATCAATCCGTAGCGGTGTCAGAAGTACGGTTAGTACGGATTTTCTTAAACCAAGTACAAAATTCTTGATTTAAGAATGAATGTGTCAAGTACAGCGTTACCACTCAAAAATTATCTATCCGACCAAATTTGCCTATAAAACCGACCAAAATCCATTTAAACCGACCAATTTTTTAAATATTAAATAACAAATACATATGTATAGGCATATTCATAGTCATCAAAAAAGTCGACTTTTACAGTACTTAAGTCAATTTCTTAAAAAAGTCTACTCTAAGTCATTCATAGACAACTTAAAGTTGGTTTTTGACATTAAAGTCGGCTCTAAATTTAAAACCAGCTGAACCTGTTGTTAACTCTACATCAGCTGTTCATTGTAAAGTTAAAAGATTTATTGAAAATTCAAAAAATGCCAAGATTTCAAGATATTGAAAGAGATTTTTCAATAACTGGTGATTGTGAGGATGATTTTTGTGTAAGGAAGCCTAAAAATTACAAAAATAGATTTAATCCCTTCGACCTAAGCGATGAGGATTTTTATTCCCGCTACAGATTTGACAAAATTACAACTCGTTTTTCGGTAAGCTTTGGTAAGATGAAAGCATCGTTTCCCTTATAGCTTTCCACGATTTTTTTTTTTCTGTATTAATGAAATATCTTTTCCTCTGTTTTCTACCACATCCAAGTATACGTTTACACACTCCCGGAGGCATTCTTTCTCAGAAGCATTCCAATTTGCATTTCTTGGCTTCTTCAGTTTCTGAAAGTAAAACATTTATTAAATGCCAAACTAAAAATATATCACACATATGTACATGTGTATGTACGTACATAAATATGTTATTGAGACTTACCATTTCTGTTTTCTCCACTATTTTATTAAATTTTGATTTCATACATAGATGTAAAACGTTTTAAAAATTTTATTTATTATTGTTTGCTTCAACAAAAGTAAACAAAAGAAAACCAGCTGATCAAGTTGCCATTTTTTATTTTTATACCCTTCACACAGTGAAAAAGGGTATATATAGGTTTGTCATTCCGTGTGAAATTTCTACAATTTTGATTTCCGACCCCATAAAGTATATATTTTCTGAAAGCTTATGAATAGGGGAGTCGATTAAGCGCTGTCAGTCTGTCCGTCTGTCCGTCTG
Source organism: Phyto melanocephala (assembly GCA_941918925.1). NCBI lineage: Eukaryota > Metazoa > Arthropoda > Insecta > Diptera > Rhinophoridae > Phyto > Phyto melanocephala. The sequence continues at coordinate 36,928,744 of OW799233.1, forward strand.
ACCGTCTGTCCGTGTGTATGTTGAAATCAACTTTTTGAAGCCCCCCGACATCGCTTGGACTCGGGTGAGGTATTAAAATATCAGAAATATTCGGGAGTAGATCGCTATTGAAAATCAGAAACATCGGTACATAAACAACTGAGATATGAGCAAAAACCCACGACCACCTCGATTTTTTTTTCACAAAAGCAACATTACAACAACAACATACATACATACAAACCTGTATACTGGTTAGAGAAAACGTGGCATCGAATCCCAGCTGAGCCAAAAAATTTTTTTTTTTAATTTTTTTTTAATTTTTTTTTTTTATTTTTTTTTTATTTTTTTTTTTTTATTTTTTATTTAATATATTATTTATATTTTTATTATTTTTTTTTTAATTTTTTTTTTTATTTTTTTTTTTATTTTTTTTTTGTTTTGTATATATTATATACATAATAATTTTTAAAAAAATTTTTTTTTTTAAAATTTTTTTTTTTTTAAATTTTTTTTTTCTTAAAAATTTTTTTTTTTAATTTTTTTTTTTTTTGTTTTTTTTAACATTCATACGTGAATTTATAATTTTACAATGGGACGTTTTTATATATGTATGTTTTTATATGTATGTACGTATTTCATATGGGATGAATGGTGACACAAACCACTGTTATTGCATGAATTCACGTTGTGAAGGGTATATAAGATTCGGCACGGCCGAATATAGCGCTCTTACTTGTTTTAAAAAGAAATTGTATGCTAGAGTTAAGCAAATAAGAGTTGACACCCATTTAAAGCCAGCTCAACTTAAAGTATACTTTTTTTTTGACTATGAATACCAAAAAGATAGTAAAAGCTTTTAACTTAAAGATTAACTTTAGTAAGAGCCGACTTTAGTTTGCGACTATGAATACAAGCCTATGTATCTATGTATTTTTTAAATAAAATTTGAATTAAGTTTTAGAACTTAAAGACATTAAAAATTTCTTAATTAAATTAAATTAAATGTTTTCGTTTTGTTACGAGATGAATAAAAAACCGTTACAATTGCTTTGCTTACACCAAATTAATACACATCAACTTTTACAATTATGAAGGCATACACAACCAATGCGAAAAGACAACTACAAAAATCCTTTTGTTTTTCTTGCTGTTATGCATTTTGTGTAGAAGTAGCACCACGTTACAAATGAGCTTATCGTATTTTTTATAGTCTTTTACACACGTTTGACATTTGCTTTTGATTGTTTTTCGTTGGTGAGAAGAAAATAGTATTGCCAAGAACTAAAAAATTTAATAGCGACCAGTATTTCAAATGGCTTAAAATGAATATGATACATTTTCTTAAACAGACCAAAATAATGTTTAGCCGACCATCCGACCAAGACCATTAATTTCTGACCATTTTGGTCGGAAAAGACCAATAGTGGCAACGCTGGTCAAGTATGAATTTCTTAATTTTAGAAATAGTTAAGCCGAAAAAAGTTTGATTTAAAGAATTATTAGCTTGATTTAAGCCCGAAACCGTACTTGACACGTAAGCTTAAAAATTATTGATTCATGTATAAATGAGATTAAATTAATCAAAAGATGCGCTTGTTTTAAGAATTCGTAACTTGGTTTGATCGTTGTATAGTACAGTATCTTCACTACTTACCCTTTGCCATTTTCTTAGCGATACGTTTCATTAAAACTAAAAAAGAACACTAACGGACTAATTATGAAAGCTAAGTTAACTAGGAAATTGCTACAGCTTTGTTGTCGTAAGTATTGTTACTTGTAGCAAAAGTATGATAAACAAAATGAGAATTATAGCAACGTACTTGAATTTTTAAAAAGTGTTTTTATCTAAGCAAATGTCTAAAAAATATAAGTTTGTTTTTAATTTGAGAGAAATAAGACTTAATTTAAGAAGGTTTTTTAGTCTTGTTAATAGTCTTGTACTTGATTTTGTAAACAATCCCGTTTTGTACTTGTTTTAAGAAAACCGGAAATAAATCGTACTTGAATTTCAAGCACGATTTCGGCTTAAATTAAGAATTTAATTCTTGGATTTAAAACATAATTTTTCTTTCTGTGTAAGTGACAATGAATGGTCGTTCAAAATCAGGTTTTCTAATCGTTAGATAACAAACATATAAATGTCATATACAGTTTCCAGAATTTGTATGTTATTCAAAAACTATAAAATGCTTCTCACAATAATTTAAGAGTTTATAAGGTTTGATACAGCTAAGTCTGTAGTAATAGTCTGTCTAGTTTTATATTTCCTTACATTTTTAAAAATTTTAAACAAAAATAAGAAATATTAAAATACAAATTTATTTCAGCCGGGGTTTTCAAAGTTACCGACTGAAAAAATCTGGCAACTTCTTACTAAATTTCTTTAATATTTGTTTTTTATTATTCAAAACAATTTTTTTTTTTTTAATTTTATTGCTACTAAACAATATTTCTTGTAATTTTAGTTTTCGTTTACACATAGTCAATTAAGTTCAAGCTTTTATAGTGCAAATGAAGTAAAGTGAAGCAAATTGCAAATGCATACATTTTGTTGTTGTGTGAAAAATAGTGCAACCTTTTTTGCATCCTTTGCACAGTTTGCGCTACCCTTTGTGAGTACCCTTATTTACAGCAAGGAGGCATACAAATATTTGCAACTTCTTATACACTTTAAACTTCCAGCATTAAATGTGCTCCTATTTATTTAGTTTTAAAAAAAACAACAACATTTTAATTTTTTAAAACTCTACAATACAAACATGTAAAAGTTCTTTGATCAAACTTTTATGTAAGTATGCCGACATATGAAGGCTTAACTACAATTGCAGGTATACAAGGACAACTAAAACAAAAATGTCTTTAGGTTAAAAATAAAGAAAACTCAACAGTTTAAAGTATTCATGAGGAAATCTTGCATTTTTTGTTTACAAAGCGAAAGGTCATAGAACCTGAAAAGATTTTTAAATGCGAATAGAAAAAAAAAAAAAACATTTAATGCTTTGTAGTTTCTTTACTAAGAGAAAGTGCTCTTTTTTAATAAATCGAGATTTGTTTGTAAGCAATCTTTTTTATACCCTTTACAGAAAGTGCAAGATTTGTAATTCCGTGTGAAATTTATACAATATTCATTTCTGAACCCATCAAGTATATATTTTCTTAAAGTTTATTAATATGCACTAAGAGAAAAATGACGATCTAGATTTAAGAATAAAATTCTTGAATGTAGATTGCAGAAATCTTCCGATTTCAATCTTGAATTTTAGTCAGTAAGATTGACGTTATCGAATTTAAGCATAAATTCTTGATATCAAGAATAAATTCTAAAAATCTAAAACGCAATATTGATTTTAAGATCGTTTTCTTAAATTAAAGAACGTGATCTTAAACTTTGAGAACACATTCTTAAAATCAAGAACGTAATCTTAAATTTTAGATCGTATTCTTCAATTTAAGAACATATTCTTAAAATTAAGATATAATTCCTCATTTAACATTAGAGAAAATGTGTTGTTTATAAATTGTAAAACGCTAAATGAAGAAGACGCATTGTGAGAAAAAGTGTAAAAGAAATTTTAAATTATTATAAAAAGCATTTAAAATAGAAAACCAGAACACCAATGAAATGCTGCTTGTAACCATACCAGTAAGTGAAAATTTGTTACCGATGGCAATTGGAAGTTATGAAGTGATCAGTATGCCGGAGGAAGTTGCATCGGAATTGTCAGACGACGCTTTGCTAAATAATCTCCTAGAAGAGTTTCAAATGGAGTCGGTTTTCATGTATCTTAAGGGTAAGTGCTTCTTCTTATTTATATGAGTGTATATGCAGTCAGGAAAATGTATATATTAGAAGAAATCATAATTTTCTTTAAAGGAGTCATAATAAAAACGAAAAACAAGTGACATTAATAAATTTCCTTTTAGTTTGGAGTAGACGAAGATAAACTTTCAATGTCATCGAAGGTAGGTGAATAGTGCATCACTTAATAGTGTAAATACCAGCTCATCTCGTTTTGAAGAAGAAGACAATTAAATCCGATCAACAAATCATATACAGAGTGCGGAAATTGATGAATCAGCTGCAGCTGCTTATATATTATCATTGAGTAGAGATAGTGCTAATTGGTAGGAGGTTTGTCACAAATGCAAACTCAGCAGTATGCGGCAGAAAGATTTGCAAGAAATGAGAAGTCTTGAGTTTTTACGTGGATGGCCAAAGTTTAGTCACTCAAGAGCACCCGAATTGGTAAGTTATTTTTCGATTACTTATTACAACTTAACACATTTTTCTTCTAAAATTTTCAGATCAACATTGATTTTAAAGTTATGTACCCAGACAAAGGTCAATTATGTTTTCAAAATGGGAAGAATTAAAAATACTTATACCAGCAAAATAGTATGCCAAGGACTAAGTTATAGAAATTCAGAATTTGGTCTCTAGTTTGCTTTCATCTACATATATCTAATTTAATACAAAACTTATTCCAATCGAACCAAATTCAGGAAGATTTATATTTTATAAATACTAGATTTCTGTAAGTAGCCATTTGAAGATTTTAAAACCGAATATAAGTTTATCAATATGTAAATATTACATTACCATTGCGTTTATTTTATATTTTTAACACATACACATACTTATAAAATATAAATTAATAAAAAAATAAAAATTTAAAAAATAATTAGTTTTATTTCAACATTTGGTAAAAACCAATAGGGCTATTTTTAAGAATTTCATTCTTAAAATTTAAGAATTTATTCTTGATTTAAAACTTATAATCAGAACACAATCTTAAATTCGATCTTGAAATAAGATTTTGTTCAAAATTATATTCTTGAATTTTAAGAATATTACCTTAATTTGAGATTATTATTAAGAACAAAATCTTGAATACGATCTTAAAATGAGAATTTATTCAAGAATAGAATCTTAAATGTGATCTTAAAAAATCAAGAATTTATTCTTGAGTTAAGAATTTCGCGCTTAACAGACTTTTGAAACTGAAATACTTGATTTCGAGCATAAAATCTTGATTTTAGCACGTTTTTTTCCTTAGTGTGGGAGTCGATTAAGCATTATCCGTCTGAAGCATATGTGATTTGAAAATATTAGAAATATTTGGGAGCAAATCAAAACTTAAAATTTAAAATCAGCACAATCGCCCCATACCTTTCTGAGATATGAGCAAAAAAACATGACGGCCTTTGTTATTTGCCTTATTTTTACCATAAAAATCAACTTTGTTTAGCTCTTGGATATTAAAAAGACATGCTTGTGACTATGTATAGATATGGTATGATAGATATTTTTGGCAAATCGGCAAAGTTATAGGCAAAAATTATTTGGAAAAATATATTTATATTGAATATATAAAAATTTTTTATGCTTCTCAAAAATTTTTGGACACGTTGAAGACACTAAATAATAAACAGCGATCTCTAAAATTACTTTTGAGAAAAGATTACAATTAGGTATGAAACTAACTGAGATATAAGCACCAAAATACAACTGCTTCGGTATTTTTCCTTAAATTTTTAAAAATTATTTAGTTTTTTGACCTTTTTTAATTTAAATATTAACTAAAATTATTTAAGCTCGAGGTCTTTAAATTATTTAAATAATATCTTTAAATTTTATTAATTCTTCTTTTATGGCATCGTCAGGAAATATTTGGATGATTTTTTGTAAAAAAAATTTTTTGTATGAAAAAATAAATTTGAAATAGCAAACTTTTGTTTTGGAAGAATTAATATAAATTAAAGATATTATTTAAATAATTAAAAGACCTCGAGCTTAAATAATTTTAATGAAAATTTAAAATTTATAAAAGAAAAAGGAATTTTTTTTTTAGTTTTTTTACAACCGAGAAAGCCAATATGAGTATCTAATGAAAGGACTTGGCTAGCGCAATGTAATATACTTTGAAAAAAATAAAAATCCATAATGGCTGCTACTACAAAATGGCGTTCAATAAATTTATATATTTGACATATCTGGTATTTCACAAGGTACCCACTTGATCCCCCCAATCTATATCTATGTATATATATAAAACAGGATGTATGTATTGTATGTATGTATTTACGCAGGTGACACTGTGAAGTTTGATTTTCGGTCTGCGGGCGAAGGGGCGTGGCAAAATCCAATTTTCATATTGCACCACCAATGACATAAACATATATTTATTTTGTTTGCTTTTTTTTATTTTATTTATTTTTTTTGAAATCCGTTGTTATGTTTTTTAAAACTAGATATCAAAATTTTAAATCGTTTATGTAGTTCCGAAGATATTTATGTATGTTAATAATGATCCAATGTCAAAATTTTAAAACTTTCGAAATGTTGCATTAAAAAATCCGAGTTTTCGGTTTATTTATTAAAAATTAATTATCAATGAGCAAATTCAATTGAAACTGCCCGGCAAATTAATCAAATACAAATCGATCGACACAGTAATGGATGAAGAACAAGCCGTCAATTATCCCACTGAATTTTCGAATTAAAGGTTGGATCACCGGTAATTCTTCTTCGCAACGGAACCAGATTGACCATCAAAAACTGTTCACCAAATTTAATCGAGGCAACAATCATCGGTGGCAGATTCAAATGCGAAGACGTACTTATTCCACGAATTCCGATAATTCCAACGATTTGCCATTCCAATTAAAGCGGCTCCAATTCCTTTGCGTCAAGCGGCTCCAATTCCTTTGCGTATTGTCTCTGCTATTACCATCAACAAAGCACAAAGCTAATATCATTGACTATTACTGGCTTAATTTTGGAAAATTCATGTTTTTCACACGGCCAGTTGTGTGTGGCTTGCTCTCGGGTTGGCACGCCAAAAAATTTTGATGTGTTTACACCAAATAAAAAAACAAAAAACATTGTCTCTCCGCTGGCCTTAAGATGAAGTAATAAATAACTATAATTTGCAATTTGCCTTAAATACATGCGTTTCTTTTGAGATTGAGCCCATACCTACACCATATGTAAGTTATTCTTTAAAAAAAAACTTTCTGATAGCTATTCCATGGATTTTTACTTTAAGGCCGTAAATTTCGTTAAAAGCTCAATTTAAATCGTGTGGAAATTCAACACTAATGTTTGCTTAGGGCCAGCAACACGGACCGGGTCAGCTAGTATTTGTATAAAATAAAAATTGCTTGACCAGCAAAATACAGTCAACTATGAAAAATTAAAAATCCAAGATGGCGTCCTAGATTAAATGGCGGATATATGAGTCAAATATAGTGACTACGGCTTTGTCCCCTTTAACCCCTTCAATATTGGTATTAAATGAAAGAAGCTTGAACAGTAAAATACAGTAAGCTTCTTCAAAATTCAAATTCAAAAATGGCATCGGAAATAATAAAGAAAATGGCGTATAACATGAAATCTAGGATAAGCTACGATTTGGTCATTATACCTATTATCGAATTCGGCACGGCAAAATATTGCACTCTTACTGGTTTTAATTTGAAATTTGCGTAATTTTATTTATAAAAATATTTCCTAAAAAATATCAATATTTTTTTCTTTTTTATAAAATTTACAAAAAAAAAGTTTTGGGAAAACTTTCCAAGATCTCTTTATTTGCAGGACTTTATCGATAAATTTTTCTTTTAAAGTTTCTTTTTTAAAAACTCTGATTTTTAGGAAACTTTTATGTAAACATTCTCTTTTTTAGAAAACATTCGTTAAGTTTTCTCTTATTTGAGAATTTTCGTTTAGTTTTCTCTTTTTAAAAAACTTAAATTCAATTTCTCTTTAAAAAAAAAATCCACGCTTTTTTTTTAATTTAAATAAAAAAAGTTCGTTCCACTATTTTTCGAACCAAAAATGCTTCTTCTTTAAAAAAAATAATTTTACTAAAAATTTTTAAAATAATTATTATAAAAATTTGCAATTAACTTTTGCTTTTACTTATGTATTAACAAATTGTATTTGCAATTTTTTTAAAGTGCAATAAAAAAATAATAACAACAACAAAATAGTTTTTTTCTTTAAATTAAAAATTAAAATGTTTTAATATTAGTTGTTGTCAATTTTTATCTCACTTACCATTTGATGTATTCTGCTGAAAATGATTACCATTTGTCTGATAACGCTGCACATGATTATCTGCCGCTGTTGGGACGTTACCATTAATACCGGGTGTGCTAAAAGCCCCTGGCGATTGGGTATCATGACCAAATTTGGCAGCAAATTGATGAATACCCGAAAAAGGTCCACCAAACGCGGAGAAATTCATCATAACACGTTTTTTTTTAAGAAAACCGTCACAGACACGAAAATATAAAAAAATTTTTTCTATGTATATTTCACTCAATTTAGAAATTTATTGATCTTTTATTAACAAACACATTCAAACGCATGTGATTAGTGGGAATGTTTAACTAAATATTGAATAAAAAAACATGTATTTGTAGTGGTACATATACATATATGTACATACTACATGCATATATTTATATATGTACAAATACGTATGTATGTATGTATGTTTATTTGTTAAATTGTGTATACAGAGAGAATATAACTTTCGTTTTCCGTATAGTAGTAATAGTAGTTGTAGTAGTAGTCGACGTTATGGTTATTATCTTCGTATTCGCAGTATCCTTTAACAAATAAACTTTCTAACACAAAATACAGTTAGTCAGCAATACAAAAACAAACACCAATAACATAAGCAATCAAAGCAGACAACGATGACACCGACGTTTATATGATGATAGTTTTTATAGCTGCTGCTCCTAGAAAAATGATTTAAATATTTTTGTTTTTGATTTTATTATATTTTTATTTTTGTTGTAATGTGATGTGGTTGATGACGAGTCGCACAATTTTTTTATTCTATTTTAATTCCGTATTTATTTTTCAGTAAAAATTGTTTGCAAAAGGTTAGTAGCGGTGATTTAATCACTTTCTTTTTCTTACTATAAATTCTCTTTTAATAACATTCATATGCACACAAGCACAATCACAAAAGCTCTCACAAAAGTTAAACAGCGGTATTTGCCACCATCTTGTAGTGAGTGCTGTCTGAGCTTAACTACTCGTTTGCACCGTTAAGTATGCAGTATAAATAAACAATACTTAACTATACTTCTAGCTCTCTCACACTGTCTCACTCATTTACTAAAATTCCAAATCTACTTCTCTCTTTACCGTTATATGTTTTGCTGTTTTTATTTCCTTCTTTGTTTTCACTGTACACTTTTACAGTTAACAAACATTTTTATCCTTTTTTTAATATGGCAACACTAGCAACAACAAAAAACACGTACCAAAAACACCATAAAGTTAGAGTTGGCGTGCTTTTTTCCAATAAAACACATTTAAGTTTCACAAAATAAGAAGAACAATTTATAGTAAGAGTCTATATGAATTAAAAGGGTAAGAGTGTGTGTTTGAAAAGGAGGAGGGTTAGTTTTTCTTCCAAATCACTTTAGCCATACAAAAATAATTATAAACTTGTATATTATTTTTATATATTTTTTTTTTGTTGTTTTTAATAAATACAAATATTTTGAACTTTGAATTTCCTCGTTATTTAAAACATTATTTAAAACTTTTTTACTAATACTGTTAAAAGTACATACATATTAAAAAATCTCTTTAAGAGTTTACAAAACTTATATTTATTTTTCTTCTCAAACAAATAAAAGAAAAACTACTATTTCCTTAAAGACAAAACAGAAAAGCGTGCAAAATAGCGACTAACTAAGCCGAGCGCCGACACTAAACTAACAACTTTCTGATAAAGCACTTGCTTACTACTTGCCGCATGTTCGTATATGCGATTTCGTGTAATGTGCTGATGATGCCAGCTACAACAATAACAGTAATGCTACAACCACCAGACCATTTAACACCCACCACCCGTAATAGGAAATAAAAACCGGAAATTTCTTGCTCATCACAAACATTTTTTACTCACATACACACACTAACAACACGCTCTCATACCCTTAACTAACATCACTCAAACTCTTATGTTTAACAAGAAATAGTACCAGTGAACTTAAAAAAGTACTATTTTGGTTAAATTCAAAGATCTATCCTTAAAAAAAGCTTATACTTTTGACAGAAAAACGTTTTGTTGTTGTTATGCTAGAAATTGTCTTTGTGTTGGCGCCATCGTTTTAATTTTTATTCACAAAGAGGAGATAAGAAATAATAAGCAAAAACTTTAAGAAATAAAATTATGAAAAATTAATTTATAAAGCTCCTCTGTTAATAACAAAATTTTAAAAAAATATTTAAAAAAAAATTTCATAAAAAATGTAAGAAAATTTTTAAAAATAAAATTATCAAAAGTTTTTCATTCAAAATAATATATTAAAAATAAATATATTTTCAAAAATTGTTTGAAAATATTTTATTACAAAAATTATGAAATTATATAAAAATAAATTGGTCAAAAGTTGTTCAAAATTTTAAAATGTTAAACATACACAAAGTTTATCAAAAGTTATCTACAGAAGGAAAAACTTAGCAAGTATTTTTTATAAAATAAAAACTGATTAACAATTTTTTTAAAAATTATTGAAAAAAAAAATTATTGTAGAAAATTTTTTTTTTAATATTTTGTTGTTTTAAGCGTAAATTGTTGTGATATTTATTTACTGTTATGTCTGTGCATGATTTTATTTTTCACTAACTTTTTATTATTATTAAAATTAGTAAAATATCTTACTATCTTTTGCCTTTTCTATTTTCTCTTAAAAACATGGCATAAATTTGTGATAAAAATTCATAAAGGTATGTAACTACATTCATAACAAATTTTATCAAAATTTATCCAGTTGTTTCTAGGTTAATTAAGGCAGACAAAACCTGAAGAGGTATATATTTTTGCAGACGCTAGCTACGGTTTTATTTAGATTATTCTTTCACTATTACGATTTAATTTCTCTAAAAAAAATATTTTAAAACTAATTCTAATATTTTAATTGTTAATTGTTGAAAATTGTAGAAACTTTCCCTGAAGAAGCTACCCAATGTGGTAGCGAAACATCGGAAAATAAAATTAAAAACTATTTTTTAAAAAAGAAAGTGATCTCGAGCTCAATACAAAGAACAACTGTTTATATAAAAATATTACTTTATAAAGAAAACATTTAAAATTTGTAAAAATCGGAAAAATTATAGGTTTTATAAAATTTTAGGATTTTTTATGAAAAAAATGTCATAAAAATCATCAACATGTCAATTTAATTATCATCATGTGCGTTAGCAGCACTCATATTAAAGTTACGTGCATATCTTTGTATGAATGCAAAGGGAAAACACGATTTAAACACTATCACTCTTTTTGTAATATTATTCCCCAACAAATGCATTATTTTTATTACAATACAAATGCAGCGGGCAAAAGGAATTGTTGTTTTTTTTTAATACTTTTTAAGCATCTCCCCTTTTTAAAAAAAGTAATTAGTATAGTTGGTAGCTCTTCAATTTTAAAAACTTCATAAACTAATATTCGTACTTATGTATACATACATATATGTATGTACATGTGTACGTACATACTTATTTATGTTGCATATTTTTAGTTAGTTTTCAGGAAAGAAAAAAAGCATTTACTTTACAATATTACACTTAGGGTTTCGCGGATGAGTGTGATAGATGTATGTATGTATGTATGTATGTATGTACATACGACTAATAAATATTCAAAATGGAAAAATAGAAAAAACTTTAAATAACTGTCACATAACCGATCACATCGAAACAGCGACGATATGCATTTATCTAATTATATACATACTTGCGTACATTATACATATGTACGCATTTACTATATAAAAACTAGTATATTATATAGGTACATAATGATATGTATTCATACGTTGTTGTGAAGTTTTTTTATACATACAAACATATACATACATACATAGGTATACATATATACCCTACAGATAATATTAGGCTACGTGGTCCATTTTAACTAAATGGACTACTTACAACATGGTCCTTTGTTATGCAGTCATGGACCATTTCATTTTCAAACAAAAGATTGTAGTTAAACGACAGGTGTTCGTGTTTTGACGATTACATATATTGTTGTTAAAACGTGTATATTAGTCGTGAAGGTGCTCCATCGAGTAGTGACAAAGAGTAGTTTTGAGAATACTCCGATGGGTTATATGGTCTAGCCCTAGGACATCGTAATCTTAAATCGACCATGTTTTCTCCATACTTTTGGGTTATCTTTGGACTAGTCCTAGTCTATTATGGAGTACACTTTACATGCGTGTATGGACTACTCACGTTATCTGCAGGGTACGTACATACATATATTTATATAGTATGTAATGGTATTTGTTCCTATTTGAACATTTTTATTTTATTTATTTATTTTTGTTGTTGTAATTTATTTGGTATATTTTATGTCTATAATTGTTAGAGCTTTGTTTTCTATCTTCCTTTTGAATCGAATGTTTTTTGCTACAGAAGCATGAGTGTAGTTTTATTTTCAACTTGTTTTTCCTTTTTTATTATTTGCCACCCTGTAAAAAAGGGAACGAGAGTTTTATAAGATAAACAAGTAAGAGCGCTATATTCGGCCGTGCCGAATCTTATATACCCTTCACAACGTGTAGTCATGCAATAACAGTGGTTTGTGTCACCATTCATCCCATATGATATACGTACATACATATAAAAACATACATATATAAAAACGTCCCATTGTAAAATTAAAAATTCACGTATGTATGTTAAAAAAACAAAAAAAAAAAAAATTTAAAAAAATTAAAAAAAAATTTTTTTAAAAAATTTAAAAAAAAAATTATTATGTATATAATATATATAAAACAAAAAAATAAAATAAAAAAAAAATAAAAAAAAATAAAAAATAATAATAAAAATATAAATAATATATTAAATAAAAAATAAAAAAAAATTAAAAAAAAAAATTAAAAAAAAATTTTTTTTGGCCCAGCTGGGATTCGATGCCACGTTTTCTCTAACCAGTATACACGTTTGTATGTATGTATGTTGTTGTTGTAATGTTGTTTTTGTGAAAAAAAAATCGAGGTGGTCGTGGGTCTTTGCTCATATCTCAGTTGTTTATGTACCGATGTTTCTGATTTTCAATACCGTTCTACTCCCGAATATTTCTGATATTATAATACCTTACCCGGGTCCAACCTATGTCGGGGGGCTTCAAAAAGTTGATTTCAACATAAACACGGACAGACGGTCAGACGGACAGACTGACAGAGCTTAATCGACTCCCCTATTCATAAGCTTTCAGAAAATATATACTTTATGGGGTCGGAAATGAAAATTGTAGAAATTTCACACGGAATGACAAACCTATATATACCCTTTTTCACTGTGTGAAGGGTATAAATAGAATACTAAATGAGTGTGAGAGTGAGTGTCTACTTATTCTTCTACTCTCTATTTGCGCTTAGTATTAGTGTTATGTGTTGTTAGCAACCATTAACCGTTAAGGAATATGTTTTCTTACACCTTCTTTCAAATTTTCTGTTCGATTGGTACTAATGTTCAGCCGGCAAGTATTAACACGATTATGAGGCGTTGAACACTATTGAACAACATATACCATATATATACGTAATGCAAGTGTAATTTTTATACCCTTCACACAGTGAAAAAGGGTATATATAGGTTTGTCATTCCGTGTGAAATTTCTACAATTTTCATTTTCGACCCCATAAAGTATATATTTTCTGAAAGCTTATGAATAGGGGAGTCGATTAAGCTCTGTCAGTCTGTCCGCCTGTCCGTCTGTCCGTCTGACCGTCTGTCCGTCTGTCCGTGTGTATGTTGAAATCAACTTTTTGAAGCCCCCCGACATAGGTTGGACCCGGGTAAGATATTAAAATATCAGAAATATTCGGGAGTAGATCGGTATTGAAAATCAGAAACATCGGTACATAAACAACTGAGATATGAGCAAAAACCCACGACCACCCCGATTTTTTTTTCACAAAAACAACATTACAACAACAACATACATACATACAAACGTGTATACTGGTTAGAGAAAACGTGGCATCGAATCCCAGCTGAGCCAAAAAAAATTTTTTTTTAATTTTTTTTTAATTTTTTTTTTTTATTATACCCTTCACACAGTGAAAAAGGGTATATATAGGTTTGTCATTCCGTGTGAAATTTCTACAATTTTCATTTCCGACCCCATAAAGTATATATTTTCTGAAAGCTTATGAATAGGGGAGTCGATTAAGCCCTGTCAGTCTGTCCGTCTGTCCGTCTGTCCGTCTGACCGTCTGTCCGTGTGTATGTTGAAATCAACTTTTTGAAGCCCCCCGACATAGGTTGGACCCGGGTAAGGTATTAAAATATCAGAAATATTCGGGAGTTGATCGGTATTGAAAATCAGAAACATCGGTTCATAAACAACTGAGATATGAGCAAAAACCCACGACCACCTCGATTTTCTTTTCACAAAAACAACATTACAACAACAACATACATACATACAAACGTGTATACTGGTTAGGGAAAACGTGGCATCGAATCCCAACTGAGCCAAAAAAATTTTTTTTTAATTTTTTTTTTATTTTTTTTTTTTATTTTTTATTTAATATATTATATATATTTTTATTATTATTTTTTTTTTAATTTTTTTTTTTAATTTTTTTTTATTTTTTTTTTGTTTTATATATATTATAAATGTATATAATAATTTTTTTTTTTTAAATTTTTTTTTTATTTTTTTTTTTTGTTTTTTTAACATACATACGTGAATTTACTGTTATTGCATGACTACACGTTGTGAAGGGTATATAAGATTCGGCACGGCCGAATATAGCGCTTTTACTTGTTTTTTTTTTTTTATTTTTTTATTTAATATATTTATATTTTTATTATTTTTTTTTTTTAATTTTTTTTTTATTTTTTTTTTTTTGTTTTATATATATTATATACATAATAATTTTTTTTTAAATTTTTTTTTTTAATTTTTTTTTTAATTTTTTTTTTTAAATTTTTTTTTTAAATTTTAAAAAAAATTTTTTTTTTTTTTGTTTTTTTAACATACATACGTGAATTTTTAATTTTACAATGGGACGTTTTTATATATGTATGTTTTTATATGTATGTACGTATTTCATATGGGATGAATGGTGACACAAACCACTGTTATTGCATGACTACACGTTGTGAAGGGTATATAAGATTCGGCACGGCCGAATATAGCGCTCTTACTTGTTTTTATTTGTTTACTAATATTAACAAGTGTCATAAAATGTTTAAATAAAAATGGGAAAAGGTAGTATGTACTACAGTTATATGAACTTAGTAACCTAGTGTTAAAATTGAAAGTAAGCGAGTGTGGTTAGATTGACATTATGAAAAAATTAGAATAAAGGAAGTTGAAAATCAGTAAAATGTTCTAAGGCAGAATTAACTGAAACAAATAAAAAAGCGATTAAGAGAAAACACATTCTAATTAGACTATTTATTTTAATAAAGGAAAAGGATATACATACATAGATACCTACATAGGTATAAAATTTTGTAAAAAATCTGATCATAATAGCAGAAATAAAAATATGAAGGAGGTTTGCCATTCCAAAATAAACAATGGACATAATTTTTGTTAGGTACATATTAAACTAAAAAATTTAATTGTAAATTGTTTCTATCAACACAAATTTTACACAAAACTTACAAAAAAAAAACGGTGTCAATATAAAAAAATTACCAAAATTGTTCTACAAGCTTTGAATTTTTTTTTTTTTAAATGTTTAAGTCGAGAATTTTTTCAATCTTAGCTGGGTGATCAAGTTGGATTTGGATCGGGGGGAAAATTTTGACTTCCTGAAATGTTGAGTTCTTTAGAATTTTGAAAAAAAATGTTTAATTTTTTAAAGGCGTAGGTTCATATAGGTAGGTACAATGATATCTTTTATTATATTTTGAGATTTTTTTATCAAAAAAAAACAACTAACACTGTAGAAATAAGGTGATATTTCCCTCTACTCTTTCATCTCAAAAATCTCGTTGTAACCATTTGCGTAATATTTTTATGACTACCCTTTTATAAAAAAGGATTATTTTAGTTTAATACAACAGTTTATAAATGCATTACAAGTTTTCATATAAAAGATATTTTGAGTTAAGTTTTTATTTAAGGAAAAAAATATAAAATTGTTTAATTATTTAATTTGTATTAAAATAAATTAAAAAGTTTTAGATAAATGGTAGTTACTCAAAATATAGTTTTTTTACAATTGTTGGTGGAGTTTATTTACCATGATATATTTATGTTTTCAAATTCACTTAAAAGGTTTTTGCCTCAAGTAAAAATTTTAGAATTTTGAGTTAATACTGTCTTATTGATTAAGTGCGTTATGTATACACATATATTGTTCGTAAATATGTATGTTAATAAAAAAACAATAAATTTTTTATATTAAGAAAACTTTATGTAGGTATAAACAAAAATCGATTTTGGTATTTTTTTTTTAAAGAACTAAAATAACCATTCATGATTTTAAATCATCATGTAAGTTATGTTTCCTCCGTAAAGTTTTTTTATTCGTCCAATGAATATACACTTAAATATATAATTATTATATGGCCCACTACAAATTATAAGATATGACAACGCTGTATAATTAATTATGTATAACAGGGATGGCATATAGAATTTTAAATTTCATCATTCAGCTTTTTAATATTAGTTCGCCGTCTAAAATTCAGCTTTAAAAATTTAATTTTTTGCTACACATAAAAATTATCGCTTAGACATGAGTCTACAAAAAAATATAATTAAAATAATATAAAATTCAGTTTACAGAAAAGGGCTAAGCTAATTGCAAAGACGTCCGAGTATTAGATAATAACAGACCTACACATTTAGACTTATATTTACAAAGGTTCTATTCTTATTATGTGAAACGGTAAAATGAAAAATAACACTTAATTATAGATGGTACCTACTTTTGATTTGAAATAATAAAACAAGTTTACACAGAATATGTAAAGTATTAGAAATTTAAAGAAAAAAAATAGAGTGTAAACTTTAGTTTCACGTTTCTTATATTGTATTACAGTATCTTGTTATACTATTGACAGTTGCATTGGAGCGAGTATACTAGGAATTAAACAAGATATCAAATTCAAGCGAATACTAATTATAATGAAAAACAGTTTATTTTTACTTAACTTTATCAAGAAACGAAATTTTAACCCCAGCTCGTACTAGCAAACGAAAGGTTACCTGCAAATTGCTTACATATTCCTTAAGGCAACCTGAAGTTCTAAAATAATAACAGGCTGATGTTTAGACTGTGCTTTTCTAAACAAAATTCTTCAAAAATATTTCTTTCATTCAAAAAAAATGAAAAAATAAAACGATACATACGATATCATAACTTTTAATATAACAGTTACAAAGAACTTGAATTGAATTTACATTAAGTAAAATTTTACCAACTTTACCATCCCTGTTCAACAATGCAGATATGTATGTAGTTTGATAACAAGAAGAGCACGTGCTATTACTAAGCGTTACCACATCAAGAAAACCAACAAGTAAAATACTAATAATAACAACCCTGCTTCCAGTAAAAGCAAATTTTAAGGTATGTTTTATTATAAGGTGCTTTAAACTGCACATAGATACAAACAATCCCTGTTCACTCTAAAAGTCTCAAAATGTCAGACTCTATATATAAAAAAAATGTAAACAAGAAAATCTTACGCTGTTACTATCATCTTATAAATGAATATATTGGAAAAATTAACCAATTGACAAAATTTTTAACATTATTTTATTAAAAAGCGTTGAACAGTGTGTGTTAAAAAGAGTGCTGTAAACAAAAGAAGGGTGATCGTAGGTTGTATAAATTTTTAGAGAAGACGATAAGGTTAAACTTTTTAGAATAACAGAGTTATACATGCGTGCTGTGCCTACATTAAATATATTATATATTAAATAAAAACGAATTAGAAATTTTTAACTAATAAACCAACAAAAAAGTGGATAAATATATGTATGTATATCGGTGTATACATAGTATAAACAAAAAATAAAACCATCAGATTTTTCGGCTGCTTTACACCCTAGAAAACAAATTAATAATGATGGATAAAGTTACGGACCAAAGAAAAGCGCTAGCACTAAAATTATTTGAAATCAATGCCTTCAAATTCGGTGACTTTAAAATGAAAGTCGGCATTAATTCGCCGGTATACTTTGACCTGCGTGTCATAGTCAGTTACCCAAAAGTGATGGTAGGTACCGTTTTTTCTTTTCCAAAAATTAATTATTTAAATCTTATACTGTTAATGTTTATTTTTATTTTAGCAAACTGTCTCTAATTTGATTATAGACTACATTAATGAACAAAATTTAAGTGCCAAGCATGTCTGCGGTGTACCTTACACTGCTTTGCCTTTGGCCACCCTTGTATCAGTTCAACAGAACATACCAATGTTGATAAGACGCAAAGAGGCCAAAGCCTATGGCACTAAGAAACTTATTGAGGGAATTTACAGTGCCAATGACACGTGTCTTATTGTTGAGGATGTTGTTACTTCCGGCTCGAGTATTTTGGACACTGTCAAAGATTTGACTAGCGAAGGAATTGTAGTAACTGATGCTGTGGTTGTCGTTGATCGTGAACAGGGCGGTGCTGGCAATGTAGCTAAGCACTCGGTACGCATGCATTCTTTGTTCACCCTGTCGTTTCTGCTCAACACACTGTTGGAAGCAGGCAAAATCAGCCATGACACTGTGGATGCTGTGTCAAAATATATTTCGTTGGTGCAAATCGATGGTGATGGCAAGTTTTTGAACAACACAACTGAAATTGGTAAGTGTGCAAATTTTGTGGTATATTCATAAATAAAAGAAAGGTAAAGTACTGTCCTGGATAAGTATTGTTTTTGAATTTCCACGTGAGAGTTCTAATTTAAAAGTGCGATAAGGCCCGTTACAAAAGCACGTAGTAAATTTTTTTTAAATAGCCACTAAACCTTGAAAGAAATATATTACTTCAGAGAATGTATAATAATTGTACTATATATGAATATATGTATGTATGTATAGTAAATCGTGTCAGATGTAGTTATGGAAAAGCTAACTTAAAAATTTAAACGAATTTCGTAAAGCACATACGAACCTTAATAAAATAACATTAGTTTGCATGTATACCTTTGATAAAACACTTCGTCTTCTACGGACGTCTTAAATATAATTTTATTTTATGTCAATATTACTCTACCTACACCTACATACATACATACTTACGTTTAACTTATCTTAAGATTATTTTTGCTTATTCTCTCCTCTGCATTCTTTTATTTCTTTTTTTAGTCAATGACTTTGTACGCACAAAATTTTCTTTTGAAAGTCGTGCTAATTTGGCTAAATGTGAATTGGCCAAACAATTATTTAATTTGATGGCGAGTAAAAAAACCAATCTCTGTTTGGCCGCTGATCTCACTAAATGCGAAGACATTTTGAAGGCAGCCGATAAATGTGGACCATATATTTGTGTTTTGAAAACCCACGTCGATATTTTAGAAGATTTCAATGATCAATTCATTACCGATTTGCAAGCCTTAGCCAAGAGGCACAATTTCTTGTTAATGGAAGATCGCAAATTTGCCGACATTGGCAATACTGTATCTTTGCAATATGGCAAAGGTGTGTATAAGATTTCCCACTGGGCTGATTTGGTCACCGCCCACACTTTGTCGGGCCGAAGTATTTTGCAAGGTTTGAAAGATGCTCTCCATGAAGACTTATCTAAACCACGAGGAGTTTTTCTTTTGGGTGAAATGTCTGCCACTGGCAATTTGATTGATAGTAAATACAAGGAGGCCTCCGCTAAAATTGCTACTGAAGGTGCCGATGTTGATTTTGTAGCCGGTATGGTGTGCCAATCGTCGAGCTGTTTTGCCTTTCCTGGTTTAGTGCAGTTGACGCCCGGCGTTAAGATTGATGAGACCGCCGATCAGTTGGGTCAGCAGTACAATACCCCCGAATATGTTATTAAAGAAAAGGGAGCTGATGTAGCTGTTGTAGGTCGTGGCATTTTAAAATCCAAGTGCATGGAGACAGCTGCCGCCTTATATCGTGATCGTTTATGGGCTGCCTATACAGATCGTTTAGCTAAATAGTAATTAAAAATTATTTAATAACTTTTTTTATATTAAGCAAAAAATGTGAATTGAAATGCAATTTTTTTTACCACTACACACACATACAAACATTGTACCTTTATGCACAAAAATTAAAAAAAATTAAAGTAAATTTACCATCTATCAATCAAATTTAAATATTAAATAACAATAATATACGCATTTCTACTAAATAGCATTTGTTAATGACGCATTTATTTTAACGATATTAAGAATTTTAATATTCCTAAATAACAACGATAATTTGATAATAAAATTTACATGTATTTTAAATATACCTAAAACGATTTATAAATGAGTAGTATGGCATGAAAGTAAGTTTTTTTCAATTTAAATATCGTCGCTGCTCCGACGTGATAGGTTTTGTGAAAATATTTATTGCACTGTTTTTATTCATTTTTAATCATACATCTATCCATCAAACCATTTAAGTATATCTTGATTGGTACATGTCGTATATGCGCAGAGCGAAAAATTTTTTACAGTCGGAAATCTTGTTTTTACCATTCTTGTGTGTTGAGTACGTTTTTCATTTTACTGCCCTTACACGCGCATGTGTGAGAGACTTTTATTTCATGTATTTTATAAGATCATTTATTTATTTCGTTGCTAAAGTGAACAACTGCTTCGGAGTTTTTCCTAAAATTTACAAACGGAAATGGATATTTTTTTAATTTCTATACAACCAAAAGAGAGCCAATATGGGAATCAAATGAAAGTGCTTGAGTATTTAAATATAGTTAGCTATATAAGAAAAAAATTCCAAGATGGCGTCCTAGATTAAATGGCGAATATATGAGTCCAATATAGTAGTTACGGCTTTGTCCCCTTTAACCCCAACAATATTAATATCAAATAAAAGGGCTTGACTAGTAGAATACAGTTAGCTATACATATAAATAGGTAAAAATTCAAAATCATAGATGGCGTCGGTAATAATAAAGAAAATGGCGTTCGTATTAAATGAAATCTAAAATCTAGGCTTAGCTGCGATGTGGTTTTTATACCTACAGTTGCCCAATAAAGTCTACATACAACACGAATAACTAAATTTTTTTCATTAAAAAAAGGTTTTGTAAACTTTAGTTAAACATACTGTTTGTTTACCATCGTATCCAAATATACTAAATTTAGACTCATCACTAAAGAGATAATTTTTCCAAATATCGAATCTGTCATTTTAATGTAGTTTTGCAAATTCAAAACGTTTTTTTAAATTAGTTTCGCTAATAAACGTTTTTTTTTCTTGGAAAACCATTAGCTCTCAAAACATTGCGCACAGTTTCGGGATGAATACTTATTTGCATAGAAATTTCAAGGTCTTTTGCGATATTCACAGCATTTATTCTTGGATTATTTTTTAAGAGTCTGACAACATTCCGCTTTTCGCACACTGAAAGCTTACATGGCCTGCCTGATCGATATTTATTTTCTTTTGTATTTGTGATATTATAATTTTTTATAATATTTTAAACTGTTAAGCGCCTAATTCTAACAATTTTTGCAATTTTTCCATATGATTTTTATTAATTTCTCAATTTAACCACTAATTTCCTGCGAATTTTCTTTGCGATTTTGTAAATTCTGCGACATTCTCACACCTTTTGCGCACCAAATTACAAGTACTTCCATTTTGGTACAATAAATGTGCACAATTATAGATGTTTTGAATCTCATTTTTAAATTTAACTAATTTATAGGACTTAACATAAAAAAAACGTGTTAAATCTTCAGTAAATTTCGTTAAAATCATATTTATGGTGCTGTATGTAGACTTTATTGGGCAACTGTATGTACATAATGGTAAAGGGTATTTTAGATTCGGTACGGCCGAATATAGCGCTCTTGTTCTTATTCTTTCTAAGTTTTTATTTTTATAATAGATCCGGCAGCCGCCCGAAGGCATAGCTCAGTTGGGTCCTCCGAGGGTCCCGTTGTGATTCTTATAATAAAGATTATATCATTTGTATTTTTCAGTCTTACGAATAAACTCATGTTGAGGAGAAGTATTGAAGATACGGCAACTCCTTTTTATTACATGGTGGGTTTTTTGTTTTTATACCCTTCACCTGTGTGGTCATTCCGTTTGTAATTTCTACAATTTTCATTTCCGACCCCATAAAGTATATATTTTCTGAAAGCTTATGAATAGAGGAGTCGATTAAGCCCTGACCGTCTGTTTGTCTGTCCGTCTGCCCGTCGGTTGGTTGAGATCAACTTTTAAAAGCAACCATATGTTCTTCAGATCTGTGTATGGTATCAATCTTTTGGAAATATCCGGAAATGAATCGCTATTGAAATTCAGCTCAATCGCCCCATAACTTTCTGAGATATGAACAAATAACACGACTGCCCCTGTTTTTTCCCATATTTTTACCACCAAAATTAAAATTTTTAAGCCATAGAATAATTTATAGGTACCTTTGCTACTATTTGTAGATATTATATGCCTTTGGATAAAGTGGGCTCTAATCGGTAAAGTTAAAGGCAAAAAAAAATTTTTTTAATATATATTCCAAAAATTGACAAACGAAAATCATTTTTTTTTCAGTTTCTAGACCACCGAGAGAGTCAATATTGGTATCATATGAACGGAGTTGCTTAGTGCCATATAAGCACTCTTAAAAAATTAAAGTTCATGTTGGCCGCCACTACAAAATGGCGGACAATAAACTTATATATGGGTCAAATCTTGTATTTTAAAATGTTACTTCTTGAACCCCCTCAATATTTAACAAATGAAAGGGCTTGACCAGTAGAATACAGTAAATTATTGAAAAATGTAAAATTCAAGATGGCGTCTTAAACAAAATGGCGGAACAAATTTTTTTTAACCCCATCAATATGGGTATCAAATGAAAGGGCTTGTCTAGTAGAATACAGATAACTTCGTAAAAATTCAAAATCGATGATGGCGTCGGAAATAATAAAGAAAAATGGCGTATAACATGAAATATAGTACATGATGGTGAAGGGTATAATCAGATTCGGCATGGCCGAGTATAGCACTCTTACTTGTTCTTATTCTTTTTAAAAGTTTTGCAAATGTTAATTGAGACTCCGGGTAACTGTACCTCGGTTCCGCTAACCGACGCCACGCAATCAACCAATGCGAGAGTGAGACGCAAAACTCTTATACTCATTCGACAACGATATGGACAATGACGGGCGAGCTCTTGACTCGACCAGAGCTGAATTACGACTGGGGGGTTACTCCGTAATTCGATTTAAAAGTGAAATTTTTCGAATTTGTATGCTTAACACATAGTAATTCGAAAATGTTTTCTTTAGAAACGAATTAGGGAGTTATCCCCCAGTCTACTCGTGTTTGTTATTATAAACCTTAAAAAACACCATAATTAAAGAAAAAGAAAATTTGTTTATGGGTATTGAAATATACATGTTTTTTATGAATATGACCTCTACTGTAAATTACACTGTGACAAAATTAAAAACAAAAAAAATAATTTAAAAAAAATTTAATACATTTGTAAGAATACGTAGTACATACATAGAATGTATGCTAAAAAAATATTATTATTAAAAATTATTTATAAAACAGTAACACTAATAAGAAGCTAAAGTAGCCAAAACATAGCCGGTGTCATCGGATAAATCGTCCTGAAAAAAAGGAGAAAAAAAAGTAAAAAAAAATATTTTTGTTGTTTTTTTTTTTAAGAAAGATTTTATTGGTTTGATATAAAAGAAGCGTATGATATGACCTCTTCCAATAATAAAACAACAACACACATATGGCATAAAAATATTTATATTAAATTTAAAAAATTTTTAAATAAAAAACGAGTCATTAACAGTAATTTTTATTGAAGTAATTTATATTGTAAGAATATACTTAGTAAGAAATTGATTAATTAATTTAATGTAAATATTAATTATTAATATTAATAAGAAGCTAAGGCAACCAATACACGACAATAATCACCAGATAAATCATCCTGCAAGAAAAAATAAAATAGAAAAGTTGTTTTGTTTTGATAATTTTGAAATAAAACTCCTTTTTGTTTGTTTGTGTAAAATGAAAGACATTTTTGAAAATTTATTTGGTTAATTCAATTTAAGCTGTAAAAAGGCACTTTTATTTTGAGCTGACAACAACAAAAAAAAAAGAGCAAAATACATTTACAACACAATTTCGAAGAGACAATGTTCAATAACCAATTTCATGGAGGACAATACATAAATATACAATAAGATTACGATGAACGTCTAAAAGTAATAAAGTCAGCACACAATTTAATATTTAAAGAAAAAAAAAAACACTACAAATAAAAGCTATTCTTTAAATATATATAAAGGGTTAAATATAATATCATTTTCGTAGGCTT
Organism: Phyto melanocephala; assembly: GCA_941918925.1. Taxonomy (NCBI): domain Eukaryota; kingdom Metazoa; phylum Arthropoda; class Insecta; order Diptera; family Rhinophoridae; genus Phyto; species Phyto melanocephala. The sequence goes on from OW799233.1 coordinate 36,953,230, forward strand.
TTTTTGGCTTTTCATAACTTGAAGAAGTTGTTTGTTTGTTTGTCTGTTTATGATTTGTTTACCAAGCCACCAGGGTCTCTAACATGTAACCAATATCGGTTTCCAAATCTTCCTGTGAATTTATTTTGCATGTTTCATCAAATTTTATTTGTTCAAAAGGAGAAGGAAGAAAAAAAAATAGAAAAAGGAAAATACACAATTTTGAATTTTCTAGTGATTATGTACATTTAATAAATTGTTTTTTTTTTTTTTTTTTTTTTTAGATACAACAATCCACCATTGGTTAATTTAATTGTGTGTTTGAAAAGAAAAATTAATGAAATTTGTTTCGTTTAATTAGATTTTGTATTAAATTAAAAATTTTGGTAATAAAATGTTTAAATGTATTCAAAACTATATGAGATAAAGTGTCAACAACGTTAAACAAAGATGATATGATTTTAAGAAAATTAATAATAGAATTGTTATGAAAATACACATGTTAACGATATAATGGGTCGATTATGGATAGCAACCGAATCTGAGTTAAGTTGCCAGTTGCCAAAAAAGGCGTTGCAGATGGCAACTGGCAACTTACAGCGATCAATTTTATATGAAAATTTGGCAACCGAGAAATTTTAGTTGACAGCTGGCAACGCAACTGAAGTTCGGTTGCTATCCATAATCGACCCATAAGAAGAAGAAGTTATATAAGAGAGTCATGCTTTGAAAGCTTTACAAAATAAAGAAACAAACAAAGAACCCATTTAATTTCATTTTTTATTTCTATATAAAAAACATATACCCCTATTATGGTTCTCCACTCAACTAAGTTTGGTTGTGTGAGAGTCAACACAACTTATGCACAACCAAACTCATTTTAGGTATTGTGATATTCAACTGTTTTTAGTTGAGTTTCACAACGTTTCAACGTTTTTGTCGACCAAATTTTTTAAAAGTTGAAAACCGTAATGCCACGAAAAAATAGATACACAACTGAATAGTCAACTGTAAGTTGAGTTGAGAATGGCAACGTCAATTTGCCAAAGACAACCAAACTGTTACAAAAGTGGAGAACCGCAATAGGGGCAATAATTTTTTTTTAACATAATTTTAGAGCTTAAAATAAAGATAATAATAAAGACATATTCAATGTTATCATAAGTTTTACAATGCGGAAATTTCCGAAAAATAATTTATTTTCACATGGATTTTAATTTCGTATTGCGAATTCCATGTGTATGAAATGACATACATGTTGAAAAATATTCTTCTCAAATTGTCAAAATATTTCCTGTGTGAGCTATTCAAAATATTGTAGATTTTTTTAAAGCAGGCAAAGTCACAACTAGAGTGCGAGCTTGATTCACGCATCCACCGATTATCGCAACACCCCGGTTAGCCCAACAGGCAATTTTTTTCAATACAGTCTTGTGCAACTTTTTTTAAAAAAAACATTCTAGATAAGTACAACTTTTTCTGTTTTATTAAATTCAAAGCAAACTTTAGTAAGAGCCTAGTCCATTACAGAGTAAACAAAAGCGCTTGGATGGATGACTTACGTCATTTTCGAAGATTGTTTTTTTCTAATCAGTTATTTTCGAAATAGGGCATTATTTTATATGCCTGTCTTTCTTTAAATAATCGGTAACTGAATTCCTCCGTTTTAAAGGTCTTTCAAAAAAGGCGTTACTACTAATCCTAAAAATCATAATAAAAACAAGTAAAAGTGCTATATTCGGCAGTGCCGAATCTTATATACCCTTCACAACGTGTAGTCATGCAATAACAATTGTTTGTATCACCATTCATCTCATATAAAATACGTACGTACATACATGTAAAAAACATACCAAAAAAAAAAAAAAAAAAATTACAAAAAAAAAATATATTAAAAATAAAAAAAATTACAAAAACAAATAAAAAAAAAAATTTTTTTAAAAAAATAAAAAAAAAAATATAAAAAAAATAATAAAATATAAGTAATATATTAAATAAAATAAAATAAAATAAAATTTTTTTGGCTCAGCTGGAATTCGATGATACGTTTACTTTAACCAGTATGTATGTAGGTTGTTGTTGTAATTGTGAAAAAAACAGAAAGTTATGGGGCGATTGTGCAGAATTTCAATAGCGATTCATTCCTGGATATTTCCAAGAGATTGATACCATATAGAGATCTGAGGAACATATAGTTGCTTGTAAAAGTTGATTTCAACCAACAAAATTCAAAATTTATCGCTTTTTAGGGTTTATGTCAATATATATGTAAATATATTTTTGTAAAGGGTGTGCAAATTCTAAGTATCAATGGTCAACGGAAATCGCTACAGGGAGATGATCTGAAGCTTTTTGTGGATGGTGCCAGTTGCTACACACCAAGAGCAATAATGGATCGTTTGAAAAAAAGACTTCGAAAATTTAATTTTTTTCTCGTATATTACAAGTCATTTAGCCACCAAAATTGTGCGGTTTGACATCTTAAGATGTCAGTTCAAGAACTTAAAAACAACATTATCAAACAAATATCAAAACGTAATTGAGAATTTTGGTAAAAAAATTAAGAGCCTCGTACCAGAAGAAGGCTCACTTGACCTTCATAATTTTTCGTTATTAACTAAAACCTTTTTGTAATGAATTGAAATAAAAATAATTTCTAATTTAAAAAAAATCTATTTGTATTAATATTAAAATGATACCTCAAATTAACACACCCTGTTATTTACATTTTAATTTGGCAAAATTTCATACATTTTAGTATTCTTAAGTGTTCGAAAAAAATTCAAAAGATGTTAAAAATGATTAAAACCGCTTTTTTAAGTATTTTTTAAGAACTTGGATAATTTTTTGGTAAAATTATAATATTTAATCATTTTTTTTCTTAAATTTTTCAAGTTCGAAATTTTCGAACATAATTTCGAAAATAAAAATTTTGCCTCCTTTTGCCCTTTTTCATAAACTAATTAATTTATTATAATAAACGAAGTTTTACACATTTTTAAAAAATGTTTTTATGGGTGAAAAATCAAAATTTCTAAAAAGGTCAATCGTAAGATTTTAAAATTATATGCAAATAAGTTTTACAATTAGTTGATAATAGCTAAGTAGTGTTTTAATAATAAAACTAACATGTTATGAAGAATTGTTTCCTTTAAAACCAACTCACAATTTTAAGCAAAGGAAAATCAATATTCAATTTTTTAAAAGCTTTAAAATTATAAATTATTTCTAATTATTCAAAATTTTGTAATTACAAATCGCAGTAGTTCGATTTTTTTATATATGTATATTTAATTTTATTAGTTCAAAAAAACAACTAAAATTTTCTTAAAAAAATAAAAACCAAACATGTATGTTTTTTTTTTTAGTTTTAATATTATTTTCTTTTTAAGTTTTTTATGGTTTTGTACATAATTTTCAAATTAAAAAAATATATATATTTATATATATTTATATATATTTATGTTAAGAATACAACTAAGATGAAAAAAGCAATTGGTACGGTACATAATATGATGTATGATGTTTTTAGGATATTACGTACTTGGAAAAAAATAGTTAAATACGAGTAGTATATAAAGTATATTTAATATATTTTTTATAAATAAATATATATTCATATATAAAACACATACAACAATAGGCAATATTATACATATGTATATAAAAAGAAAAAGAAAGTAATAAAGTATAGTTTTAATATTATATGTAGTATGCATTTAAAAAATGTCATTGGGCTTTTTTTTGTACAAATTTATATTATTAGTTTAGTTTACAATTTGCTACCCAAAATTAGTTTGTATGTATAACTATTTAAATTTTTGTGGTAAAACATTTTTTTTTCTATACTAAATATTGTATTCGATTTGAGGAAAAGTTGTTTCAGTTTTTTTTTTTTTTTTTTTGTTTTGAACTTTTAAGTAGTTTTTTGTTTCCAAAAAGATTCAAGGCAGATTTAAGATCTTAACTTTAAGTTGTAGTTGTTTTTTTTTTTTTTTTTGTTTATAAACAAAATAATTATTATAAATTGTGCAGTTTGTATTTAAGTTATATTTTCAAAGTGATTTAGAATCCAACAATCGCCAATAGGGCACGCTTGTAATCGCCAGAAGTATCGCCCTGCAAATAACGAATGAGTTTGTTTTTAATATAATGATTTTGAAATTTTTGAAAAAAAAAAAAGTTTTTTTTTTTGTTTGTTTTAGAAATAGAAAACAAGTTTTAATACAGAGCCTTGAAAGTTTTTTAAGCAACCGCACCTTCTTAAAAACCAAAATTGTAATGTTTATTAAACATTTAAAAGAGTTTTATTTTTTTATTGGGTTTTTAACAATTTTAAGCACATTAAATAACAATGAACAAAAACAAAATATTTTGTTAATTAAAAAACCAAAAACTTTTAAATAAGGGCTGCGCTAAGTGTTCGAAACTATTTTTTGGAATTTCTAAAATTGTAGTTAATTATGAAATTTTTGAGTTTTATTAAATGTTTTTAAGATGTTTTTTTCTAAATATGTAACATATTTTATGCTTAAAAAATTTAAATTTTATAAACCGTTAATTATTAAAAATTTGCTTTTTCAAAAATTGGGATATAATTTGAAAATTAAAAAAAATAATTTCACTTATTTGTTATGTTAGTATCCCATTTGTTAGCTTTTTGGTGATATTTTTAGAAGTTCGAAAAATTCGAACATAATTTTGAAATTAGAACCAAATATTTTTTTGATATTTTTTGTCTGTTTACCTATTAGGCATGCTTTGGCATGTTCTGAATATTCAAACTTTATTTCCAAATTGGATAATATAAAATTATTTGTTAAATTTGATGATAAATTGTGGTATCTATGTTGTTCTAGAAATTCTAACACATTTTGAAATTTGAAAAAAAGCTTAAATAACTAATAATAATTATCTTTTATATTCACAATAATTCTTTTTTTCTCTTTTTTTTTAATTTTTATATTTAACTAGCCAAGCCCGAAGCGCGTTGCTACGCCCCTTAATGAATAAAATGTATTCTAAATTTTAATTGAATATCAAGTGCAAGAAGCTAAAAATTATAACTTTTTGTGGGCGTGACACAGCCCACTTTTCTAATCACGAAATTGTATAGTCATGACAGCTCAATATGTGTGCAAAGTTTCAGAAAAATCGGTCCAGTGCAAGTACCTCAAAATTAAAACTTTTTTTATGGGCGTGACCCTGCCCACTTTTCTAATCACGAAATTATATAGTCATGACAGCTCAATATGTGTGCAAAGTTTCAGAAAAATCGGTCCAGTGCAAGTACCTCAAAATGATAACTTATTTTTTATGGGCGTAGCCCCGCCCACTTTTTACCACCCATAAGCACTCCCTGAAATGTGTAAAACAACTTTACAAAATTTGAGTCCGATCGGCTTTACGGTTTCGGAGTCCATAGCTAACACACACACAGGCAGACAGACAGAGTTTCACTTTTATATAAATAAAAGATTATTTTAGCCTAAGGTCATGCAACAGTTTTATTAATTTTTTTTTATAAAAACAACAAATAGTTGTATAAAAAAAAACAAAATATTTTATTTTTTTGGTTTTTGATAAATTGTTTGTTAATTGATATTTCCTGAAGATGCTACACGAAGCAGTAGCGAAATATTGAAAATAAAAAATAAGACATTGTTTAATTTTAGTTGTTTTTATAAAAAAATTATTCAATATTATTTATTTCAGTTTGTACCGTTTTCTGCACTTTTGTTTATTTAAAAACATTTTAAATAATTTCGAAATTTATGCCCCTATTGCCGTTCACAAATTTTTTAACAATTTTCTAATATTTCTTAAACTTTTCACATAATTTTTCTGCTTTTATGTAAAACTTAATATTTTTACGGTCTAACTAAAAAAAATTATACAGTTTTATAAATCAAATTTCCATAGATAATCATAATCAGTTTTAAAAATCCTTTATAAAAATTTAATGATTTTTATGAACAAGGCAGTTATTCTTATTAATCTTATTAATTTCAGCGAAAATCAGTTTCGTTTTACAAATCGAAAAAAAATTCTGAGCCGAATTACGGCATTCGAACGTAATCGAAATTTGAAAATTCTTATAAGAAGAGAAGCTATAGAGCTAAAGCACAGTGAACTCGATCGATCGAATAAAATTTCGATCACGTTCGAATGCCGTAATTTGCCCCCTGATTGTGCTAAAGTTGAATTGACTCTTAAACTGGGTTGAGCTGGCAACGATAATAGGAGGGCATTCACTTTTCTTTTTCTTGATTTAATTTATTTTAAAATTTAATGAAATTTTGTTTCTCACAGTTTACATTTGTGTACTTTTAATAACTTTGTATTTCGAACTAGAAAAAAGGAAATACATTTGTTTTGAAATTGAAACAAAAACTCAAAAAGCTTTTTAAATGTATGCGAGTTTTGTAAACAGCAACTGTTTTATTTTTATAATAGACTTTTGAATTGTGCACTTTTATTGAATTTTATAACTGAAATCAGTTTTATAAATATTTCTGGAAATTAATATTATTTAAAACTTCGCTGACAACTTTTAGATATTTTTTTGTGTTCGTGATAAATATGTCAACTAATCGTTGATATAAAAAGCCCAAATACAACATAAAAAATTAAATAAGAGCATGCATTTAGTTAAAAAAAAACAAGACGAAAATGTAAACAAGACAAAAGAAAAGACCTTTTTTAACAAACTATAATTAGTAATTTAAAGAATTTTAGTACCAAACACCACAATATAAAATTTTGTTGAAAATATTTTGCAAAAAAAAAAAAACTCACCTTAATCCATGATTCCAAGCTCTTGCCATATTTATTTTGGAATGCTTCTTTAATGTCGCCCAAATCAATTTCAGAACGGCTGACAATGATACGAATTAAAGTCTTATCCTTGGTGCCAATACCATGCATAGAATCATACAAACGTTCAGCAAAGTAATCAACTTTCGATTTGCAGCACTTGACAATGGCTAAGAAGCCTTTCTCAACGGCGCCGCTAAATTCACGTTTGATGGCTTTTTCGATATCATGGCCAGCCAAGTTTTCGTATTCCAAAAAGATTTGGCGCAATTGTTGGTAGGAGCGGGTAACTAAAATTGAATTGAATACTGATTCATCGGTGCCCCATTGACCTTCGCCGGCCTCGTGCAAAGATTGGGCATCAGCAACGGCGGCAGCTTCATCGACACCCTTATTAATCAAAGAAAAATTTAGGAGAAGATTTTTATTTTTCACAAGAAGATTGTTGTTATTGTTTACTTACTTGATTTTCATCACGGTTGCCCTGAACCAAAGAGACACACAAACGCTTAAAATGACCCGAGGTGTCACCCTTCAAGTCTGATTCTAGCGCCTTGCCAAAACTTTGTTCATAGAATTGGGCAATGGTCTTAATGCCAAAGTTAGATAGTGTGCAAAGAATTTCAATGATGGCTTCTTCATCGGTACCTAAGCCCGAAACAGCATCGTGTAATTCTTGGGCATAAAATTGTGGCAGAGGTGTCATAAGGGCTAAAATAACATCTTCAAATTTACCGCCCAGTTCCGATTTCAACTCGGAGATTAAATCCTTGCCATACGAAGTCTTGAAGGCTTCAGCAATTTCCAAACGCTGAACAATGCCGCGGCGAGCCAAAATTTCAATAATGGCTTTTTCATCGGTGCCAAAACCCTTCATGGCTTTGCGCAAAATGGCGGCATCTTCGACGGGATCGAAAGGATCAGCGGGGTAGACAGTGGGGGTGCACTATAAGTAAATAAGGAAAATTAAATTTTAAATCCGAAATTTAATAAAAATTTAATTTTAAGTTTTAAATACGATTTTAAGCTTTGAATTTGTGTATATTTGTACGTACATATGTATGTTTGTATGTAAGTGTATTGTAAATCACATAATTTTTAATTTATCTGCATGTTCGAAAATTTCAAAATTAAAAAAATATATATAAAATTAGTGATATTTTATAAATAAATTTTGTTTTAATTTATCGAACTTAATTTCAAATTTTTTAACAAAAGTTATATTTTTTTATTTAAAATTAGTTTTTTAATTTTTATAAATTTTTGTAAAATTTTTCAATGTCCGAACATAACTTTAAAATTATGTTACTTTTGTATGTTCGAAAATTTCGAAGTGTAAAACATATCCTTTATACTAGAAATTTTACTTTTATTGTTATAAAAATACCATCGGCGTTGTTTATTAGCAATTTTTATTTAAAACTAGCCAAACCCGGCGCGCATTGCTACGCCCCTTAATGAATCAAAATGCATTCTGAATTTTAATTGAATATCAGTGCAAAAACCTAAAAATTATAATTTTTTTATGGGCGTGGCATTGCCCACTTTTCTAATCACGAAATTGTAAAGTCATAACAGCTCAATATGTGTGCAAAGTTTCAGAAAAATCGGACCAGTGTAAGTACCTCAAAATTATAATTGTTTTTTATGGGCGTGGCCCTGCCCACTTTTATAATCACGAAATTGTAAAGTCATAACAGCTCAATATGTTTGCAAAGTTTCAGAATAATCGGTCCAGTGCAAGTACCTCAAAATGATACCTTTTTTTTATGGGCGTGGCACTGCCCACTTTTCTAATCACGAAATTATTTAGTCATGACAGCTCGATATGTGTGCAAAGTTTCAGAAAAATCGGTCTGGTGCAAGTACCTCAAAATTATTACTTTTTTTTATGGGCGTGGCCCTGCCCACTTTTCTTATCACGAAATTATTTAGTCATGACAGCTCGATATGTGTGCAAAGTTTCTGAAAAATCTGTTAAGTGCAAGTAGCTAAAACTAATAATTAATTTTTATGGGCGTGGCCCCGATCGGTTTTACAGTTTCGGAGTCTATAGCTAACACACACACACACACACACACAGAGTTTCACTTTTATATATATAGATAGATAATTTCAAATTGAATTTTTATTTTATCGAACTTTTTTGTTTTTAAACTAATATTTAAATTTTAATCAGGCTCGAGTTCATATTGACATTCTTTATTTTTACAAAGAATTTTTTTTAATTGTGATAAATGAAAGAATAAATCTGAAAAATAATAATTTAATTTAAAATTTGTTTCGATTGTAATAAACTTATTTTTAAACACTTGTATGATTCATTTAACCCAACCCTCAATAATTGTCGTTACAAAAGCAATTTAAAAATATATTGTGTTCACAATCATGTACTTGAAATAATTATTTAAAATTCTAACCTCAACACTTTTGAGTTAACTTACTAGAGGAATTAATAATAAATTCCGTTCTAATATGAATCATACAGACATAAAAAGATTTTTTATATTAAACGTTCTTTATTCAATTGTTGTCTATCCCACATTATTAATAATATTTACATGTATGATACAAAATGGTAAACATTTTTGTTTATAAATCAAATAATATTATCGTCTCATTTTGTTTAAATGTACAATGCATATCGCCTAAATTTATTAGTCCGATCACCTCAATAAGTAATAAAGTGCTCATTTTTGAAACAAAAGTACTTACAGTGCCGAGCAGAAGTGAGTGCATGTTCACGACACTGACTTTCGTCATCCATAAAAACAAAACCATACAAGCAAATCAGAAAATTTTTTAAATTTCATAATCATTATTTTATTAGTAACAAATAAGAGTAAAGAAACAAAAATAAATGCATTTAATTTAAAGAGTTTAAAAGAAAAAACGAAAAAAACCCGCATAAACTCAATTTTGCACGTTTTATAAACTGCACCTATTTTTGCTCTCCCACTTCTTTTATCAACAGAAATCATGCAAATATACCGTTATATTTGTTCTTATCTTATTCTTCTTGTTCGTAGAGCAGTTTAAAACGTGTTTCTTGCGAATCAAAACAGATTTTGTCAGTTATTGTCATATTTAAAATAAATTGTTGAGTTTTTGCATAAAAATGAGAAAAATATCTGCAGAAATTGAAAATAGTGTTGTGTGCCTGACCGAGAAAGGCTGTTCTTCACGTACCATTGCCGAGAGGGTTGGTATAAGCCAATCGGCGGTGATTGCAGCTCAAAAGAGAAGAAATGTGATGTCCAAATCGCAAGTCAAAGGCCGCAAAAAATTATTAACGGACTCAGACGCTAGACTAATGATGTCCAAAATGAGAAAAAACAAGCTGCTAACGCCAAAGGGTGCTTCTCTGGCAATTAACAAAAATGTAAGCGAGTGGACTGCAAGAAGAGCGCTCCATGATATCGGCTATACTTCAGCTGTTAAAAAAAGTAAACCTGTATTGTCCGATAAAAATGTTAAAGCGCGCTTAAAATTTGCAAGAGAGCACAGACACTGGACAATTGATGACTGGAAACGTGTTATCTGGTCCGATGAGTCCAAATTTAACCGCTTTCAGTCAGATGGAAAGCAATACTGCTGGCGTAGACCCGAAGAACGAGTTCAAAGACACCATGTGAAGCAAACAGTAAAACATGGCGGCGGAAATATAATGGTTTGGGGATGCTTTACATGGTGGAATGTTGGCCCGTTGCATTTAGTAGATGGTATCATGCGAAAAGAGGACTATCTACAGATTCTGCAAACCCATCTTTCCAATTTTATGGACAAATGTGCTTATCCCGAAAAAGAAATTATTTTTCAACAGGATGGTGATCCAAAGCACACAGCAAAAATTGTAAAGGAATGGATTGGGAAACAAAATTTTCAATTGATGGAATGGCCAGCACAAAGTCCCGACCTCAATCCGATTGAAAATCTTTGGTCAATCGTGAAAAGAAGGCTCGGGCAGTATGAAGCAGCACCAACAAATATGAGCAACCTTTGGGATCGTGTACATGCGGAATGGAATCGAATTCCAAAAGATGTTATAGAACATTTGGTAGAAAGCATGCCAAAGCGCATAAATCAAGTTATTTCTAATAAGGGTCTATGGACCAAATATTGAAATTGGGTTAGTTTTTAAATTTTTTTTGCAACGTGCAAAATTGAGTTTATGCGGGTTTTTTTCGTTTTTTCTTTTAAACTCTTTAAATTAAATGAATTTATTATTGTTTCTTTACTCTTATTTGTTACTAATAAAATAATGATTATAAAATTTAAAAAATTTTTTAATTTGCTTGTATGGTTTTGTTTTTATGGATGACGAAAGTCAGTGTCGTGAACATGCACTCACTTCTGCTCGGTACTGTACGTACTAAAAATACTAATTTCAATTTCAGTACTAAGAGATTTTATGAAAAATTATAATTTAATATTTTATTTGGGAGAACTTTGACCCTTGAACTGTTAAGAAAATATACATACAATAATAATAATAATAAAACAATTATAATTAAAACGAGATTTATATTTAATTTATTTGAATTTGTGATTTTTAGATTTTTTTAAGTATGTGATATATATTTGTTCAAAAATTTAATTTGGATTAAAAAAAACATGTTTTCAACAAGTTTGCAAGTAAGATTGTAAAATTTTTATTTTCTACAATTATTTTTTTTTTAACTTAAAATTCAAAATTGACTTCGAAAATTAATTTAAATTTTTTTTGTAGTAAATTTATGATTTCTTAAAAATTTTTCTCTCTTTAAAGTCATTTATAGTAAATATATAAAAATCCATGTGTGTTTGTATGTTTATATGTTTGTTTGTGCTTTATAGACGGTTAAACGGCTGGACCGATTTCCTTGAAATTTTCATAGAATCTTTTTGTATATCTGGAAGGAACTATAGGCTATACTTTGGTTTGAAATTGTAAGTGGGCGGGGTGCCACGCCCTATTAAAGAATAAGTATTAAATATTATATATTACGAAAGTTAATGCAGCTAGAGTCTTTAAATTAAGTACGGTAAAATTTGACATCCACACGAAAATTTGGGTAAAAAATGGGCGAACTTGCAATAGTAGGCGTGTTTTTAAAAATTTTTTTCTATTATCGAAAAATTCGAATATAATTTCGAACTTATGAAAATTAATTTTCTGAATAAACCTCTTGAGCTTGGTTTTCACTATGTCATATGAAATGCCAACAAAAACTGCCTCAAATGAATTCTCGTCAGTTTGCGTCAAATGCGTTTTCACTGCATTTTAAAAACTGACAAAAAAAACTGACGAACGACAAACAAAAATAATTGACAACTTGTTGTCAAATTTACTTTGAAAAAAATGCTGCTATATCTGCTGACAAACTGAAATTTGGCGTTTTCACTTATTTGTCAGTTTAGATGGCAGTTTGTGTGCATAACTCTACGTCTTGACGAGCCATCGATTTGTTTAGACTAGAACAAAACGTCGGCAGAGCAACTGTCAAAAAATTGTTCATGTTCTTTGATATGGAGAAAACGTATAAAGAGTATTTTGTTGGTATTTTTATGTGTCGTCTCTTTCTTTTATATTCAAAATGCCTTTTTATATCAGACATCGTTGTTCGAACAAATGTTCTGACAACGCTGTTTGAACAGGAACAAAACATCGACAACAGCGGTCCACACCAGGCAAATTCATGTGCGCACAAAAAATTGTTCGTTGTTGAAACAAATCGATGGCTGGTGTAGACCGTAGGTAACTGACTGCAAACATAGATGACGCCATATGACAACCCGTTTTCATACAATTGCCAACAATTTGGACAATTTGACAACAAAAATGACATAGTGAAAACTTTTTACACGGATATTACAATTATGAAAAGTCCAAACTAAATTACGTTTCGAAAATAAATTCCACTCGGCTGTTGTAAAAAAAAACTTTCTTTCCAGCTTATTCTTTCATTATCACAAATAGAAGAATAAATTAATCGCTTCGTATAGAAGAATTAAAAATAAATGAACTCGAGCCAGAAAAAACAAGTAAGAGCACTATATTCGGCTGTGCCGAATCTTTTATACCCACCACCAATTTTGTGTACACTTAAGCACAATATTTATTATTTTGTTAATCATTATGGAATAATCTCTTTATAATAAAATATGTATCACTTTCTTTGTATAGGGTTGTTAAATCTTAAGGGCCCATGTTGAAGGTGAACTACACCTAGTCTTTAAATTTGTTTTCTGCATTTCACTTGACATTTCTCAATTTCAAACTTACTCAATTTGATCCGTGGAAAGATACGCAAATGAGCAACGCTTTAAAGTTATTCAGGTTTTTTATAAAAATGGGCGTTCAAATCAAAATGCATTTTGTGCACTTCGTAATTCTTTTGATCAATATAATCGTTCAAATTCGTCCACAATCGGGAGAATTGTAAAAAATATTTAAATTTCTGCAAAACAGGTTTGTATAAAATGTTAGAAAATCTGTGAATGCCTTCTTAGTTTGTTGAATGGGAACCATTGCTGTTTTTTGCGATAGTGTGGCAAAAGAGCAGTCAACCTCGACTCACCATCATGCCCAACAATTGAGCATCAACATTGTCATTGAAAATTTGGCCATTTGGCCGATATTTTGTTAAATACATAATTGAACCATACAAATATTATCATTACAAAAAGAAACAACAATAATTTCCTAAATAATTTGTGTTTTATTTAAATTCAACATCGGTCCTTAAAATTTAACCAACCTTTATAACTTCGATATGCTACTAAAATGCTTTTGTAAATGTAATCTTTCAATGAAAGTGGGCGTTAAAGTAGGCGTGTCAATAAAGTTTCTGCTAAAAAATAAAAGTTAGATATTTCAATATAGTCCTTTATTTTCCCAAAAACTTTGTCAATAGAGAAATAACATGAATTTAAGATAAACCGTTATATGGAAGGTAGGCGTTAAAGTGGGCGTGTCACCTAAACTTTTTAACACAACAATAACATTGATTAAAAGGATATACGTAGCAAATTTTATCATCATACCTCTAGTTTTGGCGGTTTTATGAGCTTTTATATTTCATTAACGGTATATAACGTGAAAAGTGGGCGTTATAGTAGGCGTGTCAAAGTTATTTTGGCGAATGAGCACAACTTAGGTGTTTCAATATAGCCCTTTGTTATTCCAAAATCTTTATTAATAGAGAAATTATATGAAGTTTAGGTAAAACGTTTAATGGAAGGTGGGCGTAAAAGTGGGCGTGGCACATTGATTTTCCGTTACAAAAAGCGTCTCACGAAAAAGCAAAGTGTGCAAAATTTCAGAGTCGTACATCCAATTTTGTTGCTTTTATGACGTTTTTGTTGTTAATTATACCGAAAAATACACTATGCGGTATAAATTTTCGTACATTTTGATCGATAACTCCTCACCTAATGCATAGATTTAGATAATTTTCGGGGAAAAATATTGTTTTTACTCAGGAAATATATATTCGAAGTTTCATGAGTCTACGTTAATGCGTTTGGACACAAATCCATTTTATTCGATGTTTGAAGGACACGGTTTTTTCGACCTACTCTTGCTTTTCGAGCTATAACTCTCTTCCTAATATTCCGATTTAGCCCATTTTCAATACCAAACAAACCTTGTCTATAAGAAAGATTCTGGCAAAATTTAAGCCCCCTAGCTTTTTTGGTGCGACCTGTATCGTGCTTTCAACAGACGGACAGACGGACGGACATAGCTAGATCGTCATCAAATCAAACCCTGATTCAGAATATATATACTTTATGTGGTCTAAAATGGATATTCCGATGTGTTACAAACGGAATGACAAAATGAATATACCCCCACCATTTTTTTGGTGGCGGGTATAAAAATAAAATAAATATTGTGTTTCAAACATTAAAGTTCGTTTAAAAAAAGTAATTTAATTTCTTAACACTTTGAATTTGTTTTTATTTGAAATCCAATCTTGCAAACCCATCTAAGTTGCAGATAAGAATCAAGGTTCTTGTTATAAACAAATAATTTAAATTAAAACAAATACTTTTAAAGTCTCTAATTAATTATAATTTAAAAACGTTTGCATAAGTTTTGTTTTTATAAAATTTAATTAACTTACCTTGAATGGATAATATTCAGCAGAACTCATTTTGTTTTTTGGAAGGAGTTTGTTTTTGGCTTCTTTTAAAAAAATTTACTGCAAAAACAGAAAAAAAAGAAAAACATTAAAAATTTAATTAAAATTTAAAATTAGTTAAAATAGACAAAATTGTGAGATACTATATTTTAGTTAAGTGCCTACAATTTATGACAAAAACTCAATTACACTCAGGTCTTTTCGCTATTTATTTTGCTTATGGTTTTATGGATTTTATTGTATTACATCATGTTGTTGTTTTTAATGCGTGCAAAACTAAAACAAAAAACCTTGAAACTAACCCTCATATTTTATCTTATTTTTAAGTAGAATTAAACTCTTGTAATCAATGTTTAGTTGTTGGGTTTTTTTTTTGGGTTTGGTCATGTTAATTTTCCGCCTCTTACATAGCCACCCACAAAGTCTGTTATATTTTAAGGCGCCGATATATTTCTGCCTTGTCACTTAGGTGTCATTAAGCATAGAGCCATAGAGATATATATAAAAAGTTTTTGTAATTAAACAGGTCATTAAAAAGGGCTGTGAAGGTCGACAAAGTTGTCACATATGGACATTTCCATGAATATGTCAACCACGACTGTAAAAATAAAAACTCTTGAAAGTTTTTCAATATTAGTTTATTGCTAAAAAAAACACTCAAATTTAACTATGCGCAGGTATTAGGAGCTTATTAAATTATTTTAGGAGCAACAATAAGAGTTTAATCTGATTATCTCTTTGACTTATTTTAACGAATTACAATTAACTATTTTTTTTAGCGACTTAATTGTAAAAATAAATTGTAAGTTTAAATATGCTTTAAAGTTACGATAACAACAACAATTAACAAGATCCATAGTAAAAATGAAATTATATATTTTTTTGATTTCCCTTAGATGTTATTTTAATCTACGTACGTAGTGCAAAAACATTATTTGTCTCCGTCATTCGTATTTGAACAGTCGCAAGAGCACCTAATCGAAAAAGATATAAATTTAAAACAAGAGTATTACATTCGGCAGTGCCGAATCTTATATACCCTTCATAACGTGTAGTCATGCAATAACAATTGTTTGTATCACCATTCATCTCATATAAAATACGTGCACATGTAAAAAACATACATACATATATAAAAACATCCCATTGTAAAATTATAAATTGAGTTTACGTATGTTTCAAAAAAAAATTTTTTAATTTAAAAAAATTAATATATGTACATATATACTTTTGTGGCTCAGCTGCGATTCGATGTCACGTTCACTCTAACCAGTATACCACGTTTGTATATATGTGTTGTATGTTGTTGTTGTGAGAAAAACTAGGTGGTCGTGTTTTTTTTCTAATATCTCAGTTATTTATGTACTAATTTTTCCGATTTTCAATACCAATCTGCTCCCGAATATTTCTGATATTTTAATACTTTACACGGGTCTAGATGTCGGGGGGCTTCAAAAAGTTGATTTCAACATACACTCGGACAGACTGATAATGCTTAATCGACTCTCCTATTCATAAGCTTTTAGAAAATATATACTTTATGGAGTCGAAAATGAAAATTGTAGAAATTTCACACGGAATGACAAACCTATATACATACATACATATACCGATGGGGTGCAATAACGCCTTACGAAATAAGGCCTTTAAGGCTTTATTTCACTTCCAATTGAGAAATAAGGTCTTTACTGCGGAAAGGGCTTTATTGCACTTTGAAAGTGACATAAGGCCTTTATTGAAATTTAGCCAATGGTGCAATAAAGCCTTTATTTTATATTGATACCCTTCACACAGTGAAAAAGGGTATTTATAGGTTTGTCATTCCGTGTGAAATTTCTACAATTTTCATTTCCGACCCCTTAAAGTATATATTTTCTGAAAGCTTATGAATAGGGGAGTCGATTAAGCTCTGCCAGACTGTCCGTCTGTCCGTGTGTATGTTGAAATCAACTTTTTGAAGTCCCCCGATATCGCATGGACCCGGGTGAGGTATTAAAATATCAGAAATATTCGGGAGTAGATCGGTATTGAAAATCAGAAACATCGGTTCATAAACAACTGAGATATGAGCAAAAACCCACGACCACCTCGATTTTTTTCCCAAAAACAACATTACAACAACAACATACATACATACAAACGTGTATACTGGTTACAGAAAACGTGGCATCGAATCCCAGCTGAGCCAAAAAAATTTTTTTTTATTTTTTTTATATTTTTTTTTAATTTTTATTTATTTTTTTTTAATATATTATTTATATTTTTATTATTTTTTTTTAATTTTTTTTTTAATTTTTTTTTATTTTTTTTTTTTTAATTTTTTTATTTTTTTAAATTTTAATGTGAACCATTTTTTATTTTGGCTTAAGTTCATTTGTTTCTTTATTTAATTTTATAATTCAAATTAAATTAAACTGTAACCATTTTAGGAATATTCTTTCTAAAAATTATTTCCGATATTAGCCGAGTGGAATGCATTTTCGAAATCAGCTACGATTTCATCATCAGCACTCTTTATCGGTATACTACTATGTAACTTAAAATTCCTATTTTATGTTACAACTGAATGAAATTTGAATTAGTGAATCTTATTATTATTTTTCATATTTTGTTGAATATTTAATTTCACCTATCAAATGACAATTCATAATTCAACATGTTCATATTCTTCTATATTCGTAATACATTTTCGTTATGCTTTCAATATCCATCCTTTGGCTGGAATTATTGAAAACAAGGTTGTATTTACATTTTCATTTATATAAGTCCATCTAGGTGATAGACACTGAACAATGAATTCTTGAATGTCATTAACACCGTGCCATGTGTGTTATAATTATATATTTATATTTTATTCGAACTTTTTTCTATATATTAAATTTTAATGTGAACCATTTTTTATTTTGGCTTAAGTTCATTTGTTTCTTTATTTAATTTTATAATTCAAATTAAATTAAACTTAAATTAATTGACCGGATCTGGCATCACCGTCATGCAAGAATAAAGCAAAAATTTCTTATTAAGAAAAATTTTTTTTAAAAATATTAAAACAATGTAAATAGTGGTTTATAAATGCTTAAAATTTAAGTGAAATAATTTGAAGTTAATGCAGAATTGGAGAAACATATATTTTATTGAATGTTGGATAAACTTTAAAAAAAAAAAAAAATAATAGAAGTAAAATAAACATCATACACATTCATACATACTTACATACTTTGCTGTATACCGCCAAAAGCAAACGTTTAATCGAACTTTAATATATATTAAGTATTTGGATGTTATAGTTTGCTGACTTTTAATAGATAATAAAAATGGCGCCACAACATTAAGTCTACAAATGTCCTTCTTGCCAGAAAAATATAACAAAATCGCAAAAATCTGTTGGGTGTGCATGTTGTGGTTTATTTTTTCATACAACTTGTGCAAAAATTAGCTTGGATGAGTTTAATCTTATGGCTAAGCAAAAAGTGTTAAAATTTGTCTGTGATGGTTGCCCGAATTTAACTCACTCTGCAAATATACAAGAGGAGCTAAGAAAAGGATTTTCAGCACTATCCGTTTCTTTGGAAAAAGAATTTCTAATAAAGTTGGAAGAATATAAGCGTGTATTTCAAGAAAAGTTAGATAACGCAGTTAACATACTAAGAATGCAGGTAGATCAGCTGGTGCTAAAATGTTCTGATAATAAGTCTAAAATTAATGATATTAAATCTGATGTTAACAATTGCTGCAATATGATTAAACATGTTGATGGTGCAATTGATGATAAGATACAACGTTTAGAAATACAATCTAGTATAGAGCAAAGGCGTCTTAACAGGTCAAATATAGTTATTAGGGGCCTGCCGAAATCAATTGCGGATTTGCGAAAACCTATCATTAAAATTGGGTCTAAATGTGGTGTAACCATTTCTAACTCTGACATTCAACATTGTACATATTTTGGTGGAGGTAAAGCTGTTTTAGTTAAATTCAACTCTGTCCAGCTCCGTGATCAGATAATGATTAATAACCATAGAAATCGATCAATTCTTCTAAAGGATGTAATTGAATGTAACATTGAATCTAGGGTATACCTTAATGATCACTTAACTTTGGCTGCGAAGAAAATAATTGATATTTGTAGAGAATTAAAGTTGAAGCAGAAAGTAAAGAAGTATACCTATCTTAATTATAATGTTCCAAAAGTTAAATTGGAAATGAATTCTGGAGCTGTTAATATCGCTGATTATGAGCAGTGTGTTAATATTCTTAATGAATCGTTTTCTCCTACGGATCAACAGACTGGTGTTGAGTAGTTATATTAGTGTGTATGATATATGTATGTATCTTCTAAATGCACTTAGATTGTTGAATAATACTACTAATAATTGTTTATAATGTATATATCTAGAAGCTTTTATTTTAAAAGTTAAAAATTTTTCTTAATACCTTTATGATTACTGATTTTTCTTTTAGCCAGAGGGATTTTGTAATATAATAATTTTTAGTGCTTATTACATACCTACATATATATTTATTGTGCATAATTTTCGCATTATTTTATTTATTTATTTTTTTTTTCCATTATAATGAATTCTATAAACTTGGGCCCTATCTGCAGTAATAATTCAGTTATATGTAACAGTTTAAGTAATTTTCAAGGTTTTTTAAAGTTAGGACATTGGAATATAACAAGTTTTGGTGCATCAGCTGGTTCTGATAAGATTAATGAGATAAAGCATATTTTGGAAGGGAATTATTTGGATGTTATTGGATTTAGTGAGACTTGGTTAAAACCTTATATATTGAATCATACAGTGGAAATACCGGGCTATAGATTATGTAGAAATGACAGATCAGATGGTAGAAGAGGTGGAGGTGTTGCACTTATGATTTCAGATAGTCTAAAGTACTCAATAGTTTTTACGTCTATGAGTGGTGATGTTTGTGAAGCTTTGTTTGTGGAAATAATTATTCTTGGTGTTAAGTTCCTTGTTGGTGTTTGCTATTTACCTTGTGGGGATTTGATTGCTTTTGAGAATTTGGTAGGTGATCTTTTTGTAAGATATTCTCACTTTGCTGTGATGGGAGATTTTAACACTAATTTATTTTGTCCGATTAGTTCTTTTTCGTTACGTTCTATGTGTCAGAGACTTGATATGACTTACCATCATAATTTTTTACCTACGCATTATCACGTTGGTTGTGATACCACTTCACTAATAGATTTTTTTTTGTTGAGTGATTCCATTTCCCTTGGTACATCTGGACAAATGCAGTGTCCGGGTGTATCACATCATTCCCTTATTTTTATAGCTGCTAACATTTCAACTCCTTCTGATCCGGTTTTTGTATCTTACAAGGATTATCAGGCATTACGTAGTGAGGATTTGGAGGTTGCTATCCGTGATTGTGATTTTAGTGGTATGTTTTTGACGAACGATGTAAATTTGCAACTGGAGATACTTATGACCAATATCGATGCTCTTCATGCTCTAGTGCCAGTAGTTCGTAGAAAATTAAAGGTTAATAGGAAAAATTGGTTTGAAGATAGGGAAATCTGTTATCAAATATCATTAAGAGATTTAGCATACGCTTGTTACCTTCAATGTAGAACTATACTTAATTGGAAAATTTTTTGTAGACACAGAAATAAGGTTAAGAAAATAATAAGGAAGTTGAAGATCCGTGCGCATACAAAACTTTTTCATGATTTTAACCCTAAGCAAATGTGGAACTTTTTAAAAAATAACGGTTGCCTTGAATCAAGAGAGCAATTAAGTATAACTGATCCTGATGGTGTGAATAATTTTTTTATTGAATCACAAACTCAGGATTCTGGGCATTTTGTTGCTGTTGAAAATTCTACTTGTAAGGGATTTTCCTTCGCGTGTATTGGCAGGGATGTATTATTTCAAGCATTACAGAGGATTATATCTAATGCTATTGGTCATGATGCCTTACCATTGAGATTTGTTAAGATAATTTTTCCGTTTATTTCACCTTATTTGCTCCACCTTGTTAATTCCATTATAACGACATCATCTTTTCCTTTCTATTGGAAAATTGCTAGGGTTGTTCCCATCAAGAAAGAGGGAAATTCTACTGATTTTGAAAACTTACGCCCTATTTCAATACTTCCTGTCTTATCTAAGGTAATGGAAAATATTTTAAAAGACCAATTAGTTGAGTATTTGGATCAAAGGTCGCTGATTCATCCCACTCAATCAGGATTCAGACGGGGCTTTAGCACTACCTCTCTTCTAATATCTTTAACTGATTCGATCAGGCAATTTCTTGACAGTCGTAAGATTGTTGTATTACTTTCTATTGATTTTTCTAAGGCATTTGATAGGGTAGTGCACTCTAAGCTTCTTTTCAAATTGGTAAATTATTTTGGATTTTCCTATCCAGCATGTAATTTAATCAAATCCTACTTATATGATAGGCATCAGTACGTTTCTATTGGTACTTCTTTATCTCACACTCGTCGTATCACGAGTGGTGTCCCACAGGGATCAGTAATTGGTCCGCTGCTTTTCATGATTTATATTAATGACCTCTTACTTGAGTTCAATGGGGTATCTTGTTTACCCTTTGTTTTTGCGGACGATGTGCAATTTGTTTGTTATTCAGATTCTCAGTTTGTGGATGTGTTGGAGGTAGGGGTCAATTACATATTACGTTGTGTTGATTCATGGGCATCTAATAATGGGTTCTGTGTCAATCCAGTAAAAACTAAACTTATGGGGTTTGGATTTCATACTGATAGTATTAGCGTAGCGATTAACGGCATTTCTCTAGAATTTGTAAGTAAAATGAAATGTTTAGGCCTTATTATTGACAACCTTCTAAATTTTTCTCCACACATTGATTTTTTATCGTCACGAGTTTCCTTCCTTCTAAAACGACTTTATTCTTTAAATATTTATCTTCCAAATTTAGTAAGAAGACAAATTGCAACAGCCCTATTAATGCCGCATATTTTATACTGTATTGAAATATTATCAGGAGCTGGGGCTTATGTAATGGGAAAATATAAATTGATATTTAATAGAATTATTCGATACGTCTTTAATTTGAGAATAAGAGATCATGTTTCTTTATATACTTTAAATTTTCTGAAATCTTCTTTTAATAATTTTGTAGGTATTAGGCTGTTATTATTCTTTTATAAATCTATTCTAAGAGGTTATCCTGATTACATAACTGATAAGTTTACCTTCTCTCGTTCAGTTAGAAATCCGCAAATAATTTTTCCAATTAGGCATTTAAACGCTTTTGCGAAATCATTTCAAATTCGGTTATCGAGAATTTGGAATGCTTTGCCGAGAAATTTAAGAATGTTTTCTTACTCGATTCCTAAATTCAAGTCTCTTTTACTGGAATATGCACAATCTCATATGCTAACGAATCGTTAACATTTACTTTTTTTTTTTCCTCTTATAAAACCTTGAAGATTAATTAAAATAGAATTAGTTTTGTATGTTACACTTATTGAAGAGTATGATGCACATATTTTTTACATTTGTAATATTTAAGTTCTTTTTTTTTCCTTTCCTTATTTTTATTTATTTTATTATTTATTTTTTTTAATGTAATATTTACATATTATTTATTGTCTATATAGAAATATTTTTTTTTATAATATGTAGCTTTTATTAACCGTATATGGCCTTATAGGCTCGGTTATGTAAATGAAGAATTAATAAAAAAAAAAAATAAAAAAAAAATTAATATTTGTGTATGCTTTTATGCAAAAATGTGTAATGATTAAATTGATTTTTTTTTCATTTTGGTGGGATTTATTTTGTTTCCAGAAGTGGGATTAATTATTAATGTTCTATTAATTTTTGTCAATATGAAATTTTTTTATAATGGTTCAATAAAATATAAGAAGAA
Organism: Phyto melanocephala; assembly: GCA_941918925.1. Taxonomy (NCBI): domain Eukaryota; kingdom Metazoa; phylum Arthropoda; class Insecta; order Diptera; family Rhinophoridae; genus Phyto; species Phyto melanocephala. Next base: position 36,976,038 of record OW799233.1, read on the forward strand.
TAAAAAATTTTATTGCTTCATTTTAAAAGAAATTTAAGTGAAATAAGACCTTTACGGCTTTATTTCACTTTCAAAGTGCAATAAAACCTTTTTGGAAATAAAGGCCTTATTTCACTCTCCATTGAGAAATAAAGCCTTAAAGGCCTTATTTCGTAATGCGTTATTGCACCCCATCACATATACCCTTTCTCACTTTTGTGTGAAGGGTATAAAAACCGACATATATAGAAATATTGAATTTTTGAAATATTCGGAAACCGGGTTTGACTTCATATTATTCCGCTATTGATCAGATTCTCCAACAACCCTGATTATTTTTTTTAAATTCAACTCAACTAAACGCTTATTGGATTTAAAAAAAATAAATAAATAAAAAGTTGAGTATTTTTGCTTCAATTGTCCTTTTTTTTGCCATTAAAAGTATTTTCGTTCAACATCACAATCATTTGTATGTTGCAGATCTTCTCTGCTGATTTTCCAATTGTTTGTATTAATTAATTTCATAAAGTATAAGACACAATGTCAAGGTGTTCTATATATATGAACTGCTTTCAGTGTATATGTTACCTTTCAGCCTCCAAATACGTATGTACATACATTCACATAGTTATAGCATATGAAAATGAAATACCGAATACATATTAAACAACAATGTTCAACATACTTATATAAAATGAAAGTAAAAGTTTATTATTAACCATTAATGTTTGTACTACGAGTAGTTACTTTCTATATGTATTTTCAATATACATACATATGCACGTACTCGTATACGGACACAATTTTTAGTAAACATTTACAAGTGTATAACGATGATGACGATAATCCACCACAAGCAGAAGCCCAATAACTAACATTGAAAATAGTGCGTAGAACACGTAGAAAATAGAAAAAATTAAATTAATAAGGAGTTGAAAAAAGAACCATACTTAAATAATTTTATTATTTATTTTTAACAAGATTAATGTTGTGGACGGATTATTGCTTAAAAGCTTTTGAAAAAAATGTTTTATATTCATAGATATCGACATTCATACAAATATTCATACGTATTGTACGAAGGCAATTGCGTTTCGTTTTTCTGTTTTTTTATATTTTTTATTACATGATGACATCATGCAAATATGTGTGTATATTTTGTTTGCTACAAACGAGACAAAATAACAAAAGAAAAAAACATGACTAACAAACAATAATTTTTTATTTGTTCTTTCAAACAGGAAAAAATCTATAAATTGATTGAAATGTTTGCCAAAACTAACTGAAAATGTATGGGGAAATAGAGAGGACAAATGTTAAATTAAAATTTTTATTTTCTTTCCTACAATTTGTATACCAATTTCTAACCCACCGTTGCTACATGCAAGTGCAAGTGAAAAAAACCGATGCACTAACACTTTTTTACCAACACAACCACACTTTGGCAACCTGCGACTCAGCTTGCGAAGAAATTTTTACCCTACGTTGCCACAAGCAAGTATTTACTTGCAAGTAGTGTATACGTATTACTAACGAAAATCAGGAGAAATGCCAAAAAAAAAACACAAATATTTTTTGAGTAGCTACACAGCACAGTGCAAGTTCATTTTTAAAATGTCGTCAACAAATAAATTTCAAACAAATTTAAAGCTAATAGCCCTGCTTCAATTGGTAATTAAGTGTTGTCAATAGCAACTATTGAACGTTACCTTTACCCACCGTTTCCCACATGCAAGTGCAAGTGAAAAAAAACCAATACACTAACACTTTTTTACTAACACAACTATACTTTGGCAACCTGCGACTCAGCTTGCGAAGAAATTTTTAAGCAAGTAAAATTTTTACAGTTACGGCAAGTAAAGTGACAAGCCGAAAAACAGTGTAGTCTAATACTGAGTCTTTTGTTAACTCACTAATATATCATACAATTGTGGTAAATAATTCAGCTAATTTTTTGAATAAATATGTGTATATGTATATGAAGAATATTAAGAAAAATTATAAATATTTATTTAAAATGTAATTTTTAATATAAATATCAATTTTTAATAAAAAAAATTATATTAAAAAGTTATATGTCTAAAGGTAACGTTCAATAGTGGCTATTGACAACACTTAATTACCAATTGAAGCAGCGCCATTTGTTTTAAATTTGTTTAAAGTTTATTTGTTGACATTTTAAAAATGAACTTGCACTGTGCTGTGTAGCCACTCAAAAAATTTTTGTGTTTTTTTGGCATTTCTCCTGATTTTCGTTAGTAATACGTATACACTACTTGCAAGTAAATACTTGCTTGTGGCAACGTAGGGTAAATGTTACCCACAACCACTTTTATGATCAGGGGCTCAATTCTCGTTCTGTGAAACTGTGAAATGAAAAAGTTTTTGCATAGCAAAGGGTATGGTAGCACCATATGATATTACACACAAAAACTTTTCATTTGATAGTTTCATAGAAAGAGAATTGATACCCAGGACGCCAAGTTCGGCAGGGATGGGAAAGTTAGTACCAAAATAACTTTTTTTTTTACAAAATTGGATAAGTTTTAATTTCTTTAATGCTCAAACTAAAATGAAGTACAAAGTTCGAATTTTGATCTCAAGCCGAATCCGGTTTTTTAACCTTGTGACCTTGTCGTTGGTCACAGGTAGAAAGGCCCTAACTCAAATAATTGTTACATTACAGAAGAAGCTTAAAATGTAATAGAAACTGTATTATTGTGGTAATTTAATTTGTAAAATTGCTTGTAAAAATTTTATTTTTGATACTATTGCATTGAATTTTTATGTCGAGATGTATTTTTTTGAAATGTGTTGGAATAATTAAAAATCTTAATTTCGTAAAAAATACCAGTTAGGGCCCTTCTACTTGTGACCATCGATATACATACAAGCAATAGCTTTTCATTAATTCAAATTGTTATTTCTTATTTTTGTTACCTCAACTCCGTTGATTTGCTTATTCTTATTTTGTTTATAAAAACCAAAAATTCAACGCAATATAAAATACCACGTATTATGAAAATGAAAGCGACATCAAACACTTGCATGTACTACCATATAATAAGAGAAAATGAATGAATGTGGCTTGATTAACGTCAGCACCGGCACCAAGTGCCATAATCTTACCACAGGATTAAGGTTCTGACGACAAACCAACCGCTCCTCAGTGTCATGTTGTGCACCTTAATCGTGACAAACAGGTGGCAATTTTACCAACATTAATCTTTTTGTGTATTTATAGGCAGCTTGCTAAATAGCTCGGGTTTATCTTAACCCTTAAATTTCTTTTCGCAAATGACGTTGATGAGCAACATAACAGGAATTTTAATCGATCAGGTCACCAAATAAGGGCTTGTGTTGAGAAAAACAACATCACCCCGAAACGTAAAAGGTTTACCGAAGTCCGCAAATCCGCCACCAATGTATCAACCATTAAACCATAATTTTCTATTTCTGTTAAGAAGGCAACAGAAACCAAGAAATTTTAGTGGTTGCCCGAAGTTCACAACGAGTTCAAGCATCAGCTATTAAACCACCGCTGAATCGCATTTCCTACTTGAAAATAAAAACTACAGTCATCATGTGTATTCCGAGAGATATTTTCCAAAAACCAGTCTAGAACAAGTTCTAGGAGCTAAGTGATTCCCGTGGCACTAAATATGTATATCTTCGGTCAGTCTCAAACATATTCTCTTATTAGAGTGATAGCTCGTCCTAGTTTGTAACACGTTTTTACCCCGTACTGACACTACAACAAGGCTAGGACATTATTCACGGTAAGAGGCCACTGCGAAGAAGAATGAGAGATAGTAGCAAAATACAAAAACGAAAATATTTTTTATATGTATTTTTTTTTTTGCAGGAATGGACAAATAAATTTGTTTAAATATTACTCAGTCGATTAGAAACAAAGTGCACTACAATTTGCGAAATTTGTACGGTTGAAAATTCAAATCTTCCGCTCAGTCCAATCGGACATCCTTATAGCTTAACTATGACGAACAACACGTACAATCTCGATGTTTACAGGTGACCTTACCGTATTGCCTTACCGTAGTATAGTGTTCTAATATGGAATCGGCTCAAGAGAAGGAGCATTAAAACATAATCGAAATTGCACTTGTGTTTGAGTTACAGAATTTCTGAAGAACGTATTGACAACAAAGGTACAGTATTCACTGGAAAGACAGACTGGCAGATGCAGTTTGATACTAAGAGAACCAAGAAAATGGAGTATGTAGCACATCACCTGGACATTTTTTGTGTAAATATTTATTTTTAATTCTTTTTCATTTTTTGTTATTGCTTCAAATGTGGATAATGTAGAAAAAAAACAATTTCTCAAATGTAAATGTGTTTTAATTTACAATATGTAAAAGGGCTTCAACTAAAGCTGAAAGTACACAACAAAGCTTTAAGGCGTCAACGCTTTTTACGCATTAGAAATTTCCATATAAAAAGTCTACAAAGCGTAAACACGTTAAAGCGTTTTATATACCCTGACCTTGAATTTTTCGCAGCAGGAGTAGAGAAGCAGACCATAACACCATCTTGGATCTCTTTACCACCCACAATTCACCTTAAAACCCGTCAGGTTTCACTGTCGGATCCTGTTATCCTTTGTTTGCAATATTTGACACAAAATTATATTAAAATAATTCATGTGACCAATTTTATTTGATTTAAATATAACAACTAAATTACAAATAGTAAAAAAAAGTTGGGGTTTTCAAAGCATTATAATTAAATCTTAAAATGGAAACACGTTTATATGTACTTCGAAAAAAGCTTTACTTTGATGCGGTCGTGAAAGTGAATAAATTGGTGAAAAATAGTTCAATTACAAAGTGCATCGAACCTTCTCTTTCTACGCAGCAGGTTTGTAAGGAAGAAAACTAGAAATACTCTATACGTAAGTCTCCCGTTTTCAAACTATAATAGGCTTTAAAAACCAAGCATTCAAGCTTTAAAGCAGGAGCTCGCCACACAAATCTCATATCTTCCGTAAGCTAGTTTGTAAGTGAAACTTTAATGTTTCTCCCCTTTCGTCCAAAGCACTTAATTAAGCATGTACACGTTTTAATTCTTATTAAAAAAAAACAAAATTGCTGCAGTAATTTACTGGAAATCAATAATACTTTTGAGCAATATTTTTTGTGGCAAAAAAGAAAAACTGCTTAAGTCGACATAAGCTAAAATTGCGATTTTTCTATTTATATATTAATGTCTATAGATAATTATCCTTACAGACAATTTAAGAACAATAATCAACTTAGAAAACAAAATTATTGATTATTTAGACAGAGAACAATTTTACATTCAATAAAATATCCATAACTCTATATAGCTTATTAAATGCATTACACATTTTTCCAAATGGATCAGCTTTCGCATAATTTGACCTGAAGTATTTCATAGGCAGGAAATCGGGATGAAATGGGCGGTGTAGAACGTTTATTAATATGTTTGACAGCAGGAAACTAGAATTAATATCACCATTAATTAAATTAAAAAAAAACAACACATTCAACATAGTTCTTCGGCTCTTAAGAGTAGGCAGCTAAATTATAATCACATTATTGCAATCCCAGAATTCAAAACTACCTTTAGGCAAACTTTCAACTATTTGGGACAACTTTACAGGAAGTTATAGCGTGCGTAAAAAATTATTGCGTATATGTTTCATCATTTGGAATAATAACTTATCTAGCAAAATATACTGCACAAAAATTAATATGCTATTTAATTTTTATAGCCCAGAATATATTTAACAGTCTTTATTTTATAGGGTATCAATTTTTAAAAATAAACTCGAAATTTTAAATGTGCTTTCCTGAAAAACTATAAAAACAGACATAAGCGGGATTTCCTTATTGCCACAGTGACAAAAAAGAAAACAATTATAATATTCGTGTCTTTTAAGACCTGTCCACACTATGTACAGTGTTTAGAAAAATCCTTAAAAATTATGAAAGCCATACTGTCAAGGTAGGTAGATAGAAAAGGGGGATGCAGGAAGCAAGAGCCACCTCCAACACCCACACTCGGAGACCAATATGGTCCATTGTGTTTTCCTTTGTATAAGAAGGATAGAGGAATGATTAGAAAAAGAGAGAGAGAGAGAGAGAGAGGGCTGCTGAAGATATAGTAAATAAAAATAAGAAATAGTAAGTAGGATAGAATAGAAAACAAAAAAGTAATACAGATTCCCTACGAGCCCCATTGCATGTTCACCAGCCACCCGACTTCCATGATGAATCCGATATTATTCCCCAGTTTTCACTTAGAAACATCACCCAATTCATCGTGGAATCGTCTACCTAACCACTTAAGTCTATGATTCTGTAGCCTCGAGCAGTGACAGACAGTCTCTAGCTCCTCCTCATCCTCACACATCCTACAATAATCCGGAGTGCCGGATTTCATCTACTAATCCTAGCTCTCACAGGACAGTGCCCTGTAAAAACCCCAATAGTGACCCTTAGACATACCCTATCCAGGCCCAGAAGTAACGTAGAGTCCGCTCAGTTAAACTTGGGCCATAAAGACCTTAACCTGCAGTCCTTTCTCTTCCTCCACGTCATATTGGTGCCCTAATAAGCCCAAAATAGTAACCTATCGGAGGCGTCACCATGTTCTCTTCGCAATTTCATGCCGACAATTCCATTGTGCCTTGGTGCCTAACACAATCTGACATTGGAGAGGCTCATGATCCTATCGAGTGCTCTCCTGCACTTCCTTCAAGGCTTTCAGCGCCGCCTGACCGTCAACGTATAGAGTAAGCCATACTCTCAAGGTTAAATACATACATATTAAGGTATGAATTTTTAAGATTGTACAAGATATTGATTTTACACGATTATACATCTGTGGCTTGGAGCTAAAAGGGCCTATGTCACTTTTTTGCTCTTTTGAGGTTATCATTGCATTTAATTTGTTTTCTTGCTCTTTTTCATTATGGTAAAACAGCTAAAGTCATACTTAACCCAGAACAGATTCATAAATAAAATACTGGCCAATGTCACTATGAAAGCATCTATAAAAGTTAAAGTTCAATTCCAATTTTCTCAAAAGTAAATATTTTGACATTGGCCCTTTTAGCTCCAAGTCACAGACATAACATCTCATTTTCTATAAGTTTTTGACGTGTCACAATGCTCAGTATAATAGTGTAGAGAGAACTTTAAAAACAAATACACAGACATTTTTTTTTAAACTTAAAAAATTATTTCATTAAACTAGAAAAACTTGAAATCAAAATAAATGTTTGTAATTAAAATGAAATTAATATTTTAAACTGAAATTTCGCAAATGGTGTTCTATGGAGAAAATAACACGAACTCAAACAAACAAACACACACACGCGCAATTCATTAGATAAAAAGCTTTAAAAGCACAATCGTGTTTAATTAAAATAAAAAATACACGTTAAAAGCAAAAGTAGTATAAACAATACGATAAAACAAATGGCAAAACATACAGTTTTAAAGTTATAAATTAACTTAATTTAGAACAAAAATTTCCTATACAACAACTAGTATATAAAATATTGAGGGCCATTATAACAACTTGACTTTAGTTAAAGGTAGGATTTTTTACGCCCGTTAAATAGCTTTGCATTATGACAACTTAAATTTTTTATTGTTATTAAAAATAATAATATTTAATGGATAAAAACATAATAAGTGAAGTCTTTCTTATGCGAAGACATTTATCGGTACGACAATTATGGCCCTGAGTCTTTCAAACTAAGGTATTCCCCGCTTTAAATATTTGCTAAAATAGTTTACAATAATTGTAAGTTCTCAGTAGACTTTAAAAAAACAAATGTTTGGCTATGCTAATTAGTACTGATACGTACTAATATGTACTTACTAATTGCGGGATTGTGCACAATTTTTTTTTAATAAAAGGTCCGCCAAATAACTTTTTTTTTTGAAAATACTATAAAAAAAAGTGTAGCTTTGGCTGTGTGTCACGTAGCGCCGTCCTGTTAAAACTTAATGCTGCCAATATCCTCCTCTTCAATTTTTGTGAACAAAAATTCGTTCAACATGGCCCGATAACGATCGCCATTGACTACGGCCACTCCTTGCTCATTTTCGAAGAAAAATGGCCCAATTATGCCTCTGGACCAAAATTCGCACCAAACAGTGACTCGTTTTGGGTGTATCGGCTTTTCAATGTATGCGTGCGGGTTTTCTGTGCCCCAAATGTGACAATTTTGCTTGTTTACATACCCGCCAAGATCAAAATGAGCTTCATCTGAAAAGATGATTTTTTGGCAAAATCGGCCAAAGTAGTGTCGCAATATTTCCCAGCGTTGTTCAACCATATTCGTTCAGCGGAAGGATAAAACTACTTATCTGTCAAATCAGACATGAGCTTAGTGTTACCATTCACGAAATAAGCACTAGTTGAAAAAAAAACGTTTGATGGCGGACCCCTTTATAAAATCGTTAGAGGGTTTGTTGGTAACGCATGATTTAAAGAACCGTAATAGCTACCAAACTGAAATTTACCAAAGTTTCTAATCGATCATTGTAATATTTTTGTTTTTTATTTTGAATCCATTAAAGCGGAAATCGAATTATTTACAAATTTTTTACTAATAATCCAAAACGTCAGTTATCAGGACATAAATGAAAGAAAAATTTGAATCTTTTGAAACTCGCAAGCATTGGGAACGTCTAGAGATTATATCGATTCCAAGCCATCACGCCATAATCGGAAACGAAGAAGCCGACAAATTATCCAAAATTAGATCAATTTAGAATTGTATAACGTTGGAAAATCATAAACACTTTGAGCGGTTCAAAAACGAACATTAAGTTTGGGCGATAGAGGAACACGTGAGAAAATGTCAAAATGCTAATGTCGGTAAGGTGACAAACATACTATGAGGTGATCTTAAGAAATCAAAGGAGATTTTGACACTGATAAGACCAACATTTAGAAGATTAACAACACGCAAAGAAAAACCATGGTAACGACATGATCACGATGGTCATATTATATTCTCTATACCAATATTTGGTTGCCGAAAACAAATAATAGTTAAATTTATTTTATTTTATCAAAGGCTTTGTCACGATAATCAAGCGTTTATTTGAGTTTTATCATTTAATGTTTACTTTTCGTATAAATTTCGATATGATTGCCGTTTTAAAATAGTATGATTTAAAAAAATTTTTATGACAAAAAAAAACATTATATTCAAAAGCATTTAAAATTACAAATAATTATTAAATAATATGTGAGACAACAGTATGATTAGAAAGCAATCCAGCTATGATTGACAATATGCCGAACTTGAAATACTTAAGGAATTTGAATTCAATGAAATTACATTGAAGGTACTGGGTTCTTGACCTAGTCAATATATTTATTAACGAAATTGGGATTATGGTTTTTATTATGCCATTTGGGCATACGTGTATACCTGTGATGGATTTGGCCTTTTAGAGTCTCTCTTTTTCAACCTAACCTAAGTTGTACACCCAAGAAATTGAAAAAAAAAAAATTTTTTTTGTTTTACTAAAAATTTTTAAATTTTGAGTGACTTCGTTTAGAAGAACCGTTGTGATTTTTTTAAAAAATGTTGGTTTTTGTATTTTCACGTTTTTGTCAAGATCGGTCAATGGATTGATTTTTAAGTTTTTTTTTTATATTTGTTTAGGCAGGTGGCGCTGTAGTTAAATTATTATTCAGCCTTATTGTCAGTGGCGTTGTCGTATTTTTTGGTACCGTGTAATATTTACGACAATGTAAAATGAATGAGACCTTGTCGTATTTCTGTCTTTTTCGACACAAAAACGACACGAAAACGCCAATGACAATAAGGCCGATTATTAGATTCTAAATTTATATTGGGATCAGCAACTCGATTTAGGTTCAGCAAGTAATACCAATACATATCGAGGTTGCTGGCGGTATTTACGGGTCACTGGATGTTAGGCAAACATGCTAGTCGACTCGGACTTCCATCGAACGAGCATTGTCGCAGCTGATAGAGAGAAGGAGGAATCGGTTTTCCACCTTCTCTGCGAATGTCCTGCACTGGCGGCTAAAAGACACAGATTTCTGGGCGAACACATACTGGATGGCCTCTCTGCGATATCTGAAGTTGGACTGAATTATCTACTGAGATACCTTACGGCCACGGGGTGGATCTAGTACCCTTACTGTTGGATTTATTCCGAGATACATTAGGAGCTGACGAGTGATGTCTGTCAAAACGGAGTCATATAGACTCTACTTGACTGTTGGCGTGCAGCGAACTACCACGATAACCAACCAATACCAAGTTATAAAATTTTAGGAGTAATTTTTTTGTATAATTATAATTATGTGATCGAAAAATTCTCCTTATTTTTCGAAATAGTAAAAAAAAAAATTAAAAAAATAAAGCTGACAACCCCACTTATAATTGATTATTAATTTAATAAAACAAAATTAACAAAATAGAAATAGTTCTAACAATTAAATATATGAATGGTTAATAAAAATTTAAATGTTTTGTTTAAAACAAATGCTTAAACATAAAATTACATTGAATTGTTTACTCAACAAAATGAATGAGTCATTTTTAATTTGTTGTATTTTTTTATGTTTTTTGTTTATTAAACATTAAAATAAATCAGAAAGAATTAGGGAACTATACAAATGAAATAGTTTGTTTCTCAAAAGCATTAACACTAATTGACGTTACATAAATAAATAATTTTTTTGTTTCGAAAGTGTTTAAAAAATAGATACAAAAATATGTAAATTGAAGTGTTTGTTACTGTACATTTAAAAACAACAGATTTAAATTTAAATATTTCGATCAAGATATCTGTGGCGATAAGGATAAACTGCTTATGTCTGATGGTGTCGTTTTTTTCAAAAATTAACTTTAAAAATTGTAAGATGATTTTTATAAAATAACTAGCAGAACACGGACCATTCTGCTGGCCACCACAAATTTTTTGCATTGTATTCATAACACACCCTTCTCCCCCTTTTCAGTTCCAATTAGAAAGACCGATTGTCATTGTACATATAAGACGTTACGATACATTGCTTCGTAACGTTTAAAGTGACATGGAACATGGAGGGCATTTTGATGATATTTGTATGGGAATATATAGGAACCACTGGCCCAATTTCTTGCAAACTTCTCATAAACCATCTACAGACCATCTCGAAATTTTGGTAGAAATCGGTCTTAATGGGTAAACAAACAATGCGTAAGTATTGCCAAAGTCTTCATTGTGAAATACACCTTTTACCTCGCGCTTTTCTGTCAAAATTAAAAATGTCACGCAAAGTGACGAAGTTTTATCTGACATGGTCTTTTACTTTCTAAAATGAATTGTGATTATTTTTCGCAATCAAATTTGTACCAAATTAAAGATCTTTTGAAAATCTTTAGCACCAAATACATGGTAGCGCATTCAATGACAAAAACACTATAATTTTAGAAGTTTTACTTGAAATATAATTGATATGATGATATTTAAAGATCTAACAAAAATCTTGCATAATTTTGAAAATGTTCCTTTTCCTTTTAAGTACCTTTTATTTGGTACCAAAATTGACCTCCCATAAGAATCCTAACTTTCGCAATACGGTCGATTGTACTGTGGCAATAAGCGGCAATATTTCTTTCCCGAAAAGAAAACGCCATAAATTAGATTACAAACTAAAATGATTTATTATTCCAAATGATATTGTGCATTGTAAAAATACAGAAAATAAGTAATTACGCCATAACTTCCTAAATGCTGTGTGTTTCAACATTAGTACCCCTCTGGGGCTGAGCCTAATCCCTAGTCTACGCTAACAAGCCCAACAATTTGTATGAGCTCAAAGTTAATATTTGAAAGGCTATTGCCGTTAAATTAAACCGACCATTTAAAGCACTGCCAGCGAAGCGCTTTTTCGTGCATAATGACATAAATAAAACTTGAAATTACAGCCAGAAATAATTTAGTATCTCACAGTGCGTAGTTGTTTTTTGACAATTTTTTTTTTCTAAAGTACGTATTTAGTCTTCTTATATTTTATTTTAACAAGTTTTTTTTTTTAATTTAAAACATTCTTCATAAAATTAGGTAAAAGTTTTTGTTCGTAATTGATTTTCTTTTAAACCATGATTCATTTTGCACTCCCATACTTAACGCAGAATTAGTAGATTCGTGTCGTTCTACTTTGCAACTTTCAGTCATTTCTATCGACTAATTCTGCGAACTAAAAAAAAGTCAACGATTTTCAAGAACAACATAGTACATGGGCGTTGTAAGGTGTTTTTATTTACTTCATTTTGTTTTGTTTTGTTTGGTTTTTTTTTTTTAATTAGGCCACTTTAGAGATTTAAAAGAGAATAAAGATTAAAGAGCTTAAAAGCAACGATTGCACAGAAAACTTTCTAAAATATTTGTTACTTTTATTTAAGAAAATTGTTTGATTTTTTTATTTTTTTTTTCCAATTTTTGGTGTTGCTTTTTATGGAAATTAGATAAAAACAAGTTGGAGAAGAAGAAAAATTCTACACAAATTTTGTTGAGAGTGTGTTTGTTGGTGGAACAAATATTTATTATTGTTGGCTGTTGTCTGTCGAGTTTTTTTTTTGCAGGTATGTATGTATGTATGTTGAATACGTAAATGAAGTGATGATGTCATCTAAAAATTTTGGATATTAAAATTAAAAAATAAAATTGCTTAGAATTATTATTTTTTTTTAAATTTAATTTAACAATTTAAGAAAATATTTTTTAAACTAACTTTTCTTTTTAAATAAATTTTTTTTTATTTTCTTAACCGCACCCAAAGGAATTTTTTTTTAAGTTAAGCTATAACGTTTTAAAAATGATTTCTTCTTAATACACAATTTAGCACTTGTCTGTTTTATTGTATAAAGTACATACATACATACATACTTAAACAAGTACATATATTTTTGCACTTAATCTTTATTTGATCTCACATTTTTCTTTTTTTTATTATTTTGTTTGAGTTTTATTTACAAAAAAAAATTAAAATAAAAGAAAAAAAATAAATTCTATTTACCAGTAAATATCAAGTATTTATTATAGCAACGATATTAACGCGTTGAAATTTGCAATAAGACTGAAACGATTTTCTCTGCCACAACGATTTTTATAAATTTCAATAAAATTCAGAGAACAAAACGACAGTGAACGAGAAGAAAAAATACTTAAAATACAAACAATACAATGCCGGCTCTACTATAGGTACGATTTATATGTAAAAAAAAAATATTGTTTAATTGGTATGTAGTACAAGTATTCGGCTCCCCTCCCTGCTTCTCTGTGCCCGATGTTTTGACAAAATTTGTATTGTACCGGTCTATGTGGTTGTTAATGACGTCATTATATTGAGCATATCTACAAATGGAAGCTTCCAAAAGGCTAACGAACACAAGAGAAAAGTAAATTGAAATTATTATAAAACAAAGAGTATCATCACATATTTCAGAAAATCTACAACGTACTTATATAGTTTCTATAAATTGTTTGCTGTTCGTATGTTTTATTTTAAATGTTTGTTAAAATTTTTATTATTGTAAAACTGTGTCAAAGTACATGTAATATAGTCTTTTCCGCTGCTCCTCTTAAGTAATTTGAACATGTTTGCACTTAAGTTAGTTGTATTTAACTAAAGTGACTCATGTTTAAGGTTTATTCCGTGTTGCTTTTATAAGTTCATTTTAAAAAATTAAACTATTTATGGCTTGTTTTAATTTTGATCTAAATTTTAAAACCACTACAGCATTAGTAGGCATTATTATTATTTAAGCACAAGGTTTGTAACTCTTGGATTTAGATGTTGTATACATATACTTACTACCAAAAAACTTCATTACCAAATAGCGCTTTTCAGAGCTTATCTAAAAGGCACTATTTTTATATGCGATGTCCCACTTTGTAGATCACTTTTTTAAAAACAATAAACGCCTACCAGAAACAGCTTAACCATGCCTCCTAGGTTGATCGAACAGTTATTATTCGACCGTTTTTAAACGGTTTTTTATGTTTTGTCGAATTCGAATATTTTTTTAAATGCCCATTTTTCGAATATCGCATAAATCGGTTATTTTGGTACAAATAAACCGGTTATTGTTATGAGCTTAACAGTAGTATTTAATATATATGCACACACCACAATGCCCTACAAAAGTCAATCATAAAGAACACATTCTGAAGGATTCGTTTTATTTAGAAAAGTGTCATAAGTGAAAGTGTCTGAAAGGCTGAAAAGATTACTTGGTGCTTCATATTTTAGAAGTCCAACATGTATGCTAAATAAAAGGCCAATTTTCAATGTCAAGTTTCACAAAAACTAAGAAAAAAATAGATAAACATACTTCAAATAATTTAAACGTCATTTTGTTTTTAAAATTTGAATTCTAAATTTTGAATTATTATTATTTAAATTGAATAATTTTTTTTTTTTTTGATTTTAAAATTTAATGGCAGATGTACATAACCAAAAAGTCATGGTATTCACTTTAGTTCCTTCTCCGTGGAACGACCTATACATCTGTATAGGAAGTCGGAGACATTAAAACAATAAATAAAATTGAGTTATATGGTTCTCCTCCAGTTACAAACGTTGATTCAGGCACCGCAAGTCGACCTATACCTGTGTCGGAGACACTCGAACAATAAATAAAAATTGAGTTTTATGGTTCTCCTCCAGTTACAAAACGCTGGTTCAGCTACCGCAAATCGACCTATACCATTGTATAGGAAGTCGGAGACATCTGAACTATAATTACTGCTGAGTTTTATGGAACTCCTCCAGTCACATTTAAATTGAGTTTATATGGTACTCCTCCAGTCACAAGTAAATTGAGTTTATTTGGTACACCTCCAATTAAAATGAAAGCATGCGGTATCCAAAGCATAGTTACGCGACAAAAAAAAGCATAGTTGCGACAGTTAACCACGCGAGAGTGAGTCGCAAAACTCTTGTTAATTGAGTAATGTGGTCTCACATATGTAAAGTTGTTAACTAGTACTGTTCAACTCATAACAATAACCGGCTTATTTGTACCAAAATAACCGGTTTATTCGATATTCTAAAAATGGAAATTTTAAAATATTCGGCTTCGACAAAACTAAAAAAAAACGTTTAAAAACGGTCGAATAATAACCATTCGATCACCCTAGTAGCGTGCAATTTAATAGCAGCAAACATTGTTTACCGTATTTTTTTTTATTGAAAAATCTGTTAAATTTTATATTAAATAAATTATATTTCATTTACATGCTATAAAAATTTTGTAAAAAATAAAATAATCATAAAACATAAACTTAAACAGAAATATCGTTTACAATAAAATCAGTTCTATTATTTTTCATTTTTAAAACAAAATTGATTAATGAATTTGCTTAAGCAAAAAAAAAAAAACTTTTAAATTACAATACAGAAATTAACCCATTACCGCTCACTGTCCCCATGTGAGGACAGTTGTTTAACTGATGGCATTTATAAAAGTAACCGTTAGTCTCTCAATGTTAAAACAAATATCGTTTCTAAAAGGTTCAAAAAAATTATAACAAAACTTGCAAGTTGCTACAAGAAGTTTAAGTGTTAATTTAAGTTCTTGTAATTGAGCATTTGAATTCGATTTATTTTGTTAATTTAAGAACTGTTATATTTTAATGTAAAGTTGCATTAAATAAAAAAATAACAATACATTTTTCTCCATAGAGTGTGTGAATGATTTTAAGATCGTTTACAAAAAGAAAAAATTTAACGGTTTTTTATAAAGTAATATTTTGTCATGCTGTCCCCAGTTGGGGACAATGGGCGTTACAGATATATATTTTATTTGTTTTTTTAGATTTTTCAATATATACAAAATAGCACATTGCAATACCTTTAGAGGACAAATTGATTATTTGCGACTTCATGAGGCCGTTAAGGATATTATGGAAAACGGTGACGTTGATGATGAATATAATATTCTAGTTCGTATCAGGTGATGCCGATTTATCTAGTAATGAAGACGAAGAAAATTACGAAGACCAATTGTGTATAAATATGCCAAACGACATGCCAAGAAAAATTGAGCTTGTATGCAGAAATGAAGAGGAATTTTCTGATTTATATGGGAATGAAAGTGGTAATAAACCACTCTCTAGTTTGTTAAAAAATTACAATGCAAGAAGTTCAACGTAATTTTGGAGATCCTAAGTGGAGACATATTTTACCATCTTATAGTGCAACGTTTAATACAATCTTACTACACGCATTTTGATTGAAAAAGTATTTAATTTCGACGTAAATAATTTAATAGTTAAGAACAGTATTTTATATGTTATCCAAAATAACCGACACAACTTTAGCGTAGATCGCGATGACCTGAAACATTTTTAAGGACTTTACTGTTAGACGGATATGTCCACCTACCTTCAGAGCGCGATTATTTCAATTTGGATGAAGACTTAGGAGTTCCTTTATATTTTAAATCCAATGAGACGCCAATTGGAAATTAAGAAAAACTTGCACTTTGCGGATAACAGTCTTGCCAGAAGTTCAAAGAGTTGTTAAGTCTCCTCTTGCAAAAATTTCCATAGTACCTGCTGATCATATCGTAAACTTTGATAACTTTTTTTACCAACATATTTTTTTACCAATATATTTTACGTTTTGATAAAAATAATAAATTTACAATAGTACATTGGAAGGATAATAACGTCATGATCATGGCAAAGAATTTTATACATCCACAAAGAAAAGTAAGAAAATGCTGAATTTAATAAATTAATTGCAAATTTTTACCAGTGAATGGAAGGCATCGACGAAATGGACCAAAATATATTAGAAATATATTACAGAGTATCCATTAGAGGAAAAAAGTGGTGGTGGTGTATTTTTACCTATATTTATTCTAGATTTGGCGGCAAGTAACGCTTACCGGTTATATGTTTTGTTATATATAGAACTTCAATGGACCAATTATCGTTTAGTAGAAATATTACCAGGGCGTATTTAACTCTTAAAATTAAAAAAACGTCCTTCTACTTCCATCGCAGTTGTTGCTGATTGAAGAAATAATGGCCATAATCCTAAAAAAAATAATAGCTAAAACGCCCGTTGTCCCCATATGAGGACACTAATTTTTCTAAAAAACCGGCAGTTTCTTCTTGGGCGGTAATGGGTAAAAAAAATCACAAATGAATATTAAAGTTATAAACTTAATAATTTCGCTTTATTTTACTTCCTCTTGAATCACTATTATGAAATTTAATTATTTAGCGTACAACAACTACACACATATTAAGAGACAAAAATACAAACAAAATAATAAACAGCATCATTATTGAATACAAACGATTTTGAACGTGAGTATGTATGCATGTATGAAAAAAAAAAGAATCTAAATAAGTAATACATATCAAGATACACCTTGGAATTAATTGATGAATCACAATACAATAACAATTACACATTAAATAGAAATAGAAGAATTATTTTATAACAAGATGAATTAACTACGTATTTATATAACTTAACATATAATCGAGGGTAAATATTTTGTAATAAAAAGAAATCCCAAAAATGAGAGTATAAAAGTAAATTTAAACACGTAATAAACAAAGTCGAAATTCTTGCTATCCTACTAATACAGGGTGGCTGATGAATTTCGCTACACATTAAGAAACTCAAAAAACTTTTTGTAAAGCTTATGTAATTTATTTTTAAAAAATACATTTAAAAATAGGAGGGTTGCAACGCGAATTGCTTATGTCGGGTGTCCCAACTAGAACGCAATTTTTAAATTTGGCGCCATTCGAAGTGGTATTGTTTGACATTTGAACAATTGTTATTGTTTGCTAGTAAAAGGTACGAGGTTAGTAAAAATGGAGCGCTACACGAATGAACAACGCATTCTCATTGTGAAATTGATTTACCAAAATGGTGAAAATTTTGGGGCTACAGTTCGCAAATTGCGATCATCCCATTTCCATCTTGATGGCTTCGTCAATAGGCAGAATTGTGGCATTTGGGGTTAGGAAAATCCTCGAGTGATTCACGAGAAGCAAATGCATCCTCAACGTGTCACTGTGTGGTGTGGTTTTTGGACTGGAGGAATCATTGGACCTTTGTTTATGAAAATGAGGCAGGTCAAGCGCAAACAGTCAATGGTGTTCGGTATCGTGAAATGATAACCAGTTTCTTCTTGCCTAGAATTGAAGAAATGAATGTGGAGGGCATGTGGTTTCAACAAGATGGCGCCACATGTCATGCAGCCAGAGAAACAATTTAATTGCTGCATCAGTCATTTCCCGGTCGTGTTATTTTGCGTTTGGGAGACCAGAATTGGCCGCCTAGATCGTGTGATTTAACACCTTTAGATTTTTTTCTTTGGGGTTTTTTGAAGTCGATGGTTTACGCGAAAAAGCCGACGACGACTCAAGCTTTAAAAGAGGAAATTGGACGCTGCATTAAAGAAATACCGTAGCGGTGGGGTGCAATAACGCCTTACGAAATAAGGCCTTTAAGGCTTTATTTCACTTCCAATTGAGAAATAAGGTCTTTATTGCGGAAAAGGCTTTATTGCACTTTGAAAGTGACATAAGGCCTTTATTGAAATTTAGCCAATGGTGCAATAAAGCCTTTATTTTATATTTTTTGATTCTTTTGTTACGCTGTTCAATTTATTGTTTTTTGTTGTTGTTGATAACAATCCAATATCTTTAAACAACTGCTAATAATGATGGGGTGCAATAACGCCTTACGAAATAAGGCCTTTAAGGCTTTATTTCTCAATGGAAAGTGAAATAAGGCCTTTATTTCCAAAAAGGTTTTATTGCACTTTGAAAGTGAAATAAAGCCGTAAAGGTCTTATTTCACTTAAATTTCTTTTCAAATGAAGCAATAAAATTTCTTATTCTTCTTATATTTTATTGAACAATTATAAAAAAAATTTCATATTGACAAAAATTAATAGAACATTATTAATTAATCCCACTTATGGAAACGAAATCACACCAAAATGAAAAAAAATCACTTAATTCATTACACATTTTTGCATAAAAGCATACAGAAATATTAATTTAACTGCAACAATATTGAAAATCTTTGCTTTATAAAGTTTTTTGCGTGGCGGCCTGCGGCCGCTCTTAGGAGTTTTCTCCTCCATGGGACGCGGCAGGTGGCTTCGCTGAATAAAGTTTCCCTGCGCGCGTCACACTACGGAAGATAATGAGACGCGCGCAGGAAAACTGTATTCAGCGAAGCCACCTGCCGCGTCCTATGGAGGAGAAAACCCCTAAGATCGGCCGCAGGACGCCACGCAGAAAAACTGTATTAAGTGAGATTTAGGTGGCTTTTTCCTACGTAGTGCATAAAGTCCATGGACATTATGTCACTATTTGTGTGTCACAATGTTCATGGACATTATGACATGCCACCGAAAATATATACTTACATGTTCATTATGAGCAATATGTATTATTAGCAGTTGTTTAAAGATATTGGATTGTTATCAACAACAACAAAAAACAATAAATTGAACAGCGTAACAAAAGAATCAAAAAATATAAAATAAAGGCTTTATTGCACCATTGGCTAAATTTCAATAAAGGCCTTATGTCACTTTCAAAGTGCAATAAAGCCTTTTCCGCAATAAAGACCTTATTTCTCAATTGGAAGTGAAATAAAGCCTTAAAGGCCTTATTTCGTAAGGCGTTATTGCACCCCGCCGCTAATAATACATATTGCTCATAATGAACATGTAAGTATATATTTTCGGTGGCATGTCATAATGTCCATGAACATTGTGACACACAAATAGTGACATAATGTCCATGGACTTTATGCACTACGTAGGAAAAAGCCACCTAAATCTCACTTAATACAGTTTTTCTGCGTGGCGGTCTGCGGCCGATCTTAGGGGTTTTCTCCTCCATAGGACGCGGCAGGTGGCTTCGCTGAATACAGTTTTCCTGCGCGCGTCTCATTATCTTCCGTAGTGTGACGCGCGCAGGGAAACTTTACTCAGCGAAGCCACCTGCCGCGTCCCATGGAGGGGAAAACCCCTAAGAGCGGCCGCAGGCCGCCACGCAGAAAAACTTTATAAAGCAAAGATTTTCAATATTGTTGCAGTTAAATTATTTAAGTGAAATAAGACCTTTACGGCTTTATTTCACTTTCAAAGTGCAATAAAACCTTTTTGGAAATAAAGGCCTTATTTCACTTTCCATTGAGAAATAAAGCCTTAAAGGCCTTATTTCGTAAGGCGTTATTGCACCCCATCTACCGTAGCATTTATGCAAAAAGATCATTGAAAATTTCATTAAAAGATCGCGTGTGTGCCAGCAAAGCCGCGGCGGCCATCTGCACGATATATTGTTCCATACATAACCTCATTCTGTCTACTTTACGATATAATAAAGTTTCACGATTTTTTTTTAAATATCTGTGTTTTATTTAAAATTTAAAAATTGCGTTCTAGTTGGGACACCCGATATTATCGTTTGAATGGATTGCTTTAAATCATCCAAATCCTGTTTGCAACAACCCCACAAAAAAGTCAGGTGCAATAAGGTCAGGAGACCTGGGGGCCAACAGAATGTAGAGTTTCTTAAAATCAGCTTATTGGGAATCTTCGCCGCAATTCTGTCACAACAGGCGTGGCTATGTGACAAGTTGCCCCATCTTGTTAAAACCACACAGATTTAAAAGGAATTCTCTTTCGGCGTAGTTTAAGAAAGAAAAACTCTTTTAATATCTGTAAGTAACGGTCTCTATTGACCGTAACAGTAAAACCGTTTTCTTCGGAAAAGTAATGCCCGACAATGAACCTTGATGAAACTGCACACCACACTGTGACGCGAAGTGGATGCAATTGGAGTGTCTGTGGCTTAGAAATACTCCATATTCGACAATTTTATTTGTTAACATTGCCGTTTAAATTAAAATGTGCCTCGTCAAATATAAAAATGCGGTTCAAGAAGGTTTTATCCTCTGCCGCCTTTTAAATGATTTTCACGCAACATTCCAAGCGAATCGGAAAGTCTGTTGTGTTCAGTTTGCTTGCTAATTGAATCTTATATGGAAATAAGTTTAAATCTTAATGCAAAATTGTCTGCAGTGACTGTCTGCTGACTCTTATTTGAGCAGATAAGCTCCTTGTCGAAATTCTAGGATCGGATTATATGGCAGCAGCTACAGCAGCGATAGTTTCCTGCGTCCGAACTGAGAGATCTCTATGATAAGCCTTTTTTGTGCCACGTTCGGCAAAATTATTCACGAGCCTCATTATAGTCCATCTGCTTGGAGGAATGCTGCCAAACGTGCGCCTATATTCTCTTTGGACGGAAACTACGAACTTTAAAGCGTAAAGCGGCCCAATTCTTCATTTTCGTTAAATCTAATGATCAATCTATTAAATAAAAATGGAACAGATTGGTTACACAGAAAAAAAGTTATTACGTTTTTTTTTTTGGTAGCAGACTTCATCTGCCACTCTGTATAATACATGTGAATGTTTGTTTGTATGTATTTGGATTTTTGTAATTAAATTACGAGAAAATGGCACGCAGAGAATTAACAACCTAGATTAACACATATCATCCCGATAACTACGTAGACGATGTCGGGGCCACAAGATTAGTCTTATTTATGTAATAAATATGCATGTTTGAATGTTTGGATCTTTGTTACTCAATCACGCAAAAACGGCAAAACGGAACTAAATGAAAGTTATCACACAGCTAGATAACAACCTAGATTAACCGTAGAATATAGTTCATCACGCAAGCACACGCGACAGACTGATTCATTATCGTACCTAAAATTTGGACAGTAGGTTACTCTTCTATATAAATATATTCAAGCTTAAGGGGATAAATTGGGTGAATTCGGTAATTTTATATCTGATAAACTAAAAAACAAGATATATTTTAGCTTGAAAAGGCAATCGTTCTCTACCCAAAAAGTAATTTGACAATTGTCTGTTTTTTTTTTTAATCTTGAACCGATTAAACTTTATTTTGGTACCGAATGAACCATCCAAAAAAGGGGTGAAAAAGGGGAAAAAAGTTGAATAGTGTTATTTACTAATGTATAAGGGAAACAAACTATCTCTTTGGGTTGGTACATTTTAGATCAAGAATTTTAAAACTAAGGGCTGATCAAAGTAACGATTGAACACCATATATGCTATCCTTACAACCTGAATTTATATAAAGGATACCTTTTAGCTAGCACAGATCATGGGGTAAAACTTTAGAGAATGATTGAATGATGATCTATTGATTTAAATGTTGTAACTGTGTTTCTTCAGCATCATTGGAAGTTGCTCGAGGGCGTGACAATTAAATTTTTATTATTCAATAACACCCATCAAAAAAAGACATACAAAAGAAATGCATGAGTTCAACCCATAATGAAGAGGTTCAATTAAGGTGAAACATGCATGATGTTTACATTAACGTGTCATTGGAGTGTATGTGTTTATATGAATATATTAACAAAATTCACTTCATTCTAATAAGTGCATAGAACGCATGCATAGTAGATGAAAAGAAACCCATGTTTCATGAGTAAATAATGTTTCTTTACATGAATTGTTTAAGATTTTTCGCATGCGTTTTAAAGCATGTATTTTGAAGCACATCATTAAAGGCTAACTATTTTGGATTTGGAGAAGGCATTTTTCATGCCTCCTTTTGCATTTATGAGTTAGAAGTCATGAAAAATGTTATTCACATTAAACTAGTGCAAAATTTTTTTGCTGGGCATATAAAAGACTTAACGGATTTAAATGAAATTTGGGGCACAGATAGAAAACAACCTGAATTAACATAAATGCTACCCTTCGTCCCGATTAATACGCAGACGAAGTGAAATAAGTGAATATACATTCATAAGATAGTGATAAAGCTGGTTATTCTTTAGCATCCAAGCTATTAAACTTCGTTCGTTTAATAAAATTTCTTATTATTTTTTAACAGACTTTGCTGAATTTACGTTTTATCATGGAAAATTTATTCATCAGTCTTGTTTTGTCAACTGATTATTTTTTTCTTTGCTTATTTTAAACTTCATCTGTCAAAGTCCATAAATAAAAAAAACTATTTTCTTTCTTTCATTTCAAACATCAAACTTAATATATAACAAGTAAGAGCACTATATTCGGCTGTGCCGAATCTTTTATACCCACCACCAGTTTTCCGTTCTTTTGTAGCTAGGGTGTTTTTCCCGAAAATTTTTGTTTCCCGGAAATGCGAGATTTATTTTTTAAAAGTAAATGTGTTTTTAATTAAAAAAACCTTTTATTAAAAAGCATAAAATAGTTTATAATGTAAAAAATAACTTCAAATGTATAAAAATCACTAAAGAAACTTGAATTTAAAATATAAATTGAGTAAAAATATTTTTTATTGAATAAAATATTATTCTCTGGATACGAGATCAAATATGAGCACAAAAAAACAAAAATACAGGTACTTCAGCTATGAGATCAAAAATAAAATCATTAGAATTCAATTTAAATATAAACAATATAAACATCTGCTTTCGAATCGTAGCCACCTTTTTTATTTCCCGGGATCCCGAAAAATAATCCCGGGAAATCGGGAAGATTAAATAACTCAAATTCCCGGAAAATAACCTAATTTATAGCACAAAATGTTTTTGTTTGTTATTAACAGTAATCGCTATGCAATAATCTCTTCATACTACAATATGTATCACTTTCTTTGTATAACTTCGAAATGCTAGTAAAATGTTTTCGTAAATTTAGTCTTTCAATGAAAGTGGGCGCTAAAGTAGGCGTGTTAAAGTTGTTTCTACTAATGAATGCAACTTAGATGTTTCACTACAGTCCTTTATTATTCCAAAATCTTTATTCATAGACGAATTATAAAAATTTGGGATAAACCGTTATATGGTAGGTAGGCGTTAAAAAGGGCATGTCACCTTCATTTTCTGGCATAACAATAACATTGACTAGAAAGAAACATGTAGCAAATTTCATCATCATACCTCCAAATTGGTCGGTTTTATGAGCTTTTATATTTCGTTAACAGTTGATAACGAGAATTGTGGCTGTAATAGTAGGCGTGTCGAAGTTGTTGTAGTCTTTCAATGAAAGTGGGCGTTAAAGTAGGTGTGTTGAAGTTGTTTCTACTAATGAATGCAACTTAGATGTTTCAATATAGTCCTTTATTATTCCAAAATCTTTATTTATAGAGAAATTATATGAATTTGGGATAAACATTTATTTTCCGTAAGAACAAAGCATTTGACCAAAAAGCGATGTGTGCAAAATTTCAGAGTCGTACATCCAATTTTGTTACTTTATGACGTTTTTGTTTTTAAATATACCGAAAAATACACTGTGCGGTATAAATTTTCGTACATTTTGATCGATAACTCCTTTCCTAATGCATAGATTTAAGTAATTTTCGGGGAAAATATTGTTTTTACCCAGGAAATATATATTCGAAGTTTCATGAGTCTACGTTAAGGCGTTTGGCCACAATTCCATTTTATTCGATGTTCGAAGGACACGGTTTTTTCGACCTACTCTTGCTTTTCGAGCTATAACTCTCTTCCTAATATTCCGATTTATTTAGATTTCAATACCAAACTAACCTTGTCTATAAGAAAGATTCTGGCAAAATTTGAGCCCCCTAGCTTTTTCGGTGCGACCTCTATCGTGCTTTCCCCCCCACCATTTTTTTGGTGGTGGGTATAAAAACCATAAACTAAAAATTTCTCTCCGAACTGTGATTAACTGAGGAATAAATATGTCTACGTTTTATATTGAATTTTATATAAACAAACACAATCCAGAAGTCCAGTAAAAAATAATTTAATTGTTTGGCTTTTTTTACACTGTACATATCGTAGTGTCTAAGTTCGTATATAAAAAGTGTAAACGAGAATATCCTCTTTGAAATGCCATCGGCTTATGAATTTACCATATCATTTTCAATTTCTTTTGAAAATTTATTTTTGTTTTGTACTTTTGAAAATTTCATTTTGTTCAATACAATTTCATTACCTTATATTTTGTGTTGATCAAATTGTTTTATTCTCTAAGAAACGCTATGCAAGTAATACGTATGCACACATTACATACTTTTAAATATCCAGTACAAAGTTGAATGACTACATTTTTGTATAACAATATTTATATTCTTTTAATAAAAGAGAAGATTTTCGATAAAAAAAAAACAAAAAGTTTATCTTACAATCACGTGATCGTTTTCTTAACGTACTATTCGGTATTCAGGCAAATTAAATGTGTCATTAGTGAATCAACTATGACGTTTTACTTAGAAATATCTGCTACAATATCGTTATGGATCATAAAAGCTATTTTTAACTTATGCTAGTGAAACAAAATCATCACTTACCAACATTATACGGTAAAGAGATCATACTGTCATACAAAAATTTACAACGTCAAGATGTTATACTGCGTATGCCACTAGATTTTATCTGGTACAGAAAATAAAGATATAATTTATTTAACTATGAAGATAAAGCTGGCATGTATTTTATTTTAAAGTAAACAAAATAATGGTTTATGTGTATGTCTACATATGTACCTTAAAACGTATGGCGATTTGATCACATAACATGGATTTATGAACCATTACAACATGATAATCTTTATTGGCTTCGTCCTTGCTTAATATCAGACGTTGATTTATTAAATGAGTGTGAGAATCACCTAAAGCAGGGGCCACAAGCCAATTATTGTCTACATAACGGGTGGTTAGTTCATTAGTAATTATAACCTAAAATTAAAAAAAACGTTTTCTTAGAAAGTAACCATATTATAAACGAGACATTCTCGTTTGTTCTCCATTTTAAATGAAATCAAGTTGGGATTGTCATAGCATTATTTTGTTATAAACAAGATTTGTTTGAAATCGTTGTTACAGTGATGTTTATAACAAATTCGAACACATTTTTTTTTTTAATTGTAATTAGTGTTCTTGTTTATAGCATTGTTATTGTTTGGTCGAATTTGATAAATTCTTACTATTCTTAACTAAACTGCAACGTTTTTCTTATGTTTTTTTTTTAGTTTTCGCGGCATTCGGCTTTTATGTCAAACTTTATATTTTAAGTTAGAATTTATGAAAATGTCAACTAAAATCGGTTTCGTTTTATTCCGCCTTATTGTCAGTGGCGTTATCGTGTCGTTTGTCGTTTTTGTGTGGAAACGACGGAAATACGACAAGATCCCATTAATTTTACATTGTCGTAAATATTACACGGTACTAAAAAATACGACAACGCCACTGACAATAAGGCTGACTGGCTGAATAAAAAACAATTTGGTTGTGCGAAAATTGGATTGCTTCTCAGCCAACCAAACAAAGACAATAGGGGCATAATACTTTGGCAACACTTTTTTACTAAATGCTACATAAACCACCATATGAAATTAAAGCATACCTTAAGGCGATTACACTACTTTTGAGATATTTTTTGTAGTTGCCAACCTTTAGAATTAGTTAATGTTAAGAGCTTAGTTTAAACTAGAACCACACACCTAGATCTTTGAGAAACTTTGAAAAACCTTTAATAGATTTTATATATAACACATTTATTTAAATACCAATAAACACTTGTATATTTTATCTTGATTTTTGATTTAATCAAAATTCATAATAAAGAATTAGTGAATTCACAAGAAATGCTACTTGTCGTATTGTCATAAATTCTAACATTTTAAAATGTTTATTGTAAATTTTTTTTAACGCATTTTAAAATAAAAAAAAATTATGACAATACGATAGTTATCACACCTGGTGAATTCACAAAATATGTATTTCAAATATGTATATCTTTAATTGAATAAAGACTGGCAGGTTTTCGTTGAGGAAAATAAATCAAAGTTTTGAAAATGTAAAATGGTACTTGAATGTACTTATAGTATAGATTGTAATCAGAATTATAACATTTTAATCATTTTCGAATGCAGTTATTTGCACCCAGATTTGAATATATTAAAGGTATAAGCTAATAATTCTAATTTGATTAAAAACAAAAATATTTTCGAACATGGACTAACGTAAAACGAAACAGAATCTATATATATAAAAATGAATCCCTCTTTCCCTTGGTCACGGCATCACGCGTGAATGGCTGGACCGATTTCACTAATTCTTTTTTTGTTGTACTTGTTATTATTAGGAGAAGGTTCTTATGTCAGTTTCGTAATTATAAAAGTGGGCAGTACCACGCCCATAAAAAAGAGTTATAATTTTTAGCTACTTGCACTAGATCGATTTTTCTGAAACTTTGCACACATATTGAGCTATCATGACTACATGACTTCGTGGTTATAAAAGTAGGCAGTGCCACGCCCATAAGAAATAAGTTTTAATTTTTAGCTACTTGCGCTAGATTGATTTTTCTGAAACTTTGCACACATATTGAACTCTGATGATTATACAATTTCGTGGTTATAAAAGTGCTACGCCCATAAGAAATGAGTTTTAATTTTTAGCAACTTGCACTGGACCGATTTTTCTGAAACTTTTCACATAAGCTGTCATGACTATATAATTTCGTAATTAGAAAAGTGGGCGGTGCCTTGCCCATAAAAACAAGTTATAATTTTAAGCTTCTTGCACTTGATATTCAATTAAAATTCAGAATGCATTTTTATTCATTAAGGGGTGTAGCAACGCGCGCCGGGCTTGGCTAGTTTAATATAAAAATTATAATATACTACGTTTATAAGTAAGCTTATTGCAATGAAAAACATATTGAAATTGTAAAAATTACCCTTTAGGACTAATATGCAGTTCTGTCTAAATTTCAGCAACAACAATCCTTAATTCTCTATAAAAAAAATAATCTTGCACAAAATTTTATGAATAAACAGAACAAAAAAAAATATACTAATTTAAAAACAATATGTAAATATAAAATAATAACGAATTCCGTTCACATTTCTTTTCAGCTGCCTACTAGCAAACAGAAAGTTGGCTGAAAATTGTTCAAACACGAATTTCAATGTTTTTTTTTTTACTTTTTATTGAAAACTGAAAATAAGGTAGAAAGAACTGCATACAAGCCTTTACATGCAAAAAAAAGCAATTTTGCAATAATTGTATATGCAATGAAGATCTACGTATAAACGTGGTTAAAGAAATTAATTCCTTAAGAAATATTTTTTCTAAAATTATTTCCGATATTAGCCGAGTTGAATTCATTTTCGAAATCAGCTACGGTTTCATCGTCAGCACTCTTTATCGGTATACTACTATGTAATTTAAAATTCTTATATATGTTACAATTCAATGAAATTTTTATTAGTGAATCATAGTATTAATTCTCAAATTTGTTGAATTTTTTACTTCACCTATCAATGACATTTCTTTATTCAACATGTTCATATTCTTTTATATTCGTAATACATTTTCGTTTAAGTTTTGCTATACATTTTTTTTATATTAATTCTTCATTTACATAACCGAGCCTTAAATTAGAATACAAACAATTATAACCTTAAAGGCCTGGGTGTTAGTTATTGACTTCGATATTAAATGAAAGCGAAAGAAATTTTACTAGATTATCTAAACCAAAAGAAAGAGAATTATAACGTTCTTATAATACAACTTTGATCAATATTAAACGTCCCAACTTTCAATCTAGCTAGTTGGAAGATTTTTAGAACGATGAACTAATTTAAGTAATTTTAAATATGAAAGCTATAAACATAAGTAAGTAAGTAAGCTATAAATATAAGTAAGCAATAGTAGAAAGTTCATACGAAAGTTCAAACTTAATATAAGCAATATGAATTTAGCATTCTTGTTATAAACAATAACACTACAACGGCAATCAGAACACAGGTACTTTACACGCAAACCATTTAAAAAACTTGGCTATTTAATGTTCCGATTCAAAATAAATTGTAAGCAATTGTTATAAACAACACTCTTCAATTCAAATTTCGAATAATTTTATTCCACTCAAAAAGTATTGTAGGCACGAAAGATTCTTATGCAATTAAGAAACTAAATTTCACCGTATAATTACTTACCGCTATGTTATATTCCAAAGCCAATATCTTTAAATCATTTAAAATTTCAAAATTTATTCGCGACCTCAATCCAACATCATCCAGCTGTCTCAAGCAAAAAGAAAATGAATCTATAATAATGAGTTTAAATTTTATATCTTCTTTTAATATGTTTCGAAAATTATATATATTCGCCATTAGTTCTATGTAGTTGGAACAGTAGGCATACGAAACATTTTGCAACAAACTATTGGCACAAAAATTTTTATATGGGGATGATGATGATGATGAAACGAGGCCAGAGTAGAGCGTATGGAAAGTGTGCTGAAAACGTTTCTCCATATGTTCGGCTAATTCTGTAAGGTATAAAGTGGAGAATTTAATAATGATTTTAAAAGTATTTCATTTTCATACCTTTTAACCGATATGGTGAAAAATCTTGATTGGTGTCCAAGTAAAAAGCCTTAGAACCCAAACCACCCATTTGTTCGGGAAATTGTAAATTTAAACACAGCTGTAAACTTTAGATAGACAATTATATATACATGCCTCCATAAACTTAAATTTTAAAGATGAATCGTACCAAAATTGAGTTTTACCTGAACCAGGAGCGCCACATAGTTCTGTTACAATACCCAAAGGTAAACCGCCACCCAAATGATCGTCCAACTCTTTCACCAATGTAATTAACTTGGGTAATTCCTGTTCACGACGATATACTTCAAAAGCGTTAGTCTTATACATTTAACTAAATAAATCCACAAGTTATATCTAAACGAAAACGTATATAAAAATTATTTTTGCTATTTCTTAGTAAAAGGCGCCTAATATAACAATAATGTATTTTTTGTGTATAAACAATTTTAATACAGCCTAAGGCCCCTTTCGCATTAGGCAACTATAATTGCGCAATTCTTGTATTTGTTGGTGTGAGAGGAAAGGTCGGTGTAAAGGGGAAAGAGTTGCCGAGATTTGAGTACAGACTTTCTTGTACTTGGCAATTCTGCTTTAGCTGTCATTCTTGTCTTGGAATATTTATTTGTTTTTAACATTGTCTTTTATTTCTTCTTCGGTGTGTTGTGTAATTTTGTGTTTGTGAAAATTTTATTTGTTTATAAGTGTATCAAATATTTAAAAATGATGAGAAGTTGGAAAAAACTGGAAGAAATTGAGCAACCAAGTTGCTCAATGTGAACATAAAAGCAAGTTCAAAAGAAAATAAATAAAAATTAAAATTATACTTGCGCAATTATAGTTGCCTAATGCGAAAGGGGCCTAATACAACCCAGCAGCAATTCTTATTATTCAGCCAATATGGCATCTTTGGTAGCTTATTTTCTAATACTCTTCTATACAACACTGTAATTTACCGTTTTCTTATTCTCATTTCTCATATTTTCTTTTCAGTGATTATTCGTTTTTCTATTAAGTGATTTTATGGAGTTTAGTTGAGCTGTTTAAGTTTTTTATTGCTAAATTATAAAAAAATATTTTTTTTATACAAAAAAGAATATAAAGTGTTGAAAATTTTAATAAAATAATTGAAAAAAGTGATGTTTATTAATAAAAATATAAACAATTTTAACTAACTACCGCCTTTACCATATCAAATTTATTGCATTTATTTTTACCAGTTGTCTATCTGACTACTGCGACTAATGACTGATCTCTTTTAAAATTTCCCAAAAAGGCAAGTAGTACAATGTTTATATTATACTTTACTATAAAAAAAAAAATTATAAAAAGTAGCAACGCATGTAAATGTAGTATCTTTAAAAGATAATAATTAATGTGGGATTCTTTGCATTGGTTCCAGCGTGGAGTAATTTTTTCATTGTTTGAGATATTTTTTACAGTTTGTTGTGAAATGTTTACAAATGATATATTACTTTTTCCTTAATTTCTTTTTAATTAAAAACAAAATAACATTTTGCATAATAAAAACTTATTGACATTCTTAATATACTTATAAATAGGTAGTAGTAAAAAAATGTATTTCTTTGTTTTTTTATTGTATTTATATTTTTTTGTTAACATAGGTATTTGGTCTAAAGATATTTATCTAATATTTGTTCAGCGAAGTTCATTTTCCCTAATACCTACGAGTTTTATTAAAGCCAGAGCTATTTTAAAATTAGGTCATCGTATTTCAAAACACATAATATTCGTATCACTATATCCAATAAAAAAAAAGAAAACTGTGATTTATGTATGTATATTATACAAGGAAACAATAGTAAACTACAAAAACGAAGCACATACTCTAACTTGCCTATAACGACACTTAACTATCAACAACAAACTTCTACTACTGCTCATTTTCTTTTGCCTGGCGCAAATTCTGTTACCGTTACTACCGGTGTATTGACTTACAATACACCTTGGGTCGGCCTATTAGTAAGAGCTTTTTTTTTTTTTTGTTTTTTGTATTTTCTTTTGCCTTATTGTCTGTCCTTGCATCGGTCATTCATATGGCATTTTGTTTTTATGTTAAATTGTTTTTAAATGTCAATGTGTTCCAATTTCTTCCTTTTCAAAAATGAAGTAATTACATATAGGTAGGTAGGTAGTCAAATTATTTTCATAAATTTATTTTCTGTATTTTTAAATTGTATTACCTATATGTATGTACCTATAATTTTTTTAGCAAATGCTTTTGTGAAATGATTAATGCCATTTTATTTTCTACAAAAAATTGGGCGTATATAAACAAAGTTGTGTTTATTATTCCGTATTCAAATTAAAGGTCTTTTGAAAATCTTTACCATGAAATACATACAGCGCATACCTACCTATTATGACAAAAATACTAAAATTTTAGAAGTTTTATTTAAAAAAATGCTGATTTGATATTAAGGGATCTTCCAGAAATCTTCACACGTTTGAAAGTGCAAATTTTCATCATTAGGTCGATTTAATACCTTTAATATGGTAGGTTCTAAATTTACCTTTTACAAGAATCCTATTTTATGAAAAAGCCTATTTTATAAAAAGAGTACAGAAAAGGTCAAAATTTTGTCCAAAAAGAAAACGGCATGAGAAATTATTTATTTAATTTTTCGTTGTAAATTAAAAATAATTATTATTAATACACATGGTTCTTATTATTTTATGTACCTATTTGTTTTTAATGAAAACAGGTTTGAATGTTTTTTTTTTTTATCTTAACATTTTATTAATTAATATTGAAGGATGTTTGAAAAGTTTAAATTTTTATTAGTATGTATTTTCACTGTATTTTTATATGGCAGCTCTGTTTGTTTTCTCACTATTAACATTTCGTTCGGTTAAATAGTTGTTTTAGAGGAGGGAGGATATGAAAAATAACTTGTTAGCATTTAAGTTTTTTTTAATTCTCAAAAATTTTTTCAATTACTAATTTACTTAATTATTTTGTGTATCGACCCCTGTGCGCGAAAATATCGTATTTTACATAAAAAAATTTTACAGCAGAGGGTTTTTATTACTTTTAAATAAATAAAAACGTAAAATTATTACATTATATTTTCGCTATAATATTTTATCAGCAGATGGATTAATGTATATATGTAGAACCAATTTGCATAAAAAAAGTCGATTTCTAAAAAAGCGCAACATACGATAATTTCGCGCACAGTATCCATCTCCATAACTAAAACAGTTATCGCTATAATATTTTATCAGCAGATGGATTAATAGATATATGTAGAACCAATTTGCATAAAAAGTCGATTTCTAAAAAAACGTAACATACGATAATTTTGCGATATGATATGATACCAACTAATCTTTTAATGATATTTATTTTTTTTTTTTCTTTTTATACCCGCCACCAAAAAAATGGTGGGGGTATATTCATTTTGTCATTCCGTTTGTAACACATCGAAATATCAATTTTAGACCCCATAAAGTATATATATTCTGAATCGGGGTTTGATTTGATGACGATCTAGCTATGTCCGTCCGTCTGTCCGTCTGTTGAAAGCACGATAGAGGTCGCACCGAAAAAGCTAGGGGGCTCAAATTTTGCCAGAATCTTTCTTATAGACAAGGTTTGTTTGGTATTGAAAATGGGCTAAATCGGAATATTAGGAAAAGAGTTATAGCTCGAAAAGCAGGAGTAGGTCGAAAAAACCGTGTCCTTCTAACATCGAATAAAATGGAATTGTGTCCAAACGGATAAACGTAGAGTCATGAAACTTCGGATATATATTTCTCGAGTCAAAAGAATATTTCTCCCCAAAAATTGCTTAAATCTATGCATTAGAAAAGGAGTTATAGGTCAAAATGTACGAAAATTTATACCGCTCAGTGTATATTTGAAATTTAAAACGTAATAAAACTGACAAAACTATATGTACGGTTCTGAAATTTTGCAAACATGGATTTTTGGTCAAAGTCTTCGTTATAACGGAAAATAAATGTGCCACGCCCACTTTTTTTTAAAATTTTTTTAAAAATATATTAGTCATATTCATTAGCATTTATTCATTGCAGATGGCAACATCTGTTGAAGGCGCCACTACATTTTGCAAACACTGAGGATGATGTCTTTGCTAAACATCACGTAGAACACTAGATGACTCTAGTAACATTTTTTTGCACAAACTACAAAGGAATTTTATAGGGGTTTGTGAAAACGAAAATGACCAAAGTTTGTTGACAAAAATTAACTAGAGTAATGATTTGTGCCCAACTTTACATATAGTTGTACACACAGTCTTATGAGGTTTAAGATTTAAAAATATTAAAAAAACTGTGCATCAGTAGATTTAAAATAAGTATTTGAATATTTAAAATACATATTTTAACTAAATTTTTTTTTATTTATCTATTCTTTTGTAAAGGGTGGTTAGATTTTAAGGGCCACAGGGTGATTCAAAATAGACATGCTCAGCATTTTGCTAAAACGGAAAATTTATTAGTAAGATTTTGATTTTTAAAGTTCTATAACATTTTACTTTTAAAAGATTTTCAAACGAAATAAGTTTTGTATAATTTTAAAATTTGTTAGCCATTAGTACATGAAAATAAATTGTTTATAATGTTTAGAAATAATTGTTTTTTTATCTTTAGGTCTAAATTTTCCTAAATTCCTTTTTTTAATACACCATAACATCTAGAAAACATAAGATAACAAAAAGAAATTAGCACCATTTAGTAGATAAAACTCTCCTCTATACCCCTATACCCCACTGTATACCCGGGACGATCCGACCGTGATCAGCAGACCAATTTTTGTGACACAAGGTCAAATATTTTTTGCAAAATTTTAGTAAAAGAGCTAAACAAATTTTTTTGTAAAATGTTTTTTTTAAGTATTTTAGTTTTTATACCCGCAACCAAAAAAATGGTACATATATTCTTAATCGGGGTTTTATTTGATGACGATCTAGCTAAGTCCGTCCGTCTGTCCGTCTGTTAAAAGCACGATAGAGGTCCCATCGAAAAAGCTAGTGGGCTCAAATTTTTCCAGAATATGTCTTATACACAAGGTTTGTTTGGAATAGAAAATTGGCTAAATCGGAATATAAGGAAGAAAGTTATAGCTCGTAATGCAAGAGTAGGTCGAAAGAACCATGTCCTTCCAACATCGAATAAAATGGAGTTGTGTCCACCAGCATCTACGTATGAGTCATGAAACTCCAAATATAAACTACCTGAGCAAAAACAATATATCTACCCAAAAATTGCCTAAATTCATGCATTAGGAAGGGAGTTAGAGATCAAAATGTACGAAAATTTATACCGCGCAGTGTATTTTTCAGTATGTTCAAAATTTTAAACCTAATAAGAGTGGCAAAATTAGATCTACGATTCTGAAATTTTGCAGGAATTGCTTTTTGGTCAAAAGCTTTCTTCTGACGGAAAATAAATGTGACACGCCAACCTCCCATACAACGTTTGCTCTCAAATTCTTATAATTTCTCTATAAATCGAATAATAAA
This sequence comes from Phyto melanocephala, assembly GCA_941918925.1. Taxonomy (NCBI): domain Eukaryota; kingdom Metazoa; phylum Arthropoda; class Insecta; order Diptera; family Rhinophoridae; genus Phyto; species Phyto melanocephala. The sequence continues at coordinate 37,010,973 of OW799233.1, forward strand.
GGACTTTATTGAAATTTATAAGTTGTATTTATTAGCATAAATAACTTCGACACACCTACTATAACGCCCACTTTTCACGTTATCTACTGTTAATGAAATTTAAATTTATAAAACCGACAAAATTAGAGGTATGATGATAAAATTTGCTACGGAAATCCTTCTAGTCAATGTTGTTGTTATGCCAGAAAATTTAGGTGACACGCCCACTCTTACGCCCACATCCTATACAATGCCTTATCTCAAATTCATATAATTTCTCAATGAATAAATATTTTGGAAGAATTACGGACTATATTGAAATATCTAAGTTGTATTTATTAGCAGGAATTTTATAAACACGCTTACTTTAACGCCCATTTTCACTGAAACACTTAATTTACGAAAACATTTTACCAGCATATCGAAGTTATAAAGGGTGGTTAAATTTTAAGGGCCGATGTTGATTTTGAATAAAACACAAATTATTTAGGAAATTATTATCATTTCTTTTTTAATGATAATATTTGTATGGTTCAATTATGTGTGGAACAAAACATCGGCCAAATGGCCCCCGCGACCTCAACGGCACACCTCGATCCGATAGTCCAAATTTTCAATAACATTGCTGATGCTCAATTGTTTGGCACGATGATGAGTCGAAGTTGACTGTTTTTTTGCCACACTATCGTGAAAAACAGGAATGCTTCTCATTTAACGAATTAAGAAGGCATTCATAGATGTTCTAACATTTTATACAGACCTGGGGCCGAATTACGGCATTCGATATCGATCGAAATTTTACTCGAACGATCGAGTTCGCTGTGCTTTAGGTATAGAGATTCTAATAAGAGTTTTCAAATTTCGATCACGGTCAAGTGCCGTAATTCGGCCTCTGTTTTGAATTTAAAATTTAACCACCCTCTACAAAGAAAGTGATGTATATTTAATTATAAAGAGATTATTCGAAGCGATTAACAAAATAATAATTATTGTGCTTTAAATGTACACAAAATTGGTGGTGGGTATAAAAGATTCGGCACAGCCGAATATAGTGCTCTTACTTGTTTTTTTTTTTAAGCTGTTCTATATGCGCTTTACCCCAGCATTTCTGCGCCTAAATTGCATAAAAGCCCTAATTTATATTTTTACGAAATTGAGTTTTTCAGCGATTTCAATACATTTTGACACAAAAATTTAACGTAAAAGTACCAAAAATAACAGTTTTACAAGCAATTTTTTTTTTAAGTTTCATTATGATAATGCAGTTTCTTTTACGTTTTTTACCTTCTCCTGTAAAGTTACAATTATTTGAGTTAGAGCCTTTCTACTTGTGGCCAACGATATATTATTGTTATACACCTTGTTCATACGTACGTCTTAATTGCAATTAAAGTTATTGCAATATGTTATGTACGCCCATAATGTTAAAAAAAATGTTTGCCAAATTGTTGGATAAGTAACATGTATAGCAATTTTTTGAAAATTAAATATCGGTTAATTTATTGAAAACATTCATATTTAATTGCATCCTACACTCCCTTGAATTTTAAAACCGACTTAGATTAAAAAAAAAAATACTGTTTAAAAGAGTTTTGCAACTGTTTCTGTATTTAATTTTAAATCAAATCTAACAAGTACAGCAAATTATTTTACAAGTGTATTTAATAAATAATGTGAAGTGGTTATCATTATCATATAAATTTAATCCTAAAAAGAAAAACATAAAATCATAAAACTTTGAATAAAAAAAGTTTGACGTAGTGAAATAACTAACAACGTAAAATCTAAAATAAAGGTATGGCTTCGTTTTAAATTATTATCGCATTGCTGAGGTGTGTACACACGCGACTTGATAATTTTTCCTAAAACAAATTATAACTTATATTGATTTATTTTTTGTATGTATATTTATTAAAAGAGGATTAAAAAACCCGCAATAGATTTCGTCTTCATTCAGAAATTCATTTTACACTCTTTTCATATCTGTAAGTACTTTAATAAAATATTGAAACAAATTTCTCTAAAGATTTCAAATCTAAACTATTCTTACTTACAGATAAGAGAGCCTCACGACAACTTTTTTTTACTACATATTTGGAAAATATGTCCCAATTAAAACGTAATTTCTATGAAATATTAAATGCATCATCACCCAAAGCCACCTTAGACGAGCTAAAATCAAACTATAAACAATTAATTTTACAATGTCATCCAGATAAATTACAGCAGCAGCAAGACCAGCAGCTCTTGGAAGCTAAAACAAATAATGAATTAGAAATTAATAATGATGACGCTAATAATTTAGAGTTTTTACAAATTACAGAGGCCTGGAATTGTTTGAAAGATCCAGTAAAACGTAAACAATATGATTCTCAAATATTGCTAAATAAATTTCATACGCACAATAATATTTATGCCCACATTAAATTGAGTGAAATGCAAAAGCAACCCAATACTGGAGAATACTACCAAGACGGCGAAGAAGAAGAAGCCGACCAGAAGAAGATGGGCGAAGAACCCAATGTAATTGAATGTAAGGAGAACGAGTTAAAATATCTTTATACGTATGATTGTCGTTGTGGCGGCCAGTATATTGTTGATGAGTCAGCCGAACAATTCTGCCGCTTAGGCAACAATCATCATCATGCTGATACAACAACTCAAATCAAAAGTAGCGACAACAATGGTGTTGAGGATGACGCAGACAATACAAACAAAAACAACAACAACAAAAATAACCCTAATAATGTTAAAAACAAAAATAATCGTGGTGGTGCTGCTGCTGGTAGTAAAGGCATTGTTCAACACAGTGATGATGATGATGAAGAGGGCGGCGAATTGATTGTTGAGTGCAATGAATGTTCTTTGGTGATTTTATTAAATAGCTGAGACAGTTTTTGTTTGTTTGTAACAATATATGGAAGAAATCTATTCTTTAGTATTTTTTTTTAGATTAAAAAAATATTTAACTACATTAAAGTAAAGATTATGCAAAAAATTTAATTTTGCAATGTAATTACAATATACATACGTATGTATAAACAAAAATATGCGTTTACAATTTATTTATTTTATATAATTATTTAATAGCAATGCAATGAAAGTGCAATGCTATCAATACTTTTTTAAAGAAAGTATTTTGCAAATTGAATTTTTATTTTGTCGAACTTTTCTGTTTTAAACTAATATTTAGTGAAAAATTTATTATAAATTCAAATATGTACATTTTTATACCCTTCACACAAAAGTGAAAAGGGTATATCGTCAGTCTCATGTAGAAAGGCCCTAACTCAAATAATTATAATTTTACAGGAGAAGGTAAAAACGTAACAGAAACTGTATTATCGTAATGTAATTTCTTTTGCAAAATCGCTTGTAAAACTGTTATTTTTGATATCATTGCGTTAAATTTTTCTGTCGAGCTGTATTTGTGTGAAATGTATTGAAATCACTGAAAAACTTAATTTCGTAAAAAGTACGAGTTAGGGCCTTTCTGCATGAGACCGACGATATGTAGGTTTGTCATTCCGTGTGAAATTTCTACAATTTTAATTTCCGACCCCATAAAGTATATAAGTATTTTCTGAAAGCTTATGAATAGAGGAGCTGATTGAGCTCTATCCGTCTGTCCGTGTGTGTGTTGAAATCAATCCCCCTGACATCGCGTGGACCCGGGTGAGGTATAAAAATATTGGAAATATTTGGAAGCAGATCGGTATTGAAAATCAGAAAAATCGGTACATTAACAACTAAGATAATAAAAAAACCTCGACCACCTGGTTTTTTTAACACCAACAACATACAAACGTGGTTGAGCTAAAAAAAATTTTATTTTTTATTTTTTAACATAGATACATACACAATATATACCAAATGAAAAATGTTTAAAAAACTACATTAATTCATGATATACAATGTTATATGTTTGAGTTAAAATTACTAATATAAAAAGTGTATTGAAACACACAAATATTCCCTACATAATGATTTGAAGTTGATATTCTGTAAATATGTTTTAAGTTAGATGTTAAGTTATTATACATATTACCACCTACATAACCAATACGCTGCTTAGTTCTTTCCAATCTGCACCTAGGAACTCTAACATTAGATATGCTTCGTGTGTTAAAATGTGACAGGTTTTGCGAAAATTAAATTGCAAAATCTTTGATACATATTTAAAATATATTTTCCTATAATTTTATTTTATTTTTTTTGAAATTTCGATAAATAAAAAGTTGATTAAAGAATTTTACTATTTTTTTTACAAATAGAACATTTTTATTTAATTACATTATCTTATATTCGAATATCAAAAACATCACGTAACACTTTTAAAATTTTTTTTAATTCAAGATAATATTCATTTTATAATAATATTTGTGGCTTAAGTTCTTTTTTTAGCATTTTTTTTTTTCTTAATATGCTTAAAGGCACAACATGCCAATTCGGCATACGTGTATACCTGTTATGGGGTTGGGCTTTATTAAGTACCCCCTAATTTGCTTAAATTATTTGAAATTTCTTACTAAAATGATTTAAAAATTTTTGAACGCAAACACTTAATGTCAAAAAATTTAGAATCCAGGTTGTTATTTATTTGTGTGACAAATTTTATTTAGTTTCAGTAACAAGGATTTAGATATCTATACATCCAAACATAAAAACACTATAAAATCCTTGTCTCTGTACTAAAAAATATACAAATTAGCCATGTTTTAACACAGGCTTTTAATATATGTATGTACTTTCTACAAACCATTTCATTTTTTGTGGTTGTTTTTTGTAGGTTAAATCTATACGAATTTATGATTTTAATGTCTCACCTATTTAAAACATAACAAATGTTAGTTAAAAAAATTATGTAATTATAAAAAATAATTGGCATAATCCCCCAACAGACCAAAGGGCGTGTCTTGATTACTAAAGTCAACCGTTTGTGTTGCTTTTCTTTTGTTTTTCTGATAACAGAAGTCTGTCATAGACCACATGTTGTATACATTTTCAGATATGTACTTAACAATTTCCGATTGTCTTAAAAAGACAACAAAGACACAAAGTAAGTGATTGAACGCGTAGTTAAAATACTACAAAGTATGACTTGAATATTTAAATACTACAACTACAATCTTAAGTTATAAATACAATTATTTATAAATAACACGTATTTAATAAAAAGTAAAAAATCCACATACATACCTACAACAAGTATAAATACACAAGAAATAAGCGAAATTACAATAAAATGTTTCAACTACAAAAAAAATGTAGATTATTTTTTATAGTAATAATCAATTTTTCTGCGAAATTAATAAAAAAAAACAAAAAATAAATCTCTAAACGAAATAAATGTAAATTAAACCTCATGTACGTACATGACATTAATTGAAATAGAAAGTTTTTGTACTTTTATTTCAATTGAATTTATTATTAATAAATTAAATTGAAAATATTCCTTTGACCGATAAGAAAAATTTTAATTTTTTTTCTTTTTATTGAACTATTATATTTTAATAATAGTCATAATAGCCGCACACATTTAAAACTTTAATAGAGCTAATTTTTAGTATGTCAATTAAGTTTAATCTTAGATTAAATGTAGTTTAAACTTGATATATTGCCCCTGCTGTGTTAGTCGTTGTGTCTAATAGAGTCACTTCAAAAGTCGTTTTCAAATGTGTTATCGTTTAAAGCAGAGTTGTTTTAAATACACGTTGACCTTAATAATTTATAAAACGATTAATTGCTTCTGATAGCAACACATTGTTTTCGATAGCGATTTTTTACCATTGACATGGCTTTGTGTTGAAGACGCTTTACATAAAAGCGGGATTTGTCAAAACAAAACTAAGTTAAAACTGTTAGAACTCTACTAGTTGTAAAAAAAGTTAACAATTTAAATAAAAATTAAAATTAAAGGTATTCACGGTTTAACTCTTACTAAAATAGGAAATCCCGTAAATTTTTTCTTATTGTTGTGAGCATCATTTTTATATTCTAACTATCTAATACCCGGTGTGCTTCGCCACCCCCTATATAATTACTAAATCAACCATTTCTTATTCAAATAATCATATAGACGTCAAAGTGTTTCTTGCAAAATTTGGGTACTATAACTATTATCGCTTCCCAGATATACGAATTTTTGTGTTTAATTCATATGACAGGTACCACGCCCACTATTACTAAAGCATGCATTTCTTATCAAAATAGTCATATAGATGTCACAGCTTCTCGTGCAAAATTTGGGTACTCTAACTGTTAGCGCTTCCCGAATATACGAATTTTAGTATTCAATTGCTATGAGAGCTGCCACGCCCACTATTTCTAATGTACCCATTTTTTCCGGAAATGTTTATTTGGGTGTCAAAGTTGCTCTTGCAAAATTTTAGTACTCTAATCCATATCGTTTTCCAAATATACGAAATTTAGTATTAAAGTCATGTGGCCACGCCTACTATTGAAAGTCCGCCCATTTTTTACCCAAATGTTCGTGTGGATGTCAAAGTTTACCGTACTTAATTTGAAGACTCTAGCTGCATTAACTTTCGTGATATATAATACTTATACTTTAATAGGGCGTGGCACACCGCCCACTTACAATTTCAAACCAAAGTATAGCCTATAGTTCCTTCCAGACATACAGAAAGATTCTGTGAAAATTTCAAGGAAATCGGTCCAGCCGTTTAACCGTCTATAAAGCACAAACAAACATATAAACACACATCGTGTCGCGGTGTTTGTGTTTAAACTCTTTCGATATGGCTCGACAGATTTTGATGAAATTTTGTGGGCATATCGGGTAGGTCTGAGAATCGGTTAATACAAATTTTTATAAATTACTTGAAAAGGTTGGGAAATACTATTAATGAGGTATAAAAGAAGCTAAATAAAAACTTGTATTTTTTTAACTAAACGTATTAACCTCACGATTTAAACGCAAACATCATAATCGTTCTTTCTCTATATAAAGTATCCCAGCAAACTAAATAACTTGAGAAAATTATTGTAACAAGCTTACCCAACACAAACCTTAATATTGAAAAAGTCTGTCGTAAAATCAAAATGAGAACGCTGGTTATTTGCACAGCACAACAGCATTTCTAATGATTGGATTATGATGTTAGTTAGTTAGCTACATGATGTTTGTTAAATTTTTGGTGACTGATTATAATTTATTTAATTCTTATAAAGAAAAAAACTTTCTCTTATATGATTTCTATGCTGAAGACATATTCAGAATCATGTAATGATAGTCAGCCATCATGTGTACATTCCAGTAGCCCTGATAGAGTTCCTTTATGGTGCGAAAGTCCTGGTGAAATTGTTTGCCTAATTCTTTGCTTAGGTCCCTAAGATTGACGGGAGTATAGTTCAGGTTGCTGTGAAGCCTTTGAAATTGGCTCATCAGTTGTTTGACGTGTTGAGAAAATTTAGAACTTTTCTTATTTCGCAAAAATTTTTTAACAAGCCAAACAAACTCATTTGCTGCTAGGAATCTTCTACCTACCCATTTTAACCTGCTAATTTGCAGTCTGGGACATTGGCACAGAATGTGCTCAACTGTCTCCAACTCCTCCGGATCCTCGCACAGCCTGCTCATATCCGACAAGTTCAGTCCCATCCTGCCCAACATACAGTGGCCTGTAATGATCCCTATTATTGTTCTTACGCAGACCCTACCTCTGTCAAGAAGTAAATCCGAATCAGACTTTCTGAGCATCGGCCACAACGTCCGTGATACTCTGCAGTCCGTTCGCTTACTCCAGACCCGAGTAGTCTCGCTGAAAACCCATTTCCTGATCCTACCGAAATATAAAACCAATGGAGGCCTTACCGCCTCCACCCTATCAGGGTCCACCATTTCCGAGCCAAGTCTTGCCAACTCATCAGCTATTTCATTGCATAGTCTCAACCTATATTCCTCTAAAAATCCACGCAGAGCTCTCCTACAGTCATCGACCAGCCCGGAGTTCACATAATAGCCCCTCATGGCACTAAGAGCCGCCTGACTGTCCACGTATATAGTGACCTCTGAGCCCGTAGCGATGTTACCCCTAACCCCCGCTTGAAACACACTGCAGTTGTGAGAAAGTCTATATGATGTCGAGCCATCAGTAAAGACAACAAAGCCACTAAACAGTCTGCCCTTGCCTGACCAGCCCTCTCTGACTGGCATTACCACCCTCAGCAGACGCCCAAAATCGACCCCAGCACCTAAAGAAAATTAACTATTTTTAAATAAACACATCTTAACCCAGAGCAATAGTTGTATATTCTTCTTTTACTTTTGTGGAATGTGCAATAGGCAACGACCCTAATATATTCTCATTGTGTAAGAGAACACATTTTAGACTACGATTTAAAGTGTATTTTGAAGCTCCTTTACAAAATACGAAATCATTTTCTTAAATAAATTATTTCAGCAGATTCCGTTCTCTTGTGCGGTAATAAGAAATTTTCGTTTCTTTTGTTACTAAGTATTTTTATTTGATCCTAGAATCAGCCTTTGACAGTTCCAGATCTCTGACGCTTTCAGGTCACATTTAAAGTCACAAAAACTACTGTCAGTTTTCGCCTCAAAATGCGTAGGTTCTTCCTATGAAGCATTAAGTTGAGTTTCAAGCGATATTTAAGGACTTAAAACACGTCTATGTGCCAACCCTATGGAAGGATATTTCCATTTAACTCAATGTCAATTAGGTTAATTCCACTTATGTTGATCAAACAAAAAAAAAAACGGTCGTAGTGGTGGTTTAAGGGCTTATTTCAGATAATAGCAGTTTTGTACCTAAAGCTATTCCTTTTCTTATTTGTCCACAAATGTAGAAACTCAATACACATTTGCATACCTTTTGCGGAATTCAAGGCTTGTCTTTCATTTCCAGTGTGTGACCAAATTAATATATTTAAGCCTAAATCACGAACGCTGTCACATTCAAAAACTATTCTCTAAAGGAGCTAATACACGGCATGTTTTTTACATCTGACTTGTCAAATTCTACACTGCTAGTACAAACATGTCGTGTGTTACCTTTAAAACATTACTTCTGTAAAAAAAACATGTGTTGAGACATCTGACAAAATTTTAATTACAGTGCGCTCTATTTTCTTCTGTAAAAACATGTGACATCAGTCGTTGGCAGAAATCTCTGCTGCTGCAAAGCAGTCAGCGTAAAAGTACAATTTTGACAGACATGTAGATTTACATATGTCTCACAAATTTTAAAGTCGGATGTAAAAAACATGCCGTGTATTATAGCCTTAACTAAATACTCTCCACAAATGAAACAATAATGATTTAGATAATTGACACAAACTTTTCTTGACTATGTCACATCAAATTATATTAAGAAAACTTAATATTTTCTTAACTACAAACAAATTAAAACACTAATACAGCGATTTTTTTCCTGAAAGCAATATCTCGTAAACAAGAGCTGTTACAAAAGAAATGAGGCTATATTTGAAATCAACTACGTCAAATTGGTAAACATGACGTGATAAAAGTCATCCATAAGACAAAAGTTTCCGTATTGTTGTGCATTCTTTTTAAATATAAACTGATGAATCAAAAATTTACTCTAGAATCACTAGGGACAAAGAAATCGTATAGCCCTAAGTGACCGATGTAATATATTCAAAGCGAAAGTTTTTTTATTCATGGATGCAATTGAAGTTAGGTGTACGAAATGAAAACAGAGATGTTACACATAACTATCAAGCTGCTCTGAAATCCAACGTGGTCAAGTCAACAATTGAGAACACTTGCAGGAGCTCACTTAGGAGAATAGTCGGCAATGTTAGGTTGTACTAAGGCCCCAGTTCACTCTGTGTTCACGGAAACTGCTGTTGCGATCACCTCTACGGTAAGATTGAAAGACACTTTTGTGATCTTGCAAATTAAGGTGGACAACGAAAATACTTTTATCTATGGAAAAAACAAAATGTCAGCTCTTGGGTGAATATGTAATAGACAATTTACGCGCAAAAAACACGCTTAATAAACTTGCTCAGTTTAAGTACGTTTGCATATAAGGAAGACATTAAGACTTTAGTATGTATTGAAAAAGATAAGTCGATTTCGACCGTCATATTATGTTGTTGGCAACATATACACTGGTGGCCAAAACTAAAGCAACTCATATTACACTTCAAAATAATTGGAAATTAGTGCTTTTAAAAAAACTTAGACGAAAAGTTTTTCTTTTAAATTATTAATAATTTATTCCTTAAAACATAGGTATAAAGAAATTATAATTCATTGTTTTAAAATATTTTATTTTTTTCAAAATAACAAAAAAAACTATAAAATATGACAGGTCAAAACTAAAGCAACTTCTGTATTTTTGTCACAAAACTTAAAAATAAAATCAGTAATCGATGGCGTAACCTTTGTTTTTAATGATGGCGGCACATCTGCGGGGCATTGAATCAATAAGCCGTTCAATTTGACCTCTAGGAATACTGAACCATGCCTCCTGAATGCGATAAAAAATGGAGTGTTTGTTTGTGTTAGAATCCCTTTTTATCTTGCGATCTACAATGCTCCATAGGTTTTCTATAGGGTTTAGGTCAGGCGATTGAGCTGGCCACCCGAGAACTCTCACTTTCGGTTCACCCAACCATTCTCTGACAAATTTTGAAGCATGTTTGGGATCATTATCATGTTGAAAACTCTAAATCAAAGGCATATTTTCTGCCGCAAAAGGCAACATTACGTTTTCTAATACATTTTTATAAACAAATCGATTCATTTTTTCTGATATTTGATGAATCGGTCCAACTCCAGCGTATGAAAAGCAGCCCCACACCATTATTATAAGCATTTTTAAAATCTACTTGTGGATTCGCATTTAATAAACATGTTATAAATGATATAAAGCAAATCTTGAAGCCAACTTTTTATTTAAACTTATTCTTTAGTTGGATTTCTATATGGTTTGTTGGGATATGTTTACGTACATACATATGTATGTATGTAACCTCTCACGATTAATAATACAGACCATTTTTTTGTTATTACATTATCTCCATTCTCATATTCCCTGTGAACGAGTTCGTTGAATTTAAATTAAAAGCAATTAAAGGTGGAAGTAAGTTGCAAATAACAAATACGTACAGTATTGTGCAATTTGGTAGCAACAAACATTTTTTACTTACATTTTTATGCTTATTTAAAAAAAAGGTTGTTTGTTATTATAAACCAATAACTTTACGCAACCCTTGAGATAATAGTCCAAAGGCGTTAAATTAAACGAGCTTGGTGGCCAATTTACTGAACCATTTTACAAATGCCATTTGCCATTTGCATTTTTTTATTCCATGGAAACACCATGATTGATAAACATATTTATATGTTTTTAAAATGCTTTTTTAACCCACTATCATTTCACACATGTACCACTTAGTCATTCATATTTTATAAATAAAAGATGAAATGCTTCAGTTAATCTATCTAACCTATAAAAAACGATTCACCGAGAGAACCAACTTGAATCTTCAGTTTCTAAGTCGAACCATATTTTGAGTATCAAAATTTTAAATTTGTTTCTACTTGTAACTTCTTTCATAAAAAATATGAAGTCAAGTTAACAAAATATTACTTTAAAGTATACAATTAGCTTAAGATTAAAAAATAATTAAAAGAAAACTGATAAGGAGTGTATCGAAAAAAAATTTGTAGTTGCATTAAGTTAAAAAAAACTCAGATCGTCCAATATAGAAACTCTTTAAAGTACGCAAATTTATTGGCATTTTGTACAAATTTATTTAACATTGAAATCTTAATTTATTATTTCGTATTTATAAAATTATCGACTTTTTTCAGAAGTTCTTCCATTAAAGATTTTACAGTTGCTTTTGTTACCTTTTTGGAGGAGGTGGTCCATCTACACTTAAAATCGGACATGTTCTAGGACACCTTACTTGTGTTCTTCAATTCCTTTTTTACAAAAGCCCAGTACCTTTCCACAGGTCTAAGTTCTGGACAGTTAGGTAAATTTGCCTCTTGTGGCAGATACCACTCAAGTGCCTTTTTCCATAGTGACATGATGCCAAATCAGGCCAAAAATATGTAGGCACTCCGTGATATATCGTGCCTGATGCCACAAATGCTTGACTTCGTTTGCCACAGCTGCAAATAGCTTGCCACACGAGAAATTTCTTAGGGAATTTTGTTTGTTTTTTTGTCCGGAACTCTTTCTGAACATTACCTCTTTCATCAGCAACATCAAAGTCTTGGCCGGGAAGTTGAGAGAAGTCTGCCAGTACGTATGTTTCGTCATCGATAACACAACAGGTGTATTTTTTTATAAAATCTGCCTTCAATTTTTTCGCTTGTTTTTTTGCCTAAGTTTTTTACCGAATTGCGATTTGGAATTTTTAATGAGTATTAAAATAGTAGTATCTAACATATATATAAAAGCTAACGTGATAAAAAGAAAAATTATTTACTGCACGATTTGAGTTTTATGTAACTTAATGCAATTACAAATTTTTATCGATACACACTGTAAATAATAATTATTAAAGCAGATATTGACTGTATAACCGAAAAATGTGTCATTCTGAGCAAAAAGATTATATTTTATAACGTTCAAGCATCATTTTGGACATGCTTAGTTGTCTTTCAAGGTCTTTCGACTTTAATTCGTATGGTACCCAATTTTCCCAGCATTTGAATGTATCAAACGTTTTTAAATTTCTGATTGTTTAGCTCCCAATGAATTTGCAAGCTCTTATTGAGTTTGACAAAAATTCTCTTGGAGTAATGCCTCCAGTTCTTGGTCTCCTAACTTTTTTGGCTGACCAGAGCTATTTTTGTCTTCCGTTTCAAAATCACTACTCCATGAATCTTACAAACCATCTTTCGCCCATTAAAATCGATAAATAAGCTTCAGTGAGCAATCGATGGACTTCAGCGGTACTTCTTTTCCAATTTAAAAAATTAAAACTAAACTTCTCGCCCATGACGCTTTGTTGGCACAAAATTCGATATTTTAAAAGCGAAAAAAATTTTTGTTCTTTACACTACAATATTCAATAACTAAGTACGAATTAATGACAGTTATGAACTCTTCAAAATGACATTGTTGTAACATATTAAAAATAAGAACCGCCATCTCTTGTGAATAGATGTCTGTATGGCTATACTCAAAAGCCATTTTTTGTTTGTTTTCTAACTACATTTTTTTCTTTTTCATTCAGATTTAAAAAACATACATAAAAGCATTGTACACAATTTATTCCCTCATGTGTTTTAACTTGTTCAATTCCCTTTATCTCTCATTAAAGCTAGATTCACCCATAAAATTTTAGTTCAGAACAAATTTTTTTTATATTGAGTTTGATGTTTTACTTTTGAGAGAGAGAGATTATTTTGTTCAGAAAGATTTTTCTTAAATTGGTTTAATTTTAATTCTTGTTCAGAAGAAACTGAATTGGGATGCCACTTTATTTCAATATTTACACGAAAATTGAATTTGGTTGCCACATCACACAGTGTCAGTACATTTATTATACAAAAATTGTTTTTGCCGAAAATTAACAATTAAAATGGAATTTAATGAAAATATTGCTCAAAAATTAATAGAAGAATTAAAAAACCAGGAAGAGAATGTTTGTATGACATGAGCAATAGTGCATACAAAAATAATTATTTAAAACAGGGTTTTTCTCACTGCGACTCATTATTTTATTTTCGATTTTTTTTATAAATTTCTTTTGCAAACAAATTGACTTTATGCACTTCAATTAAAAATAATAATTTTAGTTTTCTTCTATCCGACATTTTGTTCACATATATTTTAATGAAATAATTTACGTTTGTATTTATTTACATAGTTTGCTAGCGGTGCTGCCACTTTGTACAACTGTTTGCATTTTTATATTATATGGCAGCTTTGTTTTTTCGGACAAATTTTCTTAAATGGGTGAATCGTTCTGCAGAAAACTCAGTAAAAAATGTTATTCTCCGGAAAAAATTTTGTTCAGAACAAATGGGTGAATTCACCTTAAATGTTTAATATTCTAATGAATATTGTTTTTGTTGTGTTTATATTTACAATCAAATTAATATATTTATGCAAAGGTCTAGTTGTGAATGCCCTTAAGTTATACACCCATAAAAAAATACATTTTGCTAAATATGGTAATTAAGTTGCACGGTACTGTATAATCATACAAAGAAGAAATGAACTTGATATCGGGCATGTTTATGTTAGAGCAAATATACTAATAATTTCAAAAGAAATATAAATATTTACTTTTGGGTTTTAAATATTTTTGAATAATAAAGTATTTACACACTTTAAAAGAAGTACAATGTAAAGAAAACAAAACAAAAAAAAGAAAATCAATGGGATAAGAATCTTACAAATATTTACTGCAAATTATAAAACATTAAAAATTATAATGACTTTGATTTTGTGCTTTATTTACAAGTATTGTAAATATAACACCGGTCGACAAGATTTTTGAGTCCGACTTCAGTAAGTCAAACTTTGGTTTTTTTTTTTGTTACCTTTAAACGAAAAAATATTTTTCCTTGACAAAGTTTGTTTTTATAGATATAAGAGATAAGTAAAACGACTGTTTTTCTTAAAATTTTATTGGATTTAAAAAAAATGTTTATTCTTAAGTATCGGAAATACAAAATAATACAAAAAATAAATATTTTTTGTAAATTTTCAATATTTGTATGAACTTTCTCGTATCAATTCCCAAATGTAGACTCCCATCATATTTTCGTTTTGTTGCCTTGGTAACGTCCTTCAAAATCCATAACATCTTGATAAAAAATACTATCTCCTTGCTGTTCAGTGCAGGCACTTCTACATTATCCCTACATTGGTTCAGATGAGCATGCAACATATGAAATGAAATTTATGGGACATTCGTCAGCACATGATTTCAAAGCTTTCAAGCATAGTTTCAATTAAATCCTGATAATTATCATCTCCCTTGTTTCCTAGAAAACTACTAACTACCGTTTTCATTACTTTTTATTATTGTTTTTTATTCCCTTCACACAGTGAAAAAGGGTTTATATAGGTTTGTCATTCGGTTTGTAATTTATACAATTTTCATTTTCGACCCCATAAAGCTTACGAATAGGGGAGTCGATTAATCTCTATCAGTATGTCCGTCTTTCTGTGTGTATGTTGAAATCAACTTTTTGAAGCCTCCGATATCGCCTGGACCTGGGTGAGGTATTGAAATATTAGAAATATTCGGAAGTAGATCGTTATGGAAAATCAGAAATATCGGTACATAAACAACTGAGATATGAGCAAAAAACCACGGCCATCTCGTTTTTTTTTTTAACACAACACACATACATACAAACGTGGTATACTGGTTGGAGTAAACGTGGCATCGAATCCCAGATAAGTCAAAAAAAAAAATTTTTTAATAATTTTTTTTTTAATTTTATATTTTACTAGCTAATACCCGGTGTGCTTCGCCACCCCAAATTTTAGTATTTAATTCAAATGGCGGGTGCCACGCCCACTATTGTTAATACACCCATTTTTTCCATAAATGTTTATTCAAATATCAAAGTTGCTTTTGCAAAATTTTAGTACTCTAATCGATATCGTTTTCCAAGTATACGAATTTTAGTATTTAATTCATATGGTAGGTGCCACGCCCACTATTGTTAATGCACCCATTTTTTCCATAAATGTTTATTTGAATATCAAAGTTGCTTTTGCAAAATTTTACTACTCTAATCGATATCGTTTTCCAAGTATACGAATTTTAGTATTTAATTCATGTGGCCACGCCTACTATTGCAAGTCCGCCCATTTTTTACCCAAATGTTCCTGTGGATGTCAAAGTTTACCGTACTTAATTTGAAGACTCTAGCTGCATTAACTTTCGTGATATATAATATTTAATACTTATTCTTTAATAGGGCGTGGCACCCCGCCCACTTACAAAATCAAACCAAAGTATAGCCTATAGTTCCTTCCAGACATACAGAAAGGTTCTGTGAAAATTTCAAGGAAATCGGTCCAGCCGTTTAACCGTCTATAAAGCACAAACAAACATACAAACATATAAACATACAAACACGCATTGATTTTTATATATATAGATTTATTTTTTTTTTGTAATTTTTTTTTTATATTTTTTTTAATATATTTTTTTATTTTATATTTATTATTTTTATTTTATTTTTTTTTTTTTAATTTTTTTTTTTATTATTTTTTTTTAAATTTATAATTTTACAATGGGATGTTTTTATATATGTGTGTTTTTTATATGTATGTACGTATTTCATATCAGATGAATAATGATACAAACTATTGTTATTGCATGACTACACGTTGTGAAGGGTATATAAGATTCGGCACGGCCGAATATAGCACTGTTACTTGTTTTTAATTTGTTGTTCTACGAAAATTCCTGGGATCAAATTACGGCATTCTTACGTGATCGAAATTTTAAAATTTTTATTAGAATCTCTATACCTAAAGCGCAGCGAAACGTTCGTGTAAGATTTTGATCGTGATCGAGAGCCGTAATTTGGCCTCATATTTTATTTCGCTTCGAATAATTTGGGGAAAAAAATGCTTTCACATTTTCGAAACCTTCAGAATTTTGATCCATAGCTTTCGCAAATTGTTTTATAAGGCCTAGATTTGTAAGCAGCGGAGACATCAATATACTTTGAGGGTATACAATTGGTTCCCATTGAACGTTATGGTTTCCTATCTGAAATTCTCTATCAGACCATTTACGCTGCTAATAGAGTTTGGAATCTTTTCTATGTTTATTATACAACTACTAATCGTAAAATAGATTCAAATCATTAACACATTTTTTTATCGATGCAAAACAAACAAAAAATTCGAACTTCAGAAGCTTAGAATCGTTATTAAGTTGTTTTTCGATGTCTGGCATCAGGATCAATGCTTTAAAATAGACACACAAGAATTTTCTTGTTTTTTGTCGACCGGTGCAGTCAATGACTAAATTTAAATATTTATCTTCTTATATTCGTTGCATATATGCTTTCGAAATACAAACAATAGTATTAGTATTAACAATTAATCATCATTTGATTTAAAAAAAAAGTTTAGGAAATTTAATCTTTCTGCCGTTTAAGAACTTTCATTTTTTAAACCTTTTTTCTTTATTTTCTTTTAAAACCTAGTGTAGCAGTTATAAGACAAAAAAAAACTAAATTGAAAGAAGCCAAATATTTTATTAATTTGTTTACAAAAAAACGCATTAATTATAAGAAAATGCTTTAAGTAAAAACAAGTAAGTAATAGCGCTATATTCCGCTGTTTTGAATCTTATAGACCCTTCACACAGTTTGTACCATCATAAACAAAAATATCGATCGATAGAAGGCCCTAACTCGTATTTTTTACGAAATAGTGTTTTTCGGCGAATTAAATACATACATAGATTTCACACAAATACACCTCAACACAAAAATTGAACGCAATAGTATCACAGTTTAACAGGCAATTTTAACAAAGAAGTTATAGTTCCCTAGGAGCTGCAAAATTTGACTTTGTTTAGGTAAAGTGAGTGACAATTGTGTTATTTTGCTCATATCTTAGCTTGTAATAAGCCCACATAACTGATTTTCAATAGCAGAGTTATCGAAAGCATACCTGATAAATTGATACTATATAAGATTCTAAAGTAAAAAGTTCTAAGTTAAAAAGTTGATTTCAACATACAAACGGATAGACGGACTTATCTAAATCAATTCCTCTATCTATAAGGATTAAGAATAATTATACTTTATATGACCTAAAATAATTACTGTAGAAATTTCAAACGAAATGACAAACTTATATTTATATACCCTTTTATACTCTCGTGCGAAGGGTATAAGAATGTTAGTTTCAGAATAATCGGTCAAGTGAAAGAAGCTAAAAATTATAACTTTTTTTTATGGACGTGACACTACCCACCTTTTACGACCCTGGAATGTATACAACAACTTGCCAAAGTTTGAGTCCGATCGGCTTTACGGTTTCGGAGTCTATAGCTAACACACACACACAGAGTTTCACTTTTATATATATAGATAAACTTTTATATATATAGAATCAACTAAATAAATTTTTTTTAACTTCTACTTGTTTTTATGTTTTCCTTGAACTTAATAAAAAAATTATTATATTATTTTAATCAACTTAACTTTTTTTATTCATTGTTCGTCACCTGAAATATTTAAAAATTATACAAAAGTTGTTGTGTCAAAAATCCACAGATATACATATATTCTAAAGGTATTTTAAGTATCGTATTGTCATTATGTCACAATTCTTCAAAAATGTTAAAATGATTTAAAAATTTCTCACTTAACTATACAATACTTTTCCTTGATTTTAAAATTTTTAAAGAATTATAACATTATGGCAATACGACACTTATTACTTTCTTTGAATACACCATTTATTTATTTAAATTATAATTTTTAAAATAAAAAAAATAAATAAATAAAAAAGACATGAAGCTTATACACAATGTTTAAAAAAACTAAAATAAAAAAGTGCAAATCTGGACTCAAAATGACTAAACTGGCAACACTTATTAGTAGTAACATGATAAACTTGAATTAAAAAGAAATACAAACAAGTTAAAAATATATTTAAAAAAAACTTACAGAAATATTAACAATTAGAGCAGAAGACCCAAAAACATACAGTTTATTTTTATATTGGTGAGGGGGAAAAGTTCCCATGCACAAGCTTTGAACCAGGGTGGAGGGAAAAGAGGGCAGCTATTGTGATGGTATTGAATAAACAATAATTGTGGTGAGTATTTTTGGTAGTGAAATTTGATATCAAATGAAAGAACTTTTTAAAATCTACTAGCTGAACTGGAAAACGTTGTTTTGCCATAAACCATATGTGTTCTACGGTATGCAGATCTAACTTAGTATAAAATTTCATCGAAGTCGTTACTTTATTTAGATGAGGCATAAATTGTCCCTTGGGGTTAGTCACCCTAAATATTAAGGAGTATGAAAAATAGATGTTGACCGATTCTTAAACGTTTATTTCTGCATTGGCTGGACTATAAATTGTGTACAATTTGTAGAAAAACAAGTAACAGTGCTATATTCGGCCTTACCGAATCTTATATACCCTTCACAACGTGTAGTCATGCAATAACAGTTGTTTATATCACCATTCATCTCATATAAATATATGTACTTACATACACACATGTAAAAAACATTCATATAAAAACATCCCATTG
Source organism: Phyto melanocephala (assembly GCA_941918925.1). Classification (NCBI taxonomy): domain Eukaryota; kingdom Metazoa; phylum Arthropoda; class Insecta; order Diptera; family Rhinophoridae; genus Phyto; species Phyto melanocephala. The sequence goes on from OW799233.1 coordinate 37,030,191, forward strand.
TAAAATTATAAATTGAGTTTACGTATGTACATACATATGTTTCTAAAAAAACAATTACAAAAAAAATTATTAAAAACAAAAAAATCTTAAAAAAAAAAATCTTAAAAAAAAAATTTAAAAAAAATATATATAAAAAAAATAATAAAAATATATAAAATAAAAACAAAAATTTTTTGGCTCAGCTGGGATTCGATGCTACGTTTACTCTAACCAGTATATAAGTATGTTGTTGTTGTAATTGTGAAAAAAACGAAAGTTACCGGGCGATTTTTCTGAATTTCAATAGCGATTCATTCCTGGATATTTCCAAAAGATTGATACCATACACAGATCTGAGGAACATATAGTTGATTTCAACCAACACACGGACAGACGGTCAGGGCCTAATCGACTCCTCTATTCATAAGCTTTCAGAAAATATATACTTTATGGGGTCGGAAATGAAAATTGTAGAAATTACAAACGGAATGACAGAGCTATATATACCCTTGTGCACCACAGGTGAAGGGTATAATAAAATACTAAAAACTATATCGATGTAAGTACATAAATAAAGAAAAGTGGGCGTGGTAAAGTATCATATCAGAGTCTTAGTTATATTATTTGAAAATTTCAAGAAGATCGGTGAAGCAGTCTTGCCTACCTGAGAGGGCGTGAAAGGAGGCATGGCGTAGAGGAGTATGAAAAATAGATGTTAACCGATTCTCAGACCTATCCTATATGCACACAAAATTTCATGAAAGTCGGTCAAGCCATTTCGGAGAAGTTTAATCACAAACATCACGACACAAGAATTTTATATACTAGATTGCATTTAATACATTGTAGCGCATTTTAAAAAAAAAAAAATCTTATTATTTAATTTAACAATTTTTCAAGAAAAGAAAAGAAAACGACATTTGTTGTTTAAATTTGTGGTATAAAGAACACCCTTATTGTCACCTCTGCAACTTTGACTTCGAATATTTTTATTTTATAGAATGCCTGTGCAAACCTTTTCTGTCCGATTAAACCTATTTATATTATTAATTTAAAAGCTGCAATAAGTTGTTAGAAAATAAATCGGATCTACATAATAGGAACTCCCTCAATTTTGCCTAGTTTCGGCTAATTAAAAGTATTTCTAAGTATATTTAAAGTGGAGTAATGTGTTTCTGACAATAAAAACATGTTGGCAATGAGGAAAACATAAAGGTAACAGCTATTGGAATCCATCAAATCAAAAATCCAGATTGTTTTAAAATTAAATAAATTTTAGTTTCATCTAATACTTGTAACAAGTATCAGTTTGTGGTTCAAAAGCAATCAACTGCTTCTGTAATTTTATTATTATTAATATTAATTGTTCAAATGCTTTAAGAAATTGCCTTGTAACGCTTGTGAATTGCAATTTGATTTGAAGTTAAGAATTATTCTTGCTAAGATCAAGCTTCTAGCGAATGGTTTTTCTAAGAATTCTGTCGCACTTTTTTTTTGTTGTATAAAAGATAGATTTATTCCAATTGTATCCCGGGTAAAAAAGACTTAGTTGATATAGCATGCCCAGAATTTACAATCTTTGATCGAAAAATATTCGAGTCGTGCCGAAGCGTAATTTAACTAAAGTTTTATTTAGTTTTTTCTTGTAAAGGGTGATTTTTTATGAATTAAGTTTTTTGGGCTGGCAGCACTGGTTGGTAATTGTGTCCAAACTACATCTGTGAAAGTGAAAAGTGTTCAGTATACTCTTCCATTTTATCATAGAGAAACTCACATAATATCAACGACTGCAAATCGTTGAAATTTATTATCAAAGCTCGTGCTCTGTGAGATATGTCCATCGTTTGTTACGAACTTTTTATGGTCGTCATAATTGACCTAGTGAAGCAACAATTCGTGCTATTATCACCAAATTTACTTTGGTGGACATTAAACCACCGACTCGGTTCCTAGAGTGCGTACCGAAGAAAATATTGCAGCCCTAGCGACCAGTGTTAATGAGGATAGTGAAATGTCAGTTCGTCGCCGCTCTCAGGTATTGGGCGTATGTTATTCAACCCTGTGAGTTGGCCGGATCATGTGATTTGACGCCTCTTGACTATTTCTTGTGGGGTTATGTGAAGTTATTGGTCTATGTGGACAAGCCAAACACGATTGAAGCCTTAGAGTATAACATAATACGTGTTGTTCATGGAATACAGGCCGAAATGCTCGAAAAAGTGGTGCAAAATTGGACCTTACGAATGGACCATTTGAACCGGACCCGCGGGCAATATTTACATGAAGTTATTTTTAAAAAGTAAATGGCAAAGACCAATTTATCGATTTAAATAAAAAGTTTGTATATAAAGGGTGTTTTTTTAAGCCCGATAGAACTTGAAATTGTAAAAAATAACACAAAAAATTAAATTGTAATCAAAATTTTTTTTTTATTCGAAAGATCAATACGTGACATTAACATTTGAAAATGATTTCGGGCATATGGGCACCGCGGCTGTTCTTGACGAAGCGCATTCTGGACGTCCAATTTTGGGCCACTTTTTCGAGCACTGCTGGCCGTATGTCACGAATAACACAAACAATGCTGGCCTCCAAGGCGTCAATTGTTGCTGGTTTATCAGCATAAGCCAGTGACTTCACGTTGCCCCACAGGAAATAATCGAGAGGTGTCAAATCGCACGACCTTGGAGGTCAATTGACAGGTCCATTTCTCGAAATCAACTTATCGCCAAATTTTGATTTCAATAAGTCGATGGTTGCGTTCGCCGTATGGCACGTAGCGCCATCCTGTTGAAACCACATCTCCCCCGGATCAATGTCATCCATATTTTCAAACAAAAAATCATTGATCATGGTGCGGTAACGATCTCCATTGACCGTAACGCGAGCTCCGGCCTCATTTTTGAAGAAATAAGGTCCGATGGTGTCACCAGCGTGAAAACCGCACCAAACGGTGCATTTTTCTGGATGTAATGGAGGCTGTAGGGTCTTTTGTGGATTGGTCTCGCTCCATATGCGGCAATTTTGCTTATTAACAAACCCGTTAAGCCAAAAATTCGCCTCATCGCTGAACACAATTTTGCGATAAAACAACGGACGTCCAGAATGCGCTTCGTCAAGAACAGCCGCGGTGCCCATATGCCCGAAATCATTTTCAAATGTTAATGTCACGTATTGATCTTTCGAATAAAAAAAAAATTTTGATTACAATTTAATTTTTTGTGTTATTTTTTACAATTTCAAGTTCTATCGGGCTTAAAAAAACACCCTTTATGATGCAAATTTAAGTGTTTTATTAGATTTTTAAAAAAAAACTACACTTAAAAAATCACGCTTTAGAAATAATTAAAAGTGAAATTGCTTTTTCCCCTAATCAATATTAAACAAACGGGGAAATGCTTTAATGACTCAAAAAGTGTGTTTTTTTTTTCTTAACACAAACAAATCTTAAAAAAAAACAATTTAATATTTTTATTTAAAAATGTATTCATTTGTAAATTTGCTGTTCTACATAAAACATACTTTAATTGTGTTGAAAACAAAACAGTTAAAACAAGAAAAAAAAAAGCTATAGAACAGCAAGTTGGTTGTACTTTTCACTCTCTTTTACCAGTTTTTTTTTTCTGCTCGCTTAATAACAATGTTTTACAAACAGTGTGTGTCATTTCTTTTATTTTAAGTTTTATCTTGGTTTTATTTATTTGTAACAAAATTAAACGACTGACTAACTTTGTATTAAAAATACTAGATGTATGTTTATGTAAATGTATTCGTATGTTTTCATTTTATTTTGTATGTTGAAGTAATAAAGTTCTTGTTAGTTGCTTCAAATATGAACATTAACATTTTATAACAATCACATACTTTACTAACTGACTTAGCTGACGGCGAGTACAAGTATGTATGTATATTTGTATCTGTACTTATTATTCAAGTGCATTGGCAAGCAATTGCCACTGACTCACCGAATGACTTTTTGTGTGTTTCTTTTTATTATTTTTATACCCTTCACAGTGAGTGTATGGTAATTTATAGGTTTGTCATTCCGTGTGAAATATCTACAATTTTCATTTCCGACCCCAAAAAGTATATATTTTCTGAAAGCTTATAAATATGGCAATCGTTTAAGCATTATCGCGTCTGTCCATGTGTATGTTGAAATCAACCCCCCGACATCGTCAAGGCTCGTCTAAGGTATTAAAATATCAAAAATATCCAGCGGCAGATTGGTATTGGAAATCAGCATAATTGTCCCATAACTATCTGAGATATGAGCAAATAAACGCAACTGCCTCTGTTTTTTCGTTCATTTTTACCATAAAAATTCACAGTTGTTACTACATATTTGTATATTTGGTATGCCTTTGAAAATATTTATGAACAATGTTGGACAAATTGGTCACTAATCAGCAAAGTTATAGGCAAAAATTATTTGTAAAAATATATACAGTAAACTCGCAGTAACGTGAACTAATTTTTACCAAGGGTGTTCACGTTTTCGATTTTGTGCACGTTTAAGATTGCATTTTTTCTATAACATATTTTAGTCTCTTTTATTTAATTTAAAATAAAGTATGTACGTTATTTTCACCTATAAAACATGTTTTGATTCAACTTTTTGTAAGTTTCTACCATATTTTAATGTACTACATAAATAGCTACTATGGTTTGCAAAAGATACTTACTCTCAATTATTTATTGAATTTATCTAAAAAAGAATTTTAGCACGGTTATTTTTCTTAATTTGATTGTGCAATTCAATAGCTTCCCTTTAATCATAATGCCGCTAACCGGTAGATTTTTATTTCGAAGTTGGGTAAACCATTCGTTCAGAGATTTTCCCATTTTTGGAAGCTTCGAAGTATGCAGTGTTTTCCGTTTTCCAGGACCCGAAACTGTATTATTACCGCATTTCGAAATTTCATCTTTATTGTTTCTTATTGAACAAATGGCCGATTTGGCGACATTATAATTTTTTGACAAACCAGTTATAGATGAACCTTTGCGTAAAAGCTCTAAAATATCTGACTTTTCTGGAAGATTTAACACTTCTGGTTTTTTATTAGACATATTTTCTATAAAAATATTTTTAGATATCACTTGTTTATATTATTTATACAGGGTTGCCCATATTCGACGGACCCATGTTTTTTTTAAAAAAATCAAAGAAAAAAATAAAAATTTGGCGGTTGGCAATCTTAATCATTTAATTTTTTCCAAGTAGATTTGTTTACATCAATTTTTGAATATGATATCTCTCAAATGGCCGCCTCTGGCGTTGATGGCGTATTGTGCCCTTTTTGCAGCATTTTCCATCGTTTTCGCCAACATTTCGGCCGGAATAGCGGCTATTTGTTCACGAATGTTGTCCTTGAGCTCTTCTAAGGTCCTTGGCTTGTTAACGTAAACCTTTGACTTCAAATATCCCCACAAGAAGAAGTCAGGCGGCGTCAAATCGGGCGAACGCGGTGGCCAGTCCAAATCACCACTTTTCGACATCAAACGGCCCGGAAACAAATTCTTCAGAAAATCGATTGTTATGCGACTTGTGTGCGGTGGAGCGCCGTCTTGTTGAAACCAGAACTGCCTCATACACTTTCGACGAATAATTGGCATCACAAAATTGGTCATCATGTCGCGATAACGCTCCTGGTTGATGGTAACAGCATGGCCATTTTCATTTTGGAAGAAAAACGGCCCAATGACCGTTTTCGCACTAACGCCGCACCAAACTGTGACTTTTTCGTCATGAAGAGGCACTTCTTGAATCTCCTGAGGATTTTCAGTGGCGTAAATACGGCAATTTTGCTTATTTACGGTCCCATTCAATGTGAAATGGGCTTCATCGGACATGATAATTTTGTTCCAAAATTGCTCGTCATCTTCGGCTATTTCGATGACTCTTTGGGCCCATTCCAATCGACGAGGCTTGTCCACAGGCAACAATCTTTGCGTCAATTGAATTTTGTACGGGAACAAATGCAAATCAACGCGAATAATCCGTTGTAAAGTGGACCGAGCCATGCCCAACTGCTGAGAACGGCGTTTTTGGGATGTTCTTGGGGACCTCTCAACACTGGCTCGTACGGCAGCGATATTCTCGGCCGATCGCCTTGGTCGACTTTTATTTGGCCTCTTCGGATTAGAAAGAGCCTCACCAGTCGAAAATTTTTCGTATAAACGCTTAATGGTGTTCTTAGAAGGCGCACTTCTCACATTTTTTAATATTTTAAAAGCACGTTGAGTTTTCACAATTGACTTGTTCTGTTGAATGTAAATTTTAACTATTTCAGAGCGCTCGCGTCTCGTGTATTGTTGCATGGTAAAAATCTGCTTGGACTGACGCTTCAAACGCGGTATGTCATTAAGCGATCTGACATCTCTGTCAAAAGTTATGGCGTTGCCAGATGGGTCCGTCGAATATGGGCAACCCTGTATACCTATATGAATAGTCAGCACAGAGAGATGCTTCCAGTAGAACTGCCGCATTAATACTTTAGTTACTTATCATGCAACAAAAGTTGTTTAAAACACACAAACTACGAAATTCTTCTGCGGGGAATCCACAAAAGTTTTAAATAAGCGTACAAAATTGAATTTTAACGCTCGATAAAAGTTCACGTTTTAGAGCCTTCAGCCTTTGTTCACGTTTTAGAGTAGTCAATGTAATAAAAAAAAATGTTCATGATTTTGGGTAGTTCACGTTATTGGATGTTCACGTTTTAGCGAGTTCACTGTACACATATATTTAATATATCAAAATTTTTTTAACTCTTAAATAATTTTTGAACACGCTGGGGATCAAATGAAAGGGCTTGAGTATTGAAATATACTTAGTTATGAAAAGAAAAAATTCCAAGATGGCGTCCTAGATTAAATGGCGAATATATGATTTGAATACAGTAGTTACGGCTTTGTCCCCTTATCAAATAAAACGCTCGACCAGTACAATGAAAAAATGGTTTGAAATCCAAGATGGCGTCTGGAAAAAAATGGCGGAGCACTATTTGTTAACCCTATCAGTATGGGTATCAAATGAAAGGGCTTGACTAGTAGAATACAGATAACTACGTATATTTTTTTATATACATATATAACATGAGTTCTAGGTTAAGCTACGATGTGGGATTATACCTATGTACATGATGGTGAAGGGTATCTTCAGATTCGGCACGGCCGAATATAGCACTCTTACTTATTTTGTAAAAGCTTGAACAATTTTTACTGCTTTAGATTATTAAGCACAGAAGATGCCGGTCTGACAATTCAACATCAGAAATTAATTTTATTGCAAGGTCTATTAGACCCCACATCAGTTACATTTTTAAAATTAATAAACGTCAGTTGCAAAGGTTTAACCCTAAACTGCCAGCTGATAAACTGGTTTTTAGGAAGATAATTAAAATTTGTCGTCTGTTTTGGAGCACCCGTTAGTTAAGTCGGCAGTATCATTTAAAACTGTTTTTTTTAATGAAATATTTATAAGGTTTTGATTGTGTGCAAAACCACCAATTGTTACTAAACTGTACTCTATTTGTGGTTAATGTTTTTAATTTTCCACATGTTATTTATATGCATTTGTTGTAATCTTAAATGTTATTATTAAAGATTTTACTGTTTCAACTGTTTTTTTTTAATAGTGAAAATGAGAACGAAATGTTGTTTGTTTTTTTTTCGATTAAGATTTTAGATCAGGGTTGCAAAAGTTGGTACAATTGTACTATTTGTGGTACAATTTAAACCTCAAAAGTACAATGGTACACCAATTACCCATTTAGTACAATTTACTAACTTTCTCAGTTTATGTTTTTTTATAGAATTTCCCTAGTTTATCGTCTTGATTGATTTACGATGATAACTCATTGTTGCTATCATTTCGTTGTGATTAATTGTTTGCATTCACCTGTTTATTTTCAAACAACTTTTAGACTTTTTATTTTATGTTTAAATATGTACATATATATGTATACATATATTTTAGTGCAGTTTCTTTTTTTTTTAAAGAAATACTTTTAAAGTATAAATGAATTTTTAAGTACAAATGTTAATTTTAATATTACAAAAATGAATTTTTATGTACAATTTTATGTTATGTTTATGTTTTTTTTTCTGGCTTTTATTTGAAATAAAAAAAATTTTTTAAATAAAATTTTTTGGTACAATTGGGGTCGAAAAAGTACAATTTTATGAGCTTCTTGGTACAATTTTGACGTTCTCATTTTGCAACCCTGTTTTAGACATACAGACATATGTATGTATTTAGATGGGAATTTTTTTTTTTTTTTTTTAACAATAAAGTTTTTTGAGAAAATGTTTAAAGCATTAATTTAAAATTCAAAAAATTCTAAATGTTGATGTAAATGTTTTAGTACAATTAAAGTTTAAAAAAGTACAATTTTTCAAGCTATTTGGTACTTTTTTTTAATTTCCTGATGTCCCATCCCTGCCACTGATATATTAAGATTTTTTTGATGTCGCCCCTTTTTTATATATCGAGCAAGCAAAAAGCATTAATTTTAAATAAATTTAATTATGTTTTATTCGAACTTTTAATGTTTTAAAGACAATATTTTATTTATTTACTGGCTTGTGCAGGCGACTTCATCTGCATGGTTATCGGGAAAAAAAGGTAGAATTAGTATTAACCTAGATTGTTATTTATATGTTTCTGAAATTTAATTTAATTCAACTCCGCCATTTTTTCGTGATTAAATTCTAGTTCCGGTTAGACGTTTTTGCGTGATTAAGTAACAAATATCCAAACACCCATTTTTATTTTTTTAATTCTATACAAAGAGATTAAATTTTATTAATTTTAAATTAAAAAAATATATACGTTTTATAGTTATTGTAAACATTTTTTGTGAAAAACTGAACCCCCTAATAATGATTTTTTAAACAATAAATATTCTAAAAATTAAAAACTTTCAATTTTTAATATTTTGTGTTTTTTACCCACCACCAAAAAAATTGTAGGGGTATATTCATTTTGTCATTCCGTTTGTAACACATTGAAATATCCATTGTAGATCCCAAAAAGTATATATTTTCTAAATCGAGGTTTCATTTTATGACGATCTAGCTATGTCCATCTGTTAAAAGCACATTAGAGCTCGAACCGAAAAGGTAAGGGGCCTCTTATTTTGCCTCAATATTTCTTATACACAAGGTATTGAAGATGAGCTAAATCGTGATATTAGGAAGAGAGTTATAGGTCGTAATGCAAGAGTAGGTCAAAACCATGTCCTTTCAACATGAATAAAATGCGATTGTGTCTAAACGCATTAACGTAGAGCGATTAAATTTCATAAGTAGATTTCCTCAGAGAAAAAATATCTCTCCCTGAAATCTGCTCAAATCTATGCATTACGAAAGAAGTTATAGATGAAAATTTACAAAAATTTATACTGCACAGTGTCTTTTATTTATTTATTTAAATTTTGACAACCAAGGCTCTAGGCCATAATCGGCTACAAACTTCTAATAAAAAAAATTTACAATGCTTTTTACTTAAACTATAAAAATATAATGTAATAATTTACATATAAATACAAGGGAATTAAAAATATAATGACAAGAAAATTGCACTGAAAGTATAAGCCAAACTAACCAAACTTAAGACCAAGATAGAAATATGTAAATGGATAGAGAATGGTCATTCAATTAGGTACTATTTTCAGACAACTCGCGAAAGTTTTTTCCTAAAGGAATCAATATTAACATCAAACGTCCTTAAAGTGTCTGATAACCTATTATAAGTTCGTGCCACTCTCACACAAAAAGATCGTTCCAAAATTGAGGTCAATCTTGGTATGATCAACTGTCTTTTTCTATTAGATCTACAAAACCTAAAAAACCTAACCAAATATTTAGGTATCTGCAACTTATATAACTAATAAAAGTGTAAAATATTTCTAAAATTTATAAATTCCATGAAAGAAAATCCTAAAAACTTCGATATTTAAAATTTAAAACGTAATAAAACTGACAAAATTAGATGTGCGATTTTAAAATTATAAATAGAGGAGTCGATTAAGCCTTGACCGTCTGCTCATCTGCCCGTCTGTCCGTGTGTTGGTTGAAATCAACTTTTAGAAGCAACCATATGTTCCTCAGATCTGTATATGGTATCAATCTCTTGGAAATATCCAGGAATGGATCGCTATTGAAATTCAGCACAATCGCCCCATAACTTTCTGAGATATGAGCAAAAAACCACGACCACCTCGTTTTTTTTCACAATTATAACAACAACCTACATACAAACTGGTTAAAGTAAACGTGGCATCGAATTCCAGCTGAGCCAAAAAAATTTTATTTTATTTAATATATTATTTTATTTTTTTATATTTTTTTTAATTTTTTTAAAAAAAATTTTTAAAATCTTTTTTTAATTTTTTTTGGAATTTTTTTTATTTTATTTTTAATATATATTTTTTTGTAATTTTTTTTTTTTTTTAATGTTTTTTACATGTATGTACGTATTTTATATGAGATGAATGGTGATACAAACAATTGTTATTTCACTACACGTTGTGAAGGGTATATAAGATTCGGCACGGCCGAATATAGCACTGTTACTTGTTGGTCCATAGATTTGTAATAAAGGAAAATTAAGGTGACACGCCCCCTTTAACGCCCATCTCCCATATAACGCTTTATCTCAAATTCATATAATTGCTCTACAGAAAAAGATTTTGAAGAAATAAAGAACTAAGGAAATATCTAAGTTGAATTAATGTATTAGCAGAGACTATTTTGACACGCCTACTTTAACGCTTACTTCTCAAATAATTTACTTTTAATGAAATTTAAAAGCGCATTAAACCGACAGCATGAGATATATGATGACGAAATTTTGCATAGATACATTTCTCGTGAATAATTAATTCACAAAAATTAAGGTGACACGCCCATCTTAACGCCCACCTCCCATATATATCTTTATCTCAAATTCATATAATTTCTTTTAAGGACAAAGACTTTGAAAGAATAAAGGACTCTATATTGAAATATCTAAGTTTAATTTATTAGTAGAAACTACTTTGACGCGACTACTTTAACGCCCACTTTTCACGTAATCTACTGACAATGAAATTTAGAAGCTCATAAAACCGACAGTATAAGATGTATGATGACGAAATTTTGCATTTCTCATCAACATACTATGACACGCCTACTTTAACGTCCACTTCTCACAAAATTTTCTGTTAATGAAATTTAAAAGCTCATGAAATTGACAGAAATATATGTATTAGATGATGAATTTTCGCATATATAGCTTTCTGGTAAATTTATTTATGCCAGAAAATAAAAGTGAGAAGGGCACTTTAACGCCCACCTCTCATATAACGCTTTATCTAAAATTCATATTATTTCTATATGGACAAAAATTGAATTAAAAAAAAAGAAATCCGTTATGGATTATCTAAGTTGAGTATAAACATTAATATATAATAGTTTTTTTAAGCTTAAGGTCTTTTCAATAATAAAAATTTTTTTGGTTTTATTTTATATTATTTGATCAATATTTCGCTACCTCTTTGTGTAGCATCATCAGGATACGAGTTTTTTATTATCTATATATTTGTTTTTTGTTGGTTTAGTGTCTTGATATTTGTTATTTTATAAATTTATAGTTTGATTAACAAATTGAAAAAAAAAAAAAAAAAAAAAAAAAAAAAAATTTGTTAATCAAACTATAAATTTATAAAATAACAAATATCAAGACACTAAACCAACAAAAAACAAATATATAGATAATTAGTGTCTTGATATTTGTTATTTTATAAATTTATAGTTTGATTAACAAATTGAAAAAAAAAAAAAAAAAAAAAAAAAAAAATTTGTTAATCAAACTATAAATTTATAAAATAACAAATATCAAGACACTAAACCAACAAAAAACAAATATATAGATAATAAAAAACTCGTATCCTGATGATGCTACACAAAGAGGTAGCGAAATATTGATCAAATAATATAAAATAAAACCAAAAAAATTTTTATTATTGAAAAGACCTTAAGCTTAAAAAAACTATTATATATTATTATAAAAAGGTCAAAGAAACTAATAATTATTATAAACATTAATTATATAATTATAAAAATAGAAGGAAGTGCCATGCCCACACAAAGCTAATATTTGTTTTTAACTATTTCTGGTTATCAGTTTCTTTAAAAATACAACATTGTTGGAAAAAAAGAGTTAGTAGTATCATTTCTAATGTAGAAATTTAAGAAAATAAAATCATAGCAAATGGTAGTTACACAAAGATAGCGATACATATTTTAGTATAGACTCTTTCAGAGCGATTACTGTTAATAACAAAATTATACATTTTGTGCTATAAAAGTACACAAAATTGGTGATGGGTATCAAATATTCCTCATAGCGAAATATAGTGCTCTTACCTGTTTTTTTTTATTTTAATGCTTATCAATAATTTTAATTAATTTATTTATTCACTTTCCTTGATTAAATATTCTTTTTCTCTCGATTTTCTTTACAGTTTGTGCCAACACTGCCGCAACAAATCTTGCTTTAGAATTAAAGAAAAAAAATATCAAAGAAAACCGAAAACCCTCCCTCTTCGACAATAAGTAAACCGTTTGGTGACGCGCCCTTTCCCGCCTCACCTACTCATATTTATATTCCCTCTCATTATTACATACTCATTGCATTTTTCGGTCGCTCAACTCTACAATCGTGGCCACCAATAACAAATCAAATCGTAATCGCAATAAAATGGCAAATTCTGGTGACATTTGGTTGCAATGGTTCTCCTGCTGTTTCCATCAGCCGCAATCGCCTTCGCGGCGAAGACATCAACGATTGCGAATCGATCGTTCAATGATTGGTAATCCAACGAATTTTCAGCACACCGGACACATTGGATCGGCCGACGTGGAATTGTCAACAAATCATCTAAATGCAATACAAACACAAATGCAAAGTAAAGGCGGCTATGAAATGAATTCGATACAATTGCAGGTAAGATAAAGTCGAAAGCTGGGAGTTATGAAAAAATTCTACCTTGTTATGGGAATTATCTTCTTTTTTAGGCCTGCTGATAGTATTTTTAAGTTAAATCCATGGACTTTTGGCCTAAAGTTTGTTATTAAATTGATGAAAAAAACTAGAAAAAAAACAAACAGAGTATAATTGAGTTGTTAATTTCGAAGGACTCTGTTGTGCAATCTCGCTTTTATTAATTGTTAAGCCGTTTTCTATAACATCTTTTTGTAGAATGTAAATTTAGCACTCCTGCTGCTGTCGCCACTGACACGCTAACGGAGAAAGTAAGTTTGCGATAAACATATACCACACATACACATATACATTTTAATAATTTGTATTTTTATATAATTATAACAATGAGTTGTATTTAGATTTTATACTACAAAAACAAAAACAAATTTGGCCTTTATTAAAAAATTGTATAAATAACAGAAAAGAATTTTTAGAAAATGTTTTTGAAACATTTGTCTTATTTCCTCTATTTATTATAATTATAAGTACTTTCCGTACTTAATTGTATTTTTGTTTTAAGAACTATTTTATTTTAAATAAAAAGTAATTTTTATGAAATGTGGAAAAATTTAATGATTTTTAAAGAAACCTTTAATTTTTGGCAGTTCTAGAAAAACTTTTGAATTTTGAGGTTATGGAGAAAATTTTTTATATATTTGTAATTTTTGTTTACTTTGTCTTTAACTCGATACTATGTATTTTATTAAAAATTATTTGTTATTTTCAAACTTTTTTATTTTGAGGTTATAGAGAAAGTTTTATTCCTTTATTTACTTTTTTTCATAATTTCTTTGAAATTGTCATGATTTCTATAATGTTATAAGTAGCTCTTAAAATAACTTTTAACATTCATATCATATTTAACGCAAAACTTTGTTTTGTGGTTAAGGAAAAAATTGTATTTAAAAATACATGCAAAAAAAAATTACACACGTACATACATACATATGCATAACCCTAAAGTAATTTGCCAGTTTTAAAGAATTGTTTACATTTCGAGTATCATACTCCGGGGGCATTCTAAAGAGATCGAAATTTAAAAAAAAAAATTTTTTCAGAGAATATGTACTGCATTTATGGAATATCAGGCAATTTATAACTTTTACATATGTGATCTTAAATATTTTCTTTCTTTTTTTTTTGCTATTAATTTTTCTAAAAGAAACTGGGCTAATATTCCCTCAGATATAGATTTTAAAATCAGACTAAACAATTTTCTTTAAATACATTCAAATAGAACGCACAAACAACAATTTGTTTGAACACAACATCATACACACAATAATAAAATTTATAACTTAATTTTTTTTTCACAAACAGTTTTGATAAATTTCATAACATTAAGCAAAAACTTCAAAGAAATATCTATGAATTTAAGAGAAAAAAAATAAAAAATAATTTTTTACTTTAGGTGAAAAAATTTGTATATACCAATTCCCTTTTTTTTTGCTACCACTAACCAATGTGTATTAAGTTTTTATTTAAATTTAAAAAATGTTTTTTAATATTTTACCTTATTTTCAAAAATAAACATTTACAAATGTGTTTGTAGATTTGCATTATTTTTTTAAAATACCTACCAAATAAATTAAATAACAGTTTTTACTAATACAAAAACCTTATCATTTATCTCTTTCATGTTACCTAAATCCATTTAATCCCTGTCTGTATTAAACCAAAACAAGTATCTAAAGAAATAATTAATGTAATTATCTAATAAAAAACAAAAAAATCATAACCAATAACAATTGAATTAAAATAATTTTATTAAAAAAATCAATCCAATACTATATACAACATTTAAAGAAAAAAATATAAGAGTAATTTATAAATATAAAAACATGGTTCATAATAAAATGTTAGTGTTAAATATTAATAAATAATTTATTATACATACATATAAATAAAACAAAAAAAGAATACGAAATAAAAATTTAAATTTTTTAAGAATAGTGTAGTAGATGTTGAATTTTTTGTGGTAAGTATTGAAAATTTTTTTGAAGCTTGCCAGGGATGCCACAACGAATAAAATTTTCCTACCAAATTTTTCTAAAAAGCAAAACCTACCATTTTCTTAAATTGCCTTTCGAAGTATAAATTCAATGAATGAAATAGAAAAAAATATTTTGAAATAATAAAAGATAATAGTGCTAAATTTATACAATTTATTAAAACTTATATACTATAAAATAGTTTTTACTATATAAGATGTAGAAGAAGTAGAAGATGCATTTAAGATTAAGAATTATTTTAATGTTTCCAGTTACATTTATTAATATTATTGTTAAAGAAAGGTGTCAGAAAGTCTAGATCAAAGTAAACTAATTTACTAATTGTTGACATTTGACGTAATAAAAATGGCCGACTTCCTAAACGCAAGTTGCAATTCATAATTAAAAAAAATGCATATGCAATGCTAAACATGTCTTAAGTGCAACCAAGGTCTATTAAATATTTAATAGACCTTGAGTGCAACCTTGTGTTGCAGAGATTTTTTTTGCATTTTATCGGCATTTAGGAACGCTTATGGATCTACTTTTTGTCTCTGCAATATAAAGTGTTTATTATTATTTAAATTATTAATCTGTGATTTAAATAAACTCTATCAATTATAAATAATTTATTAAAAATAAACAAAGAAAATCCTAACTCAGCCATGTTTGCATACAAAATAAAAATGATGCGCGATTTTAACAGCTGATACTTAGTAAAATGAGTTGCCAAACGATTAGGAACATTGGACATTGCTAGAAAGTTTACATATGCGCTTACGAAGTGTATGCATTGTAAATATGCATTGCAACTTGCGTTTAGGAAGTCGGCCAATACTACAGCATATTAATTTTTTTAGAAAGGACTATTGTAAATTTCATTAATTTAAATACAGTAGACTCGCGGTAACGTGAACTATTAAAAACCGAGCGTGTTCACGTTTGCGAAGTTGTTCATGTTGACGAAGGTGTAACTCTTTAAAATTTACAAATAAATTAGACATGTATTTTAACTAAAATTCATATATTCTTTTTTGTTTTGGATTGTTATGTAAAGAAAAAAAAGTAGGTTAAAATTAATTTAAAAAATGTGTTAACTTTTTGTTGGATTATCTTTGAATTTTTAAATTTTAATTGCTGTACAAATTCTTTCTCGCAAAATAGCTAACGGGATATCCTCTCCACAGTATTTTTTATCTCCTAAAGAGCTAAAAATTTTTAGCCAGCATTTTTTTATTGTTTTTTTTTTCAAGACGTTGCTAAGTTGAATTTAAATAGACAATATCATCCATTAATAGTTAAACCAATTTTCAAAAATGGCAGCTGTCATCCATTACGATTTGTAGCAATTGTAGTCCACAGGAGAATTAAAATTTCTAAAAGAGCGAGGATTTTTTTGCCTTTCCAATCACAAGAAGTTTAACTTAAGAACTTTGGTAGTTTTTTGTGACGTTTCTCACGAAAAACTAGATTATATCATGTTAAACCAGCAGCGCGCACTAAACTAAACCTGTGCAATCACTGCTTTCTCACTGTGTTCACGCTACAAGTAGTCAGTGTAAAAAAAAAATTATGTTTATCTCATCCGGTGTTCACGTAAGGCCGTGTTTTTGTTACCGCGAGTCTACTGTAATCCTCTAGTTTTCTTTATTATGTCAATTGAATACTACCCAGCAAAAAAATCTATGACAAAGAAGTGGATTTGCAGGGGTTCAACTGGTGACGAAGTGATTAAATTTAGGTGAAAACACTAATGATTTTAACATTAGCGTGTCATTGGAGATCATGTGTTTACATGAATATATTAATGAACTGCACTCCATTCTAAGTACATATATAGAACTCATGCATATTTGATGAGAAGCATCGGATGTTTCATGAGTTGAATTTGTTTGTTTACATGAATTGTTTAAGATATTTAGCATGATGTTACATTCATTTTTAAACACATCAATAATGACAGATTTTTTCACATTTAGGAAGTCATTTACAATGAATGCTTTTACACAATTGATTTAGAAGTCTTGAAAATGTAATTCGCTTTGCACTACTTCTAATTTTTTTTGCTGGGTATATAACATTTTAATGTTTCAAGTGTAAATACAGAGCTCTTGCAGATTCAGTTTTATTAATAAAATACATTTATCTTTGTGCTTTTGACTAAATATAATCATAATCTAACAAAAACTTTAAAAAATTCAGACAAACCAACCAACCTACTAAGTTGTGCTTATATTAAAACAAATTTACAAATTTTGGTCCGATCGAGAACCCTAATTAAAACGATTTTTACTGGGTCATAATCGAGAACCCTAATTAAAACGATTTTTACTGGGAAGCTGGGAAGCTTTTGTGATGAGACATTCATTATACATACATATTTATCTGGATTGTATTTAGTTTAAGTATAGATAAAGAATAAAAATCAGTTCATACTTGCATATACTTGAAATTCGTTTTGTTTGTCTTTCGTAGTTTCAAATCTGATGTAAGGGGCATACAAGGCATATTTATTCATTAGGATGTCTTGATTCTTAAGTTGATAACTTTTTTCTTTACTTTTTTAAATTTTACCTGTCAAAGTCAACAGATAAAAAATAAGTTTTCCTCTTCCCTCATTTATTTCATAAAAAATATAAACAAAGAACTGAGTTTACCTGATGCGTATATGCGTGCGTATATAAAAAATAAGATTATATGCAGCAAATATATATATACATATATATATATCTAGGTAGATTAAATTTAAATGGTTATTTTTTCAAATTTTTCAAAAACTATTCTGCGGGGACATTTATACTCCACAGTTTGATCTAATTTTTAGGAATGTACATTTGCTAGATTACTTGTTGTTGTAACAAAGTTAATTAAAATACTACTATTTTAAACAACCCACTAACAAAACGAAGAAAAAGCAATTGTTTATTTTACTATTTTAATTAAGTACAATTCAAGTAAGTTTACAAAAGTATAGTTTTTAAGATAGCCTTATATATTTTGTTTTATAGTTGCAACTTAAAACCAAACCTGGCAAAAAATGGGATGACACAGAAATTAGGGTATTGAAATATTTTCAAGAAAAATTAGAATACATATGTGTTTATTTGTCGTTTTTCTTCCCTTTTGCTAATTGTAATAAATCTCACGTTGAACCATAAAATTATTTTGGTGAGGTCAAGAGCAGGTTGTTATAACAACTCTGCTGTCGACAAAATTCCTTCCTGTAAAAAATTGATAATAAATAACTGTTGTATTGTAATTTGGAAGTTTGAGAAGTGCATGTTAAGTCGTTCTTAACCATAGATCAAGTGAGCGCAAATTTGTAGACCACATAAATGCAGTCATGAGAGCTTTGAAGGGAAACGGGGCACCGATTAAGAGTTCCGTGATTTATCTACTATCTATTTAAGCAAGCTACTCCAACCGGCTCTACGCTGTGCTAGGATTGACCGGGTTTGCCGGTGCTGTTGCCTATCATTATTCGTAATTGCCGGTGGGTGTTTTTTTAGGACCCTATTGCAAATATAGCATTTATGGTGCTAATCAAGGTTGCTATTTATCTATGTGCCAAATTTTGTTTAGCCATTTTTGATTTATAAAAAACCTCGTATTACCTTAGAAGCTATAAAAATGTTAATACAATTACTAAAATGCGTCTAAAACAAAATACCCCCAGTGGTTGTTCAGCAATTTTATTATTATTCCAAAATTTAACGTATGTAGAAGATAAGTGGGATATATAAAAGGTTGATTGTGTATTATTTTAAATATTTTGCAATTTTTTTTTTTTATAATTAATCAGCCTTTACAACTATAGGTCATAATCGGACAAATACATATTTTGTATATAACTTCCTTTTTATATTAAGTTTAGATCTTCGGCTTATAAAGGGTATAGGGCAGGTCTAAATTTAATTGTCTTCTCACAAATGTAAATAATATGCTGTTTGATTAAAAATTTTTTGTCAAGGATTACAACTAAATATTTAATACTTAATTAATTAAATACTTAATTTCATCTTTCAATGGGATAATAGAAATACGTTTTTGCGATTTGTTGAATTGAAATGAGTTTTATAGACATTGACATTTGTTTTCCATTTGTCATAGTATTTACCATATCCATGGCCTATGCCTTGGTATTTACGAGTTTATCTATTTATTTTATTTTTATATAAATTTTTTTATATTTTTTACCTCAACAAGGGGCTATCATCTGCGTACAAAGCTGAATCATGGTATCTACTTAAAACAATTTCAGATGTATAGTGTAGGGAATAATACCTGCATACATACATATGTACGTTTATCTGTGTACGTTTTTATATTCAGGTTTTTTTTTGTATTATATTAATTGGCCTGTAGCTGGAGGGTAATTTATATTTTTAAGATTTGTAAATTGTAATGACCTTAACAATTTTAAAAACAGGTGGGAGGTACCCTTTGCTCAAACGTTCATAGTTTATTTATGATGTCAAAAAAGTATTTGTTAATTTTGTTAAGTATTATGCTGTTAATATCATCTAATGGTTTAGTTAGCAGATTTTTGTTTTACTTTACAGCTCTTAGTATCGTTAAAATGTGTGTGTTTGTTAGTAATAACGTTGAGTTGTCTCTTTTTTTCTATGTCCAATGAATTGCGTTTTCTCCGTAAAAATCTATTTTCTATAAGTTTCTATCTTACGGAAAGTTACGATACATTTTTTTATAAACAGTAACACGTGTTGTTTATGCAACAGATTTTGTCTGCTGATTTGTAACATCATGATACAAATCTAATCTATTTATGGTTTAGGTAAACCAGGAGATTATCATTTTTTGTATGTTCAATACTTTTATTATCAGTAAGAGTTTGGATTAAGGTTATTGTATATTGAAACGACCGAGTCCATAGGTAATACATTGTTAAAAGTAATGGTATGTGAACTACCAAATACATCATCAACATTAATATAGACATGTACTTATATAAATATTTAGAAATTTTAAAATTAAAAAAAAAAAAAAAAAAAACTATGGATATGCCTTGAAACAAACAATACACAATTGTACAATATTGCAGATAATTCGAAAATGATGGCCTACATTGTATATTTTCACAAAAGTTTGAAGAATCTTTATTTGATATAACTGAAAGTGGCAGCAAGTTATACCAGTTTTAACAGCAAATCCACTACATAAAGCAATAACGTTGATTTTGAAAGTATGGATGATAACTTTGTTAATCAAAACGCCGTAATAAAACAAGAGTACGAATATATTGATGTTCAGACTTCAACCCTAAATCATTTACATTCACCTACAACTTCTCCGTCTTCAACTCTACCTCATCAGGAACCATCTGAAGTTGAAAAACAACCTAATAACAACGAGCAAGAGTTTCTAACAACTGATCATACAAATATTCTTAATCGTCTCTCGCGCTTGCAAAATGATAGCAAATCATTCTTACGAATGAAGCTAGAATTTGAAAAGGAAAAATTTAAAAAAGAAATTGATTTAGAAGAAAGAAAATTGGCAGAAAAAATTCAAGAAAGAAAGGAAAACTTTGAGTTGAAGAAATTAGAAATGGAAAAAAATGAACGCTTGCGTATATTAGAGCTAGAAAAAGAGGAAAGAATTAAACGATTTGAAATTGAAATGCATTACAAACACATCTCGTCACATAAGCAGATAGAATAACTAAGATTTATTTTTAATGAATTTTATTATTTGAATTGAAGATCATTCCTTTTTAGGAAATATGTTGTTTTGCATTTTAAGTGTCAATATTATAAAAGATCAAACATTTTTAATAAATCAAATAAACAAATTTAAAACCATTTTTCAATTGTTATAAATTGGCTGTAAAATATAATTTTTATCTAAAATTTTTTTAATTTTTTTTTTTTAATTTTAAAAGTTTGCTTTCCCCAACGACAAACTTGTTATCAGATTTTTGCAAAAAAACAAATTTTAAATTAAATTATTAAAATATATTATGGTACATATTTAAAAATACTCAAAAGGGCATTTTTAATGACTACCCTATTGTTTATTTAATACCCGCTTACTCCTCTTCACTACCAGAACCACTTGCGCTATTGCCACCATTTTTGCCACCACCACTTTCAACACCACTTTCACTATGTTCGCTGTGAGAGCCTTTTTCAGTGCCACGCTCAACATCCGATTCTGAATCGGAATCTCTTAACGCCTTAACCACCTTAGTTTTGTCGACATTTTTCTTGCTGCGTCTACCCTCAAAATCGGAACCATCATCATCGTCCGATGAATAAATAGCCGAAGCCTTTTGATCTCCGCCGCTAATACCCGATGTACTTGCAGAACCTTTTTTGTACTTGTTTTTAATAGCGCTTAAAGAAATGGCGTTTTCATCATCACTACCATCGTCCTGATGGTAAGCACCATGCGCCCCACTGATATGAACGTCGTGTCCCTTTTTCTTTTTGGGCTGGGGCTTGTGTTGATTGCGCATTGCTTGTCGCAATTTTTCCTCTTCCTTTTTCAAATTATAAACACGATCTACATTTGGATCCTTACCAACTTGCGTAAGAATTTTAATACCCGATACTTTTGTCGAACGATCAGCCAAGGACATGGTCATCTTTTTGTGTGTAAATGATTCGGTAGAATGGGGTCGGAAGTTTAGTTTGGTACGAAAAACAGCTTGACCCTGTAGACCGGTACCCTGACGAATGAACATGTGATTGTGATCACCGTGTAAAGGCTGCCGAAAAACATCGAATATTTCATTACCCAAATGTAAAGACATGGTACCATCGGACCAGCGTACAACACGGGCATTTGACTCTTTAATCATGTCACCATTATTGTTCATGTACTCACGCCAACGTATGGTATTACTGACCTTCAATTTGACACGTTGTCTACCTTCTTCATCCATAGTTTCTTCTTCGTCGATTTCATCTTCATAGGTTTCAGGGTCGAATGGTCTGGTATCGACTGACAAGAAATTTGGCAACTTTACAAAGTGAATTTCCCTGCCTAAATCGGTGACAATTCGGGGTATTTCTACATCTATACGTGTTTCGGGTACAAGTTCTGGTTCATCTTCTTTTGGTTGCTCCACGCGCTCTGCAGAACGTGATCTAGATCGCGACCTCGAACGAGAGCGCGATTTAGATCGTGATCTAGAGCGTGATCTAGCTGAAGCCCTAGATGAGGATCTAGATCGCGACTTGGACCTCGATTTTATTGAACCTTTCTCTGAATTGTTGTCTGATTTCTTTTTATCATCACCCTCATCCTCTGAGAGACTTATGTCATCAGCATCACCAAAAATATCTTGGGCGTCAATTTTATTCGCGTTATTCTCTTGTTCACTGCCACTATCCGAGTCTATAATACGCGATTTTTTGTTCTTTAAAGATTTGTTATCTTCACCTTCAGAGTCACTAGCTACTGCCTTGCGTTTTTTTATTTTGTCGCCACCAAATTCACTGCCCGACTCAGAGCCACTGTCTGATTTAAGCGAGTGTGGGGTACCAGACCCACTTCGTGAACCAGAACGTGACCTTGTGCCAGAGCGCGAAGACCCACTAGGTGAACGGGACTTACGAGGCGTTCCAGACTTGGAACGACTTCTACTACGTGATTTAGAGTGTGATGCTGCTCTATCATCTATTTGTAAATTGGGTGATTGCGACCTAGATTCAACTTCCTTTGAGCCGGTAGCTGCCTCTGTTTTATGTGATACAGCGGAAGTACGACTGCCTGAATGTTTAGAAGCATTAGAACAATGACTTGCTGCTGAACCCGATATTTTAGAAGCATTCGAATGATGACTTTCAACTGAACCGGAACGTTTAGAATTACTTTCAGCAGAAACTGAACGTTTAGAATGACTTGCAGCAGAGTTATTAGAACGATTGCTTTCAACCGATCTTGACCTTTTGGAGTTATTAGAATGATGGCTACCTGCCGATCTCGAACGATTACTGTGTGGTGTTCCTGACCGCGAGCGCGAACGTGTTTTTCTAGGGCTACCCGATCTAGAGCGCTTGCTTTCAGCGCTATTCGAACGAGAAGGTGACCGCGAATTTGATTTAGAGCGAGAATTAGATCTCGAACGACCGGAAGCAGGTCCGGCTGGGGTACCAGAATGGGAACGATCACTGCCGCTGCCAGAACTGCAGAGTGTTTACATATTGTTAACTCGTTAGTATATAAATATTTAAAACTTACCCGGCTTTTACATTTTCTGGTGTGTTGCTTTTGCTGCGACTGGAACTGCGGCTATCGCTAGAATCGGAATCCGAACCAGAGCCTGTAAATGTTTCCTTTGAATTAAATCACTCAAAAAAATAATAATAAAGATTCTTACCACTTTCATTTTCTATGACGTGATAAACCATTTTTAAGTTCGTTTTATATTTTATCCATCCAGTTTTACAACTTCAAAACAAATTTAACTTTTCTTCAACAAAAACCACACAATTGTAATTTACAACTCTGATTTAATTAAAAATGGTAGAAGCTGTGTTCAGTAAGCGTACCAGAAGCATAAGCAGTGTTACCATACTCTTTAAAATATTTTAGCTTTATTAAAGGCTAACATATGTCAATACCGTGATAAATATAATTTACTTTGTATTACCCAAAATAGACGTCTTAACGACCTGTCTCCCTGCCACTAACCGAAAAAAACAAAAATTTCGAGACTAGTAAACCGATAATGATGCCAAACCGACGTTAACGAATTAAACAATCAGCTCGAATCAGCCTCCCATTGGTTTAGTATTAAAAACGTTTACAAATTTGGAAAATTAAATCAACAATTTTGTCAGACATGCAGTTTCACACATATTTTATAGTTTAAAAAAGTCTTAATTTCATGAAATTTCATAAATTTTTTTTTTTATACCAATTGACCCAAAATAGAAAACAAATCGCCTGTTGTTTTTTACTGTTTTGCCGACGTTATTGGAATGAAAAATGGAGTCATTCCGTAATAAAATTTATTTATATTTATTTATTTATTTATTCAACACAGCAATACAAAGCCTTCCAGGCCAAAATATAAATATGTATTACTTAGTAATAAAGAACCTAAGTTATTAGACTTAATTTGTACATAAATTCATATAAAAAAACAAAAATATATATAAAATACCAACAATGATTATAAAAATTTAATTATATTGGAAAAAAAAAATTTAAAAAAAAAAATAAAAAATAAATGTCAGATTACTAATCACAAAAGTACAAATTAGCTCCCCAGCCACAGTAAAAAGAAATAACAATTAAGCAGAAAAAAATAGGTAAAAAAGTCCAAATTAGTAGCAATTCAAATAAATTTATTAACTTATGTAGCATACATATGAAAATAAAAATAAGGAAAACACCAATCAGTAGGGTAATAAGATGAGTTAATAACAAAAAACCGAGAAAATAATAAATAATCAAGTAAAATTAGCAAAATATTTCATAACTTTAAGGCGAAATACATTGTTAGATTGGGAAAAAAATACGTAATTCAAGGGGCAAACAATTCCAGCAACGTGCAATTCTCACCACAAAAGATCTCTCAAAAATCAGTCTAAAAATCCTAGGAATATAAAGTTGAGGATTACGAGAAGATCGCAAAAAAACAAATTTATTACGTAAAGGAGAAGGAAAACCATTCCTCATCACATTATGAAACAAACTCAGATTACGAAAATTCACTAAATTCATAAAAGTACAGCCAAGAAATGTATGAACATAAGACGAAATATGATCCCAACGCCTAACATTATAGACAAATCTAACAATCATATTTACAATAAGTTTCAACTTATTGAATATAAATTCCGATATGGCAGAAACAACTTCAAGGCAGTATAGCACCTGCGGCATAAGAAGAGCATGAGCCAATCTACGTCTAATACGAAAAGGCAGAAACAAATTAGTAGAGTAAATTCTTCTTAATGTTCCCCAGACTTTACCAGATACAAGATCAACATGACTCATAAACGACAGATCACTATCAAGAACAACCCCCAAACATCTATGTCGATTAACACATTCAATTCTATCATTTCCAATATGAAAGATTAAACTCTGAGAAATATTGTCTGAAGAATTAAACAAAATAGCTTTAGTCTTAGAAGAATTAATACTAAGCGAGTTAATAAAGGTCCACTGCAAAACACGTTGCAGACAATCATTGACACTCTGCTCAAAAGCACTACACGACGTTCGATCTCCATTAAAAAGAAGAAAAATATCATCTGCAAACAGAAGCGTCTTGCACATCTCTGAATTGGTTTGAAGATACAAATCATTCACATACAGAATGAACAAAATAGGTCCCAACACTGACCCCTGAGGAACGCCAGCAAAGAGAGGAAGTAAACTAGACTTAGATCCTTTAAAATCTACAAACTGTGATCTTCCAGCAAGGTATGAAAAAATGAGACTACAAGCAGAGTTAGAGAATTTAAATTGGTCCTTCAGTTTGCTAATCATAGTTGCGTGGCAAATAGAATTGAAAGCTTTGGATAAATCAAGCGAAAATAAAGCTGAAAGTTTACCAATATTAACTTCCTCTCTAATAGAATCAGTGAGGCAAAGTAGTAAAGAAGTAGCACTAAAGCCTGCACGAAAAGCATATTGAGACTCAAAAATATTACCATTCACAAATTGAAGCATTTGATTCTTAATAATATGTTCAGCAATTTTAGACAAAGCAAATTTAGCACAAATCGTTACTTAAGTTTTTTTACTTGCTCGTTTTTAACGAACTCGTATTAAATTGCATTGTGGTTTGTGCAAAAAAAATAACTGTTAGCAAAAACAAACTATAGTAACTGATTGACCCAACTATATCCCCTAACAAACATAATCTGATTAGTATTGTATTCCACATGTTATACATGTAATATATATTAATAAATTGCGTGAAATAATTTCATCATGTAACTGATGTCTAGGTCTTTCACTGAACGCACACGCATGACTGTTTGTTATTTGATATTTTTTCTAGTTTATGTAAAAAATTACCTTTTAATAAAAATCGTATAACAATGGGTTGTCCAATGGGTTTTGGTGAATTAAATATACCCTCTTCTCGAGCTTTTTGGGATGATTGTGATGATGATGAATGTCCTCAAAAAAATATAGAAAAGCAAGTTTATAAAGCCAAAGATTATTAAAGTCTCAAATCCTTTATTTTAGGCTTTTATTCAAATGCGAAATATCGGAGGATGAATTAAAAAAATATGCCTCCAAAGCTAAAAAAATGTTTGTTATCGAAGGGACTTCCATATCCGAATTTGCTGAAACTTCTCTGTTGGAAAATGCCAAAAAATTGGCAGAAATACCCAGCAAAAAGTCATCTTTACACTATGTTAGCAATAATCAAATGCTTATTGCTATTGTGGAAGAGGATCTTACGAAGAGTGGAGAAATATGTGAGCTACTTTTGGAACTATGTAAACCTGACGAAGTAATCACTTTGACAATTAAACCTAAAGTGGATTATAAAAGTGATAACATTAGGGCAATAAGAGATGAGATTACATTTTTAAGATCTATTGATGGAAAATTGAATAATGTTGAGGCACTAGAAGCTCCAAACTTTATAGCTGGTGTGGTGGCGGGCAGTAGGTTCAGGTATATTAATTAACAAGTAACGCCATTAATTTTCCCATTTTTTCAGTTTGTTCTTGGCGTTCAAATGAAGGCCTTAATATACAATCTTATGTGGCATATACCGATAATATTGCCTTGGATTGTGTAGCAGCAAAGCCAATTGTTAAACTTTTAAAAGATCTTGACATCAAATGTTTAGATACTTACAATCCCAGAAAACGAGACGATTCGCATTTGTACATGTAACTGTACAAAAAACTTCGGTGGTTGAACAAGTTATAGGTTTTGGAAATAGTTTTTTAAATCATCTTTTTTATTATACAAAATAAGCCCCATTGTTTGGTTATCATGTTATAGGTGAAACTTTGTAACATTTTTTTTTACTTAGAAAAATAAAAAAACTATATAAACTATTTACTTATCTCCATCAAACATACTTAATTGTAAAGATTTTACTCGACATTCCAGATGAGCCTTAGATATGGCTATAAATTGTGGCCGTTGCAATAGCGAGTAGGCCGAAACGAGTAAACTGTTTATTAGCCCGTGCAATTGTGTATAACCACTACAATATAAATCTATACCCAATTCCAGGGCTGTGCCAAAATCACATTCATCCATTGCTATAGTAGCGGCCGTAGCAACGGGTTGAAGTTTTTCCATTACAGCCTCTGTAACTGGATCATCCTTGTGGTCTCCAGACGATCCAGCCGTATCAAACAATTTCAAGATTTTTTTTAACTCGGCGTCACTCTCAATTAAAGGCCTATAACCTAATTGAGTTTTCGCTTCAAAGGGCACTACAATGCCGGCGCGATGAAATGTCTTACAAACTACTTTACTACTACGAGATTTGCGCAATTTGTCCAAAGTTTCTAGTTTGACTTTGTTGGTTTCTATGAATTTTTTTAAAGATTTTTTTGCGTTTGCCACAGAGGATGTTGTAAAGGGTGTACCCTGAAAATCTTTTTCCAAAAAATATAAAAAGGCATCAAATGCATTGCCAGCTACAAATTCAAACTCATAATTTTTAGAGGCATCATTTCTAGCTACTAACAGAGTTTCCTTGTCCTGTGGGTCATCACGCCAATAGCCATAATGTACACCGGAGCCTTTGCGCACAAATATTGTTTGAAATTCCGGAGGATCATAGTAAAATCGCCAATGCCTTAAATAGTCGCCAGGTTCATGTAGCTTGGCTTTATCAAATTTTCCTGCCAAAAATTCAAATGGTCCTACCAGCATCAGCTGAAACGTTTTTTCAATATAAGATAATAAGTCCTGTCCCTTTAAATCTTTTTTTAATTCTTCTAAAAACTTCCAAAAGCAATAAAAATCTGGAGGCATTTCAACCAAAAATTTGTGGCGTAAAAATTCGTTGGTTTTTAGCAAATTATCATATTCTTGTTGTTCGGAAAGCTTAATGCGATTTTGCAGCATAGCCATCCAATCTTTGCCGCTTATATTAGCCATGGCTTCTTTTTTTAAATCTTCAATATCAAATTTAGGCTTATCTGTTTCCTCCTTTGAAAGTTTCTCTGGTTCTAATTTAGCTGCCTCATCCATCGCGGATGATCTACGTTTTGGAGCTGGTTTTGTTTCATTTTTTTTTATTTCTTTGATAAATTCTTTAGTTTCACTTTTTGGGTGATTGTATTTTTCCATGTGAGCGGGATTTTTCTGATAACATTTATCCCAATATTTGCAATCTTCCTTCGGCATTTTATTTGCGTATTATTTACTTTTTAGCACAGATTGTAAAATATTTTGTGATTGTATACAAAATAGTTTTTGTTGGAGATGCCACATTTTCAGCAGTAAATTAAATTATAACAGCGGCTTTACATCAGGCAATTTAGTTGTGCATTAATAAATGTTCTTAAAAGCTTATTAATAGCAAAATTGATTGGTATTTGTCCGTCTGTCGGTGCGTAAGTTGAGATCATTTTTTTAAGCGCTACGAAATCAACAAGAACCTTGTGTAGTAATAAAATATCAGAAATATTTGGAAGCAGATCGGTATAAAAAATCAGAAAACTATGTAAAAATTCAAAATCAAATTTCGCATTGAAAATAAAAAAAAATAATAATTACCTATGTACATAAGTAAAGTGTATTATCAAATTCGGCACGTTCGAATACAGAACTCTTACTTGTTTTACTTACCTTTTACAATATAAAAACTGAAAAGGTGACAAAAGCAGTTTGTTGGCAAGGAGTTGAAGAGGAAGAGTGTGTAGTACATGGCTATCTGTGCGGGACATTTGTATACCTTTCTCACGAGAGTGTCATTCCGATTGTAATTTGTAAAGTTTTCATTTGCGATCCCATAAAGTATATATATTCAGAATCCTTTTAAAAAAAGGAGTAGATTTAGTAAAGTACGTGAGAACGTTGAATTAACTTTTTGAAATCTTCATTTAACTCACGGACTCGTTCGTGATATTACTTTATCAAAAATACTTTCGAGATATTGAAAATCAGCTATTGGCGACTGAGATATGAGCAAAAAACCATGTATGTGTTTAAATATTTCAACTTGTGTCTTTATAATGTCATGTATGTTTGTGTGAATTTAAATATACGAATCGGAAAAACTAAAGTAGCATTCTTTGTTCTACCCATTTTTCTACAGGTTACCTACCGTTGCCACATGCAAGTGCAAGTGAAAAAAAAAAACCAATACACTAACACTTTTTTACTAACACAACCACATTTTGGCAACCTGCGACTCAGCTTGCGAAGAAATTTTTAAGCAAGTAAAATTTTTACAGTTACGGCAATTAAAGTGGCAAGCCGAAAAACAGTGTTGTCTAATACTGAGTTTTTTGTTAACTCACTAATACATCATACAATTGTGGTAAATAATTCAGCTAATTTTCTTAATGAATATGTATATAAAGAATATTAAGAAAAAATATAAATATTCATTAAAAATGTAAGTTTTAATATAAATATCAATTTTTAATAAAAAAAAATATATTAAAAAGTTACATGTCTAAAAGTAACGTTCAATAGTGGCTATTGACAACACTTAATTACCAATTGAAGCAGCGCCATTTGTTTTAAATTTGTTTGAAGTTTATTTGTTGACGACATTTTAAAAATGAACTTGCACTGTGCTGTGTAGCCACTCAAAAAATTTTTGTGTTTTTTTTTGGCATTTCTCCTGATTTTCGTTAGTAATACGTATACTCTACTTGCAAGTAAATACTTGCTTGTGGTAACGTAGGGTTAGGCAAACAAAATCAAGAGTTGCAAACTTTAATTTGTGCGTGTAAGAGATGTGTTATTAAGTTTCAGGCCAGTGATGAGAATTTAGCTATTTTTCCTGAAATTTTGTTTTGTAGTTTTTTTTTAAACAGTACTTAATCCGGCTACAACATTAATTTTTAAACTGATATGAATGTACTAACTGAATGTTTACAAGACTTCTTTTTATTTGGTGATTTTAACGCTCACATACTAAAATTGTTCGCCGGTAAAGAGCCTTATATTTATTGCCTTCAATATAACTACCGTAATTATAACTCAAATGCTTACACTCGTTTTAGACAAAATATTAATTCAGTTCTGCCTTTTACAGTATAGGTACATACTTACATCCTTTTAACTGATTCATGACTTTTTTTATATTATATAGCTTCTGTTGCTACCCTTATATAATCGGTCGAATCGGCAATAATAAACTAGGTGAGTGAAAAACATTAATTAAAATTCTACTAACACAGGTAATTTATATGTAGCATTAAGCATAAAGTAAGAAACCATTCAATTTTATATCCAAGGCTGGTATCATTTTTGCTCGGCTTATCTCAAGAGTAGATTTGTTGAGAGTGCAACGCATGTGGTAGGTTTTATAAAGCGTAGCTGTCATGATTGAAAATATACGCTAGCTAGATTAAAAAAGTAAGAGCGCTATATTCGTATGTGCCGAATCTATACCTTCCCAGGTATAAATACTACTACGTAGCTAAGCCTAGATTTCATGTAATACGCCATTTTCTTTTTTATTTATGACGCTATCTTTTGAATTTTTTTTTTTTTTATTAATTCTTCATTTACATAACCGAGCCTTTAATTTGATACCTATATTGTGCCGTTAAAAAATATTTTTACTACATTGTAATGGTCGAGCCCTTTTATTTGATACTCATTCATTCATTTCATCCCCATATTGGCTCTCGGTTGTATAGAAACTGAAAATTTCCGTTTGAAAATTTTAGGAAAAACACTCTGATGCTTATGACTCAGTTGGTTTCAATGCGATTTATTAGTTTTTGTTAAAAATAATTTCTGAGATTACGGTTTATAATTTGGTATCTTAAGCATGGTCAAGAATTATTTAAGAGTTTAAAAAAATTTGATACAATTATTTAAAGAAATATATTATTTTTTAAAATAATTTTTGTCTATAACTTTGCCGATTAGTGACCAATTTATATAAAATTTTTCGTGAATATCTTCATAGGCATGCCAAATCTATAAATAGTAACATCCGTGTCTATAATTGAATTATTTTAATTTTTATGGTAAAACTAAGCGAAAAACAGGCGTTTCTCATGTCGGCTGCTTCAAAAAGTTAATTCCAACATATACACGTGAGATGAATAGTCGACTCGACTATTCAAGGGCTTTCAGAAAATATATACTTTATGGGGTTTGAAATGGATATTGTAGAAATTTCACACGGAATGACCAACCTATATATACCCTTACACTCACTGTGAAGGGTAGAAAAAAAACTAAAACAGCTAATTTTGCAATAAAAGGCAATTTTATGTAAGTTTTACAATTTTCATATATGTAAATTAAGACTGATATTTGTATTTCCTATTTATTTGATTTTGTCGAGTGTTATTCACCTACATGTACTTAAAGCAATAATGCAAATGAAATTAAATTCTGCAAATTAAATAAATGTTTATGCACTTTTTAGATTTAATCTTCTACAGTAATGCTTTTGACAGAATAAATACATTCTTCTTTGTTTATTAAATGACAAGTCTTATTAACTAACGTCATCAATTGGCTGACATCCTTAGACCACGAATTTAAAACATCAGATGCGCTCTTTTTTATGGTAAAATATATAATTTCAGCTGGACGATCGATTTTTACGTGTATGGTATCGCTATTGGCTAATTTCGATAGATATTCTTCACAACGATTTGAAGGTAAATTGAGCAATTCGCTCATGCGTTTCAAGTGCAAACGCGAATAGTACATTGCAATGATGCGTATGTTCTAAAAATAAAACAAATTAGTATATATTTTTGCTTTCGTTGCATATAAAGAAATAATAGTTACATGCTCTATTAAACGATCTTTAAGTTCGGCAATACATTTTTTGCCATGCTTGGTTGTCTCATAGAACATTTCATTTGCGGCCAGTACCGTGCCAAAATCGTTATTAAAGGTATCGAAATTTATTAATTCCTTAGACATAAATAATCGTAAAATTTCTCTAAAAAATTATAAATTCATAGGTATTAAACTTTTTTATAAAAAAAAGTAAGGAAAACTTACTTGTATACTGGTATTTCCTCCATTTTTTTATTCTTCGCTAAATGAGCCATCATATCACTTTGTTCGTTGTCATATGGCGCTAATATGCAATAGAGCACTGCACAAATTAATTTTTCTTTTAATTCCTTCTCCTGTTCAAGCGAAAGTTCCATAGGGACTGGAGCCTCCGCTGGCTTAATTTCTTCCTCTTTACCTGTCTTCTTTTCTTTTTCTTCACTTTTCTTTTTATCTTCGTCCATGGGCTCAGATTTAGGCACAACAGCTTTAGGTGGCTCAGCAATTGCTTGGTAATGGCGTGAGGTCTTTAAATAAGAAGTATCGCGGTCAAGGCGTATCATTAAATCGTAAAATTTTAATTTAAGATCATGTTGGGCAGGATCATCAAAGAATTTGATACTAATTTTTTTGGCAATGATTTGGGTGGAAACGAAATCCTCTTTTAGCAAACACAACCGCATTTGTTCTAGAATCAATTCAACCTAAAAAAATAATACACTATAAAATAACTGCATTAAAACAAACAAAATTTTTATAGGATCAGTCTGAAACCAATTTTTAAATTTTCTCAAATACTGAATGATCTTACTAATCCTATTGTAATCTTGTTCAAAACATATTTGTGTTACCTTTTCTCTCTTGTCCATTGAACCATAAGTTTCGACTTGCAATTCCTCCATGACAGCTGCGGCAGCCGCTATATCTCCATCGGCTTCCTTAATGTCAGCCAATATCTTTGTAAGTCTTGCTCTTTCAATTTCTACATAAATTTTACCTTCCGTCACCGCTCTCAAGGTGTCAATTAATTTAAGTTTGGTCTCCTTATCAGGGGTCTTATCTACATACGTTACACACTCCTGCACCATCTTTGAAACGGCTTGTTTTAGTTGAGATCGTCTACGCACCAATAATGTTATATACTCATTTAAAGCATTCCAATTGCCAGCCTCAAAGCATATCTCACAAATAGCCACCAAAACGCGTGAGCAGGAGACCATGTCAGCTCCCAAACGTGTTTGTTTTTCAAGCGTTAGCAACATTTCAATGGCTTCATGAAATGAATCGGGATTTTTTTTTGCTAAATCTTTAGCAATTGGTATTTTTTCATCGCAGGCTGGAGAATAATCTACCTCCATTTTTTGTATGCGACCACCATCAAATAAATAGTTATCCATTATGGTTAGCTGAAAATAAACAATTCTTTCTAATTGCAGTCAACAAATACCAAAATATTTTTTCAGCTACTTTATTTCTTATCTTCTTGAAATTCTCTAGTCTTTGCAAGTTGTATAAATGCTAACAAATTTATTTAAAAATAGCTTTTCTTAAAATTTTTCTTACAAACGCGGCGTTTTACTCAAGAAAATTTTTTTGTAATTTCATGCCATTGTTGTAAAATTAAGTAGTAAGTGATAGTTCCTTATTATATGAACTGTGTTCATTATATTTGTACTGCCAGATTGTATTAAAAAACCATTTTATATATTTTAAAAACAGACGGCTACTCGAATGATGAATTTCTTAAATATTCAAAATTTTGAGATGAAAATAAGAATTATATATTTATTTATTTAATTCCACAAAGTAATAGAAGCTAATTAGGACAAATAAAAATATTACATAGTTATAAAAAACCTAAGTACAAAGTCACTAAATAAAAAAAATTATGTTCTAAATATTCTAAATGAAAGTATTATCACATAAAGATATTTTTACCAATATTAAGCTTTTTGAGTTTCAGTTGCTTAGCACCTATGCATACTTGACGTTATACTAATTAGAGAACAACGTTTTGTAGAGAATTGCCATTTGCCTAAGATGACCACTATTTTTGTTAAATAATTATTTAATATTGGGTGATTTTTCTTACACAAAATATCGTCAAAGCATAAAGCAAAAGATTTTATTGTTACTGGCTTAATTTAAGAAAATTTGTAATTAAATAAAAATATATTCAAGTTAAAAGCTATACAAAGAAAATTATTCATCTCTCTCTCTCAATAATAAGTCGAATTTTGAACCGACAAACAATTTGTTCGAAACACAGGTGAAGCCAGCTTTTTTTTATAGAGTTTACATCATAATGCAACTTAGTGGTGTAATAAAACTTTTTCCGAATTTAATTGATGATGTTAAACATGTAGAAGACTAGTTTGCTACAGCAGATAGTGAAAATATTTTTCCAACACCGTCCAAACCTGGTTTTCATTTAATATGCTTACCTAGTTTATTTGCAAATGTTAAAATGTGTGAATTATTTTTACTTATTTATAAAATGAACTAAGTCCTAATAAAATTATTTGCCTGACAGTTTAATCTTATTAATGTTAAATTTACTGATAGAAATATTGTTAATATTTTATAAAAGATCGGAAACAAACATGAATAATTTTTGTATTTTATATATACTTATAACAAATTAAAACAAATAAGATTTTTTTTCTAAAATAAAGATTTTTATATCGATATATAAAGATTTTTCTACGAAAATCTTTGGCACCACGGAAAAATAACTACCGCGGAAAAAAAGAGTTCCACGATTGTGTAAATGAGAATGATTTTGATAAAAAAGTATTCTTCTTCCAGCACGAAACAGCCCAGACTTTTTCTTCATTCACATAATATAAATGTACTACTGATTTAGAAATATTGAAAATGTATTAACTTTGTATTTTTTGCTGGGCTATATTGGGGAAAAAGAAGAAGCTTTGGCATAGTTGTTTTCATATCATTTATTTTTTATTGTGTCCATATATTCTTGTGTGTAATTTGTGTAAAAAACTAATCAACAAAAAAAACTTTAAAAAAATAAAAATCAAAAATATAAAATAAAAAAAATATAAAAAAATTAAAATCATATTATAGACAGTAAAAAGTTTTGAGGTGTAAAACAACATTGCTTAAAAAATTTACGCGCCAATATTTGCATCAAACTATTCGGGAATAATAAAAATTCAAAGCATGGCTCATATGCGGGATTTTCAAGATTTTGTGTTAGATGCCTTAGAAGTAGTTGAATTCAAATTGAGTAAGTTTGCATATTATTGTTAAAAAGGGACTTATTAATAAAATTACCTTTTTCAAAGTACGCTCCAAATATGATTTGGAGAATGAGAAATTGGCGTTTCAGCCTCTGATGGCCCATCAAATATTTGGTGATACTGAAAGTATATTTGGTTATCAAGACCTAAAGGTGCGCGTACTGTATACGGGTGGCCCATTACACATTTATTTGGGCATAGAGTATGGCAAGAAGGTAGACGAAATATCTAAGGGAAATATTAAAGCTGATGATGTCGTGGCAACTATAGCGGAAAAATTACCGGATGGTTGTTATTTTGTAAATATGGATGAGTTTCTTAAGACTCTTGACAAGGCTGACAAATTTCAGCCCTTTGGAGAAAAACTTTATGAATACAAGCATCAAGATAAAGAGGGAAACGAAAGAATCTTTGAGTTTTACAAATCCAGCTATAATCAGCCATCGTTTTTGAAATTTTTCTCACGCTTGCAGACATTTATATTGTGGTTTGTCGATGCTGCTTCCTACATTGATGTAGATGATCCACAGTGGTCATATTTTATATGGTAAGCTCAAAAACAAAAATATTTTTATGTGGCCAATGTGGCTACATGCTTTACAAAGTCATAAATTAATTTTGGGTTTCTGATAGCTATGAAAAATATAAAAATGATAATGGACAGGAATCTTATGCAACTGTGGGCTACACTACGGCCTACGAGTATTATGCTTATCCGCAAAATATACGTCCTCGTATATCACAAATGTTAGTTTTGCCACCATTTCAAAATATGGGCATAGGCACTAAATTTTTGGAGACTATTTACACTTTCTATCAAGGTCAGAAATGTGTTACAGATATCACTGTAGAAGATCCTTCAGAAGATTTCCAACGTATGCGCAATTTTGTGGATGCTAGACTGTGTATGAAATTGAACTCTTTCAAAAAAGAAGAATTAAAAAAGGGTTTCAGCAATTCAATGGTCAAAGAAGCTAGAGAAATGTTAAAGGTATACATACAAATTTTTTAGCTTTAAACATTGATTTATCAACTTTGCTTTTTGTAGATAAATCCCCGCCAGTGTCGTAAGGTCTATGAAATTTTGCGTTTGTTATATACCAATATTCATGATAAGGATGATTACACCTCATATCGTCTGAATATAAAAAAACGCTTAAATGCTATATATTACAAACAATTAGGTGATGCTAAGAAAATGGAAAGTATTAAAATGGAACCTGAATCTTTGGAAGCACGACTGTCTAATAAAAAGTTGCGCATCGAGCAGCTGCAAGTTGAATATGAGCAGTTGGAAAACGAGTACCAAAGGGTTATTGAAAAACTGAAATTCATTTAAGCATATATATTAATTTTGGATAATTTGCATTAAAATGTCTTTTTTTCTTAAAAGTTTAATATTTTTTATTTTATACTTGTTTATTAATCTCGTTTTTCATTATGAGAAACTGTGCTAACTAACAAATAGCTATATATCTTTCTCTAATGGAAATATATACATACAAAAATTTGCAGATAGTAACACAGCTAAAGAGATTTAAGTAACTTATTCAAAGAAACAGGCTTAGTGTATTTTTTAGTGACTTCTGTATTCAAACAAATGTTCCAAAGATTGGTTAGTAATTTAAAGTCACATCGTAACATCATAGTCGTTTTAAATGTACTTTTTGAAACAGACAGCATCGTTTTAAGTCAAAGTTAGCTTTAAAGCACCATTGAAAATCACTGTCAGTAGTAATTTAAACCCCCATCGTGGCTTCTAACATCACCCAATTTAGTCTTCAGCCCAGGCTCGTTTGGGCATCAATGGCTTAGATACTGAGAACAATCAACACAGCTCAACACAATTTAATTTATAATCATACATGCATATCGTAACCTTAAAGACGAAATAACCAATCAGCTGTTTTCAAAATATTACAGGAGAGGGAAAAAACGTTATAAAATTGGAAATATTTGCAATTTTTAAAAGAAAATTACATATTTTGATTCAAATGAAATCAGAAATATGTATATGTATATCGGTTGAAAAAATTTTGTTTTTTCAAACACAGCTTAAGCTATGTCACTTTGGTTATTTGGAATTGTTAACATCTGAAACCAAATAACCTATTAGCAGTACTAATTAGTATGAATAAATAACAATTTCTTTATACATATGAATATTATATACATTAAATAATACCAGTTATAGTTTCTTTTACTGGGTTAAGCCAAAAAAAGTACTAAATGTTTGTTTAAATTACACTATGCAACAAAACTAAACTTATATCGGGATTTTTTTAGTGTGTCACGGTCCTCTAGGTACTAACTTGGTCATTTGTAATATTAGATTTTCAAAATTTTGCACACATGCGTTATGATATAAGGAATAATAATCCATAAAAACAAAACTTGTTTATAAAATTTTTGCTGATAGGTTATTAAGTCTTTTAGATGACGTCATATATATGCATATGTATGTACTTGTATTACACTACACCATTTCCAATTGTATTTCAGAAATGTTCAATTGTATTTCAGAAATATCTAATTGTATTTCAGAAATTTCCATTTATATTTCAGAAATTTCCATTTATATTTCAGAAATTTCTAACTATATTTCAGAAATTTCCATTTATATTTCAGAAATTTCTAATTATATTTGAGAAATTTAAAATTATATTTCAGAAATTTCCAATTATTTTTCAGAAATTTCTATTTGTATTTCAGAAATTTCTATTTGTATTTCAGAAATTTCTATTTGTATTTTAGAATTTTCCAATTGTATTTCAGAATTTTCCAATTGTATTTCAGAACTTTCCAAATGTATTTCAGAAATTTCTATTTGCATTTCAAAAATTTCTATTTGCATTTCAGAATTTTTTATTTGTATTTCAGAATTTTCCATATGTATTTCAGAATTTTCCATTTGTATTTCAGAACTTTCCAAATGTATTTCAGAAATAATTTCTAACTACACTCAGAAAAAAGCCAATTAAATTTTTTGTAAATATAAAAGTTTCTTCCAATCTAACTGTTCTTTTGTGGTTATAACATTTGTATTGTAATAATTTTTTGGCGCTGTGTATATATTGGTATTCGAAAACAAAATTCTGTAAATACAACCAAAGTATTCTATCAACTAGACTATGATCGGCAACAGTTCAAATACATACAACCGATATTGTTTTCTCTATAAAGGATATTCAGCTATGGACATGACTTATTGCATGACTTCACGTTGTGAAGGGTATATAAGATTCGGCACGGCCGAATATAGCACTCTTACTTATTTTTTGTGAATGTTAATGAATTTTAAGTTTTGTGTTTGTTCGACAATAATTCACAACACTGTAATATATAACTTGTTTTTCCTAAGGTTTATTCCAAGGCATATTTATTCATCAGGTAATTGCAGTTCGGAGAGAATTTTTTTGTTTATATTTTTTATGTATGAAGTTTGACATTTGAAATAAATTAGAAAAGAGAGGAAATTGTTTTTTATTTATGCATTTTGACAGCTGAAACTTAAAATAAGTGAAGAAAAAAATAATCAGCTGGCGAATCAAGAGTACCTGATGAATAAATATGCCTTTGTTTATTCAAGGCATATTTATTCATCAGGTAATTGCAGTTCGGAGAGAATTTTTTTGTTTTTATTTTTTATATATGAAGTTTGAAATTTGAAATAAATTAGAAAAGAGAGAATATTGTTTTTTATTTATGCATTTTGACAGCATAAATTTAAAATAAGTGTTGAAAAAAAATCAGCTGACGAATCAAGAGTACCTGATGAATAAATATGCCTTGGGTTT
The DNA here is from genome assembly GCA_941918925.1 of Phyto melanocephala. Taxonomy (NCBI): domain Eukaryota; kingdom Metazoa; phylum Arthropoda; class Insecta; order Diptera; family Rhinophoridae; genus Phyto; species Phyto melanocephala. Next base: position 37,069,156 of record OW799233.1, read on the forward strand.
ATTATGCATTTTAAACACTGATATAAACTAAAATTGAAATTCATTTATCAAAAGAAAAAAATCGTCTTTAAGAAAAAATACTACTGAAATGATCTGGACACATGAATGCCACAATCTATAGATAAGAGAAAAAAATATTTTTGTATAGAATTTGTTGGTTTTTTGGTATGTAAAAACATTTGGCCGTTAATATTTAGTGCTGTAGCCTTTATTTCTAATGACAGCTTCGCACCTGCGACTTATACTTTCCACGAGTTTTCGGTATTTCGTTTTGGTTGTGACATATGAAGCTTCCTTGACCTCCTTGCACAAAACTAATCTTTTACTATGGAAGAGTGTTTAGGGTCATTGTCTTGCATAAATTTCCACTTAATCGGCATAGAATCGAAGACATATGGCTCGATATGGTTTTTTAAAATGTCTAGGTACTGAAACTTGTCCATTTTCCCATTGATTTTTACAAGGGGACCATGTGGGCCATGCAAAGAAAATGCACCCCATACCATAATACTACTTTCTCTGTGTTTAATCGTCCTTTGAGTGAACCGATGATTGTATTCTTGTCCTTTCGGACGATAAGGTTCTGCCGTCCTGGTCCTAATCTGGTCTGATATATTTATTTTTGTTTTGTCACTCCATAACATGTTTTTCCAAAAATTAATGGGATTTTCTTTATGAGTTCTGGCAAAGACTAGTCGTTTTTAAAAGCATTGGGCTTTTTCTAAAAATGCGCCCAAACAAATTTGCTTCATTTAATCTTCTTTTGACAAGGCTGCTAGAAATTTCCAGGTACATAGATTCATTAATTTCAAATGCTATCTGCCGTGATGACTTGAATGGATCATTTCTCGCCATTCTGACAATAGCTCCATACGGATACGGCGTACGGACGCACATTTGTTTTTGGAGGCTTTGGCTTCCGACTTTTGCCCTTAATTAATACATCGGAATTCTCAACACATGATTTAATTGCTCTATACACTTTTTCCCGAGAAATTCTCATTATATCAGAAATTTCCACTTTCTTTCAATCGTCATGAATTTTCCATATGATCCGCTTTTCCTCAGTTGCTGTATGTTTGCCTGATCCGATTTCAAATAATTTTTCGCTCTTAACACTTACTTTTTAATTACGCAAAGTATCAACTGATTTAAACAAAATCGCGACGCGAGAACTTCATATACTGAATAAATTGTGCCATTTATATGTATGTAAGTATGTAAACTTAAAACCAGCATTCTTTATGCAAAACAAAATAACGGTAAATTAATAGCAAAATTTAGCGGAACAGTTAAGCTTTGTTTGGACAAGTACTCTTACAACAACAATCAGAAGACATTAAACTTACACTTTTAAAAGTTTTTAGTTGGAAAAGACTTAAATGTATGTTCAATTTGAGTTTGTGCCATTTATATGTCCATAGCTGTAAGAAACAAATGTTTAATTTGTTTTTATTTAAGATTTGATATACCTATAGCACTTAGCTCTTTGCTAAACTAGAACTTTGTACTTTTTCCTAAAATTTTTGTCCAATAAAATAAAAGTGCCATGCCTATACAAAGTTAATATTTACTATACCTAAGTATATATGTACGTCTGTCATTAGTCTACCTACGCTGATGACCTTAATTTACATCATTCATATACATTTTCGATTTGAATATAATTTCTTAAAAATCTATATATTGTTACAGATTTATTTTAAATAGCTTAATTTACATTATAATTTTATTTTAGTTATATTTACAGTAGTTTTGTTTGTATAAGTTTATGTACATTTAACTTCGTTTGGTTCGCTACATGATGTTTGGTTCGAAGATGATGTTAAGTTGTATGCAGCCGAGGTGAGTTATTTTGTGCAGCATACTCTTAGGCACTTTTATTATTCCTGCATATTACTTAACATTAACATTACGTCTTAATTGAAATGTCACGGTTTTCGAATGAACTAGTGTGTACATACGAGAACTTTGTCGAATGTTACCGAACACCACTATGTTACTATAAATAGCCGAACAACACAGCTAACATGATCAGTATATCATGTTAAGTGTGTGTCAAAGTGAGTTTGACAATAAAGGTGTATAACAATAAGTAAAGTGATATAAAATCAATATCTGAGTGTATTTAAATAAATAAAGTGCTCTTAATTTTATAACTTATTTCAACTGTTTTTGATTGCAATAAAATAACTCAAGGTTTATTTAAAGGAAATTAGCCAACGTTTATAACAGGTAAAAACGTAACAATATATAAAAGAGAAATTCTGTCTGTGTGGGTGTTGGGTATAGACTCCGAAACCGTAATGCTGATAGAACTCAAACTTTGGCAAGTTGTTGTACACATTCTAGGGAGTTTTCATGGGTGGTAACAAGTAAGCAGGGCTACGCCCATCTTCATATACATAAAAATGAAATACGCACATACAAAATAAATATTAATTTTTCAGCTACTTGCACTTGACCGAAACTTTGCACACATATTGAACTCTCATAATTATACAATTTCGTGATTAGAAAAGTGGACAGTGCCACCCCCATTAATAATAAGTTATTATTTTCATCTACTTCCACGCATTCCAATGGTACCCACCAACTTGTCTTTCAACTTCAAGCGACTACAGTTTCCAGTTCGCCTTGCCTTTGCTATTACCATCAACAAAGCATAAGAACAATCTCTGTGTGTTGTAGGATTGAATGTGGAAAATCCATGCTTTTCACATGGCCAGCTGTACGTTGCATGCTCCAAAGTGGGAACACCAAGAAATTTGTTAATTTTTACAGCAAATGGAAAAACCAATAATAGTGTATACTCACTTGCATTACAATTAAAATCAACAAAATATTAAAATTAAAATTCAGAATGCATTTTTATTCATTAAGGGGCTTTGAGCTTGGCTAATTTAATATAAAACCATTTTAGGTACTTTTTTTTTATAAAAACTTTATTGTTAAGGATTTATTATGTTAATAAGTATTTTATAATAGTTGTAAAATATTTTAAGTACAATATTTTTGTGCAATACATATTTCATTGCTTGGGCCCCTTTCGCATTAGGCAACTATAATTGCGCAAGTCTTGTGTTTGTGGGTGTGAGAGGAAAGGTCGGTGTGAGTACAGACTTGCTTGTACTTGGCAATTCTGCTTCTGCTGTCATTCTTGTCTTGGAATATTTATTTGTTTTTGACATTGTCTTTTATTTCTTCTTCGGTGTGTTGTGTAATTTTGTGTGTGTGAACATTTTATTTCGTTATAAGTGAATCAAATATTTAAAAATGATAAACTCGAGCATAAGCAAATTAAACTTGCTCATCCAAGTTGCTCAATGTGAACATAAAAGCAAGTTCAAAAGAAAATAAATAAAAATTAAAATTATACTTGCGCAACTAAAGTTGCCTAATGCGAAAGGGGCCTTGGAGATTTGGAAAGAAAAATTATTTTATTAAACGCTGGACCATACTTTGAAAAAATATTCATATTAGTTTTATGATTTTCTAAAACTTTATGACAATATATTTAAGTATTGGAACGAAACACAAGGGGATATAATCTTATAACTTGCATACAAAATTTTAAACTATGGAAGTGTTTTAATAATAAATAAGTTATTAATAGTATTTATTGCTCTTTTATAGCACTTATTAGATTATCTAAAAAAATTATATATTACATACTATATACATACATACATATGTATATTTAAAATATAGAAAAAAATCTTAAAAATATACCCCAATATTATTAATAACAAAAGTTTTGAATATAAGTTTATATCAACCTGGTTATCAGGATGTGTGGTTATATAATTATAGAAAAATTCACAAGGATAACTGAAAAATAAAAATAACCAAAATAAATAAATAGCCAAGGTGTAATGGATTCAAAATAATATAAGCGATAACCAACATAAAAGGGTTTTCACGAACACAAAGGCGTTTTTTTTTTATAAAAAACAAAATTACTCAATAATCAGAATCGAAAAATAATGTATATACTATATACATATTTAAAATTTACTTATGATCGGGGGTGATAATATTTAAACATTCCAAATTCCAATATTTTTGTTATAGCATATAAAACCAAAATCTTAAACTTTCTTTTTATGATTTAGATAAATTAAACTTTTTAAAAAATCTTAATTATGAGCAATTACTTTTTTGAAAGTTATCTCTCTTAGATAAGTATTATTCAGCAAGAACCATATTCTTCCATCCATTTTTCAAAACGATTAACATCATCTGTTGACACTGACTTTTTAGTACGCTGCATGGCATCTTGAAAATCTTGTACGGTTATGGGTAAATCAATTTCTTCACGACGTATTTGCTTTATTTCTTCGGGTGAACGTCCAAAAATTTGTCTACGCATCGGCATCATGGCAGCATCACGACATACATTACTGATGTCAAAACCAGAATAACCTTTCATTTGATCACCAATCATGTTAGTGTCTAGGGAGGACGACAGATTAACATCTTTAAGACAGAGTTTTAAAAGAGCTGAACGTGTTTCCTCTGGAGAGAAAATTAAGAAAAATATTATTGTTGTAAAATGGCAAGGTTTTTTTTCAAAGTCTATACTATAGCATATTTCTGTGGTTTTCATTGGCAACTGCGTATGTTAGTTTTATTCGATTTTAAGTTAATAATGCCATATTGCTTGGTTTTAAACAGCCTTTACTTGGTTTAAAAAATTTCTCAAATAAGATGGACCCATTCCGATTATTTTAATGGCATAACAACGTAACTTCTAAATATATTCAAAAATCGTTCAGCACTAACACGGTTTTGTAGCTCCTGAAAATTTTGATTTTAAGACATACGTGGTTGCCCATGAAAACCACAGATTTATTCATCAGGTAATCACAGTTCAGAGATAATTTTTAGTTAATATTTATACCCTTCACACAGTGAAAAAGGGTATATATGTAGGTTTGTCATTCCGTGTGAAATTTCTACAATTTTCATTTCCGACCTTCATAAAGTATATATTTTTCTTATGAATAGAGGAGTCGATTAATCTCTATCAGTCTGCCCCTGTGTATGTTGAAATCAACTTTTTGAAGGCCCCCTACATAGCCTGGACCCGGGTGAGGTATGAAAATGTCAGAAATATTCGGGAGTAGATCGGTATTGAAAATCGGTACATAAACAACTGAGATATGAGCAAAAAAACACGACCACTTTTTTTTTCACAACAAAAACATAAAACACATGCATACAAACGTGGTATACTGGTTAGACTGAACTTGGCATCGAATCCCAGCTAAGCCAAATAATTTATTTTTATTTTATATATTATTTATATTTTTATCGTTTTTTAATTTTTTTGTAATTTTTTTTAAAATATTTTTTTTATTTTTTTTATTTTTTTTTTAAATATTTTTTTTATTTAAATTAAATAAATAATCAGCAGACGAATCAGGACTTTCTGATGAATACATTTTCCTTAGTCTAGATTTTTATTTAACTTAATCTACATATTAGGATAACAAATGATTCTCCAAATGTAAAAAAATAGTTTTCTTTGAAATCATTTTATACTTCTCTTTAAAAACAATTAAAAATTTTTTATTTCACAATCTTTTATATTTCAACAAAGGATCGTATTTTTCTATAAAAACCTTATATCTTTTTCTCGAAGCAATTAAATCTTAAACTTTTGTTAGAGTGCACCCTACAAGCGAAGCAAATCCAAATAAATAAAATCAAATAGATATAGGATGTTTTACCTTCTTCTTCTTCTTCTTAGGCAGTATACATATATTTAAACAACATCAAAGGGCTCCAGCGAATATGTAAAAAAATTGAATAAAAACTGGAAAACAATCATTTGGTAACCTAAACCCTACACTGAACCAAAAAGGTACATAAACTCAAAGAAAAGATTCGTTGTTTCAAAGAAAAAGTGCACTAATTTTGGCCTTAGACACAGGTACGTTGAATCAATGAATTGCCATACGTTAACTTTTATAAAAATGTAAAGTTTAACGTACAATTTCATTGATTTAAAGTATTATTTCATTAATTAAATGAGAACGTACATTGAATCATAAACGCTAAAAATGAACAGTTTAACGTTGAATTTAATAAAAAAATATTAATTTAAAGTACAAGTTTCTTGAATCAAAGTACGTGTTCATTAAGTAAAACTTTTTTTTTTTTAACTGCCTGTTCAACGATGTCGAAAGAAAACCCAAGCGAAATTTCATTCGGACAAATACGTTGAAAACAAAAACAAATTTTTAGTTTTTGTTGTTGTTTTCAATATATTTGTACGAATGAAAATTTCGCTTGGGTTTTCTTTCGACATCGTTGAACAGGCAGTAAATCAAAGTACATACTAGTACTTTGAATCAACGTACCATTACTTAAACAAATTTTATATCATTAAAATAAACGAATGAATACGTTAAATTAAAGAACAGGATTACTTTTTTCTTTTTAAGAAAAAATTTAAGGAATGGTTTTAAAGTACTTTTCATATGTACGTTAACTCTTGTTTCGAATTTTAATGAATATTTATCTTGAAACAACGTATTTTTACGTTAAGTCAAAGAATTTTTGCAAAAAAAATCAATGAAATTAAGTCAATGAATGGGGTTCATTGAATTTATGTAAAATAATTTTTTCAGTGTACGGTACACACAAGGACTCAAAGATGATGCAAGTCTTTGTCTCAGTCGTTACTCTGTCGAACAAAAGATTATAAGCTAACACCAACTAAGACGTCTTAGAAACCCCTATAACAAAGTAAAGGCACTGTCATCTTACAAGCAATTTTGTTATGGCACTATGCTCCTTCTAGTAGTTAAAGAAAAACTCTATAAGTATTTTTGAATATGGTCATCTTATGTTATTCAGGCCTGCCCAACTTTAACACTTAAAAATGTTTGCATGTTTTTTTTTATTACTTTAAATTCAATAATATCTTCCTGTCCTAGTCATTAAATAAATTTTGTAATAGAAGTTAGCTAAAAAGTCCTTACCATTCGGCAACGCTATATATATACGTTTCTCGAAACGTCGACGAAAAGCTTCATCAATATCCCACGGATGATTAGTGGCTGCCAAAACCATAATGACTTTATCATCTTGCATTGTGGCATTTAATCCATCCATTTGTATTAATAGTTCAGCTTTAAAACGACGACTAGCTTCATGCTCCGAATCACTACGTCTCGCCGAACACAATGCATCAATTTCATCAATAAATATTGTGCTGGGAGCATGAAATCTAGCCATTTCGAATAGCAAGCGCACTAACTTTTCACTTTCACCGCGATACTTTGACGTCAGCGTTGATGAGGAGACATTGAAAAATGTGGTACCACATTCGGTTGCTACAGCCTTGGCCAGCATAGTTTTACCGGTGCCCGGCGGGCCGACCATTAAAACACCACGCCAAGGTCTGCGTATACCTTTAAAAAAGTCAGGCATTATAATCGGCAAGACAACAGCTTCTTGGAGTATAGATTTAGCTTCATTCAATCCAGCTACATCGGTCCATTTAACGCCCGGATGTCTTTGCAATATGTCCTTTTCCAATGTCTCCACTAAATGTGGTTCATAGCCGGGTGATGAAAAAATTTTAGATTTCGAGGAAGTTTTCGGCGAATTCTTGGGAGTACTTTGTGAGGTTGAATTCTCTTCGAGAGAGGTAGCTTCTTGATCATCTGAATTGGAATTTTCATCTATGGAATTCTTTTTGCCCTTCTCTTTCAATTTCATTTGTGAGTTAATCATCTTACGAGCTCTAACACGCTCTACAGACCGACTTTTACGTATGGGCATTGTTGAGGCCTTCAAAGATCTAGAGTTACGTTTTTCCGAACGATCGGCCAACGAACCACTGGCCACATTGTGGGAGCTACCATGATGACTTAAATTTATCGAAGGCAAAGTTGGTTGTAACTCAGGATCTCTGCGTCGCAATGAAGATATCCAACGGTTGTCATTGTGTGTGGGAAATGACGTGGCATTAGAATGTATGGCACTTGTCGTAGGACCATTTGTTGGAGGCAAATTAGTACTTGGTCTCGGTTGCGGCGAAACTTCTGAAATGAGGTACATAAATATATTTAACTTACATTTTTCTATTAAAATAAATATTAGTTTGTTTCTACCTTGTGTGGGTATACGATGTTTTAATCGTATACCTAGTCCTGTTGAGGTTTGTGGCGGCACTAATCCACCCAAAGAAGTGGTCCTAGTTGTCTCGGTTTTTTTAACATTACCTGTCTTTGTCGGCCGATGTGTTGTTGTAATCTTTGTAAAAGCAAATGGTGGATATTGATCTAATATCAGTGAATCCATCATACGGGCCATATGAGATAGTCCGGTAGGTGGAGCGGTAGATGAGCTACAAGAAATTTTAAGTAGAAATATCGGTGTCAAAATTTTTTTTGAACTAATATGTTCGTTGAAAGTTTTTTTAGAAGTTGATAATGGAAGCAAGCTGTAATTCGGCTGCTAACTTGATATTAAATGGGTTTGAGAGTTCCCTAACAACATAACCATTAAAGCAGTTGCCTAAAGATCAATCTTACACAGACTGTTTTGAAATTCAAAAAATAATAAGGTACTTGAGTTGAGTATATCTAAGCAAATCAGCATTATTGAATTCGAATCTTAATAACGTCGTTAGGGAATGCGGAATTAGAGTTCAAACATCAATAAAAACATTTTAAGAAAGTATTGCTATAACTTTTAAATTTTTGTTGTTGTTAGCGAACGTAATAAGTTTGATAGATATTTAGGTTGATCCGGAAATAAATAAATCCTATCCTAAATATAACATTCGTTTTTAAGATGCAGAAACATTTGTGTGGTAAAAAGATACAAATCACACGTCTTCTCAAAAAATGTGAAATAATTTTGATTTTTTTACATCGTTGGTGTTGGCGTAGATAATACGGTCGTCCGACATCGACTGCACAAGCAATTCGGTGTTAAGACGATGACTTTGAAGATTGTGGGACAACACGAATTGCTGTCTGGTCTGTCTGGCCTCTTATTGTACTGAAAACATTAAAGATGTCAAAGAATACCGAAATATTGACCAGATGCTATGTCACGCAATTGGCCATCATTTTTACCTGTGGTCTCCACGGAGTAATATTTTGTGCTGCAATTGTCAAATTTGATTGCGTCCAAACAATTTACGACGTATGTATGTATTTACGATGTATGTATGAATGTATATCAGTACTGATTCACTATAGACATTTCATGAATTTTTTGATAAATTCAATCTCGTTTATACTTGAATGAATGTTGTTTTGAGCTTACGTCAAGCACAGTTACCGGCTTGAATCACGCTAATAATTCTTAAAACTTCTGACACCGCTATGGCTTAATTTAAGTGCGGATTACTTGACTTTTTTTAGTGTACAAAACATTACATCTGGCACCCCTAGAGATGGGTTTAGACCTGGGTATTTACCCAACGCTGGGTATATACCCATTTATACCCTTTTTCATACCCGGGTATTTATTTAATTTCGGGTAAATACTCATTTGAATAACAAATACTCGTTTTTACGTAAAGTAACAGAAATTTTAACATTTTCGAATTTATTTTGAACATATTTTTTTAAGTGTATTTCTTGATGCGTTTTGCTCAGATAAGGTAGTTTTTACTACATCAAACACAACAACAATTCGTAATAAGAACCTTGTGCTTATGGGAATTCAATGTTATGAGTGGGAGCGAGCAATTAAGCAAATTAGCTGTTCGAATTTACAGCTTCCTGTACTTCAGCTGCTACTGAACGTTCCCTTAACAACACAGAGAGCAGGAAAAATAACATATATGCAATATCGTGCAACTGGAACTTGCTTTTGAAAAATAGTTTACCACCTTTAGCAGAAAGCACGCACTCCACTCAATTTGAAAATGCATGAATTCTTCACTAGAAGGTAATCAAGACGATATTCTTTCAACTTCAACAGGAATCACGCACTCTACTCGATATGAGTTTTTATCGCATACAGACAGCGACAGCGATTAGGAATAAATTTAAAAATTATTTCATTTGTTATTAAAAATGTATGTGAATGTTTGTATGTTTGGATATTTGTTACTCAATCACGCAAAAACGGCTGAACGGAACTAAATGAAATTCGGCACATAGATACATAACAACCTAGATTAACACATAGGATACTCTTTATCACGATTATAACGCGAAGTCGTTGGCAAACTCAGCATCACACATCCTAAACGGGTTATTTGTGTTGTAAATATCTTTATTTTTATTGCTAATACTAAGTCTACCTTTTATCCCGATAACTACGCAGACGAAGTCGCGGGCACAAGCTAGTTCATAATAAAAAATTTAATTCTTTTAATTTATTTACATTTTTCTTTATTCTGATTTATACCCACATTTTGGGTAAATACCCAGGTGCTTGGGTTAATACCTGGGTATATACATTTAAATACCCAATTTACCATTTGGGTATTTACCCTTGTCCCATCACTAGGCACCCCTAATCGGAGTTCCCTTAAGGAGCTAATACACGGCATGTTTTTTACATCTGACTTGTCAAATTCTCCACTGCTAATACAAACATGTCGTGTGTTACCTTTAAAACATTACTTATGTTAAATAACATGTGTTGAGACATCTGACAAAATTTTATTTAGAGTGCGCTCTATTTTCTTTTGTCAAGACATGTGACATCAGCCGTTGGCAAAAATTTCTGATGCTGCAAAGCAGTCAGCGTATAAGTACAATTTTGACAGACATGTAGATTTACATATGTCTCACAAATTTTGAAGCCAGATGTAAAAAACATGCCGTGTTTTATAGCCTTAAGGAAAAACTGTGCGGAAACTCTCAAACGTTAAGAGACCCTTGACCAGACTATATAATCAATTTTACAATTGAAATTGGTCGGTTTTTTTTGTTGTCTATGAATTCTAAAATTAAAATTTATTTTAAAAGTTCCCTGTATTACACGCAATTTAAATTCCTGCATCTATTTTAAAATTGCATGACAAAATGTTTATGCTAATAGTTACATTGTTGTTTTTACTTATTTTAGTTCTAGACAACGAAAAACAAAAGCATGACGGTATATCGATTCTCTTAGACACCCAAAGGAGCCGTTTATTATACATTAAAAAAGAAAAAATAAAATAAATAAGTGTTATTAGTTGTTACAAACAAAATATACAATTTCCATCTAATATTGCAATAGACAAAGTCAAAGCCAACGACATTTAAACACGAAAGGCGACCTTATAAATGTTGTAGAGTTGTTAATTTTTTATTTTAAAGCATATCTTTAAAAATATTTGTAAATTTTTTTTATTTTTAACTCCATATAATACAAAGAAAAAATGTTAAACTTATATATGTACTTATAAATTTAAAAAATTGATACGTAAAATATTTACATAAATGTATGTATGTATGTGTCTATGTATGTAAATATGTATATAAGTACGTATGTATATAAGTAATTCATTATTAATAACTCACTTGCTAATCAGTCAGCCTTAAGTATCATGCCTAACAACAGCATTGACATATACACACCTGGTCAAAATAATAAATACACCCACAAATTGTATTAATTCAATTCACAAACCTGATTGTATTGTACTATTATTACTATTTTTGTATATGTTTACAGTATTGTATGCTTGTTATTGGTAATTTCCATTGAAACATTTTGTTTTAGAATAAAATTTCATTTCATATTTTTTTCACGTGTTGTATTCGATTCATTCAGAGATGGAAAATAAAATTTTTTGCAGAATCGAAAAATATTTTTTTAGTATTTATTTTGCTTCCAAAATAATAAATATGTATATAATATATTTTGTTGCAGATTTTTGTTTGACTTTAGGTTATAAAATTTTAATTTTGTTGTTTTATTTTTAAAGAAAAGATTTTAAATTTGTTTATTTATTTTATTCCATTATTTCGACCTACTTCGTAGATCATCGTCAGGGATCTAATAAAATAAATTATAAAGGAAAACAATTGTTTAGTTTGTATATCGATAAATCTACAAAACAACAATAATTAAAATTATATCTTTAATATTTTTAAATGTAAATTTATTTATGTAAATTATGTTAAGATGTTTTTTGTTTTTGTGTGAGAGTGCGATATAAAAAATTTAGCCTTTATTATACATTAACAATATTTGCAGAATGTCTTTTTTGGGTTTTTGTATTCGCATGTCGGGGGCCTTCAAAAAGTTGATTTCAACATACACACGGACAGACTGACAGAGCTTAATCGACTCCTCTATTCATAAGCTTTTAGAAAATATATACTTTATGGGGTCGGAAATGAAAATTGTAGAAATTTCACCCGGAATGACAAACCTACATATATATACCCTTTTTCACTGTGTGAAGGGTATAAAAAAAACTTAATATCATTGTTGCTGCATGTTTAACATAAAACAGCGATTTTTTGCATACATACTTACATATGTAAGTATATACAGGCAACACTAAAACTCTTAAAAATATATTTAGAGATTTTTGGCTAATATACTATATTCTCTAAATATATTTTTTAGTGTTTTAGCGATAGAGATCTAGCTTTAGCGAGTCACAGAATAAGGTGCGCATTTCGACTTATCGATATATTATAACTATCATATATCCGCTACTTCGATAGCGCAGCTCTAACTATTAGTGAATACTTAGTTAAAATTTTAATAACTAAATTTTTTGTCGTCAAATTTATGTCAACTTGTTTTTCTGATTAATTTTAGTTATAAAAATAATGTATCTTTTTCGTCGCCCATAAAATTTGCAATCTCACCTTATATCTATAGTTTTTAATTTCAAAATCCTAGCTTCATTAACGTAGAATATTAAAAAAGTACCATAAAAAAAACCGAAAAAGCAACTTTTGGTCGCTTGTGATATTTGCAGTCTCACCTCGTAAAAAATACAAAAAGTACCTTTATGTTCGCTCATAAAAATGTTAAGTCTGCCCTGGAATCAACAGTCCCTTATATCACAATTCTAGCTTCATAAACGTAGAAAATACAAAAAGTGCCGTAAAAAGTACCTTTTTGGGTTTTCCATATTAATGTTCAAATCCAAGTTTAAAATATTTAAATATCTATTTTATAATAAAATATTTTAATTTACACGATTTAAAGTGAATAAATCTACTCATTTTTGCATAAAATTAAATACGTTCTAAAAAGTACCAAACTGTTTTGACAAATTTTCCTCTTTCTAGCCTGCTATAAATGTGTTATGTCTAGTGAAGTTTCTATTAAAAATTTTAGGCAAATTTGCCCTGTAATAAGGAATTAAATATATTTTACGGTATTTACGCCTTCTTGGTACCTTTTTTGTCCCCCAAAAAGTCTCCAACAATTTCACCTAAATAATTGTCCATATTCTTTAAGGCGATAATAAATATCAAATTATGTCTTATTGAATAATGTTTTTTTAAGTATTAAAAATAGGGAAAATCTAATTAATATTTTTTCAAAGATTTACTAATAGAATTAATACAATAATAACAATACAATTAATACAATAATAACAATACAATTAATTACATAGGTCACCTAAAAAGTACCAAATAATAGTTTTTACTCCTTAAGTGTTGAAAAATCAAAAAAGGTCAGACATATCTCAGTTAATTTTTGGTGTAAATTACAACACCTTTTCAAGTTAAATCGTAAAGTTTTTAGTTTAGCTGATATAAGGTTAACGATTTTACCGTTTTTTACCCCCTTAAAGTACAAATTTCCAAAAATCCTTTCTAAGTGGAGCTAAACAGCGAAAGAAGAACCGATTGTCCAAATTTCGTGTCTCCTAGCTCTTTGCGTTGGGGCTGTGCGATGATGAATCAGTCACGTCACGTCACGTTACTTTTTTGTATAAATACATATGTATATAGAAAATAAAAGGATACATTCATTTACACATTTATAAAAAATTAAGAAGGTGTTGTTAAGCTAAAGTTTCAAGAGGGATAAAAAATCACAACAATATCGTATCTATTATTTTGATCGGGTGTGTAAGTAGGGTTCATTGAACTTTAAGGCTATTGAGCTTTTGAATGTAAAATTTTTTACATCTATTATATTTTTTCGTTTGTTTTATTTTCTAATAAATACGTCATTAATTGTAGTTTTCAACTTGTTGTTAATACAAATTAATTTGTATTTTCATAACTATTTCTAACTACATACAAAAAAAAAATCGATTTGTTTTGTTGGTAAGTTTAATACGTTTAAATTACACCTACCCCCTTTTTTGCACTTGAAATGTGTACACATACAATTTTATGATGTACACAGTTTTATTATACAATCTTTTTTGTTTTTTTGTTTTTTTTTTACGTTAGTTGTCAATTAATCATAATCAACATTATATTTTATATAAGTTTTGGTTAATTATAATTATATTAACCTACTTGCTTTTTTCACTACTGCCATTTATGAGTTTCATATGTAAGCATTCCATGGTCAATTATATTCTTTTATAATTTTGAAGGAAGTTCTGGTATTTATTTGATTTCTTAAGTAGGTTAAACTCCTTAAAAAGGGTTGATTGAAAAAAGTATCTTGAGTTTTATTTTGACCTAAAGACAAATTATGCTGTTATTCGACAAAACAACTTAAGGTATGATATGATCATTTTCAACTTTCTTTTTCTTTATCATAAAATCAAAAAGAATAAGACCAGATACCAAGGAATAATAGATATCTTGCCGATGGGAAATATTACAGCAGTAGCATGTGATAAAATCCCGATGAGATATGAAAATATTAACTGCATCACCATAATACCGGAAGAGGGAGAATGGGATAAAATATCCAGGATAGGAATCGATGAAATCGATCTTTATACAGACGGTTTAAAGATTGGTGACCAAACTGGAATGGGCTTATACGACAAAGGCCGAAACAGAAGTAAATACTTCCGTCTACCGGATCACAATACCATATTTCAGGCTGAGATAAAGGCGATTACGGAGGGAATTAAATGGATAAAGGAAACGAATAACGAAGCCCCGATTTGTATCTTTACGGATAGCCTATTAGTGATTAAGTCATTGAGAAAGGAGAAAGTTGAATCTCGGAATCTTCTGCAATGCAAGAGCGAGGTAAACTTATATGCAAATTGTGAACATCTTGCGATAATATGGATACCAAGCCATCACGGGCTGATCGGAAACGAGAAAGCCGACAAATTATCCAAAATGGGAGCTCTGTTGAGCACTATAACTTTGGAGAATGCTAAACCCTTTTAAACGTTTTAATGACGAACTTAAATGTTGGGCGATGAAGGAATATGTCAGAAAATGGCATACTACGGGGTGACTCAAATCTTAGGAAATCAAAGGAGATTCTGAGACTGAGTAGACCAACACTTTGGAAACTAACTAGTGTAATTACAGGTCATACGGAGTTGAAAACCCATATAGCTCGCATGAAGTTGTCTGAGGAAATGACATGTAGAGTATGAGATTTTGGTACACACCTCTGTCATTGTCCTGCGTTTGGGCATAATAGACGCGAGAATTTTACAGTGAATACTATGCCGAACTTAGAATACCTGAGGAAACCAAACTGGAGATTCATAAGGAATTACATTAAGGGGACTGGGTTCTTGGACTAGTCCGTTACTTATAGGGAATTATGATTAGGGTTTTTGTTGTGAATTCCGTTTTCCATATGGAGAGCACAACATGCCAACTCGGCATAAGTGTATACCTGTCATGGGTTTGGGCTTTTAGTGCCCCTCCTTTTTAACCTAACCTAATCATAAAAGTAAATACTTCAAGACGCTTTGTTTGCATTAATCGATGTCTATCTACATACATATATAAATATAATACTTTAAGAAATATTACATTAAAAGAAATAATCAATTATAAAGGGTCCGCCAAATAACTTTTTTTTTTTAAAATGCTATAAAAAAAAAGTATAGCTTCGGCTGTGTGGCACGTAGCGCCGTCCTGTTGAAACCAAATGTTGCCAATATCCTCCTCTTCAATTTATGTGAACAAAAATTCGTTCAACATGGCCCGATACCTGACAACGATCGCCATTGATTACGGCCACTCCTTGCTCATTTTCGCAGAAAAAATGGCCCAATTATGCCTCTGGACCAAAATCCGCACCAAACCATGACTCGTTTTGGATGTATCGGCTTTTCAATGTATGCGTGCGGGTTTTCTGTGCCCCAAATGCTATAATTTTGCTTGTTTACATACCCGCCAAGACCAAAATGAGCTACATCTGAAAAGATGATTTTTTTTTGGCAAAATCGGCCAAAGTAATGTCGCAATATTTCCCAGCTTTGTTCAAGCGTATACACAACCATATTCGTTCAGCAGAAGGATAAAACTAATTATCTGTCAAATCAGACATGAGCTAAGTGTTACAATTCACGAAATAAGCACTAGTTGAAAAAAAAACGTTAGATGGCGGACCCTTTATTTTAAATATGTATGTATATGAATTACTTTAATTAAATTCTATGAATTTTTCTATTTAAAAAGTTTATTTTGTTAAAAAAAATATTTAAAATTATTTCAATAATTTGTGTGTTTAATACGTATATACATACATACATATGTATTAATAATAAATCTCGAAAAATCCCGAGGTTCCCGAAAAATCACGGAATCCCGGGATTGAAAATTTAAAAATCACGAATCCAGGGATTCCAAACATTTGTATCGTTTGGTATCCCTAGTTTTTTGTAAATATTTCATCCAATCAGGGTATAAATGTGTTGCAAAATAACCACAATAAATGAAGCAGTTTTTATTAAAAATTTTTTGCATGTTATGATGCTAAAATTTTGATTGCAGCTGTACCTGTTTGAACAAAAGTTGTTAAGCAAAAAGTTCTCATACATTTATAGATTGTTTTTTAAAAGCTCTTAAAAAAAATAAAAATAAATAAAAACTAAAAGCGAATAAATAAAATAGTCAAAAAGATAAGAAGTATTTTAGTTTCCTTCCTGTCCGCCTATCTACAAGTGACTTTTCAACATAAACGTCGAACTGACTAACTACTACTTACGTAAATTAACTATGATTTTATTTTAAAATACCCCACATACTTAATGTCGATTTGAATGTGACATCCTTTTGTAATGCAGTATCTCTTATATGAAACAGAAATTAACAATTGTACAAAAATACACAGGAAAAAAAGACGACTTTATTTATGCCAAGGATTCTTCGTCAGTTTTTACATCCTTACACTCACATTTGCCCTCATTGTTCTTGTTCATATCCATTTTTATTTAGATTATTTTCTTGCTGTACATCCATTATGAAAGTAGAATATTGGACTATGAATATATTAAAATATAAGTAGAAAAAAAAGCATGAATAATATACACTAATAACACCATGTCATGTATTGAGTGATGAACTCAATTTAAATTGTTATAAACTGCTTTTTTTTATTATACTTGAAGAATAAACATGAAACTTCTACAACTGAAGTTGGGATTCAAAGCAAAAATTTAAAATATTTTGTTAAGGCGGCTGGTGTCAGAATTCGCGCTTAAAGTGATGATAAAAGGCGCTACAAATCTGTTTTATAACATAAAGTTTCATTCTCACTCTTACATCTTTTGAATGAACATAAAACAAATACACTGACATTGATGTGTTGCATACACTGTGGTGCAATATTAAAGCTGCACTCTTAAGAGCCTATCAAAACTACGATTTACAGTTATTTCCATATTAGATGCAATTGGTGCATGAATTAAGACCCTTAGATTATTGGCAAAGTCTAAAATTTTGTAGGTAAATTTGAATATTTGACCAGAAATAAAAACAACTTTATTGAGAATCGAATTATGAGCGATGAAACTCATTTTCATTTGAATGGCTTTGTTAATAAGCAGGTGTGGCATTACATTCTTCAAAAATAAAGATAGAAGTGCTGTTATCGTAAATGGAGAGCGGTATCGGTTTATGATAGAACATAAATGTCCTGCTCTTGAAAACAGACCTGAGATGTGGTGTAACCAGGATAGAGCAGTGGCTCACGCTGACTTTGAGACAACGAAACTTCAATCAAATTTTTAGGAAATAATTTTTAAAGAAATTCGGAAATTATTTGGTCCGGACATTCGACAGACTTGTGAGCATTCGAATATTTTCTTTGGCAATATTTTAAAAAGGGAGTATATGGGAATAGGCCCGAGACAATCTTTGAACTCAATGCCAACATTATTGAAAAAATTCGAGCGTTACAGCCACAAATTTTGAAAAATGTTGTGGAAAATGCTCTCAAACGAGCTCATCATTACAAATTTGAAAATGGTGACCATTTAAGTAACAATATTTTACAATACTTAGTGTAAACAAGTTTATGATATGAAAATTAAATCTATATAAACGAAAAACTCATTGAATTTTAAAATCTCATGGTAACTTTTGGTCCACCCTTCATAACAGCGGCCGACATTCCAAAATTGTTTTTCAATACACGGTACAACACTTTTCAGGTGATTGATTCGAGACTCAATTCTGATAATTGTTTATTAAAGTAAACCCAAAAAGAAGAACTTCTGCTTCATTAGTTTGGCCAAGGTACATCAAATAATAATTTAAGAACAAGTAAAAGTGATATATTCGGCCGTGCCAAATCTTATATACCCTTCATAACGTGTAGTCATGCAATAACAATTGTTTGTATCACCCTTCATCTCATACGAAATACGTACAAACATATATAAAACATCCCATTGCAGAATTATAAATTGAGTTTACGTATGTATGTTTCGAAAAAAAAAACAATAATAATTCGGCCATGCCGAATCTTATATACCCTTCACAACATGTAGTAATGCAAAAACAATTATTTGTATCACCATTTATCTCATATAAAATACGTACATATGCACATGTAAAAAACAGTGTTTCTAAAAAAATACAAAAAAAATAAAAAAAACTATATTAAAAACAATAAAAAAAAATTAAAAAAAAATTCTAAAAAAAAATTTAAAAAAAATATATAAAAAAAATAATAAAAATATAAATAATATATAAAATAAAAAAAATTTTTTTTGGCTCAGCTGGGATTCGATGCCACGTTTACTCTAACCAGTATATATGTATGTTGTTGTTGTAATAGTGAAAAAAACTAGGTGGTCGTGGTTTTTCCCTCATATCTCAGAAAGTTATGGGGCGATTGTGCTGAATTTCAATAGCGATTCATTCCCGGGTATTTCCAAAAGATTAATACCATACACAGATCTTCTAAAAGTTGATTTCAACCAATACACGTACAGACGGGCAGACGGTCAGGGCTTATTCGACTCCTCTATTCATAAGCTTTCAGAAAATATATACTTTATGGGGTCGGGAATGAAAATTGTAGAAATTACAAAAGGAATGACCACACAGGTGAAGGGTATAAAAAAAATATTTTTTGCCTAAAAAATGGAATTTTTGTATTTTTATACCCTTCACCTGTAGTGCACAAGGGTATATATAGCATTGTCATTCCGTTTGTAATTTCTACAATTTTTATTTCCGACCCCATAAAGTATATATTTTCTGAAAGCTTATGAACAGAGGAGTCGATTAAGCCCTGACCGTCTGCCCGTCTGTCCGTGTGTTGGTTAAATTAAATTTTAGAAACAACCATATGTTCCTCAGATCTGTTTATGGTATCAATCTTTTGGAAATATCCGGGAATGAATCGCCATTGAAATTCAGCACAATCGCCCCATAACTTTCTGAGATATGAGCAAAAGAGCACGACTGCCTCTGTTTTTTCCCATATTTTTACCACCAAAATTAAAAATGTTCAACCATATATGAATTTATAGGTACCTTTGCTACTATTTGTAGATATAATATGCCTCTAGAGATATTCGTGACAAATTTTGGATAAATCGGGCTCTAATCGGTAAAGTTATAGGCAAACAATTTTTTTAAATATATATTCCAAGAATTTACAAACGAAAAACAATTTTTTTCAGTTTCTAGATAACCGAGAGAGTCAATATTGGTAGCATCTGAAAGAACTTGACTAGCGCAATATAACCACTACAAGAAATTTACATTCATGTTGGCCGCCACTACAAAATGGCGGACAATAAATTTATATATGGGTCAAATCTGGTATTTTAATATGTAACTTCTTGAATACCCTCAATATTGGTATCAAATAAAAGGGCTTGACCAGTAGAATACAGTAAATTGTTAAAAATTTAAAATCCAAGATGGCATTTAAAACAAAATGGCGGATAAAATTTTTTTAACCCCATCAATATGGGTATCAAATGAAAGGGCTTGAATATTAGAATACAGATAACTACGTAAAAATTCAAAATCAAGGATGGCGTCGGAAATAATGAGTAAAAATGGCGTATAACATGAAAAATATGTTAAGCTACGATATGGGATTATACCTATGTACATGATGGTGAAGGGTATTATCAGATTCGGCACGGCCGAATATAACACTCTTACTTGTGTTATTTTCCATTTATTATATGTTTTGTTGTTATTCACTTTTGAAAACCGGAGAAAAATTCACTTGTACTTCTTTCTTACTTAAAATTAATTTTTAAATTGTTATTTGATGTACCTTAACCAAACTAATGATGCAGAAGTTCTTATTTTTGGGTCTACTTTCATAAACAATTATCAGAATTGAGTCCCGTAACCATGTATTGTACTGTGATATTAAACGTTTTAAATTTTTCACTGTTTTACACTCTTACAATAAATTAGATAAATTGTTACAGAAAATATTTTCGGTCCTTCTTCTGGTTTTGCAACAAATTCAACTTAAATCGTCTATAAGAGCTTCCATTTTATTTCTAGTATTTAGTAATTAAGAAAAACGACACGTAGTTTTCACATTATTGATCACAAAAACAACAACTAAATAAAATCGTCTGCAAAAGTTCTTAAGAGTTTTTTTTCTTAATAAGAAAATCAAAAAATAAATAAAATTTCTAGATGTAATAATGAGCATTTCTCACGCTAAATAATAAAAAACACACACACACATACAAGCTACATATGTATACCCACCACTCATGTAAGTCCCATAGTGAATGATAGGGCGTATGGCGATATGTGGAAACAAAGGGTACCGATACTTCGTATTCCACTTGTAGAGGTATATTCGGTGCAGGAGCTGGACGGTCTAGGGCAGGATTTGAGTTCGAGACGGAACGTCGGCGTAAAAATAAATTTTGATTTGAGGGCACATTTGTATGATGCTGATGCTGCTGTTGCGATTGGAGATGATGAAGATTGCCATTTATTTGATGGAGATTGTTAGAGGTGATATTCGATGCAGCATGATTAATCATTGAAGGCGGTGTTGCGGCAGTATGATTGTTGACACCAAACCAACTTTGATTAGTGGTTTGGTACATGCTCATGATTTTTATATCAAATAGTTTTTTTTTTCAATTTTATTTATATGTATGAATTTATTTATTTTTGGATTTTTTAATTAATGTAAAATATACATATTTTTTTTTCAATAAAACTCGCTTTTTTGTATTTTTTTTATATTAAAAAATTTCTAAAGTTTTGTTTAATTCACCGTCTTGTTACCAAGAATATTTTTAACGTCCTTTAGTTTTAAGGGTAGTTTTACAACTGACCATTGATGACGGTTTAACTAAACGCGCAACTAATAGCTGAAATAGTTTTTCTTCGTTTTCGTTTCGTTTTGTTTGGGTTTTTAGTTTTTCACTTTTCACGCGGGGGCAAGACTAACCATAACAATAAAATTTAGTTTAGCTTATTTTGTTGTTGCTTAGTATTGGTCAATCAGGGAATCTTACAAACAGGGACGTGTGTATGCTTAATGGGATGTAGGAATCTAAAAACCACTTGCTAGGTCACTACGTAATATAATGTAAAAGAAAAAAAAATAAAGAAAATAAATTAAAAATATTTGCCTAAATCTTAAAAATAAATATTAATAAATAATTTTATAAGAATTTTAAATTTTTTAACAAAATAAAAAATTACCAAAAGTAGAAACAAGTGTGTTATTTCAGAATGTACCTGGAGGATGCTGAGATGGCAGTGCATATAGTGAGTGAATATCCAGCACTGGCAAGAGGAAAAATGCGGATCACAGGCAAGCATACATTAAGTATGCTCTGTCTGAAGGAAATGCTGGCGAATTTAAAAGAACCGTGTGATAAGTCCTGTCCCAGCGAAAAAATGTTGTACTAATTCAATGTGAATAATATTTTTTATGACTTCTTATTCGTAAGTGCAAGAGGAGTCATGAGGAATGTCTTCTCCAAAACCAAATTAGTTAGCCTTTATTGATGTGCTTCAAAATACATGCAAATGCATGCGAAAAATCCTTAATAATTTTTATAAACAGACATTTTTTATTCATGAAACATGTGTTTCTTTTCATCTGCTATGCATGCGTTCTATGCACTTATTAGAATGAAGTAAATTTTGTTAATAAATTCATATAAACACATGCTCTCCAATGACACTTTAATGTAAAAATCCAGGGGCCAAATTACGGCATTCGATATTGGTCGAAATTTAACTCAAATGATCGAGTTCGCTGTGCTTTAGGTATAGAGATTCTAATAGGAATTTTCAAATTTCGATCCCGTTCGAATGCCGTAATTCGGCCCAGCATGTTTCACCTAAATTGAACCACTTCATTATGGATTGAACTCAAGCATTCACTATTTCTTTTGCGTGTCTTTTTTTGCTGGGGTATGTTATCGTTTTCTAGAGTAAACTCCAGGTGTGGCGTGAGACTTAGCGAAAAAAAACACGATACCGATTAGTGAACAAGAAATCACTGAGAAGCAAATAAGATCAAAGAGGGACCCAAGATAGAAGTGTTCTGCTTCTATACTCTCTCTACATATGTATATATAAGTACTATATATTAGGCCGTGCCCTTCAGCATCATGTACATTATATCATCATAGCGTAGCCTAGATTTCGGATTTAATAATTTACATAATTTTGCTTTATTGTTTCCTATGTCATCTGTAATTTCGAATTTTTGAAAGCCTTTGATACCCATGTTGTTGGGGCATAGGAGAAACCTGGACCTCGTGGAAAAAGAGGTAAGGGAGGCTCAGATGCCGATGGAGCGCATGAGTTGGGTGAAAGTGGTCAAAAGGCTACATCACACGCTCATAGCGGATGGATTCATGCACGATGAGTGCATGAAGAATGACATCAGTATCTTTACTGATGGGTCCTTTATGGACGGAAGGGCAGGTGCTGGTGTGTACTCATCTGAGTTGAACTTATCCTGCACCCTGAATCTGGGGGAGTACGTGTCAGTCTATCAGGCAGAAATGCTTGGTTTGCTGCACGCGTTGGACCACCTGTTGGAATGTCGAATGTATGGGAAGAGAATTCTTATTGCACTTGACAACCAGTCGGTTATAAAACGTATGCAGCGGATAGATGTGAACTCCTCTTTGGTGCTTGAGTGTGTTCTAAAGCTCAATAGGTGTGTCTACAAATGAGGTAACGCTGATGTGGGTTAAGGGACACGTGGGCATAGCTGGGAATGAGGCTGCTGACGAACTTGCGAAGAAGGGGTCTGAGGCTGCATTCTGCGGACCGGAACCCTGAACTGCTCTGGGTAATGGGTTAGTGCGGGCGAGGATCTTTCAATGGGTGAACTCTATAAACTTGCGAAGGTGGATGGAGGGAACCACGTGTAGACATACCCGTATGGTGCTCAGGGAGCCACTTGGCAGGGGTGCAGTGAAGATACTCGGTTTTAATCGGAGTATGATGAGCTGGATCACTGCGTTGATTACAGGACATGGTAACTTCAAATATCATCTGAAGAGGATGCAGATCGTGGATGATAATATTTGTAGAATGTGCCTGGAGGATGCCGAGACGGCAGCGCATGTAGTATGCGAGTGTCCGGCGTTGGCGAGCGGAAGATTAAGGATCACATCACGGTGATTGAAGGTATACTGATCGGTAGACACGAAATCACTGAGGAGCGAAGGGGGTCGAAAAGGGACCCGTGATAGTAGTGGTCTGCTTCGATATTCCCCCTACATGTGTATTATTATTACCCATGTTGTTAGGATTAAAAAAAATATTCCAACATTTCACTGTATTATACCGGTCAAGCCTTTTCATGCGATAGCAATATCGAGGTGGTTGGAGGGGGAACATTTTGAGGCACTAGATTTGACCCAAATACAAATTAATTGTACGCCATTTCTTGTGGCGGCTATGATTGATTATAATACTTCTTTATAGTGTGTTTTATTTAGCTAGTCAAGTGCTTTTAGATGATAGCGAACTCCTCGATTGTCTTAAAGCTAAAAAATATCGATTTTCGTTTGTAAATTTTAGGAAAAACACCGAAGCAGTTGTATTTTGGTGCTTATATCTCAGTTAGTTTCAAACAGATTTGTTAGTTCTTCTTGGGAATAATATCTGAGGATACGACTTGCGATTTGTTGTTTTTAGCGTGTACAAAAATCATTTAGAAGCAGGAAAACTTAATATATTTAAACAAGTAAGAGTGCTATATTCTTATAATACACTTCACCATCATGTACATACATATTTACAATCCCAAATCGTAGCTTAACCTAGATTTCATGTAATACGCCATTTTTCTTTATTATTTTCGACGCCATTCTTGATTTTAAATTTTTACATAGTTAACGGTATTCTACTAGTCAAGCCCTTTCATTTAATAATCATATTGATAGGGTTAAGAAACAAAATTTCCGCCATTTTGTTTTACACCCCATCTTGGATTTTAAATTTTTTTAATAATTTACTGTATTCTACTGTTCAAGCCCTTTCATTTGATACCAATATTGTGAGGGTTGAAGGAGTTACATTTTAAAATACTAGATTTGGCCCATACATAAATTTATTGTCCGCCATTTTGTATGAATTTATGAATTTTTATTATTTTTTGTAGTGCCTTTTTTTGCGCTTTCAGATGATACCAATATTGACTCTCTTGGTTGTCTAGAAGACAGTTTTTGCCTATAACTTTACCGATTAGAGCCCGATATACAAAATTTTTCACGAATATCTCTAGAGACATGTTATAACTACAAATAGTAACAAAGGTACCATAAATTATTCTATGGCTGAAAAGTTTTGATTTTGGTGATAAAAATATGGAAAAAAACAGAGGCAGTCGTATTTATTTGCTCATATCTCAGAAAGTTATGGGGCGATTTTGCTGTATTTCAATAGCGATTCATTCCCAGATATTTTCAAAAGATTGATACCATACACAGGTCTAAGGAACATGTGGTTGCTTCTAAAAGTTGATTTTAACCAACAGACGGTCAGACGGACAGACAGATATAGCTTAATCGACTCCCCTATTCATAAGCTCTCACAAAATATATTTTTTATGGGATCGGAAATGAATAATGTAGAAATAACGACCTGTCGTATGAAGGGTAATAATAATTATAATAATAATAATAATAATAATAAATAATTTATTGCAAATATTTCTTAATTTTTTATAAATTTTCTAAAAAAAATATTCATGCATTTTTTTTTAAAAAAATTTATTGCAAAAAAAATTTATTAAAAAATCTGGAATTATTCAGAACTTTGCACAAATTTTATATTTTTAGAGCTTTTGCCTTTTTTTCTCTGATTTTTGCTTACAACATTATTTGTAGTTGTAGTAAATACTTACTTACTACTTCGATAGATGTGAACCACTTGTTCGTTTGTTCGGTCGTCTGGTTGATTTGAGTGACCATTGTTCATCATTAATATGAAATGAGGTTAAAGGAAGTTCGTTGTGTTGTGAATTGTATTAGTTTTTGATGGCTTACCGGTTTTCTTTTCATCATTTATGTATGTATGTGTGTGTATGTAAGTATGTATGTATTTGCCATTTGCCTTAAAACTATTTTAATACATGTTTAGCCAAACGCACGCTATTGTAATGCTACTTACATCTAAAAAAAAAAACAAAATAGAAGTAAAAAAGACGAATCGATTTTCTTGTTCCTGTTTAGTACAATTGCCATAACATAAAAATATTAACCGGCTATTATTTAACTGAATTTAGTATTTGTGTTGTTGCACAACAGAAAATTTTTTTCGAAGCGTAATAAAATATGTAAAATAGTTAATTAAGATTCTAATCCGCCTAGCAAAAAGGAGTTCAAATATTTTTAGTTTGAATAGCGGTGGAAAAAGAAAATTAATATATTGAATTAAGGTAAAAAAAGCAAATTTGGGGAAAGGGCAAGTTGGCAAAAATACAACAACAATACGAAATTAACGAGAATTTTGACCTTATTAAGGAAAAAAATATATGTATGCATGTACAATAGTATGTAGAAATGTTTGTTAGTTTTGGCTTTTAAACGCAAAAAGTTGATGTTTTTTAATTAACACACGATTATACTTTCATATGTTAGTGTGTATATAACTGTTGGCTTAAATTGAAATATAAAGTTAACAGAAAAATTGTATAGACTGAAATATTTTAGTCATTTCCTTACTTACTAGTTTTATATATGTATGTATATCTAAACTAGAGACCCGACCCGGTTTCACACGGGTAAAAGTTTTCCATATGAATGTCAATTAAGATATTTTAAAATATTTGTAGTTAGAATTCTCAAATATCACTTTAAATATATTTTCTTTGTATTTGTGGATACCACGCCTTATTTTCATATTGTTTTTATTCAATCAAAACTTGTTCTGGTATTTACAAATGCAGCAACAACACATAAAGAATCAGCAAAATCGGTCGTGACGTTCTCAAGTCATCCTCTTACATACATATTAGGGTGATCGAGCGGTTATTATTCGTTCTAAATTTAAAAAGCTTATAGCTTATAGCATAGGCGACATTAATATTTAAGCACAACGTATGTAACTCTAGGATTTTATTCGTAGATTATGTATACATATATGTATTTCCCACCAAAAAAACTTCATTACCAAATAATAGCGCTTCTCATAGCGCTTCTAGAAGGCACGAATTTTTTTTATGCGATGTCCCACTTTGTAGATCATTTTTTTTAAATAATATAGGCCTACCAGGTACAGCTTAACCATGCCCCCTAGGTTGATCGAACGGTTATTATACGTCCGATTTTAACCTGTTTTTTAAGTTTTGTCGAATCCGAATATTTTAAATTGTCCATTTTTCGAATATCGTATAAACCGGTTATTAAACATAAACATCCATCAAAACATTTAAACTTAATTTTGTTGCTAAATGATTATTTAAAAAAAAGCACCTAAGAAGACAAAATTGTTTAATTATTATTATTATTTTAATTGAATAATGTAGTCTCACAAATGTAAGTTGTTAACTACATATACATACATACATGCATACATTATATTATTAATGAAAGTGAATATGTACATATGTTTATATGCATATATGTATATGTATACATGTATAAATATGGTCCTATAATATTTTAAAGCTGTAATTCTTTAAAAAATGTCTGCCATGACTGCAGTATATTTTGTTCGTTCTTTGCCTGTGTAAGTTGTTTTGATTTTATTTAAATCAACTTTTTATTTCAATAAATAATTTGATGTTTGTTATTTTTTAAATGCTTAACCGAAAACCGGTTTTTTTAAATAGCAACTATTCGGAATATTAAAAAACCGGTTTTTGGAAAAAGACGTATAATCGATGTCCCTAATACGTATATGCAATAATTGTATATAAAAAGTATTTTCTTTCTATTCGCTATACCACACACAATTTTACTTTTTTTTCATGCAAACCTCCTGGTAATTACAAATACAAACAAAAAGAATCAACGAAAAGGATGTAGTCGTTCTCAAGTGATCCCCTTACATACAAACATGCTGCAGTAGTATTTTTGTTTTTAATAAAAAATGTATTTTTATACCCTTTACCTGTGATGCCAAGCTTTGTCATTCCATTCGTAATTGCTACAACTGAAAGCTTATGACAAATGGAGTCGTTAGAGCCATGTCCGTCTGTTAGTGTGTT
This sequence comes from Phyto melanocephala, assembly GCA_941918925.1. Taxonomy (NCBI): domain Eukaryota; kingdom Metazoa; phylum Arthropoda; class Insecta; order Diptera; family Rhinophoridae; genus Phyto; species Phyto melanocephala. The sequence goes on from OW799233.1 coordinate 37,097,131, forward strand.
GGTTGAAAAAAACTTTAATTAGCATCCACATGTAGCACACATCTGTATGTCATAAAAATCTTTGCGAATTATTCGAGAATAATCTCGATTTAAGTCCAACACAATCACTCCATAACTTTCTGAGACATAAGTAAATAAACTCGACTGCCTCCGTTCTTTTTCCATATTTCTACCATAACAATCAAACTTTTTTAGCCCTAGGATAATTTTTGAGACGTTTTTTACTTTTTATAGGTACGGATATGCCTCTAAAGCTATTTGTAAAAGTTTTTATACAAATCGCTCACTAAACGTTAAAGTTATAGGCAAAAATTATTTTTAAAATATATCAAATTACTAAAGCTCCTTATTAATTTTTTAGACACACTAAAAACACCAAACTACAATCTGTAGTTTCGAAAATTATTACCGAGAAAAACAGATAAATCGGTTAGAAACTAACTGAGATAAGAGTGCAAAAATACAAATGCTTCGGTGTTTTTCCTAAAGTTTACAAACGAAAATCGATTTTTGAGCTTCTGGACAAGGGCTTGACTAGTTGAATATAAAACACTATAAAAAAGATTTAAAATCCATAATGGCCGCCACTACAAAATGACGTACAATTTTTTTTTTTTTATAAATTGGTTAAATCTAGTAATCATAGATGTACCATTAAAATCTCCTCAAATTGGTATCAAACGAAAGGGCTTGACCAATAGAATACAGTAAGCTATAAAAAAGATAAATCCGAGATGTCGTCGTAAACAAAATGGCGAATAATTTTTTTTAACTCTATCAATATTGGTATCAAATAAAAGAGCTTGACTAGTAAAAATTCAAAACCAAAGATGGCATCGGAAATAATAAAGCAAAATGGCATACATATAAAATTAAATCTGGCATCTAGGCTAAGATACGATGTGATCGCTATACCTACATACATATGTACATGATGGTAAAGGGTATTATAAAATTCGGCACGTCCGAATATAATAAATAATAAATTATTACAAACATTGGAGGCACTAGAACTACTTATTGTAGCTTACAAAAATTGGATTCATTTTAAATAGACGTGAGCTATAATTGTTAGAAGTATATGTTTATCTCTCAATAAGATAATAAAGGGTGTTTAGAATTTTTCTTATTATATTAATTTTAATACAAAAAGGTGTCTTTAAAAAGTTAATTATTATGCTCGTCAAGTGAACACCTTATATAAGTATGTATGTATATGTGTATTACATATCGACAAAGACAATGGAGCGTTTTGTGCAACATGCCAATGTTTTGAATAATGTGTAGTTAGCAATTTTACAATGTGTAATATACAACTTTTGCAAGTATCACTATTTAATTTTTAAATAAATGCAACTAATTATGGCCTTTAAGGCTGGGGCACAATGAATCCGTCGTCCGTCAAACTTCAACTTTTTCAACTGACATCAACGTATTGACGGAGAGGGGTTGGCACAATCAGTACTTTGTGTTGACGGATCATAAGTCAAGTTAAATTGTTGACTGCTGCGACAAATCAAAAACAAACAGCGCCGGCTGAAGGCCGATAATATTTATATAATTTTTTTTACTTATCTTCACAATAACAAAAAATTAATAAAACAAAAAAATATTTTTTTAAGAAAATGTCAATTTTGCTTTAAATTCATACAATCTATATATAAAAAAAAGAGTTTTGAACCGAAAACAACTGTATGCTTCTGTGGTGGCTCATGCATCACAAAAAAGTACGGCGGCTGCTGTAAAGCCGGTTGACTTCGCTTTTTGCGCACAACCATATGGTAGTTGTCAAAGTACTCGACGTACGCCAAAAGTTAAAAGTTGGTCAACTTTTGTACTTTGCGTTGACGGAGACGTACTGAATGTGACAACACTCATAAGAAAACATGTATTTTAACTAAGTTGTCAGTTGAAGTTTGACGGACGACGGATTCATTGTGCCCCAGCCTTTAGGCTAAGTTTCGGTTGGCTTCTATAATAAGAAGTAAACAATAACAGTTATTTGGTGTTTTTTATTTTCATGTTCAATCTTTTTGCAGCAAATTTAAAAACTGCGTTTTAAGTTGCCCACTTAAATTTGATAGATAATACGCAAAAACAAAATCTAAATCTCTTAAACAGACATCAAAGCAAGCACTTTATTTTTTTCTTGCTGTTTTTGTATTATTTTGTTAAATTTAAATTTTCTATTTTTTTTAACCATCCACAATTATTATGGTGATTGTTAAATTGTAATCTGGCAAGCCTAGTTAAAACACATATCTTCATAATGAGTACGCGAGTCATACGTGCTTTTGGTCGTCTTTTTATCTTGCATGAACGACAATAGCAATCGACTGAGTCATACGTGTTGCTAAATATTAGTACTATAAGTAACTTAAATTTAAAAGTGAGTATAAGTAGTGAAGACTTTTCAATAAGTATGAATGCGTATAAATCAACGAAATAATGAATCATGATTCAAGTTGACTTACTTCATGAGTATTCGTTGCAGATCTCTGGTACATACTAACTATGTAGTAATAAAATTGTAAATGAAAAGTTCACTGATATTTATTACGTAGTTTTTTGCTCAACACTTTGTAACCGCAACTTTGTTAAAACGTAAATGTATTTTTTATAGCATCTAAGTATCTGCATTTTATGCTTCAAAGGTTCAAGCAAAGGTCATGTTCATTTAAATTCGACTTAAACCTCACGGCAGAGTGCCCCTGTGGACTAGTCAGTAAAGGACAAGTCAGTTGTTTGGGGGTTGCGGGTTCGATTCCCGCCGGAGACTCTGGAATTGTCTGCTTCTCTTTATCTTCTATTCTAAATATTTCTATTCTTATTCTATTCCTCCCTCTATTAAGGCGTCACAATGGACCGCAATGGTCTCCGGGTGAAGGTGTGAGGGTAACTTTGCACCAGCCTTACCTACCTACCTACCTAAACCTCACGGCAACCCGTACACTAGATGTTTAACAAAATGTTTTCGCCTTGAGATTTATAACTTTAGACCGGTTTATAACGTTAATCATTAATCGAGGATGACATTGAAAGAAACACACATAAATTAGTCGCTATTATGCCACCCACCCAAAAACCTTCAAAAAGACATTGAAATTTGGCATAAAAAATTCTAGGGGGAAAAAAAATTGCAAAACTAAATTTCCATCGATTTTTCACACTAAATTGTTCATAGATAAACAGTTGTTGAAGATTTTGCATATACTATTTTATATAAGAAAAGACGAAATATTATACTATACTATATAAAATAAAATACTTACTTAAGCATTATGGGTAAGTATGAAGTCGTAGAATCCAAAGTACGTATAGTGGTATTCCCCCTAACGACCAATTTTTCACGTGTAACACGGCGAAAAGTCTCCTCTTGACGCATTTTTAATTAATTAAATTAATTAATTGTTGGTATTTTTTTTTAATTGTTTATAATTATTTTTTCTGTATTATAGATAATAATTAAAATTATTTTTTTACTACAGTTCACTGCCATTTGTTTTTATTTCTTGCAGGTAACTGTGTGAAATTTTTGCTCAGATGCTGTGAGATGATGAGATTTTTCTTTTTTCCAATTTAATGCGCAGGATTTTTATCTCCCTTTTTTGTATTTGTTTATTGCGAAATATTATTCAAATCATTGTTTTATTATTTATTAAAATGTATTGACATTTAACTATTTTTATTTATTTATTTTTTGTTTTATGCTTTAAACTTTTATTACACAACTGCATTTGGTCAAGGATATTTTTGCATTGTTTGTGCCACAATTTTTTGTGTTTTGACCATTCGGTCAGTCTAACGTTTACTACAACTGGTCAATATTCTAGTGCTACTGCTGGTGTTGTTGTTTCCTTTATAAAAAGGGTGGTTTTTTTTTATTAATTACATTTGTATATTTATGTCTGAATATTTGTTTTCATGTCATACCGCCTTTTTAATTCGTTTATCTATATGTGGGGTTGATAATACACCCACTTCCCCCATTCACGTTAAATGCAGTGGTATAAATTCCGTTTTTAATGTCAAAATTTCTAAATAGAATTGTTTATATTCTATTGGTATTTTATTTTCGGTTAAAAAGCAACAGTTGTTGCTTTTAAAATCAATAATGAAAGCTTTAGGGGATTTTAGTTCATTTAAATTGATACTTTTTCAAATGTTTATTTGAGTCTCTGTGGGAAAAAAAAAATAATAAAGTTTGAAAATCACACTGTCGTAGCAAATAACAAAATCCTTTTATTTAGTTTTTAAAAAGAATAGCCTAATTTAACTACTTATAGAATGTTTTAAGCGCATAACAAAATTAGCCCAAATAAAAGTGGCTGCATATCAGTGTTATTAATGCTATTTACTATTTTTTCATACATGCCACCAAAAAAATGGTGGGAGTATATTCATTTTGTCATTCCGTTTGTAACACATCGAAATATCCATTTCAGACCCCATAAAGTATACACATATGTATATTCTAAATCGGGGTTTCATTTTATGACGATCTAGCTATGTACGTCCGTCTGTTGAAATCACGATAGAGGTCGGACCGAAAAAGCTAGAAGGCTCAAATTTTGCCAAAAAAAAAACAAAACATACGGAAATTTATACCGCGCAGTGCATCCAAATTTAAAACGTTATATAACTGACAAAATTAGATGTATGGTTCTGAAATTTTGCAACCATTGCTGTTTGGTCAAAGGCTTTGTACTAACGGAAAACAAATGTTATACGCCCACGTCCCATATCTCAAATTTATATAATTTCTCTATGAATAAAGATTTTGGAAAAAGAAAGGACTATATTGAAATATCTATGTTGTATTTATTAGCAGAAACTTTATTGACACGCCTACTTTAACGTCCACTTTCATTGAAAGACTAAATTTACGAAAACATTTTACTAGCATATCAAAGTTATACAAAGAAAGTGATACATATTTTAGTATAAACAGATTATTTTTTATATTTTTTTTTAAGACACATACGTTAATTTAAAATTTTACAATGGGATGTTTTTATGTATGTATGTTTTTTATATTTATGTACGTATTTCATATGAGTGATGTTAACTATTGTTATTGCGTGACTACACGTTGTAAAGGGTATATAAGATTCGGCATGGCAAAATATAGCACTCTTACTTGTTTTAATTGCTTTTATTATAATAGATTAAAGTAATAAAAAAGGTATACATTAAACAAGCGTGAATAAAGGTCAGGGGAAGGGATATAAACATAACGCTTGCAGTTCTTGTTTAGGTTTGTCTGTATGGAAATTTAATTTGCAAACCTTTGATAATTTTTATACCCTGCACACGTTTGTCATTCCGTGTGGAATTTCTACAATATTGATTTCCAGCCCATAAAGTAAATATGCATTTTATGTTATTTTTTGAAACTTGTGAATATGGGAATCAATTAAGCATAATCCGTCCGTTCGTGTGTATGTTGAAATCAACTTTTTGAAGCCTCCTGACATCGCCAACACCCGTGTAAGGTTCAAAATATCAGAACTATTCGGAAGCTGATTGGTATTGGAAATCAATATAATTGCCCCATAACTATCTGAGATATGAGCAAATAAACACGACTGCCTTAGTTTTTTCGCTTAATAATAGGATAATTTATAGACACAGTTGTTACTGTTTAAAGATTTGATATGTGTATAGAGATAATCATGAAAATTTTTGGACAAATTGAACAGCAATCGGAAAAGTTATAAGCAAAAATTATTTAAAAAAATAAATATATTTATTTTTTTAATATCAAATTTGTTAAAAATCCTAAATAATTTTTAGACACGCTTAAGAAACCAAATTATAAAACGTAATCTCAAAAATTGTTTCCAAGTAATACTTACAAATCGGATTGAAACCAGCTGAGATATAAGCACCAAAGTACAACTGCTTTAGTTTCTAAACAACCTATAGAGCCAATATGGGGATCGAATGAAAGAGCTTGCGTATTATTATTGAAACAAAATGGCAGAGCTAATTTTTATGTATACGGCAGTCAGTTTTTTTCTTGAGATAAATAAAACTCGCACTTAATACTAAAAAAAAACACTCAGATTAATTAAAATTTATTGACGTTTTTGTTTTAATTTTTAAAATAATTTTTTACATTTATGATATTTAGAATTATGTTTATTAAAAAAATTTGGTACTTTTATATTGAAATAAATACAGCATATACATATATCAAGTGCTTTTCATTTATTAAAAAGTTTTAAAACAGGAAATAAATAAAAAATTAGTGATTTCACGACGTGTCCTAAGAGTTGTATTTTTACAATGTCATAACTTTTAAAAAATTTTAAAAAGTTCTAAAATTTTTATAATAATTAATACAATACATTAATACATACTTTCCACTAATTTTATTATACCCTTTACCAGTGGTGCACAAGGGTGTATATATGTAGCTTTGCCATGCCGTTTGTAATTTCTACAGTTTTCATTACCGACCCCATAAAGTATATATTTTCTGAAAGCTTATGAATAGAGGAGTCGATTAATCCCTGACCGTCTGTCAGAGTGTGTTCGTTGAAATCAACTTTTAGAAGCAACTATATGTTCCTCAGATCTGAGTGTGGTATCAATCTTTTGGAAATATCCGCGAATGAATCGTTATTGAAATTCAGCACAATCGCCCCATAACTTTCTGAGATATGAGCAAAAAACCACGACCATCTCGTTTTTTTCACAATTACAACAACAACATATATACTGGTAAGAGTAAACGTCGCATCGAATCCTAGCTGAGCCAAAAAAAAATTTTTATTTTATATATTATTTATATTTTTATTATTTTTTTTTTATATTTTTTTTAATTTTTAAAAAATTTTTTTCTTTTTAATTTTTTAAATTATTTTTTTTTTTAATAAAATTTTTTTTTGTATTTTTTTTAAACACGTAAACTCAATTTTGAATTCTGCAATGGGTTGTTTTGCATATGTATGTACGTATTTTATATGTGTTGAATGGTTATACAAACAATTGTTATTGCATGCCTACACGTTGTGAAGGGTATATAAGATTCGGCACTTCTTTTGAACACACCAAATATGTATGTATAAAGAAACGAGCTCTCGTAGTTAGTAAATATTCATCTAACGCAAATCGTAGTAGAAAAATATAAATAATAAAACTTATAATTTCTGTATTCTATTTCCGTTTAAACTTGTAAGTGATATTTCAATCGCTGCAAATGTCCGCTTTAGTACCCACCCAAAAATGAGTGAATTTGAAATATTTTATTTTTTTAATATTTTATTTCTTGCACAATTTTTTTGAGACTTTGTTTTAAAATTATTTGTATTTAACAAAAAATATTGGGACAAGCTTATACAAATCTTTTCAAAATTAATCAACTAGAAAAAATTAGTTTCTCCTTGCCTAAACTATAATTAGACAGCCAAGTTAAAAGAATTTAAGAGACCCAGTCTTTAGAGGCTTTTAAACAGGTATTTACTTTTCAAGGATGTTATTGTAGCGGTGCGATGATAATAATGCTTACAGGGTAATCTTTTAAGTTTTACCTGCACACGTTTTTTTGAGTCCTAGGTAATAAGCTACATCTATTTTACTCTTCTATTAATGTATCGCCTCAACCTTATTTTTGTTTATATCATTGCACTATGTTTTTTGAAATATAAATACATTTGTATTAATTTAATAACGGTTCTTTATCTTTAAAAAGTTATTATAAATTTTACTTACTTTATTTCTTTATTTTTAAGTTTTATATAATAATTATACTTGTTCGTTTTTTATGTATGAATATGAAAATTGCATTGATATTAGTCTCTTAAGTTTTTGATTGTAAAAAATAAAGGCATTATAAAATTTTCGATTGAAGAAAGAAGGCTTACATTATGTGAGGGTATTAATTTATTTTATTATTTTTGCTTTCAAACTTTAATACATATTTAGTTATTAAAAATATTTGACATTTGTTTTTTTTATTTAAAAGAATTATTTTAAAATCTTGCTTAAATGAAACTTGTATTTTTTTAACATTAACAGCTTTTTTATACAACACACAAATAAAATTAAATATAATTTTTTCTGCTTAAAAGGAACTTTATGATACGTCTTTTAAAACAAAAACTACACCATTTAAAAAATGTTAAATAATATTAGGTAAATATTTATAAAATCTAAATACACACGAAGAAAAAAAAATAAAAAACAAAAGTTTAAAAATGGTTTGAAAATTAAGTTAATTTTAATTTAAAGTATTTTTCAATTTTAAACATAACCTCAAACATTATCTTGTTTAAAGCAAAAATATTATACTAGTTTGTTATTAAAACAATTATGTTTCAAATGAAGCTTAAAGTTAAAAAACTTAACTTTTACAGTGTTATTTATAACACGAAACTTTGTGCTAACAATCTCGCCACCAACTTTTTCGTGTGGAAGTTTCCACATGTCTGAAACGAAATGTATGTCCGGCTAAAAGTTTCTGACTAAAAAGAGTTTTCGGCAGCAAGATTTATTTGTTTTGAAAAATTTGTTTAAAAGCGATTGATATACATACATACGTAAACAAATCGTTTAAGTTTTATACATTAACGATTTTTATAATTTTACTATGCAAACTTTGTATGATATGGCAATTTTTCAATTTGTTTGGAACAAAATTAAATTAATCCAGAGGTCAAATTACGACATTCGATCACGATTGATTTTTTACTCGAACGTTCGAGTTTGCTGTGCTTTTGGTATAGAGTTATTAATAAGAATTTTAAAATTTACATCACGTTCGAATGCCGCAATTTGCCCCCAGGTTAACAGTTATCCGAACAAAATTATTTTTCTCTTTTAAATATTGTTTGAAATACATGGGTGAATTCAGGGGACAAATTGCGGCCTTCGAACGCTATCGATATTTTACTTGTTCAAGTTCGCAATGCTTTTGATATACTATTTCGATTAAATTCGAATTATGATTAACGGTAAAAAGTTATTATGTAATAAAATATACCAAATCGTTTAAAAATTTGACATTAATTTAATGTCATTTGTCAAACTTTGTTCTTAAATCAACGTAAAATTAAGTCATTGACATAGCTACAAATTCGGAAAAATAGGAAAAGCTTAAAATTTTCTTTTTTGAGGTGTCAAAATCTTCAACTGATTTATTTATACGTGTATGTACTTAGAGGGACATTGTACCCTCTATAATAGTCTAGTCACGCCCATGGTTTGAACGGAGTTTGAAAATATTTCAACGCTTCATAAAAATATTTTAATTTTAACGTTAACGAAAAGTCCGGCATTTTTTTAAACATGTATGCATATAAATGTAATTCTATTTCACTTTTTGCTGTATGAACCTATTTGCGATTTTACAGGACCAAAAGTAATTTGTCTAACATACACACATATACTATGTTTATTACAACGATAACGCAAATCCCAATTAGAAAGAAATCAGAAATATTTTGGAAAACTGTCCTTTAATATACATAATTGCTTCTATTAGGTTGATTTGATTTTCTCCAAGATTTCGCCCAATGTTTTATACGTTTCCTTCATAGTTGTAAACCGTTGATGAATAAATGGAAGTCGCCAGCGATATAATCCATTCCATAATTTTTACGAATCCTGGAATATCATGGCAGTAAGTAAACGTATTTGCTTCAACGAAATAAAATTTCTGAAAATCTGTTTGGCGTTTTCGGTATAATGTTGCGCTGACATTTTGCTTTGAGTTTTTTACGCTTCAAAAATGATGTAAAAAAATCAGAATTTTTTGTGATCGTCTCATCTTAGCCACAATGTAATCCATTTCGATTTGTGTTACCGATTATGGTGCATTATTTTCAATATCGGGTATCCAATCTGCATCATTCACATTGGTCGGATTGGTGTTAACGGTTTCGGCTTGCAGGGACACAGTATAGAACCTCGGAGGTTTAGAAGGATCGGTAACAGCAGCGCGTTGTGTCGCAGTAAAAGCGGGAATACATTTCTTTTAAATTTTTATTTTGTTCGATCCATAAACGGAATTTATGCATGCGTTGCATCTAGATTCATCATCATGCCCAGTTACACCTTTTCCATGTATCTACATTTTAAGGGTATTATAACAACTTGCACTGTGTTTGTCGTAAAATTTGCATCACTTAAATCTGTACCATCAAAATAATGACAATAGACTGTTTTAAATTCCTTAGTAAATAAGTTTTTTCGATCCTGTATGCTTATTTTTGGGACGATATGACCACAAACGTTACAAAAATCATTTAATTTTTGTTACTTTTTATTTTCTATATTGAAATATTCTTCTGGTTTTCAAATTTAATTCACTCTAAAAAAAAGGGTTGTTCATCACACAGCCATTAAATTATTAATGCAACCAACATAATAAAACGAATGATGCAGAAGTTCTTATTAATTAGTTACAAGGCGATATATAATACGTACTTACATAAAACGGACAATAAATATGTGGACTTTTGAAAAAAATATTAAGACGAGATAAAAAAATGTAGAAGTTTTTGTAAAAATAAAAATAGTCTTGTAGCTTTGCTTACACTTATCAGAATCTTTTTACGTATAATATTATAAACGATATCACATAAAAAGAAAACATATAATTCAATTTTTTTAACTGAATTGAATATAAAATTTTTGTTGCGATATTTCAAATCATTCAAAATAAAAACTTGAAAATAATACAAAATCTACCTTTTAGATATCCAACTTATCTTCTACATAGAAACTTTAACTTTAAAATGTTTAATTCATTGACAAGGGAACTGACGCTGTCATTTAATGAAAAATGCAGAAGGTCAAATTTTGAAATAATAAGAAATTTGCTGAACAACCACTGAGAGTCTTTTGTTTAAGACACATTTCAGTGATTGTTCTAAAATCTCTTATGACTTCTAAGTTGATACGAGGTTTTTTATGAACAACTTTTCCTTTAAACTGTGATATTAGTAGTTTCTTTATTCAATTAATCAGATGTTAATTGTTGTAATACTATATGTAAATTATCATAACTCTGTTAACGATATTGATAAAATTAATAAGTTTTAATAAATAAATATAAATAAAAAAAAATAAAAAAATTTTTTTTGTTGCGATATTTCTTCATATGAACATTAACAAATATCACACTTTCCCGTTCATGAAATATAAATACGTTTCTTCTTTTTCGTGGAATATTTTATTTTAGTTCATATATAACCTCATTAAGAAGAAGGAAATAAATAATAACCTAAAATTTAAGTTTATTCCTTTCAATTTTGTTATATTTTTATAGAATTAATTGTTCTTATTTTTTTATAATTTAAAAATGAAAATAAAAAGTTCAAATGTAATTATTGAAACAGTTCTTTTTATTAAAATAAATACAATTAATATAAAAAACGCCAAATAATTTGAAAAAAGATGAAGATTATTAAATAAGTCAAACAAAAACTACTATAGGAAATGGTGTAGTTTTATTATATTTAATTTATCATTCTTACAATGATAATAACTATTTCATAATTCTTTTTTTAAATAATTAACAAGAGTATTTATGTGATTATAGACAGTTTTTGTTTATATACATAGTAATTTTTATGTATATAAAAAAAAAGAAACAAAGTAAAACTTTAACATAAAATTTCTATTACTTCAAACGAAAAAAAAAAAAATTAATAATTATTGATATTTTCTAGCGGCAGTGCGAGCCTTCCAGGCTTTAACCAAATTATAGGAGAAATACAAGGTGAAACCATGTATTTGGAAACCGACAAAACAAAAAGCATACCATAATAAACCGTAGGGTAGACCCTGAGATTAAAAAAAAAATTATATTAATTAAGAATAAAGTAGTTTATTTTTAAATATGTATAACTTACTCTCCACAAAAATATGTCAGTTTCATCCAATTCCGATTTATCATCCAACGTCAAATACTCCCAAACATCGCCGAAATAATAGATGAAACAATACATTAATGGCAGAACAGCAAAAAGACCTAAAGCAATCATATATTTTTGCATATCACGTATTTTATTGCTTTTAGACGCTGACAGACCCAAAAATGAAGTCAGCAATGAGGCCAACCATATGTATTCCCACCATAGTGGTGCAGGCACTTCCAACTCTTCAATTTCTAGTACAAATATATCTAAACGATCCAATATGTCAGATATTAACTTGGCTAACATAACAAAAAATAGCAGTGCATGAAAGAAAATGCAATATTTCAGCCGCGATTTATTCAGCAAACTGTAAGAACAAATTTTTGCAATTATTTTTAAAATTATACCAATAAATAATTTAAAAAATCTTTATATCTGTCAATTCAAAGGATTAATTAATATTTTCTATACCAAGTCAGTTATAGGACTTCGTCTGCGTAGTTATCGGGATAAAACGTAGACTTAGTATTAACAACAAAAATAAAAATATTTACAACACAAACAACCCGTTTAGGATGTGTTATGTAGAGTTTGCCAACGACTTCGCGTTTTTATCGCGATAAAAAGTAGCCTATGTGTTAATCTAGGTTGTTATCTAATGGAATCTAAACAAGTAACAGTGCTATATTCGGCGGTACCGAATCTTATATACCCTTCACAACGTGTAGTCATGCAATAACAATTGTTTGTATCACCATTCACCTCATATAAAATATTTACATACATGTAAAAAACATACCATTGTATAATTATAATTAACTTTACGTATGTGTTTCTAAAAAAAATTACAAAAAAAATATTAAAAACAAAAAAAAATTACAAAAATTAAAAATTTTTTAAAAAAATTAAAAAAAAATAATAAAAATATAAATAATATGTAATATAAAAAAATAAAATAAAAAAAATTTTTTTGGCTCAGCTGGGATTCGATGCCACGTTTACATTAACCAGTATGTATGTTGTTGTTGTAATTGTGAAAAAAACGAGGTGGTCGTGGTTCTTTGCTCATATCTCAGAAAGTTATAGGGCGATTGTGCTGAATTTCAATAGCGATTAATTTCTGGATATTTCCAAGAGATTGATACCATACACAGATCTGGGGAACATATAGTTGCTTCTAAAAGTTGATTTCAATCAACACACGGACAGACGGTCAGGGCTTAATTGACTCCTCTATTCATAAGCTTTCAGAAAATATATACTTTATGGGGTCGGAAATAAAAATTGTAGAAATTACAAACGGAATGACAAAGCTATATATTCAATACCCGCCATACACCAATTTTTGGAAAATTACTTTTTGATCGCAAATTGTTCACTGATGCCAGCTCAATCCCTGACAAAAATTTCCGGAAAAAAATTAATATATTATACTTATTAAGTACTTTTTTTATATATCGCTATGAACCGCACGATTTTTTTTTTAATGCAATACCCGCCATACGCCATACATTGAGAATACGGAAAGAATAAATTTCCACCCGTTCCTTCTCTCATAAATATATATTGACACTGTTAATTCTATGAGATTATGGACTATACTGCCTAGTTTTTACTTTAAAGAAACATTTTTTTACGTTTTAATTTACGTCTTCTAGTTAACAAGCAAAAATTAACTGTCAATAACTACAAATATTTTAACAAAAAATAAAATATTTGTAGCGGACAACGGACACAATTAATGTTTGTTGTATAAAAAAGAATTTGTTAAGCAAACAGCTTATTCCCATTAGGAAATTCAATACAATTCAAAGACTCTAACAATAGGTTAAAATGTCTTATAACTCCTTACAACTTAAAAATCAATCAATATACTTGCCAATAGACTATATCAGAATAACCAAAGAATCACGAAAAACAGTAAAAATTAATGACACAGTAGTTATTAAACCATTCGATGCCATGTATTTAAATTACAGTTTTTTTTTTAAAACTTCAATGATGCCAAACTTATTCGCTTTAGACCTGGTCGAACCAAAAATTATCCAACAGTTTCTTATTTGAGATCACTAAAGTATTTGCCAAGTGGAGAAGTTCAATTTAAAGTTAACTTTAATGAAAAATACAATAAATTGCCCAACAGAATTAAAAAGTACACAGGCTATACTGAACCAAAGCCTTTGCATACTGCTCAGCTTCCAATCCAGCCTAGTAAATGGAAAAATCTTCAAGATTTGAAACCGGTTATAGGTACCACTAGAATATCATTATTTTTATGATAATTTAGTTCAGATGGAGTCAAAGTAATAAGAAGCATTGGGACAATGTCCAATTTGAATTACCTTTAACGTTTACCTTTTAACGTTAAATAAAAACTTAATTAAATAAAATTACATATTAGAACCGCTATACGCCATAAAAATATTTAAAGATTTCAGTTGCAATACCCGACATCAACCATATCGCTACGAATAGAGTAAAAAGTTATATTTTTTGTTTTTGCGTATGGCGGGTATTGAATATAAGCCCTCGATATACCCTTGTGCACCACAGGTGCAGGGTATAAAAAAAACAAATATTTTTTTCTAATTCTTCCTTTTTGAAGTTTGTTATATGAAATTATTAAAAATATCAAAACACAATACCACAGTTTCAACACGAATGTTAACTTGATGTAATATTTTTAGAGAATTAAAAAAATTTTGCAATTAAAGCTGCTTGGATATATGTATGTAGGTACATATATCAATCGAACCTTTTTGTAAATTTGCTCAAACTTAAAGCTATAAATGTTTGTAAAACCCAATTTTGTGCACCTATAAGAGCCAAAAATATTTACATGTTTTTTTAACTTTAAAACATTAATCCTATCAGGTCAATACACAAAACAGATGCCAAAAAAGCAGTAACAACAAACAGTAATAAATAAAACAAGAAATTGTTTACGTGTTGGAGGCGGTAGGGCAAACGAAAAAGTATGCAAATCCAAATGTAAACAAAACTTGGCAAAGAATCAAAAAGTAGCAAAAGCAACATAAAAATCAAACAGAAACAGACTACAGCAGCAGCAGAATCACTTCTGGCGGTAGCAATAATATATTAGAATTAAATAAGTAAAAAAGTGGTGGAGGCCTACATAATAACAAATGCCTGTTTGCCACAAAAATATTATTTTATAATAAAAATATGTGTGAATAAGAATGAAAATTCCTTCTTTTTACACGACCAGTCACAACAATTATGCAAAAGAAAAAAGCAAAATTCTCTACCGATCATTTAACCACAAAGTTGTAACTATCTTCAACAATTAAAAGTGAAATAATTAAAATAAAAACATATTTTTAAAACATTAATTATATTAACCTAATTTGATGTGGTGCAGCTACCCGTTGCCTATACTCGAAATCGTTGCCATCTGTCCCTGATACCATGGGACCCCCACGAGATGCCATTTTTAATCAATTTTCTTGACACTCTCCTTTTTTAGTAATAAACTTCAATTATTTTTTTTTAACACTTTTTAATTTAAATTTGTTATTAATTTAACATTGCACTTGTTTTATATTTATATACTTTTTACATAAAATATATAACTTTTTCGTAAAATTTTCGTTAAAGTAAGATAAAAATAAACTTAAAATAGTTTTTGTTTCGGTGGTAATAACTTTACAAAAAAAAAGAAAATTGTGAAAGAATCACAAGCAGAAAGAAATGAATACAATATAAGAAAATGAATAAAGAAATTAACGTTGACGTTGTCAAATTTTTGTTGTTTTCCCAGTAAATACGTGGCTGGCCGAATTTCTGTTGTTAAATAGTCGTGAGTACACTTGTTGCGGGGTGAATAGCTTAGCTAAATAAATGTCATATGTTGCCACATGCCTGTTAAGAGTGGCCAGAGTATACCACAGAGTTTTATTACAAAAGAGATATTTTAGAAGAAAATTAAGGAACTGCGTAGTTTCATATATGACTGATTTGCTCTTAAAAAACTAGTTTTCTGATTTTCTAATTTTTTTTTGATTTTAATTAGAACAATTATTAAGATCAAATAAAAATGTATACATTAATTTGCATATGCATTAACTTTTTAGTTCGAATCCTTACTTTAATTTAGAAATGACGTTAATAATATGTTAAAAAATGTGCAGGAGGTTAAACAAACCTAATTTAATCCTAAAAATAGGCAATTTTTTTAAAAGAAGTTTTAAATAAAAAACAAAAGTATGTATATGTAGTGTTTAAGATTTTTGAATTCTTTAATAAAGTTATGTTAGAGCTTTTAATTTTTTAATTTCTTTAAAGAAATTGTGTGTTTGGGATTTTCGTAAAATATTCACTAATTAACTTTAAAATTTTAGTTTTAATAAATATGTTAATACCTATTGAAAAATTAATCAAATAGTTTAGAGAATTACATTATATTAATTGCATTAACTGTATTTTTAAAACGTAAATTATTACAAAAGGTGTGACAGTCTGCGAGAAGAATTTTTTTTAAGATTTTAAAAGATATCTAATTTTTTGATTTTGAAAGATATTTCTCTTTTCGCTGCTATTCAGTTATTAGATTCAGTTTCGAACCATTTTTATATCCTGATTTGTGGTGCCAAGGGTAAGTTGTATTTTTATTTGTCATTTATAAGTCTATCTAGGTGATAGACACCGAACAATGAATTCCTGAATGTCATAAACATTTAATATAACTTAGAAAATGTTTTAGGAATTTAAATAATAGAATAAATGAATTTGAACTAGAACAAAAAATAATTTACAATAAATTTAATTTATAAATTTTATTTGAAAATAGTTGAACTATTTATATAAGTAATATAACTAATACAATTAATTAATACTTTTTTTCCAAAATCTTTGTTATAGACGTGACTAAATTGACTAAAATTATGTTAAAAATATGGAAATTTAAATTATTTTTTAACACTACTTTAACTACATTTTTGTAATATTTTTTCAATTGAAAGTATTACTTTTCATTTACTTAATATAATCATTTTGATAATTTTAACAAAATCCAATTAATGTTTAATTAATAGTATTATTATTGTAATTAAAATTAATATTAATTTTTATACTCACTTCCAAAAAAGAATGGTGTGGTGGTATATTAATTTTGTCATTCCGTTTGTAACTCATCAAAATGTCCGTTTAAGACCCCATAAAGTATATATATTCTGAATTGGGGTAACATTTTATGACGATCTAGCCATTCGTCTGTCATTCTGTTGAAAGCACGATAGTGGTCGGACGGAAAAAGCTAGGGGGTTAAAATTTTGCCAGAATATTTCTCATACACAAGGTTTGTTTGGCGAGATAAATCGAAAAATTAGGAAGAGAGTTATTGCTTGTAATGCAAGAGTAGGTAAAAAAAACCGTATCCTTTTAACATCGAATAAAATGGAATTGTGTATGAAAATTTATACCGCGCAGTGTATTTTTCAGTATATTCAAAATTTTAAACGTAATATAACTGATAAAATTAGATGTATGTAAAGGGTCCTTCAAATAACTTTTTTTTTTTTGAAAATGTTATAAAAAAAGTGTAGCTTCGGCTGTGTGGCACGTAGCGCCGTCCTGTTGAAACCAAATGTTGCCAATATCCTCCTCTTCAATTTTTGTGAACAAAAATTCGTTCAACTAGGCCCGATAACGATCGCCATTGACTACGGCCACTCCTTGCTCATTTTCGAAGAAAAAATGGACCAATTATGCCTCTTGACCATTATCCGCACCAAACAGTGACTTGTTTTGGGTGTATCGGCTTTTCAATGTATGCCGCAATATTTCCCAGCCTTGTTCAGGCGTATACACAACCATATTCGTTTAGCGGAAGGATAAAACTAATTATCTGTCAAATCAGACATGAGCTAAGTGTTACCATTCACGAAATAAGCACTAGTTGGAAAAAGACGTTAGATGGCAGACCCTTTATAATTCTTAAGTTTTGCAACCATTGGCCAAAGGCTTTGTTCTAACGGAAAATAAATGTGATACGCCCACCTCCCATATAACGCTTTATCCAAAATTCATATAATTTCTCTATCGGCAAAGTTTTTGGAAGAAAAAAAGGACTATATTGATAGCAGATTGACACGCCTACTTTAACGTCCACTTTTATTGAAAGACTAAATTTACGAAAACATTTTACTATGTAGTATATCGAAGTTATACAAAGAAAGTGATATATATTTTAGTAAAAAGAGATTATTCCATAGCGATTACTGTTAATAACAAAATAATAAATTCTGTGCTATAAAAGTACATCCAATTGGTGGTGGGTATAAAAGATTCAGCACAGCCGAATATAGTGATCTTACTTGTTTTCTATGTACTATGTATTTTATTGTACTGTGAAGTCAGTTAGGGCTATTTTCTTTAAGTTTTTTTTTAAACGAGTTACTTTTTTTCCAAAATTGTTTGTAAAAAGGTAATTTTTCCGAGGAGTGTTGTTATTTCTTTAGTTATGATGTATTTTATGATATTCTATCAGAATAAGTTCTTTCTGAATTAAAGTAACGATATGTATTGTAGAAATTCAGAATTATTTTAATAAAATATGCTATTAAAACTTTTCTATATACATATAAAGAATTTATTAACATCACCATATTTCTATAACCAAAGAATTAAAAAAAATGTATTAAAATGTTCTTGCAATAGAAGACTTATAGAAAGCTCGCTTTATATAGAAAATTTTTGAAAATATTTGAATAGTACTTTCTATAAATCAAGTACTTATTATCTGTCTTCTATTAATGTAGCATTTCTATCAAAACTGCCTCTCCTTTTTATTCAAATACATTATGAGTTTCTTACACAGTTGCATTAAAAAGTATTAAAATTATCCCCTATTTCACACCACCCAATATGATTATACAGCTTTCAGGCATTAGCTTTGTCCTTAAACTAGTGTACATACATATATAGTACATACATAGAAAAGGGTAATAAAAAACAATGAAAAACTACCCTTAAAATGTAAAATCCTGAAAGTTTTATTTTTGTAAAAAGTCCTTTGCAAAGTTTCTTAAGTAGCATGTTAAATTGCTAGCAAGTTTAGGGAAAGCACAAGGACCGTGTGGCCTAATGGATAAGGCGTCGGACTTCGAATCCGAAGATTGCAGGTTCGAGTCCTGTCACGGTCGAAATACTTTATTTTTTTGTTTAAATATATGATGATTGCAAGACTTTTGCTATTTTTTGCGAAAAATTTCCACCTTTAAGGGATGACATTTATCATCAGGTACCTCCTGACCTACAGGTATGGAAACATCACCTTGGGGACAGGCACTTAAGGCTACCAATAGGTTGATTTCGGCTATAAATTCAATGTAATCACCTTTTTGAGCAGGACTGGGCTTGCAAAAGTATTGTTGGGTGTCCTGAAACGAAAAAAACAAAAAAACGTTTTATTAAACAGTAAAGAGTTATGTGAGTATTTTTTTTTTAATATTAAAATTTTAATTTCAGAAACTATTGTTATAATGTCATAATTTCCTAAAACTTAAAAATGATTAGAAAACATCGATATAAAATACAAAAGTATCGTATTGTCATTAAAAGTATTGTATTGCTTATGACAAGGCATATTTATTCATCAGGTAATTGTAGTTCGGAGAGAATTTTTTTGTTTATATTTTTTATGTATCAAGTTTGACATATGAAATAAATTAGAAGAGAGAAAATTGTTTTTTATTTATGCATTGTGACCATGGTGTAATTACAAAAGGTGATAGCGTAAAGGAGAGCGATTTTCGGCTCTCTTTTTTTATGTATGAAGTTTGACAATTTCCGGAGTTGAAATCATTTTTTTAATATGTAGTTTGACATTTTCCAGAACACAAAAAAATTGTCAGCTGGGCTGACACCGCCACCTTGTATAAGTGTACCCTGATTGTGACAACTGAAATTTAAAATAAGTGTAGAAAAAATAATCAGCTGACGAAACAAGAGTACCTGATGAATAAATATGCCTTGTGCTTATGGTAACATTTTTAAGCTTTTTGTTTTTAATTTTTAAATTAAATTTTTAAAATTGATGACAATAGGACACTTAAGACACATTGTGGATTTATCAATTGTATCGTCCATTGTTATACCCAACACCAAAACAATGGTGTTGCAACACATTGTAATTTAATCCGCTTAATATTGGTATCAAAATAAAGGACTTAACTAGTAGAATACTGTTAACTATAAAAAAATAAAATCCAATAAAATGGCGGATATACATGTGGGTCAAATATAGTAATTATAGCTTTGCTCCCCTTTAACTTCTATTAAATGAAAGGGTTTGATCAATAGAATACAATATAAGAAAGTGTAAAATCCAAGATGACGTCAGAGATAAAATTGCTTTAAATCAACTTCTTTCTACATACTAAAGAGCTGCAAAAGTTTAAGGAAAATAGCTTACAAGCAATCTCATGAAATTTCATAAAGTGTGTATATATTAGTCTCTCATTATCAAATACATACTTCCAAAATCATGGGTTTTTCTTACCGTTTAAAATAGAATAAAACTGAAATGGAAAAACTTTGGAATAAAATACAGCTGAATCAAAACAAAAATAAAATATAATATTAAAACTGAAATAGAACATTCAAAACCCATTTGATTGTTTTGATAGACATAGATGAAAGAAAAACTGGCACAAAAATTTTAATTTTTAAACTTTTGTTATGTGTTAAAAAAAATTGTGTTTTCGCTTTAAAATGCCCTAAATCTATTTAATAATTTTTTTATTTAGTAAAACTGGGGCCAAATTACGGCATTCGATCACAATTAAAATTTTACTCGAACGATTGAGTTCGCTGTGCTTTAGGTATAGAGATTCTAATAAGAATTTTCTAATTTCGATCACGTACGAATGCCGTAATTTTCCCCCTGATTTTTACTGTTTTTACGTTTTTTGTATGTATTGTATTGTAATTGATGCTTTTAATATAATTTGGTGTCTCTTTATTTTATTGTAGCCTTTTGCTTTGATATTTTACTTAAAAACTCCAACAAAAGCTGCAGGGGAAAACGTTTCAAGTTGTAAAGGTTTTAGTGTTGATAAGAAAAGTTGTTTTTTATTTAAAATTTCTTTGTCTTATATACATACTAATGGGTTTTTTGGTTTAACCATTGTAACGTTTATATAAAATATTTTCATTAATGTAATTTTTAGATTTTTACAAAATATTTTTATTAGTTGTACCAAGAATGATTAAATAAAGCCATAAAAAAACATTTCAGCGCATGTAGGAATTCTGACGTCACTCAAGCTGTGTTCTGATTGGCTAATAAATTTCAGCTGTATAACTAATAATGTTTGTGTAAAAATATGACAGTGGGACAAATTGTTATTTTTCTAACTAAATGTTTTGAAAACAAATTAATTCTTTATATATACATATATATTTTCATTATTTTTATTACCATATTTCACTATTATATTAGGTGTATAATTCATTTCATTCTTTTATTTTATCAAATTTTCTTTTCCGCTTATAAGTATTTTCAGCGATTTTGACATTTAGTTTCCTAATTCTAAAATACATTCGACACCTAAAAAAAAGTTTTTTCTCGTATTCAATTTCTTTGGCTTCAAACAAATGCTTTTGTAAATATCCGCTTGAAAGTAATAATTTGTAACCATTTAATTTGAAAAATATGGTGTAAGTTTGGAAGCGATCTTCTTCAAGATCAGTCGGCCTTGGAGCATTTTCCGCAACCAATTTTTCTTAAAAACTATGTGGAATATCATTTTGCTTTTCAGTTTCACGTAGTCCTTCATATACATATGCAACTTCAGTTTCATTAGCAGCTTTCGTTTCACAATCAATAGTACTAGTGTCTAAAGACGGAACTGCATGGGATTTTAAAATTTTTCACAATGCCTTAGTAATGTACTGCAAGAATTAATTTTGTTTTAACTTACCCATTTCAAATATCAAGTTTGTATCAAAATCTTCTTGCTTGAAATGTAAAACAAAAATTTTTTCTTTATCCAAATTAACAGCATTTACTCGTTTGCAAAATATTACCCAAAACTTCCTTCGAGATTCATCTTTTAGAAAATTGTAAAATGATACAGCTTTTTGAAAATACATACGTTTTATTAAGAATTTTTAAGGTTTTAATATAATTTCTCACTTGTTTTTTTGCTGTTACTTTGCTTGCATTTGCCCATTGCACATTTCATATTTGCTCTCTTTCTTATCTTTTCACTTTATTTTGTTTTCTGTTTTGCAGCTTTTAAATAACCAAATTTAAACACTTTTTATAAATTTTAATATTATTTATATGTATTTATTATAAAATATGACACGAAATTCGTTGTTTATTAAGTACCGATGTAATACTTATTTTTTAGAACTCTCTGAGTAAATTAATTACAGGGCTGCCAACTATTACAAAATACATAAATTTTTTGTAAGAAATTTTAAATTTCACATATGATACAGACTTGGTAACCTTTGCGAGGGGATTACTACGTCATCTAACGGTAAATCATGCGCAAGGCGTAATCTTCATTTAATCATTCTTGAGTTGTACTATGTGTATATCTGTGGCTTGGAGCTAAAAGGGCCAATGTCAATTTTTTGCTCTTTTGAGTTAATCATTGCATTAGATTTGTTTTCTTGCTCTTTTTCATTATGGTAAAACAGCTAAAGTCATATTTAACCCAGCACAGCTTCATAAATAAAATGCTGGCCAATGTCACTATGAAAGCATATATAAAGTTCAATTCCAATTTTCTCAAAAGTAAATACATATTTTGACATTGGCCCTTTTAGCTCCAAGTCACAGATATAATGTTATTTATAACATTTTTTTATTATTATTCTCTTTTCTTTTTTCTTTTATGATATACTTATGATATGACAGCTTATCTTTTTCTCTTATATTAGTGAGAGTAATGTTTTGTTATTTATATTTACGCTAAAATATATAGTTATTGAAAGTAGTATGAAATTTAATTCTAAATAACCTGTAGAACATTTAACGCAGCTCTTTACTACTTACCCTTGTAAATCCGGTGCACATGAAAATATTCCATACATCATGAACATCATTCTCGGTCAATCCACGCTCTTCGCTGATAGCCTTAACCAACGAACTATGACAACTGCCCACACGATCTTTACCCGTTATTAGTTTATAAGTATAATCATCACACCTTGTACCTACTACATCATGCAAAGAGCCACCATCTTCGTCTATACCATAATTTGCCAACGAATCAAAAACAAAAGTAGCCATGGGTCTTACATAAGGAATACAACTCCACAAGCGATCATACACTTTTAAATGGGTACTATGCAATTGTCGAGTCTTGCCCGAATAGAAACGTTCCTTAGTGTTGTTTAAATTCCAAAAATTCATATCACCCACTTGTGACCCCTCACACACAGTGACCCGGCATAAATCCCCCTTTTGCATAGTATATGTTTTGGCCTGACGTTTGGGAACAATCAAGGTCTCGATCACGTCGCCCGTTATCGCCTGGTAACGCCAGTCATCGTATTGTGTGCGTGAAACCTGAGCAGCAGCAGGTTTATTGTAACATACGGTGGGTTTGTGTTTAGGAAACACGCGGGGTTTGGAATCTCTACCACACCAGGGTTGAGCCAACATTTTGTTTCTTACTTATTTTTAATCCACTATTGAATAATGTTTTCTATTCTAATCGTCATTCGTATGTAGGTAATTTTAAAGCATTTTTTTTTATTAAATTTTATTTCGTTGCTTACAAGTTTCTTATTTAAACTTTAATACTTTTTTTTCAATTCACTATTAAATAATGTTCTCTATTCTAATCATTATCGTTCACTGAATTTTAAATCGTTTTGTTGTATCTTTTAAATTGAAAAAAAACTGTTGTTGTTAAATGGGCATTAGTGCATACATTCATAAGTATAATCGTTATATGCACAACACATATCAGTGTTGCCAGGCATTCGATTGTGTGCGAAATTAGAAAATTCTAATTAGAATCTCTATATTAAAAACTAAATGTGAAATTTCGAATGTTACAATTAATATCTAGAGGTAAGCTGTAGAAAATGTAACATTTATTAGAAAATTTACCATTTTTTAAATTTTTCATAAAAAGTTCAGCAGTGAAAAATTAAAACCTCACCAGTATGCCGTATTCATTCCATACAATGCACTCGTCTTTAAATTATTTAAACTTAAAATAATCACTTGCAATTCATTATGCAGTTTTATACAAGCAAATATTTTAATACCATTTGTAATGGTCAAACTTGTCATCGTTACCTCCCTCTTAGTATTCGTTAAATTTGGTTTTTGTTGAGTGGTCTTTTTATTTGCTTATTCGTTTTTTTTAACCCTTAAAAACAATTGGACAGTTAGGGTTAGTAAAAATTAGGTGTTACAAAAATAACGAAAGCTTGGCATAATGTTTTAACTTTTAGATTAATTGAAAAGTTAAGGAAGAAACCAAATACACTTGCTGTCAAAAAATAAGCCGTTCAAGTATCAATATTAAAGTAGTGCTTGAAAGTATCAGTGACAGTACAGGAACCTCAATTCAGCGCCGTGGACAAGAAATGCAAATTTAAAGTAGCTCTCCACAACGTATACTCACTAAAGATCTACCGCTAAACCAATCTTTTTGTTGCTGGAAAATAATTTTGTATTTGTTAAAATTACATTTTTGAAGATTTCACAAAAATGTTTTACATTATTCCTTCATGTGCACTCGTATGTGTTCCGCTGTATTTAATACATAACGCAATTAAAGCCACTAAATACTTGATGTAAAATATTAATATTAAATACACGTTTTTTTTTTATTTTTGTAAGTAATTAAAGCGATTACTTGTTGTAATTTTGTATGATTTACTTTGAAATTATTAAACATAAATCTTTTTTTAAATAATAAAAGTTTTTAATGTTATTAAATGTTACCAAATTGAAGACATTAATAATGAAATGTAATATGGCTAAAAGTTACGTAAAACATAACAAACGACATCACTGTTTTTTAGATATTTGAAAAGTTTCTAAACACACCCGTTCCTTCTCTATTATTAAGTTCGTTCGAGTACTTTTACTGCACTTTGTAGTAAATGAGTAATTATTTAGTAAATTGAAAATTTTACTCTCAAAAAGAGAATTTGTCCAAAAAAGTACTCGAACAGACATTTGTAAAAATTCGTAAGATTGAAGCAACAGCTGATGGCAAATAAATAAAGTTTAATGGGAACTATGTGCATATAAACATTTGTGCAAATATGTATTTAAGTATGTATACCTGCGACAGATTCAGGCAGTTCCATTCTTTCATCTGTAGACATTGTTAACTAACTTTATTTCACAAACAATTTAAATTTAATAATATTTTGCACTTTCGTTAGGACTTTCCTTTTTTTAATATTTTTTCACAAATTGTATACTTTTTGTTTGCTTACTTTTGTTTGTTTACCTTTTGAATCATATGTTTTTTGGTTTTGCTAAATCTTACTGCAAGAAATTTCTGTTGTAACAATTTGCAAATACTCAGTCAAGAACTGTCACTTTTCGCTCTCTATTTGTGCTCTCATTTACTACAAATTTGTGTAAACGAACGCAATTTCGTAAAATGCAGTAAAAATTTGTACAAATTCGTACAAATTTGTGAGTTCTCGAACGAACCTATTGTTGGATGATTGATATTATATTATTCTTACACTAACGCATGATGCCAGATTATAGAAGCAAAAAATTACTTAAAAATTATACAGTAGTTTCCCGATTAAACAACTAATTGATTGTCAGCCTTGTTCGTTGTATTGAAAAATTCATTAAATCCAGTAATAAACAAAAATATTTTATCATGTAACAACAAATTAAATAGGCAATTCATATCATATCGTATCGTATAAAATGAATTTAATTTAAAAACGAATTATTTAAAGAAAAAATAAGACATATAGTGCTTAATTAAATTAAAATAAAACAATTTGTTTTTTTTTGAGTTTTGAGATTTTTCGGTTCTTTTTGCGTTAGTTGTAGGGATGTTGAACTAATGTTCAGATGATTTTTTTTAACTTTATTTATCTTAATATTTTCGCTTTATAAACATATTTACGTGTTTAGTATTTGATATATTTTTGAAAAAAGCAGGTTGTAGCTGATTCATTCAATTTGATATATTAAGAGCCAGATTTACAGGACCGCTCGACGTTTCACAAAATACAATCGTATAAAATGTAATAAGTCTATTTGTTTCCGGCATAAAAAGAGTTTTAGTGGTGATTGTGCTACAATTACATTGCATCATCTTTTAGATGATGACAACGATTATTAAATAAACGCGTAAAATGTTTCTTTAATATTTTCACTTATTTTTTTTTTTGTTCTAGAATTTTAAGCTATCATTCAACAAAATTATATATTACTTTATATATTTACTTTCCCCATATTAATAAAATTTAAAATGGCTTTGAAATGTATTTTATTTAAATTTTTTCATACAAAGTTTTCTTAAAACAGATTTAAAATAAATTTTGTTTTTTGATGAGTGTAAGTCTTTGAATTGTTTGTTTTTTGTTTTTACGTTTACGTAAGAAAAAGTGAAGATATTATTTCAAAACGCGACTTTTTCTTTACTATTCTTTGTTAATATCAATTTAATACATTGCGACAAATCTTAATTAAAAAGTAGGCGAATTATGAAGGGCCAATAAAAGATATAAAATCTTGTGTTAAAAATAAACTTCGGGTTTAGAAATGATGTTGAATTAAATTATAATTTTTAAGAGACTTAAACTTATTGTTTATATGAGTCAATTTATAAATACTTTTTTTTTATTTGTTATAAACCTCATAACATCCTAAAAAATTAGTTGTATAAGTGGTAAATTACTAAATTATTTTAATTAATCTAGATTGTTGATTTAACTTGTATCAAATATCATACCAAATAAAACAACAAAAAACATGTTTGACAAAAATTTAATTAAACATTAAAATAACTTTATATATTTGATTTTGCATTTAATATGGCAACCTTTTTTAATCTATTTGTCAAAAAGCACTTTGAAATACTTAGATTATGAGTATTCAACAAGTGTTGTTATTTTGAAACTCAGCAATAAGTAAATAATACTCAAAGCTTTAATTATATTATACATACATATGTGTTCTTAGTAATGAAAAAGGTCTCAATAAAAAAGAAAAAAATAAATACTAAATAAAATAAAATGAGTTTATAAATTCCTTCATAATATTATTAACCACATAATACAACAAGTAACAGTGGTATATTCGGCCGTACCGAATCTTATATACCCTTCAAAACGTGTAGTCATGCAATAACAATTGTTTGTATCACCATTCATCTCATATAAAAGACGTATGTACATAAAAAAATTTTTTTATTTTATTTTTTTTATTTTATATATTATTTATAATTTTATTATTTTTTTTTTAATTTTTAATTTTGTATTTATTTTTGTTTTTAATATATTTATTTTTTATTTTTTTTTTTTTTTAGAAAAATACATACGTAAACTCAATTTATAATTTTACAATGGGATGTTTTTATATATGTATGTACGTATTTCGTATGAGATGAATGGTAATACAAACAATTGTTATTGCATGACTACACGTTATGAACGGTATATAAGATTCGGCACGGCCGAATATAGCACCCTTACTAGTTCACTGTGTGAAGGGTGTAATTAGATCATTTGTTAGTAGAACTTTCGTGATTATTTTTTAGTCATTTATCATGGTTTACTGTTAAAGAATGTCAGTAAAGATATTTGCCTAAGTCTTAAAATGTTAAAAGCGTATTCAATTAATAATATAAATACTTAAAATGTCATAAAAAATCATAACTATGTGTTTGTTTTATTTTAAAATAAGCTTTGGACAAGAACAACTAACGTTCTTGATTTTTTCTAGAAACCGGAAACCCTACAATACGTACAACATATAAGTAGTTTTATTAAAATAGAAAACAAAACTAAAAATCATTTTCCAAATCCATATGCATTTATTATCGTACAAGGTATATTAATAAGGTACCCGTATCAATCAGCTGATTTTTTTTAACATTTGCAAGTAGTGCCAAGTTTTTTTTAATAACGTGTCTACGTTTACGTTTTAAACATTTCCAAAACGAGTAAAGTTTTTACATTGAAGTTTTTAAAAAAATATCAAAATTAAAGAAAAAAAAAAGAAACAAATTGTGTGAAATCTACAGGCATTTATACAAAACAAAAACGCATATGTTTTGAATTGTTGTATTCGTTGCTGGGATGTATTTATATACCTTATGAATATGCCTTGTGTACTACGATAGGTGGTGGACTGGGAAAATATAATTTGTTGCGGTTGTAAACTTGCGGTGATCAAGTATAAATTTAAATACAAAATAGTGCCCCGGACGAAGTATGTTATTAAGAGAGACATGTAAAAGTTTCATTAACAAACGAGCTAATGGAAATCATGAAAACTGTATGACCAATTCCTGCTTTGAAGCATTAAGCAAAAATGCGTGCGTTTTTCATAGCCTTTTATAGTATGTAAATGAAAGGTTTACGTACGCATAGAGTGTTTCTAATTTTCTCCCTTACAAACCTGAGGCCAAATCACGATCGAAATTTTACGATCGAGTTCGCTGTGCTTTAGGTATAGATATTCTAATAAGAATTTTCAAATTTCAATCACTTTCGAATGCCGTAATTTGTCCCCTGCTCATAGTAGGAGAAGGATGAAAGTAATTTATTAATTTGTTAAAGTTTTCGTTAATTTTTGCAGTGGTGAAATGCATCAACGTAAAGCTTATTTTCGATGCACATATAAACCTGCTTTCTCTTTAAAATTTCATGTTAGTGCTTCAAAAAACTCAACTTTTTTAATAGGATTTTACTGATCTAAAAAAGCATATTTTTGTGTATACAATATCTGAGATTTTGAAGCTATATATGAGACAATAGGACATTTGGGAGTTTCGTAAACATTATTTGAACCAACGACATACTGACATATTGCCCTTGCCTATAAGTTTATACATTAAAATATACATACATATGTAGTATATAATGATGTGTCGTTTGAACAATTTAAGCGATCGCTTTGAGTGAAAAATATTCATGCGTTTTTTTATTGTAACAAAAACAAAAATTCTCGTAAAATTTCCACTCAAAGCGGTCGCTTGGATTGTAAAAACAGCTCATTAATGTGGTCGCAAAAAATTTTTTTTAGAAATTTTAAACGCTATGAAGAATTTGTCAATCATCGTGAAGGGTAAACATATTTAAATTTCTTAAACCATTGGCGTAGCTAGACCATTTACCTTGGATTGGTGGTGTTAGCTACAGGCCTCTGTGAAATAAAGTAACAAATCAAAGATATAATAAACTCTTGAGAAAAACAAATAAATAATAGAAATTATCTGCATATCTATGTCAATGTCTTAAATAATGAAAATATTAAATTAATTTAATTTTGTTTTCACAATTAGTAAATACAACTCTTTTCTATTTCCTGTAAATATCTAAATACCTATTTACTTCATTGTGTTTGTTTGTATTTCCTTATGGTAATTTTTGTATTGTAAATATTTTTAACATTTTCGCCCCCTCAAGCTCAGCACTGTTAGTCGAATGAGTGATATATTGTTTTTAATAACATAATGTTAATCTCCCTCTCAATAGAACACACGCACACACAATGGCAGTGTTGGCCGTAACTACAAAAACAAAAATGTTGTGACAAGAAAGAACAGTCAGACAAAGTCTTATTAGTTGTTCTGCTACGTTCGGTGATCATCGTTGTGAATTCTTGTGAATTATTGTACATCATTAGAAATAAACAAATTTTGATTTTTTTTTTAAATAAACTTAAAAAAAGACTAGTGCTTTGAAAAAAAAAAAAAAATAAGTAAACAAACAATTGCTTTAGATAAATTTAAAGTGTAATTATTTAAGAAATTTGTTTAACATTTAAAAAAATTTTAAATATTAAAACAAAATTTTTTACTGCATAAAAAATTACAAAATTTAAAATAAAGGAAAATTTTTGTGTTTTTTTGTGAAAAATCCAATGATATAAAAATAAATTTAAAATAAAAAAAAATAGATTAAGGTCAGTGTACAAAACAAAAGAGCAACGTTTTAAAATAAAACAAAGTAAATATTTTATTTAAAAAAATAAATATACATATACATATATATATATATAAAGAAAAAGAAATAAATAAAAGCATATTTTACAGATTTCAAAAAAGATCATTAAAAAGTTGTAAAATTAAAATCAAATTTTTCAAAATTAATTCAACAACTAGAAGTTCTAAAAAAATGTTAAAAATTGAAAACAAATTGTTAGCCGTCATATCATTTTGTAATTTTCTATAGAAAGTTCAAGTTGTATTTGTATATTATTATAGATTATCCACAAATTTTTTATGAAAAATTTTGCAACTATTTTTATAATTCACAATTTCTTAGAAAAGTTGTCGATTTCATAATAAAATATTTAAGCAATTGATAAATTTTTATAAAATATTCAAGCTATCGAAATTTCTATAGAAATTTTCGATAAATTTAATCAATTTAAGTTATCGATAAATTGAAAAATTTTCTTTAAGATATTCACGTTATCGATAAATGTTATATATAACTGGCTATCGATAATTTCATTAGAAAATTCAAGTTATTGATAAATTTTTTTAAAGAAAATTTAGCTTATCGATAAATTTTACAGAAAATTTAAGTAACCGATAAATCTTGGAGAAAATTTAAATAGTTAATAAATCTTAACATCGATAATTCCTATAGAAAATTTTAATTATGGTTAATTGTATATAGAAAATTCAAGTTATAGATAAATTTTCTATATTAAATTCAAATTATTATAGAATTTTTATAGAATTTTTAATTTAACGATAATTTTTCTATAAAACCTTAAAGTTCTCCATAAATTTAATAGAATTTAAAAGTCATCGAATATACAAAAGATATTTGCTAAATTTATTTATAAAGTTCGATAGAAAATTTCTTCTATTTATTATTTTCTATAGCAGATACAGTTATCAATATCAATTTATCCATAAATTTTCTATAAAAAGTCAAAATGTTCAATACATATATTTTAAACCTACATATGCATTTTTGATAAACTGTTTATAGAATATATGTATTTGAAAATTCTTATTAAACTTTTGTTTAATTAAAGTTTGAATGAATGTAGTTTTTTAATATTTTTATTTAATTTAGTATAATTAATAACATGACTAATTAAATTATCCTTTGTCTTTGTTCTTTATGCTCTAGTTGTTAAAAAAATGCTGCTTCTTATTTTAGTAATACAACATTCCTACTATACCCACATACCTACATATTATTTGTTTTATAACGTGTAATAAAATTAATTAAATTTTTAAAAATGTTCTTTGTTTTTATATTTTATTCTTGACAGATTTTTAATGCTTTGTCGCATTTTTGTTGACAATAAATAATTTCTTGTGTCGTTTTTATTTTGTCGTTTAAAATAAAAAAATCTCAACAGTTCGGTCAGTTGTTTATAATATGTTGAACAGTGGGTGAAAAAATTGTGCTATCATTTTGGGTTCAAAAAGTAAATTAAAAAATTAATTTAATTAAATTAAGATTAAAAATTATTGATGATTATAGAAATTCACTTTCAGTAGTTGTGAGTTTACAAATAAAACTTTTGTGTGCAAACATGTACACCCACAACTTTCTAAATTTGTGATCAAGTTTTACTTTAGACAATTGTCTTAAGTTTTTTGCATTCACTATACGTACTGCTACAAAAATCTATTTTATTTATTTTCTCTCACTTAAAAGCAAGTATAAATATATGCATACCCACATACATACAACGTGCCTTAATACAAAGTAAAAATGTAAATATGTATGCATGTTTGTCTTAGGTGCTAAACTGCACAACCAACAAACATTCAAGCATAAACACTAACACACACACTCTTTTATATGAGAGCATCCACTTACACAAAAACACACTGCATTTGAGTAGACATCCCCCATAACGGTTTTATTCTTTTGCTTTCGATGTTTTAACCAATTGGTGGTAATAAAGCAGCAATAATTAAATATTTAAAAACAAATTTAAAAAAAAAATCACCACAACAACAAAGTGTTTAAAAATGCATTGGCGAGTCAATGTGTCGTCGCTTCTGTATGTTTCTAGTTGCTGCTGTTCTAATGTGTTGTCTAGTAGTAAATAAAATCTATTTTTGGTTTTTCTTTGACAAGAAATTTCAAAAAAGCTTTTACATATATTTTGTTATGATTTAAAACATTGACTTTTTGTTCGTACTGTTGTTAATAAAATTGGGTGTATACTTTTTATGATAGGCCGAAACTGGCAGGCATTTCAAGTTTTCCTCAAACAAATTTTACCCCATTAAACAATTTTTTCAATAAAAATTAAAAAAAAATAAAATATTTCAATGATTAAAAACTCATCTTATCGGTAAACTGTACTTAGAAAATATTAGTGATCGATAAATTGTTGCTACCGATAAAAGTTCTAAGCAAAATTTAATAAAAATAAATATAGATTTAATAAAAGAATTTAATGAAAGGGTTAAGCTATCACCAAAGCTATTTAGCTATTAAAGAAATTTAAATAAAAATTGAGTTATCGATTAATTTCTTGAAGAATTTTTTAAATTATCGATTAATCTTAAAATTTGATTCTTGGATTTGTTTATAAGTTAACAATTAGTTTTTCTTAGTTATTTAAATTGTCTACTTAAGAAAGCTTATGGCATTTTTTTGAGTTAGTATTTAAGCAAGAAGTTGTATTCAATTAATTGTTCTAATATAATTAAAATAAAAATATGGCAGCATTATTAAATTTTTACAGTTGCCCGGAAAGCAGGTGTTTAACAGAAATAAATAGATTTTTAAAAAGTTAAATCATTTATAAAAAAGTGTAAAAAAAAATTTAATGTTCGTATTCCTTGTTTAAAAACATCAAGAACTGCTAAAACATGTGCTAAAGTCAATATGGGTAAACATTGTTTTGTTTACTTTTGTGGAACAAAGACATATTTTTTTTATTTATTGAATTTAAATAGACACTAAATGAACAGTGTTAGTAGTTTAGAAGTGATGTCGCAATTAAATATAACTTGTAAATAAATGACATTTATATGTATATGAAGTCAAAAACAGGACATTTATTAGCGAAACTATTTTTACATAAAATTCATTTTCCAATAAATTTTCGTCATTTAAGTATTAAATGTTTTTAAAGAAAAATCAAGATATCGTTATATTTTTTTCAAATCTTATTTAGTTTCAATCTTAAACAACTTTAACTATAAATAAACAAGTCGTTTAATACATTCTATATTCTATATAGTAAAATTTTAATAATTAAAAATTTAAAGAATTATTTTCTTGTCATCAATAGGCTCTAGGTCCAAAACAAAAAAACTATTTAATTCTAATATTTAAATAAAAATCTTTTATTTTTTATTAAATATTATTTAAACAACATTTTTTTCCTTATATTTTTATTTATTTTTGTTCAATATTTCGAGTCCCTTCGGTGCTCTTCTTCAGGAACAAGATTTTAGTAAAGCTGTCGTCTGTCCACAGATAGAATGTAACGCTTACTTAAATCTTAATTGTATAATTAAAAATAGTTAAAACTTTTTATTTTCGATATATCTTAGAAATTTTATCAAAAAGTTTCCTACAAAAAATTTTATTTATTGATGTTTTTTTTTAAAATTTTAGTAAACGTTAAATTTTTGATGAAGTCTTCTTGTTAAACAGGGATAATCGAATCATTTCATCCTTTAGTTCTTGAATGGTTTTTGACTTATTGACGTACACTTTTTTCCTTAAATATTTCCAAAGAAAGAAGACAACGAATATCAAATCACATGATTTTGGCGGCCAATTAATATCGCTAAGATTTCGTTGGCTGTATGGCAAGTGGCACGATCTTAATGGAACCACATATCGTCCAGGTTCATATCCCTGATTTCTGGCCACAAAAAACTCGTTATTAATATTATTCACGTTAATTGCTTGGTCGACCTAGTTTTTGAAGAAATATGGCTCACAGTTACTCTTTGTAAATGCATCGACATCTTATCAAACGCTAGTGGATTCTCATTTGCCCAAATGCGACAATTCTGGGACCAAATAACGGCATTCAATCACGATCGAAATTTTACTTGATCGATCGAGTTCGCTGGGCTTTAGGCAATGAGATTCCAATAAGAATTTTTAAATTTCGATCACGTTCGAATGCCGTAATTTGCCCCCTGCTTGTTAACGAACCCACTGAGGTGAAAGTGTGTCACGAAGATAAATTTCTTTTTTCTGCATTTTGATTTGAATGATAATTTTCGTAAAAGGCTTCAACAATCTTAATGCGCTGCTCAATTGTGTACTTCTCCATGGTTGAGTTTATCAAACATGGAGACAAAAAAATGTCAAATTAAGTTTGGCAAAAATTTAGACTTTAAGTTCCTATGGACCCTGAGCCGATACTGTTTTGTAATTATTTATTTTTGAATAAATGATTTAAAATCAAAAAAGGTGTGACCTAAATTAATATCCTGCATTATGGTTCGACCACTATTTACATATTTAACATTTTCTCTGGAAAGATTTTAGTTTTTGATACGTTTTCTATAGAACAAATATTTGCAATCACAAAATTTTTAATAAAAAAATAAAATAAGTAAAAATTTTAATAAAATTAGTAGCTAACGATAAATGTTTTATGTTATCGATAGATTTTTCTTTATACTAATAAATTGCCTGTAAAAGATTCATGTCATAATTTTTTATAGAAAATCTATTGCTTTTTAAAGTTTATAGTTGTTTCTGTTTTTTTGGCTTTTCCAGTTGTCTGTACATTTATTAAAAGATTCTTGTTTCTCATTTAAATGCATACATACATACATACACACATAAGTATATATTTATTATAAATTTGTTTGTTTTTATTTTTGGTTTTATTTAATTTTTGCCTTGTTCTACTTTATTAAAATACGAACCATTAGTTGTTTCTAAAACAAAATAATTAAAATATTATATACATACATACATAGTATATATGTATGTATTTAGATAAGTGTACATACATACATATGTACAGATGAGCAATTTAGTATGTTAATAATAAGTTTTGAAAACAAGTTCCAAAATTTATTGTTTATTCGTTTTAGAATATCAGAGTGTATTTAAAATTTGAATTGTATTTTAATTTACTTAGTTGTTTAAAAATTAATCCATTGACGTTTTGATTAGAAGTGACATTAAAAGCCAACAAGAAAGAGTGCTATATTGGGCCGTGACGAATCTGATAATACTCTTCAACATCTTGAACATAGAAATGATGATCGCATCATAGCGTAGCCTAGATTTCAGTTTTAATGTTGTACGTCACTTGACTTTATTATATCCGACGCCATCTTTGATTTTGAATTTTAACTTAGATAACTGTATTTTACTGGTCAAGCCCTTTTATTTGATGCCATTGTTGTGGTGCCTTTTTGTTTTTTGTTTTTTTGTTACGTAGTTTACTCTCACATTATCACAAGCGATTTAAAGAGAAACACGTGAGAATGCCGAATCTTATAACACCCTTCATCATCATGTATATATGTAGTTATAGCCACCACATCGTTGCTTAGCTTAGACATTATCTTATATGCCATTTTGTATTATTATTTCCGATGCCATCTTCAATTGTGAATTTAAACAAAGTTTATTGTATTCCATTGGTTAAGCCTTTTTATTTGATACATATGTGTATTTAAAGGTTGAGAAAAAAATTGTATTATGTTGGACATTTTACTTTTTTATAGTTTAATGTATTCTGTTGGTTAAGCCCTTTCATTTGATACCCATATTATGGAGGTTGAAGAGGCATAGCAGTAAATATTATTTTTGACGCCATCTTGAATTTTACGTTTTTTATTATTAATTATATTTCACTGGCTAAGTAATTTGGTTTGATATTAATATTAAGAGATTTGAAGTGGGTACAAATTTAATTACTAGATTTGACCCATATATAAATTATCTGTACGCCATTTTGTATTGGTAGCCATCTTAGATTTAAAATTTTTTAATGTATTATATTTTGCTAGTCAAGCTCTTTCTCTTGATACTCATATCGTTCCTCTATCTCGTCCAAAAGCTGAAAAAAATCGATTTCTGTTTTTAAATTTTAGTTGAAACACCGAAGCTCTTGTATTTTTGTGCTTATATCTCAGTTAGTTTTAAACTTATTTGTCCGTTTTTCTCATCAGTGATTTTTGAGACTACGTTCTGTATTCTGGTGTCTCTAACTTGTTCAAAAATTAATTAGAAGCTTTAATAACTTACATATCTAAAAAAAATTATTCTTGTCTATAACTTTGTCGGTTAGTATTCGATTTATTCAAAATTTCTAAAAATATCTCTAGAGGCATACCGTAGCTATAAATAATAACAAACGTGTCTATAAATTAACATTGCCCCGAAAAATGTTGGTTTTTGTGACAAAAATATGGGAAAAAACAGAGAAAGTCTTGTTCATTTGCTCATATCTCAGAAAGTTATTCATTCCCGATTATTTGCAAAAGAGTGGTCACATATAGATCTGATGTGAGGGCTTTTAAAAGTTTTTTTCAACCAACACATGGACAGAAGGATAGACGGACAGAAGCTTTCAGAAAATATATACTTTATGGGGTCGGAAATGAATATTGTAGAAATTACAAACGGAATGATAGAGCTATTTATATCTTTGGGTACCACAGGTGAAGGGTATAAAAAGTGAGCACCAATCACCAATCTGCAGCAAACAGTTGCTCGTTGTGGAGGCATTTGTTTCCCAAATTTAACAACTTTGTGTATTCACAAAAACATTCAGATGAAAATTAGCTTTTTTGGAGAAGATGATTTTTTTTAAATCGACATTGTTTTCACTTTGCTCTACTACCCATTAAACGAATGGCCGGCGCTTTCTATGGTCTGCTGGTTGAATTTTATATTAATGAAGGTGAAGATCCTTTCTTTGCTGCGTAGTTATTTGTGAAATTTGAAGTTTTTCAGAACGATGCCGGTTACAACAGCAATGTTTTTTTTTTTTTTTTTTTTTGAATCGAGTTCATAATTTGATAGGAATAGTTTTTTTATTTAACTCTTTTGCTTTTAATACCAACATTGTTAAGTTTATGAGAAATAACGACAACTATATAACTTTTGTTTGCATTTATTACTTGAAATGCCATGTGTCGTCATTGAGACGTCCTTTAAATAAGAGCATTTTCAAAGTAAATAGATATAAAATATTGTGATATTTGCAAAATCTAAATCATTTTATCCTGACAATTTCTCTCAGTGTCAAACGTTATGCAAGTTTATAAACATACATACAGTTGCCCAATAAAGTCTACATACAGCACCATAACGAAATTTACTGAAGATTTAACACATTTTTTTATGTTAAGTCCTATAAATTAGTTAAATTTAAAAATGAGATTCAAAACATTTATAATTGTGCACATTTATTGTACCAAAATTGAAGTACTTGTAATTTGGTGCCCAAAAAAGTGTACATACACCAAAAACACATCTCTAAAAGCAAGAAGAAAACACGTCTCTAAGTAACGGTATTTCGTTTCTTACTTATTTTTTGACCAGTAATAAAATAAAACAAAATAATTCAGCAGCTGAAGTGAGTTTGTAGCTTATTATCCTTAGAATGTCGCAGAATTTACAAAAACGCAAAGAAATTTCGCAGGATATTAGAAAATTAGTGGTTAAATTGAGAAATGAATAAAAATCATATGGAAAAATTGCAAATATTGTTAGAATTAGGCGCTCTACAGTTCAAAATATTATAAAATATTATAATATTACAAATACAACAGAAAATAAATATTGATCAGGCAAGCCATGTAAGCTTTCAGTGCGCGAAAAGCGGAATGTTGTCAGACTCTTAACAAATAATCCAAGAATAAATACTTTGAATATCGCAAAAGACCATGAAATTTCTATGCAAATAAATATTCATTCCGAAATTGTGCGCAATGTTTTGAGAGCTAATTGTTTTCCAAGAAAAAAACCGCGTATTAGCGAAACTAATTTAAAAAAACGTTTTGAATTTGCAAAACTACATTAAAATGACAGATTCGATATTTGGAAAAATTATCTCTTTAGTGATGAGTCTAAATTTAATATATTTGGATACGATGGTAAACAAAAAGTATGTTTAACTAAAGTTTACAAAACCTTTTTTTAATGAAAAAAATGTAGTTATTCGTGTTGTATGTAGACTTTATTGTGCAACTGTACGTATGAATAAATGTATGTATGTATGCGGTTTCAAAATATTCTTAATTAAAATAATAATATTAAAAACACTTCAAATAACAAAGATAATATTTATGTATGTATAATGAAAACAACAAAATTTCTCGAACAAATTTATGATTAAAAAAATTCATAAACAAAACTCTGGAATAAAAAAAAAAAACCATCAGACATAATTTACCAAAAAATAAAAAAAACAAGTAAGAGCGCTATATTCGGCCGTGCCGAATCTTATATACCCTTCACAACGTGTAGTCATGCAATAACAGTAGTTTGTATCACCATTCATCTCATATGAAATACGTACATACATATAAAAAATATACATATATAAAAAACATCCCATTGTAAAATTATAAATTTACGTATGTATGTTAAAAAAAAAAATAAAAAAAAAATTTAAAAAAAAAAATTTAAAAAAAAAATTTAAAAAAAAATTAAAAAAAAAAATTTTAAAAAAAAAATTTTAAAAAAGTAATTAAAATATATATAATTAATATAAAACAAAAAAAAAATAAAAAAAAAAATTAAAAAAAAAAATAATAAAAATATAAATAATATATTAAAAAAAAAATAAAAAAAAAATAAAAAAAAAATTAAAAAAAAAAATTAAAAAAAAAATTTTTAAAATATAAAAAAATTTTTTTTTTGGCTCAGCTGGGATTCGATCCCACGTTTACTTTAGCCAATATACAAGTTTGTATGTATGTATGTTGTTGTTGTAATGTTGTTTTTGTGAAAAAAAAATCGAGGTGGTCGTGGGTTTTTGCTCATATCTCAGTTGTTTATGTACCGATGTTTCTGATTTTCAATAGCGATATACTCCCGAATATTTCTGATATTTTAATACCTCACCCGGGTCCAAGTGATGTCGGGGGGCTTCAAAAAGTTGATTTCAACATACACACGGACAGACGGTCAGACGGACAGACGGACAGACGGACAGACTGACAGAGCTTAATCGACTTCCCTATTCATAAGCTTTCAGAAAATATATACTTTATGGGGTCGGAAATGAAAATTGTAGAAATTTCACACGGAATGACAAACCTATATATACCCTTTTTCACTGTGTGAAGGGTATAATAAAAACATGAATGTGCCATTAGATAAAGATAATCTATTAGCCAATTCACAACTCAAATATTGAATGTTGATGTTAAACTATTATTTAAAGAAAATAATACATTTGGAAAAAATTAAACATTTGCGAACAAGTGTTTTAATATTGATTTAGGGAATAATATTCTTTATTGACAATTAAAAAACGAAATTAAAAAGTTTTTAAATACTTAGAATTATATCTGTATAAGTATTTTCAATTTATAAATATCTTTAGAATTAATATTTTTATTATACATATCGTCGTTCGTAAATTATTGTGTTCTATGTGACATATAAAACCTATACATATAGAACACAATAATTTACGAACGACGATATGTATTAACTAAATACCTTTTTAAAAATTATTTTTTGATAATTTTGTATAGTTCATTAAATTACAGATTTTATTGATTTTTTTAAACACAATTTCTGTTGTATGTTGTATTAAACGTCAGGCAAAGGAAAAGTTGATCTAATCTTTTTCATGTCGAGTTATAAAAAGAATTTTAAAACAATTTTTAAGTAACTTTTTTTTTAGTAAATTTAACAAAAAATCAAAAAATTTGAGAGCAAAAAAAAATAAAAAGTTTTTTTTTCATCTGCAAAAAAAATTCATTTCCCATCCCTGTATGATACGACACTTTAAAAACATATGAAATAAAATTTTATTATTAGGTATAACCTAATGTTTCAATGGAAATTACCAACAACAATCTTACAGTAATGTAAACACATACAAAAATAGTACCTAACTAGCACATTACAAAGGGGGTTTTGAATTGAATTAATATTGTTAAACATAGTTTATACAATGTTATAAATTTTGTATTGAAATAATCAATATACAAAACAATACATATCATTGATAATAGAATGTGTGAATTGAGCAAATACAAATGAAACCGGCTTATCTGACATTTAAAATCACAGATTTTATTTTAATAAATTTGTGATATTTCATCAATAACATCAAACATTTTGTATAAATATTTGATATTAAAATGGGGAACATTTATGATAAACATGAATTTTATTTTGAAAATGTTCAATTAAGTTGTTTTAATAAATAACTACGAAAAGTTAATCAATAACTCATACATTTGCTATAAAAAAAATTAATTTATTAATTATAGATTAATCAATAAATAAATTATGTATAAAAAATTAATCGATAACTAAATTTTTTAAATATCGCTGACAAATACATTAAATAAAAAATATTTATCGATAATTAAAATTTTTGATAGAAAATTAATTTCTATAGAAAATTTTACGTATACCCTAAACCTTAAAGGGAAAATTTGTTAACAACTTTAATTTTTAATACAAAATTGATCGATAACTAAAATAGAAAAAATTAATTGACAACTTGAAATTTCTATAATTTCAACCCTTTTAGGGAACATTTACCAACAACTAAAATTTTCTAAAGAAAAATTATTGATAAAATAAATATTCTATAGGTAATTTATCGATAACTACAATTTTCAAAAAACAATTTGTTGATAATTTAAAATTTTTATAGAAAATTTATCATCGATATAAAATTCCTATCGAAAATTTTTTCGATAACTCAAACTTTTCAAATAAAATTCATTCACAACTTAATTATTCAATAAAAAATTAATCGATAACTAAAATTTTAATGGAAAAGTTTATCGATAACTTTAAA
Source organism: Phyto melanocephala (assembly GCA_941918925.1). NCBI lineage: Eukaryota > Metazoa > Arthropoda > Insecta > Diptera > Rhinophoridae > Phyto > Phyto melanocephala. The sequence goes on from OW799233.1 coordinate 37,138,132, forward strand.
GCTTTATAAAAAATTTTAAATTACTTTAGGTTCTTGCCAAAATTTTTTCGTATATTTAAACCTTTTAAAGAAAATTTGTTTGCAATTTAATTATTCATAAGTAATTTATCGATATCTAAAATTTTCAATGGAAAGTTAATCAATAACTTCAAATAATATTATAAAAAATTATAAGCAACTATATATACACATGTAGGGGGAATATCGAAGCAGACCACTACTATCATGGGACCCTTTTTGACCCCCTTCGCTTCTCAGTGATTTCGTGTCCACCGATCAGTATGCCTTCAATCACTGAGTCCCGCGCCACAACCGGCTCTTGCTCTGGACTGGGAAAACGATTTCACTCTGTCTTTTGTAATCGCCAGCATCTCCCTCAGACTAAGGTCCCCCATCGCACTCACACTTAATGTGTGCTTGCCTGTGATCCTTAATCTTCCGCTCGCCATCGCCGGACACTCGCATACTACATGCGCTGCCGTCTCGGCATCCTCCAGGCATATTCTACAAATATCATCCACGATCTGCATCCTCTTCAGATGATATTTAAAGTTCCCATGTCCTGTAATCAACGCAGTGATCCAGCTCATCGTTCTCCGATTACAACCGAGTATCTTCACTGCACCCCTGCCAAGTGGCTCCCTGAGCTCCATACAAGGCTGTCTTCACGTTTTTCCCTTCATCCACCTTCGCAAGTTCATAGAGTTCACCGATTGAAAGATCTTCGCCCGCACTAACCCATTGCCCAGAGCAGTTCTGGGTTCAGGTCCGCAGATTGCAGCCTCAGTCCCCTTCTTCGTAAGTTCGTCAGCAGCCTCATTCCCAGCTATGCCCACGTGTCCCTTAACCCACATCAGCGTTACCTCATTTGTAGTTTGGAGTTCACATCTATCCGCTGCAACTATAAATTCTTGTAGATATTTTTTACGTTAATTTAAACCCTTTAGAGGAACTTCATCTACAACTTAAATATTCTGTAGGGAATTTATCGATAACTTATGTCTTCAATAGACAGTTCATAGATAACTTAAAATTTATACAAAATTTATCAACAAAATTAAAATTTTGTTATAATTTTTTTTCGATATTCTAAGCTTTTTATCGAAAATTCATACAGAACTTAAATTTTTTATAACTAATTTATCGATAAATAAAATTTTTAATAAACAGTTTATCGATAATTAAAAATTTTCATAAAAAATTTATCATCGATATAAAATTCCTATCGAAAATTTTTTCGATAACTCAAACATTTTGTAAAAAATTCATCTACAAATAAAATATTCCATAGGAAATTTATCGATAAGAAAGATGTTCAATAACTGTTTAAAGAAAATTTATCGGCAAATTAAAGTTCCTATAGCAATTTTTTTTCGATAAATCATATTAAATAAATTGTTTTACACAATTAATCGACATTTTGAGTTTCCTATAGATAGTTTTTCGATAACTAAAATTTTAGAACTAATTTTTTTTAATAACTTTATTCTTAGGGAGAAAACTCATAAATAACTAAAATTTTACGAATGAATTTTCTCCCAGAAAATAAACTTAAAAATTATTTTCTTTACAAAATTTAGGTTATCGAGAAACTATTAATCGATAACCTAAATTTTATATATAAAACATACGGATAACTTTAATTTTATAAAGAAATTTTATTGATATAAAATATGTATGTGGATAATTTCAATTTCATAAATAAATTTTATTGATACCTTCATTTTTATGGAGAAATTTCATTGATATCTTAATTATCGATAACCTAGATTTAATTAAGAAATTTTTTTTAAGATTTAAGATTTATTTTTTTGTTAAGTTTTTTTGTTCAGATAAATTTTTATGTTTCTAATATATTATTTTTTGTATTTTTTTTTTACAGATTTTGATAAAATTTTTTAACTTAAAATTCTTGGAACATAAACTAAAACAACCTTGAAATGTCGACAAATGCTGATGCTAGACGAGCCTCTTTTGCCCGACGTGCCGAGAGCCTAGTGGAGAGGGTGAGAATAATGAATGCCATCTACGAGGTATCGAATGACCAAGTGTAAAACTTTTTATCTATTGAAAGTTTGATAATGTTTGAACATATTATTGCAATGTTTTACTTTTTTTTTAATTTTTCCTAAAAACTTTATTTAATTTTTTTTTAGAAAATCACACAAAAACAATGTTAATCTTTTAAAATCCGTTTACAAAAATTTGGCTGCACTAGCTTGGCTTTAAATCATGGCCAGATATACATAGTTGCTCGTAGCATAAGAAAAGTCTATAATTATATGTATGGGTAGAGTATGCAAAACATCTTCATTTATCATTACAATATTTATGTCTTAGCATAGAACATAGTATGGAGAAAGGAGAGGATAACGATAGATTTTCATTTAGGAAAACTTAACTCTCTTTTAATTATAAGTCTAAAGATGGATTAGTTTCTTTTTTTTTTCTTTCTTAATTTACCGTTAGTCTAAAGCTTCCATTATGGGTTTTCAATTGAGTTGTTTACTTTAGCAATACGGAATTTTATTTTGTTGTTGTTGTTGTTTTATTAATACTTTAATTAATCTATGGCATATACATACATACATACAAATGTATGTACATACTTGCATATGTACCTTAAAAGGAATTTTGTTTATTTTTAATTAAATCGATGTTGACGATGTTGTCCATTTTTGTTTTCTTCGTTCGTCATATTTTATTTACAACTATTCCTTTATGTAGATGTATATACGTACATACATATGTGTGAGTATGCATACGTATGTGATAAAATTATTGAATTTAATATTGTAGAAACAGTGAAGCAATACAATTTTCTAATATAATAACAAATCATTTAATCATTCAACCATATCAGAACTCTGTAGTTCTTTAAAGTACGTATGAACAAGTAGCTTAAAAGAGTGAAATCCTCGAAAACAAAGCTACATTTATTTTTTGGAATATATTTTCTAGGGGCAAAGTTTTTAAAACAATTTCTAGAGAAAATTTCAATAATTACTAAATTTTGTACAAATTTTTTTGTTAAATTTTCTTAATATTTAAATAAATGAAAACGTTTTTGGTTGTATTTTTTTTTAATTTTTATGAACTTTTTTCAATTTGTATTATATTTTAAATTTTTAAATTATAGGCTATAAGTTCAATGTGATAACGACAAGAATATTTAAGGAAAAATTAGTCATCCGATACTAGCTGAGTGGAATGCATTTTCGAAACCAGCTACGGTTTCATCATCAGCACTCTTTTGATCAGAACTACAGGTGTTGTATGTAAATATCAACTATTTAACTCAGTAATGTATTGAAAATTGAAATAAAGAATTATTTGTTCTAATTGATTTCATGTTATATCAAATACATATCATTGAGTTAGTACGAAATTTACCAACATCTGTTTTTTTTTTGTTTTTATTAAAATTATATAAATCAATAAGTGTTCTGAAGAAAATTATAGCATTCAAAATATTTTGAATAAAAAATGATAACAGTTTGACCTTTGGGCTACTATAAAATTTAAATAATAGATAAATGTTCTATTGATTATTGTCTTTGCCTTAAATAAATAAATTGTAAATAGTAATTGATAAGTTCTAAGTGATTAGTATACATACATAGTTATCGATTGATTTTTTTTAAAGAAGTTCAACGGGAAGTTAAATTTTGCGATAAAAGTATTTACATATGTTTTTAATTTAAATTAAATATTGAAGTAAAAATTCTTTTACATGTTCGGTTGTATGCATTGTTTTGTGTATTCATGTACATTACTTATACGTATGTAAATATAAGAGATGAGCACGGCATACGTAATTATTGTTAACCATGTATGGTCACACACGATCGTGATTAAATATTTGTGTCAATCACCTTGCGTGCATAATTGTTAGTTAAAAAATTCGACATATAAACTTCAGCATAAAAACAAACGATTGCTCATATGTTCTGATTTGTTCGTGAGTGACAAGTTACTCCCGACCCCATCTCTAAGATTTATAACAAACACTTACAATAACATATTTTAAATTAACGGCATATCTTCCAAGTTTTTTTTATTACATGTAGGTACATTTACTCATACTTACTCACAATATTTAAGTATGCATTATTTTTGTAAATACCGGGAGCAAGAGAAGAGTCTTTTTTTTTTTCTTTTATCATCCAATAAAGAGAAGAAGTCAAGTTCATTGAAGAGGTCAATAAAATATTGTTGTTTTATTAATATTTATAGACGTTTTTATTGTACTTTTGTGTTTTTTTTTTATTACGTTAATGTTTATCACTACTTAAAATAAATTTTAGAGGGTGTGTACTGTTGTTTATTTATTGTCAGCGTAGCATATTATTTACTCAATATGTATAATGATATTTTATGTACTATTGTGTAAATTTTTTACAAAAAAAAAATATAAAAAAACAAAATATCAGAAAAAAGAATTAGATATTTCATTTAGGAATAATTTTAAAACACTTACGTTTATACAAACACAAGAAAAAATACAAAATTAGGTCAACTAACGTATGTACATATGTCCAAAAAATATTGGTGCAGTGAATAGCTGTCGTCTGCAGCTCAGAGATCATTAATTATAATGTAAAAAAACCTTGATACAGTAGGCAGAATACTTCTCTGTGTGCAATTTTTTATTAAGTAAAAATTTATTTAAATTACTTTTATTTAGCCAATAAAAATTAAATAGAAGAAACAAACAAATGATAACTAATGAACCTTAAACTTCACAAAACTGCAGGCAACAAAATAACAAGAGCAATAAGTGCTCAATAAATGTTTGCTTATTTATTAGATTTTGAAAAAAATCTCAGTAATGGACAGTTAGGTTATAAAGTATGTTGTATTAGTACATTTTCCGCAAAAATTTAGCAAAAAAAAAATAAAAATTAACGATCAGTTTTTCATAGAAAATAATAAATTTTCTATAGAAAATGGATGTTATGGGTAAATTTTAATACAAAATTAACGTTTTCAATAAATTTTCTAAAGCAAAATAATGCTACAGTTATGGATACATTTTAAAAAATTCATGTTATCGATCGATTCTCTATATGATTTTCATTCAATAAATCTTATATATATATAATATGAATGTCATCGATAAATTTTCTATAGAAAATGGATATAATCGATAAATTTTTTTATGGAAAATGGATGTCATCGATAAATTTTAGAAAATTGATATTATCGATAAAATTTATACTGAAAATTAATGTTATCAATAAATTAATCGATAAATTGTCTATACTAAATTATTGCTATCGATATATTTTATATGCAAAATTTAAGTTATTGATAAATTGTCTATGCAAAATTAATGCTATCAATAAATTTCTTATATAAAATTAATATTATCGATACATTTTCACATAGATAATCTATAAAAAACTAATGTAAGCGATAAAATTGTCTAAGAAAAATAATGTTATTGAAACATATCCTTTAACAAGTAAGAGCGCTATATTCGGCCATGCCGAATCTTATATACCCTTCACAACGTGTAGTCATACAATAACAGTAGTTTGTATCACCATTCCCCATATGAAATACGTACATACATATAAAAAACATACATATGTATATAAAAACATCCCATTGTAAAATTATAAATTTACGTATGTATGTTAAAAAAAATTAAAAAAAAATTTTAAAAAAAATTTTAAAAAATAACTAAAATATATATAATAAATATAAAACAAAAAAAAAAATAAAAAAAAAATTTAAAAAAAATAAAAAAAATTAAAAAAAAATAATAATAACAAGTAAGAGTGCTATTTTCGGCCATGCCGAATCTTATATACCCTTCACAACGTGTAGTCATGCAATAACAGTTGCTTGTATCACCATTCATCCCATATGAAATACGTACACGTATGTATGTTAAAAAAACGAAAAAAAAAAATTTTTTTTTAAAAAATTTAAAAAAAAAAAAATTAAAAAAAAAAAATTATTATACATATATAAAACAAAAAAAAAAATAAAAAAAAAATTAAAAAAAAAAATTAAAAAAAAAATAATAATAAAAATATAAATAATATATTAAATAAAAAATAAAAAAAAAATAAAAAAAAAAATTAAAAAAAAGTTTTTAAGAAAATTAAAAAAAATTTTTTTTTGACTCAGCTGGGATTCGATGCCACGTTTTCTCTAACCAGTATACACATTTGTATGTATGTATGTTGTTGTTGTAATGTTGTTTTTGTGAAAAAAAAATCGAGGTGGTCGTGGGTTTTTGCTCATATCTCAGTTGTTTATGTACCGATGTTTCTGATTTTCAATACCGATCTACTCCCGAATATTTCTGATATTTTAATACCTTACCCGGGTCCAACCTATGTCGGGGGGCTTCAAAAAGTTGATTTCAACATACACACGGACAGACGGTCAGACGGACAGACTGACAGACTGACAGGGCTTAATCGACTCCCCTATTCATAAGCTTTCAGAAAATATATACTTTATGGGGTCGGAAATGAAAATTGTAGAAATTTCACACGGAATGACAAACCTATATATACCCTTTTTCACTGTGTGAAGGGTATAAAAATATAAATAATATATTAAATAAAAAAAAAAAAAAAATATAAAAAAAATATAAAAAAAATTTTTTTGGCTCAGCTGGGATTCGATGCCACGTTTTCTCTAACGAGTATACACGTTTATATGTACGTATGTTGTTGTTGTAATGTTGTTTTTGTGTAAAAAATCGAGGTGGTCGTGGGTTTCTGCTCATATCTCAGTTGTTTATGTACCGATGTTTCTGATTTTCAATACCGATCTACTCCCGAATATTTCTGATATTTAAATACCTCATCCGGGTCCATGCGATATCGGGGGGCTTCAAAAAGTTGATTTCAACATACACACAGACAGACTGACAGAGCTTAATCGACGACTCCCCTATTCATAAGCTTTCAAAAAATATATACTTTATGGGGTCGGAAATGAAAATTGTAGAAATTTCACACGGAATGACAAACCTATATATACCCTTTTTCACTGTGTGAAGGGTATAAAAATATAAATAATATATTAAATAAAAAAAAAAAAAAAATATAAAAAAAATATAAAAAAAATTTTTTTTGGCTCAGCTGGGATTCGATGCCACGTTTTCTCTAACGAGTATACACGTTTATATGTACGTATGTTGTTGTTGTAATGTTGTTTTTGTGTAAAAAATCGAGGTGGTCGTGGGTTTTTGCTCATATCTCAGTTGTTTATGTACCGATGTTTCTGATTTTCAATACCGATCTACTCCCGAATATTTCTGATATTTAAATACCTCATCCGGGTCCATGCGATATCGGGGGGCTTCAAAAAGTTGATTTCAACATACACACAGACAGACTGACAGAGCTTAATCGACGACTCCCCTATTCATAAGCTTTCAAAAAATATATACTTTATGGGGTCGGAAATGAAAATTGTAGAAATTTCACACGGAATGACAAACCTATATATATCCTTTTTCACTGTGTGAAGGGTATAAAAATAAATGTTTTAAATAAGTTTTATATAAAAAACTCATGTTGGTATTGCTGCTATCGATTACTGTTGTATAAAAACTTGAATACTTGATAAATGATGTTTTTGGTATCGTTATGATGTCTCCTAATTTCTTTTTGTTTACCATTATTGTTGTTTACTTTTTTATTGGATGATTGTGTACTTTTCTCTGTGGAATTGATTGTACACTGTGCAATCTACAGTTTAAGAGTCACTTTTTACTTTCTGCGCATTTAATTGATAATTATTCCCTGCTGTTCTTGTTGTTACTATTTGTTTTGTTCACAAAAATTTAAGATTATTTAAAAAAAAAAAGTACAAAACAAACGTTCACTTGATGGAAGCATTTTTGCGTTATTATTTTAAAATGACAAACAGTGGGCTAGAAGTAACATTTTATAGGAAAAGTTTATTTAAAAACATACAAAGAGTAAAGTTAAAAAAGTAAATATTTTATTTAAAGACTTACATGTATATTTTTCTTAAAGGTGTACAACTTTGAATTTACAATAGAAATACAACTATATATCGCTAATGTTTACACATGATTTTGGGCAGCGGCTGCCACGTATATGTATGTGTAAAATATTGTGGAAGCTAAATTTGTTTGTTTGCATTTTTAAGCATTTGGAACCGTATATTCGCAATGGTCCAGTCTATTTCTTGAAGTTATTTTCTACGTTATTTAAAACTTTTGATAAAATTTAACGGCCTAATTCACAAAAATTAAAACATCTTTAAAAGCGGTTTATAAATCAAATTTTCATAGATAAGCAGTTTTATAAACCCTTTTTAAACCGTTAATAATTTTTTTGAATAAGGAAATAAGTGTACAATAAACGAGCGTGTTTTGAGCATACTCCTGCTTTTTTGTAAGACCTTGATGCTTGATTGTTCGGTGTAATTACCACAAATATTTGTCTGCGCTGCAAAGTAGATGAGCTTGTAGAAATCATCATAGGTTTGTTCTTAATTGAATTAACTTAATAAAAAAAAATACTGTGCTTAAATTAAGGGATTCAAAATATTAAAATTAAAAACATTACGCATTAACAGTTCTCCTCTAGATATAAGAGATTTTAAAATTTTAAATATTACATACCTACTTACGGTCTAGATTAAAAAATATTTTATTCTAGGTTTTATATTTACATTAATCATTAAACAGTTTTTGTCTTATAAATCAGTTATAAGAATTATTATTTATAAGCGTTTAGTAAAACGAAATAGCTACTAAACGATTTTATTACTTCTATAGTTGCATGTTGACAACACTGTATTATTTTTAATGTAATTTTAAGTTTAGTAATGAATAAATCAACTAACCGCCTATCTAAATAGTCATTTATAGCTGAAAAAGGGAATAAAATTACTTACTAGCAATAAAAGAATGTTAGAGAGCTTGTCTAAGCAATATTTTTGTGAACAAGTAAAACATATCGAATAAGTTGTTGTTGGTTGTACAGCACTGGTTGTTTTTTCGTTTAATAAAAAAATATTTAGGAATTATTCACTTATTTTAAAATAATTTCTATGTAGTAACTAACCGATTGCAAAAATTTAATTAATTAAATTCTTTAAACGTTTTTTTTTATATCCTTTGTCTTTTTTCACACTTTTTTTTTTTAAATCAAAGAAAAAGCGTAATAATTATTTTGAAAAACGCTTTCACAGCTAAAAATGTCAACTATAAAAGGTTTAAAGTAGGGTTGAAGCTACAATAAATATTTGAAAGTACCCAGCTATCATTTAGATAATTGTTTTTTTTTAAATCACCTTGTTGAGTCTTGTTTGAGTACTTTCGGTGATTAAAAATTGATTAGTCACTTACACGATTAAAAAGGGACTCGAAAATGATTCGCTTTAATGAATGACAAAAGTTTAATTTAATATACAATAACAAATTGTATTGCAATCGCAAATCAATCCACCAGGCGTTTAAAATGTATTGTATCCGTTATTTATTATCATATTTTGCGCATCTGGAAGATTGAAAACCGATTGATCGAAAACAGACCATGCAGGTGTTTGAAATATGCTTATTTTCTGCATTTTGTGATAATTTTATATGATTAAACACTGCTTGTTCTGCTAATTTTTTCCTGAGTATAACGGGACAATTTTTGCGTATTTCTAAGTAAATATTAAAAAGTTAAATTTTTGTTCATTTATAAAAGTAATATCGAGGTGTACACATCGTTTAATTGTGTTTAATATTTTCTATTTTAACAGCTATTTTTATTGAAAAAATTAATTTTCTTTTAAATAAAGTTTGATGTACATATTATGTAAATACATCAAATGAATATGAATTTCGATTTTGTTTAATTTACTACCACTACGCAGTTAAGGAATAATTAACAAAATCAAGTTCTTGTTAGAAATTACGTTAGTGTTAATGTAGGATTAAGAAAACCGATTGAAAATACACTAGAAAAAAAATCAAATCCAATTAGCATAGTCGCTAAAGCAATCATAAATTATTATAAAAACACTACCTAAAAATAAGAAAACGGCTAAAAAATTACTCAAAAAACTTGTGAGCAATTAAGAATATATCTCTGATAAATGACTCGAAAAAGGCTTACAAATAAAGTGAAACAAGACTGATAAATGACTAGAAAACGAATCGAATAAGGCTACAATAGACATAATAAAAGGGATCGAAAATGACTTTAAACTGATTAAAAGTATTAATCATAAATAAAACATCAAGAAGAGTCGGGGCTAGAGACACTTTTCTCCCGAACAAAATATCTTTTACGATCAGAAAATGAGCTCATATTCTGTATTTTTAATCGCGCAGATGAGTTTAAAAAGACTCGAATTTAATCAACAATTTCAAAAATTGCTGGCTAGGTAATTAACGGTTTATAAAAGCTTAATAGCGCTATTTAATGTTTATGAATACAATTTTTGCTTATTAACCTTTTATAAAGCTGTTTTAAGAGTTTATGAATTAGACCGTTAGTATTATAAAAAATAAGAAAAATATGACAACTTTCTTTATAAATTTTTGTGTACTGACAACCACTGTATTTTGATTTGTTTTTTTTATTTTTGGTATTATATTACTAGAGCGTAGAACTTTAATTTGTTATCTTTTTTTTTAGAATTTATTTTTAGATATGCGTAAACACACATGAACCCATATGTCCGTATGTACATACATATATGTATGTATATGCATGTGTGTATGTACATAAGTATGTTCATCTGCACATATGTTTGTTGCTTTTTATGACTTTTTTGTATGAAAACGTTTTAATGTGTCTAGATAATATTATTGAAAGTAAAAGAGACGTCCGTATCATGAAGTATTATAAATACCATGTCATTGCTTTATTAAACATTTAAAATATAAATTAAAATACATATGTATGTATATATGTATGTACATACTTATGTATGTACGTTTGTATACTATAATTTAGAATTGTTTTTCTACAGTTTCTGTTTATTTACGGTTGCGTATAAATATTTCGTTTGTAACAAAGCGTTGCACGAAATGTACATACAATTTAATTTTTTTCTTTTTTTTATAAATTAGTCAAAAAATTAAATTTCAATGTTAAAGGTTTTATAAAGGGTTTATAAAACAGATTTCTATGAAAATTTTATTCGCAAACCTCTTATAAAACTGTTTTATTTTTTAAGAACTATAACGTTTACAGAGAACGTAGTACTTGAAAAATTATTTTTTCATATTTAGTAAACTGGGGCTCAATTCTCGTTCTGTGAAACTGTGAAATGAAAAAGTTTTTGTATAGTAAAGGGTATGGTGGCACCATATGATATTACACATAACAACTTTTCATTTCATAGTTTCATAGAACGAGAATTGATACCCTGAATAGAAACACATTGCTTAACAAACAGAGCAGCTTTCTAGCGTAACGTTCATTAATCCATTTCTAGTCGGTTGAGTGAATTTTTAAACAAAATTATTTTGATCGAAACACATCGTAATTTTCATTAAAATATTGCATATAAAACCATTATTGTATTGTTGTTTCCAGCAGATGTTTGAGAGGAAAGCAAAACAAAAAACTTACATATCTTACTCAAGATAGTACAAAAATCACAGCTGATGAAGAAAAGGCACAGATACTCGCAGACGAATTCTCCGCTGTTAACAGTCACACATTAAGTAATAAACATTACATTGAGAATATCGTCAATTCTGAGGTCAACAGATTAAAATCAATAGACGCTTACTCTGAAAATTTGTCCTTGACAACTTTTAATGAGATAAATGCCTTAATTTTAGCACTGAAATCATCTATGTAAATCTCCAGGATTGGATGATATTTCAAACATATTAATCAAAAATTTACCGCCTAAGGCAGTGGAGTTATTAACGATCATTTTTAATAACTGTTTAAAAATGAATTATTTTCCAATACATTTCAAAAATGCTAAGGTAATTGCAATTTTGAAACCCAATAAATCGAAGCACAATTCACAAAGTTATAGACCGATATGCTTGTTAAGTAACCTTGGAAAGCTATTTGAGAGAGTTATTCATAATCGTATTTTAAGTGTTGTCGAAGACAAATCGATAATAGCAAATGAACAATTTGAGTTTAAAAAGCAACATAGTGCAGTTCACCAAATAAATCGTATTACAAACATAATAAAAGCTAATATAAGAACGAAAAAGTCTACAGGTCTCATAATATTAGATATTGAGAAAGCATTTGATGCCATTTGGCACAATGGTCTTATTTATAAATTGCTTAAAGCTAATGTACCGAAATATCTATGCAGGATTCTTGCTGACTTCCTCACGGATAGAACGTTTGTAGTCGCAATAAACAATTCACTGTCTTCAATAAAACAAATAACTTCAGGCTTACCTCAAGGTTCGATATTGTCACCCTTATTATACTCAATATATACTTCCGATTTTTCTCCACCTACGTTCATGAAAATTGCGTATTATGCTGATGACACCGCCCTTATTACATCTAGCAAACTCACTAAGGCACTACTTAAGAAAATGGAAAAAAGTTTTGCAGCCTGTAAAAAGTATTTATTTAAGTGGAAAATAAAAATAAACCCCACCAAAGCTCAGGCAATTATATTTCCCTACAACAAATCTCCCAAGCGCTTACCAACCCGCCAACTAAATTTTCAAAATGAAAGTATTGAATTCAAAAATAACGTTAAATATCTTGGAGTCTACCTAGACAAGAAACTTAATTTTGCAAAACACATCGATGAAGTTTGTAAAAAATCGCGTAAAATCATCAGAGCACTGTGGCCAATGATGAATAAACGCTCAACACTCAACCTACGGAATAAAAATTTATTATACAAGTCTGTGATCAGGCCAACTTTGACTTATGCATGCCCTATCTGGTACAAGGCAGCAAAAACACAATTAAAGAAACTCCAAATAATTCAAAACAAGTGCCTTAAGATCATTAACAACAAACATTGGAGATACTCAACTCAACTTCTTCACAGTGAAACCGGTTATGAGCGAATTATCGACTTTATAGCAAAGCTTAACAACAAATATTACGAAACTATGGAAAATTCTCCTTATCACCTAATAAGAGAATGCAGACTTTCGGCTTAAATGGAGCTCTAAAACAAAAATCACCAAATTGGAAAAATGTGTACAGGTGTGTTATCGCAGGATAATCACCTTTGTGTACATGCATATATTCTAATGATACTTGAAATTTTTTTTTCTCATGTAAAGGTTTTTTTCCCCCTATTTTTCCTTTAAAAAATGTTACATATATCAAACAATGTCAAGATCTGTGATTACTAATTATAATTCGTTGTAATATATTTAACTATATAAAATCTCGAAAATGTAAATACTGAATAACTAAATGTAAATAAAGATGATATATAAAAATGAAAAAAAAAAAAATAAAAATTGTTGTTTCCATATTTTTTTTTTTTTAATTTTAATAGTTATATGCATTAACGAACACAGTTAATAACTAGTAATGTCCAGTAAAAACTTTTGAGAAATTATAATCACTATTGAGTAAATGAGCAAACCTTATTTTTGTACTATTTACATACAAATTTGTTTGTGGTTTAGGGTAAATTATATATGTACGAACTTTATTTAGCGATAACATTGTTATTTGTTTATCGGTACTTTCCATAACGGAAAAGTACATTTTGCTATAGAGTTCGGTGCCATTTAAAATCGTAATTTTCCACAGATGAACTTGAGTAAATAATTTAATTTTTACTCTCTTGCATAGGTATCACTAGTATGTAAATATAAAGTGTTATTGCCATACTTACATATACACATAACATATGTGTATATGCATACATACTTATATTATTATTAATTTTAAAACTTATCAAAGCCTTATAACAAATTTAAAAAAAAAATGTTTAATAAACATTTAATAAATTAAAAAATTGATAATAAATTATACTTATAGGGTGTTATAAACTTTTTTTTATGAAAATAACTGTTATTAGTTCACATTAATTTTAATCAGACATTGTGTTTATTTTTATGCTTCATAACCATTGTAAATTGCGATATCAAACACACATTATTAGAATTTATCATTAGAAAATAAATTTATAAAAATTACTTTTCAAGGTCAACAACCATTATTATATTAATAATATCGTCGTTGTGGTTAAGAAGGGCCTCCACATTGAAATAGCTTGTGAATGATTTATAAATTCAATTTTTATATTTTTTCTAAAATATACATACTTAATTATCTACGCAAAGTATTGCAAATCAGAATGTTACACAGTTATTTCTCTACTAACAGAATGGAAATTTGAAAAAAAAATATTTTAAATTATATATGTATGTATATAGTGGTGGCCATGATGCAACGTATATGTAATGTGCTAACCTAATGTCCACCACTGTACGTACTAATTTTTGCAAAAAAATAAAAATTGAAAGTTAAAGTAAATATGTAATCTATTTGCATCTATGAAACCTATACTGAAACAAAATACAGAAACGGTGATAACGGTGATGTAATTTAGCATCAATACTATGATAATTTTAGTCGTTTTTGATCCAATTACACTTGTTAAGTAAAAAGATTTTGCACTAGCCTGCAAAGATGTCCGACCTCCATCAGATGTCAATAAGAAATTCTGAATTATAATGAACGAATATCTAGTAGAATTCGTAAAAAAATCTCACCGAAATCAAATGAAACTCGGCTTTATGTAATTGGTTTTTTTTAATCATTTTATTATTATTAAATTATATTTACATAGTTGCTCAGTTCACAACCTATTGTATGAGTTGTACGTCGTAATAGTTGTAGACATTTTGTTAATAATTTTTCCATTAGTTTTTTTGGTTACAACAATTACTATAATCTTACCTATATTATATAGAATGTAGTATATATCGCCGATTTTATACCCGCCACCAAAAAAATGGTGGGGGTATATTCATTTTGTCATTCCGTTTGTAACACACCGAAATATCCATTTTAGACCCCATAAAGGATATATATTCTGAATCGGGGTTTTATTTTATGACGATCTGGCTATGTCCATCCGTCTGTCAGCGGTCAGACCGAAAAAGCTAGGCCAGAATATTTCTTTTATACAAGGTTTGTTTGGCATTGAAAATGGGCTAAATCGGAATATTAGGAAGTGAGTTATAAAGGGTTTTTCAATAAGAGCGCTACAAAAGTTTTTTTTTAAATAAAACAAAAACGGTTTTGGATATCAATGAAATTCTTTATTTCTGTGAAAGTACGTTCGATGCCATTATGTATGGAACTTGATTTCTTTTGCATGGCCACCACGAATACGCTTGCAGAAGTCCAGACGCTGAACCCAATTTTGGACGATTTTCAAGCATAAATCGGGCGATACTGCTGCAATTTCACGTTCGATATTCGTACGAAGTTTATCAATCGTCGCTGGCCTGTTGGCATAGACCATAGACTTGACGTAGCCCCACAGGAAATAGTCTAACGGCAGCAAATCGCATGACCGAGGCGGCCAATCGACTGGACTTTTTCGTGAAATAACACGTTATCCAAACTTGGTTGCCAATAAATTGATTGTGATATTCGCTGTGTGGAACCTGTTGGAACCACTTGTCTGTCCTCCAAGTCCATATCATCCAATTGGGGCCAAAAATATTCTATTATCATTAAACGGTAGCGATTCCCATTCACAGTTACGTGCCGGTCTTGATCATCACGGAAGAAGTACGGCCCAATAACACTGCCGGCACGTAAACCGCAACAAACCGTAATTTTTTGGTATGCAATAACGACTCATGGAGTACGTGTGGATTGCTGTCTGACCAATAACGCATATTTTGCTTATTGACGAAGCCATTCAGCCAGAAATGAGAAATAACCATAAATTGGACGTAGCGCTCTTAACGTTGAGGCCACTGACTCCGAATTTCGGTAGTAAATTTTTTAATAATTTCGACTCACTGTTGGCTCGTATATTTTTCCATCATGAAATGGCACACCTTAGTGAAGAGAAATGTCAAAAGAGCGGCAAAAATATGGCATCGGTTGCTGTCCCTATCGGTCTACTTTTGTAGCGTGCCTGTTTAAAAACCCTTTAGCTTGTAAAGCAAGAGTAGGTCAAACAAACCGTATTCTTTCAACATCGAATAAAGTGGAATTGTGTCCAAACGCATTTTTGAGTAAAAAAAATATTTTTCCCCGAAAATTGCCTAAATCTATGCATTAGAAAACAAGTTATAGATCAAAACATAAAAAAATTGATTCTCGTCATTCTTGTTACAAGAATACAACTGAATTATATTTGCATATTAAGTTTTACTTTCTAAAAATTACTTGCTGAAAATGGCATCTTAACCCTTTTGGTCCTGTTGGAATAATTCGTCGCAAAGAAAGTTTTGAGTGATCCCAATAGTTATCTACAGTAAAGATAATCATACATTAGAATGGCCCAGATGTACTTTTGAATTTTAATCTTATAAAATAAGTAATAGGTTTAGAAGTTCAGAAGTTTACGTGCTAAAACTTCATTAAAATTTAGTTGATGAAAAATTCCCGTGCAGTAACTTTAATTGTTAATATTTTTAACCTTTACTTATGGTGTTAACAACATTTTCATTTCTTACCCCATAAAGTATTAATTTTCTTAAAACGAGTAGATTTAGTAATGTTAATTTTTGCAAATATTCGAAAATTAATCGCTATTGAAATCCAGTAAAAGGTATAAAGTTATAGGGCAACTTTCTGAAATATGAGCAAAAAACACTATAGCTTTTGTTTTTTTTTTTCCTTCAATATTATTACCAAAACAATCAAAATTTTTTCAGTCCTACGATAATTTGTATACATGTTTGCTACTATTTGTAGATATGATATGCCTCTAGGGCTGTAAAAACTATGGATAAATCGGTCACTAATCGGCAAAGTTATATGCAAAAATAATTGTAAAAAATAAGCATGAATATCTCCAGAGGCATACCAAATCTTTAAAAAGTAACAACCGTGCCTATAAATTATCCTAGGGCTGGAAATTTTAAAATTGGTAACCGAAAAAACAGAGACTGTCGTGTTTTGATTTGCGATTATGCTGATATAAAAATATTTCTGAAATTTTCATACCTTATATGGATCTTGGCGATATCGGGGAGCTTCAAACAGTTGATTTCAACATACATATGAACAGACGGATAATGCTTAATCGACTCCCCTATTCATAAGCTTTCAGAAAATATATACTTTATGGGGTCGGAAATGAAAATTGTAGAAATTTCGCTCGTAATGACAAACCTTTATGTATATACCCTTACACTCACTGTGAAGGATATAAAAAGTAATAATAAAAATTGTGTGATAACACTGATATAAAAAAAATATTTCAATTAAACCAAAATCGCATGCATTTTTCGGCGAGCCGATGTGCTTGAAAAAGGTGACAGTACTCTTAACTTAAATGAAATGAGCTGTGATATTGACATTCCTTACACGTTTTCTTTTTTGTTTGTAACTACTCACTCATTTGTTTTGCAAAATAAAAAGTAACGTGTACAATAACTGTTTCGCTTTCAAATGTACATACTTTCTTTTTTGCTATTTTGCATACCTGTGAGACATACTTATTACTTATTTATTTATTTTTATTATTTGATTTTTCAAAACACACAAAATTTTGTCAAAGATTTAAAAAAAAGTTGAGCAACTCTTTCAATTTTGCAAAATATTAAACAAAATAAATATTGTGTTCTTTTATTCTCAGGCTGGCTTGTATTTATGTATGTATGAGTGTAGATATCTTAATGAATACACGTATAGTACTTATGTACTTATGTATAGTACTTATGTACATATGTATATGAATGGCATGTTAAGCAGTACATAGAGTATATGGTATAGGATGCTTATTATACACTCTTGCTTAATTGATTAGACCTACAAGATACATATGTATATTTAGCGCAACTTTTCTAAAAAATTAAATTAAAATTCGATTTTTTGGTTAAAAATTTATTTTTATTTATTTGAAAAAAAATTGTGCTAAAGATACCGTAGTTATTTATTTCTGTGATATAAGCTCAATGAAATGCTTTGTCCGCTTGTAGTAAAAATTCTCTATCATCATAAAATTTAAAAAACATGGCTTACTTAACATTAGAGAACTTAGATTTTTTCGATTGATTGTAATCTTTTCATTTTAGTTAATCAAATCAAACAAATTACAGATTTTGGGCAAGTATAGATGTCTCGGCGCTGTTGCCTTTCAACAGAAGTAGTTACTTGCTGCATTGGTCGTTTATTTTAGACTGAATATCAAAAATCTCTGTAACGATTCTTCATATATAGGTGTTCTATTATGGAAACGGGGCTACTTAATAATTCCGGCTGTGCTCGTCGTTGGGGGGGGGTGTAGTGTGTTCCCATATTAAAAAAGTTAATCAGTTACTAGTGACTTTTACCTTAGGTAGCAACTATAAAAACAAGTAATTATTTACACTGTACGAAAACGCAGTAGAAATTGTCGATGATGATTTTGTTGTTGATTAATTTATAGCCTTGTAGCGAAAAACAGTAATTAGCGAAAGATAGTCTGGGTTCTTCAGCAAGGAGCATCTACACGAACCAAGAATTTATGTAGGTAACATTATTTAATGATTTTTTTTAGCATGAAACAGGAGCCCTTGTTGTAAGTCACGGACGCTACCCAGTGAGAAGAACACCTTACCTTCATTGTGCATAAATCTAATCATTATGAATGTGCTATGAAGCGTTTCGAACACTTCGACTCGACTCATAAGCATTTGAGTCTCCCTAACCTCTTTATGTACATGATCCAGGATTTTTCTCTACCTCAGCCAGAGGTATTGCTAACACCTCTACATCTAAGACTAGCAATACCACCAATGCGTAGACACTCTGTCAATGTAAAATGCCTCCGAAAGGCAATTTGAGCTTTTAATTTTCTTTCTTTCATTTAAAATCAATTGTAACCATTTGATTTTTAGGTAATAATTTAGAAAAATTCATATTTTGTTTGGTATTTAACAAAAAATTAAATTTTTGACTTAAAACCTTTTTTCCCATACTTCAAGGAATTATCGTTAAATGTTTTAATAAAACTGTAATTCTGAAAAAAATTGTCATTCACAGCCGTCATATGACATCTTGCTAGTATTGCAGCGACATTAAACATTTGTTTTTTAATTCTTCTTATTCTTATTAAGCTAATTAAGATTTTTATTTTTAATAAACTTTTCATTTTAAAAAATATGTGCTGTTTGCTATTTAAAATTAATGTTTCAATGTCTACCCAAAAACCGGTAATTTTAAACACTAAAACTAAGTACCGCTAACCGGTTTTTCAAAAATAAAACGAATAATCTATTTTTCTATTAAATATCAAAAATCAAGAGGATCTAATCAATTGAACAAGAGTGTATGTATGTATATGTATGTTGTTTTGAATTGTCATTTTATTTTTAACTTACAAACATACCTATTTACACACATGTTTACATACATACCTACAACATACATATTTTGATTTTATTGTAGAAAACTAGACCACATGAATTTTTCTACAATATTTTTGTTTATTCCTGTTCTTCTTAACACATAATATGTGCATCCATATGTACATACAATATTATAAATATACATACATATGTATGTATATACATATAACATACCTAAATAGATACAAACATACATTTTTTATTACTTCATCATTTAACTTTCGTTCTTTTTCTCTAAAGATTTCAAATATGTATTTGCGGCGTTTTTCTAATGTGATTTGATTTTGTTATTTTATTTTTCCTTTTGGTTTGTTTTTATTAGGCTTTCGATTTTGGCAGAAGTGCTGATTTGTTGTTTTTATTTGCTTGTGGTGAAGACTTGTTATGGTGATTGACGAACATTTTAAGCTCTTTGTTTTAATTTGTTTTTGTCTTTTATGAGTTTCTCAAACAAGTTATTTCTCTTGGTAATTGATTGTTTATTTTATTTATTTTTGCCTTTTTTACGAGTAGAACATCGAAGTAAGTATGTATTTATGTGAGTATATTCATAAGGTATGCGCAACAATTAAAAACACATGAATTTTGTTTTTTGGCTGCATATGTGTCAAAAATTTTTTTATTTTTATACCCTTCACCTGTGGTGCACAAGGGTATATGTAGCTTTGTCATTCCATTTGTAATTTCTACAATTTGCATTTTCGACCCCATAAAGTATATATTTTCTGAAAGCTTATGAATAGAGGAGTCGATTAAGCCTTGACCGTCTGTCCGTGTGTTGGTTGAAATCAAATTTTAGAAGCAACTATATGTTTGAAAATATCCGGGAATGAATCGCTATTGAAATTCAGCACAATCGCCCAATAACTTTCTAAGATATGAGCAAAAAACCACGACTACCTTGTTTTTTTCACAATTACAATAACAACATACATACATACATACATACATATATACTGGTTAGAGTAAACGTGGCATCAAATCCCAGCTGAGCCAAAAACAATTTTTTTTTATTTTATTTTTTTATTTTATATATTATTTACATTTTTATTATTTTTTTATTTTATTTTTATTTATTTTTATTTTTTTTTATTGTTGTTTTTTTTAATACATTTTTTTATTTTTTGGAATCACATACGTAAACTCAATTTATAATTCTGCAATGGGATGTTTTGTATATGTATGTACGTATTTCATATGAGATGAATGGTGATACAAACAATTTTTATTGTATGACTACACGTTGTGAAGGGTTTATAAGATTCGGCATGGCCGAATAAAGCACTGTTACTTGTTTCCTTTAACTTTGATTATTTTTTTTATTACCAAATCGTTACGATTTATTAATCAGATCCATATATAACTTATTCTTACAGTTTTGAAATAAATTTCTAACTGAAAATTATAAAAAATTTAAATATTTTTACATATTTATTAAAATTGCTTATTTTATTACAAAATCGTTACGATTTAAAATAATTCGGATCCATGTATAACTTGTCCTAACAGTTTTGTGTTACAAAAAATCGACTTGCCACTTAATATTTAAGATAATTTTAAATTTTAAAGGGTTTTTACATAAGTTTTAAATAAAATACATTTATATATTTTTATGAAAAAGTTATTTAATTTTGCACCACTTTTTCGAGGTTTTCGGCCTGTATTCGATGAATAACACGTGTTATGTTATACTCTAAGGCTTCAATTGTGTTTAGCTTGTCCACATAGACCAACAACTTCACATTTTCACAAGAAATAGTCAAGAGGCGTCAAATCACATGATCTTGGCGGACAACTCACAGGGCCATTTCGAGAAATAAGCTGCTCACCAAATTTATCCTTCAATATGTCCATTGTTTTACGAGCTGTGTGGCACCGTCTTGTTGAAACCACATATCAACCAAGTCCAACTAAGCCAATAGGAGTAAAAAAAGTCGCTTATCATGGCTCGATATCGTTCGCCATTGACGGTAACGTTTTTTCCACGGTTGTCTTTGAAGGAAAATGGACCGATGATGTCACCAGCCCATAAACCACACCAAACTGTCATTTTTTCGGGATGCATCGGTAACTCTTGTACGGCATGTGGCTGTTCTTCACCCCAGATTCGACAGTATTGCTTGTTTACGTATCCATTTAGCCAGAAATGAGCCTCGATTATGACGACCATAAAAAGTTCGTAACAAACGAGGAACGATATGAGAAACAGAGCAAAATTTTTGATAATAAATTTCAACGATTTGTAGTATTTGCTAGTTTGTGAGTTTCTCCATGATGAAATATACTGAACACTTTTCACTTTCACAGATGTAGCTTGGACACAATTACCAACCAGTGCTGCCAGCCTGAAAATCTTAATTTATAAAAAAACACCCTTTATGAATGAGTTTAAGAAAATAATTAACGAAATACCCTAAGAATCAGTATAAAAAAATACGATTGTATTAAATTGTCCATCTCTGATGGAAATAACAAAAACAGCTGTTTATATACTACACAGACTTGTTATTAAATTTAAAGTGTAATAGTGTAGACACAAATTGCAATGAGAAAGTTTTCTATTTATTTGATCACAATCAGACCAAAAAGCCTTCTAATTTGCTCTGACAAAATCCAATGAATATCTAAACACTTCTACAATAGTGTGAAGGGTCATTACATACAAATATAATGTCAATACGTGAGCAAGTTTGCAAGCTTAATATTTCTAACTTAACTTCGGCGTGATTTAATGTGTTAAACCAAACTAACCTCAAAATAACACGAGAACTCGTTGAAACAGCTGTCATTAAAAATAATATTGCCAAATTAAAATACTAAACATCTAAAAAAAACCCTTTAATTTCCAATATCTTCTATATTCTATGGAGAATATTATATAATTTTACCTTGCACTCTTTATCTAATTTGTTAAATCTGTAGTTTAAAATATTTCCTTGTCTAGAGTCTACTTTGGTTCTACAGTCCTTGTCTAATCTATGGCTAAATCAAACAATAAATAATTCGCTTAAATTACTTGCTAAAAATATTAATTTCACTTTTTTCCATTTATTTGTTATTAATTTATTTTAATATCGACAAAAACAAATTAATATGTATATTTTTTATATGTCGAACATTTTCGGTAGTCTAAATATTATATCGCTTTTGTGTTAAGTGTCATTCACACTTAATAAACATATAAATACCTACAGACAAACATACCCGTCAGACAATTTCTATTAAAAAAAAAAAAAAACCTAAAACTAACTAACATTTTCTTATTTAATAAGTGTCCCCATTTGGGAAAAAACGTTCCAACTCTATAATATTTACTACATGAGACAATTAAGTGACTTAGCGCAAATATTAATAGTTTGTTTTTTTGTAAAATTGTGAATTACCCAAAAACTAACATTTGCTCAGTTTACAAGCTGTCGTAGGTGTTGTAAGTTTTAGTAATTGTACACATTTGGTTGGTAAATTTACAATTTATAGAATGTTGTATGAATACACATTACAGCTGCAAAAGTAACTTGCCGTTTTACTTTAATGTGGAGAAGTGCTTTTGTTACGGCCTACGACTTCTACGACAGCTTGTGAATTATCTATTGCATAGTATGTCTACAGTAAACGAGTTGTATTGTTATAATTTTATTATACACAAAGAAAACAGATTCTTTGTGACAATCGAATTGCTTTGGACTACTCTATCAATTCATTAATAACAACGGAAAGGCCCTAACTCGTACTTTTTACGAAATTGAGTTTTAAAGTTATTTTAATACATTTCACATAAATACACCTCCATACAAAAGTTTAACGCAATAGTATGAAAAACAATTAAGAGCGCTATATTCGGCCGTGCCGAATCTTATATACCCTCCACAACGTGTAGTCATGCAATAACAATTGTTTGTATCACCATTCATCTTATACATATATAAAAACATCCCATTGTAAAATTACAATTTGAGTTGACGTATGTACATATGTCTCAAAAAAAAAAATTTCAATAAATTTAAAAAACAAAATTAAAAAGAAATAATAAAAATATAAATAATATATAAAATAAAAAATTCTTTTTTTTGCTCAGCTGGGATATATGTATATTGTTGTTGTTATTGTGAAAAAATGAGGTAGTCGTGGTTTTTTCCTTATATCACAATTGTTTATCTACCGATTTTTCTGATTTTCAATACCGATCTACTCCCGAATATTTCTGATATTTTAATATCTCACCCGGGTCCAGGTGCTGTCGGGGGGGGCTTGGTTTTAAAAAGTTGATTTCAACTTACACACGGATAGACGGACATACTAGCAGAGCTTAATCGACTCCTCTATTTACAAGGTTTCAGAAAATATATACTTTATGGGGTCGGAAATGAAAATTGAATAAATTTCACACGGACTGACAAACCTATATGTACCCTTTTTCACTGTGTGAAGGGTAGGTTAGAACAGCCAGCTGTTGTACAGCTCACTTGGGTCCATTATAATGATCCCATTATGATACCTGAATAGAAAAGTAAGAATATAATAGAAAAGAGAGAAGAGAAGCAGACTAGTCTCTGGCGGGAATCGAACCCGCAACCCCCAAACTAGCAGGCCAGCACTGACTAGTCCACCCGGGGCACCCTGTGTGAAGGGTATAATAACAGCAATTTTACAAAAGAAATTACACTATGATAGTACAGTTTCTGTTAAGTTTTACCTTCTCCTGTAAAACTACAGTTACTTGAGTTAGGGCCTTTTTACTTGTGACCAACGATACGTCGTTATAAAAACTAATTTAAATGTTCTGAGCAAGGCATGTTAATACATCAGGTAATTGCAGTTCGGAGAGAATTTTTTGTTTATATTTTTTTTATATGAAGTTTGACATTTGAAATAAATAAGAGAGAGAGGGGAGAAAATTGTTTTTTATCTATAGTCGTTGACAGCTGAAATTTAAAATAAGTGAAGAAAAAATAATCAGCTGACAAATCAAGACTACCTGATGAATAAATATGCCTTGAGTGGCAGTAATATATTAGTTTGCTTTAATACATTTTTATTGTTTTACCGTGTTCCAACCAATCTTTTTCCTGTGTGTAGTATATTAGTAACTAATAGATGATTATTTCGAAAATTAAATTTACAATCAAATTCAAACAAAAGTTAAAAATCAAATTCGAAACTAATTCGATTTGTTTTTGTAAAATTTGGCACTGTTACGTAGAGTCGAAGTAGTAACTCCTAAGTTACTACTTTTTAAAATTAACTCCCATTTGCTGGCAGGGTAAGTAAGTATTTAGTTGCTAAATTATATGCATGTGTATCACTGTAAATGTGTATACAGTTTCAGCGTATGTACGTGTATGGTTTTCTCTATACACGTTTGATATTTCAAGCATTATTTGTGTTATGATTTTTATATACATACAAAGTATTTTGTTTATTTTATTTAACAACAAAAAATTATATGCTTCTTTTTATTAGTGTCAAAAATATGTTGTATAGATACAGACATGCTTAAACAAAATGTGCTCTCTAATAAATTAAAAATAGGAGAAAAAAAACAAAAATGTGTTGAATTTAATAAAGACTTAAAGATGGCATTGAAATGTCTTTTAAGTTCATATCCGACTAGGTACTAACACGCACACTAATAGAAAAATTTCAAAATTTTTTATTAAAAAGACATTCGTAACATAATATTTTAAATAGTTCTTAAAATATTGCTCATGCTATAAATTGGCCAATTTCCAGTAAATTTAGAATATTTTTGTTGCTTTATTTAGCATTTTATGCTGTATGTGTAGTCTGTACAGACGAAATGACATTACTTACCTAAAGAGAAATTCATTCGAGATTTCTTTTTACAGAATCTCAAAAATTTTAGCATATTTTCTTTATTTATCATACGCCCCCGTTAAAGTGTTGCTCAATATTGGGTATGCTGAATGCTAATGGTTCGTTTGACTATTGTGTGTAACGAATCACAACTAAAAATGGCACGTACATGACTGACAGTCAAACAGATACAATTTAAGACAGATAAAACAGTGAATAAAGGTTTAATATAAAAATATATTTTTTAAGAAAAGAAGATGGAAATTTTAAAAATGCTTTGCTGGAGACAAATTTCTATTAGAATCTACATTTTAAAGGCACGTTCAAGTAAAATTTTGTATGCCTGAGTATTCTATTAAAAGAAATATTGTGTCTTCTAAATAATATAGACTAATCTATATCATTTTACAAACATGGAGTTAAATGAGGAGTGTGAGACTTGGCAAGGACAAAGTTTATGTGAAAATAGTGCATTAAGTTCGAATTAATGTATTGAGTTCAGTTATAAAATTAATAATCAGATAAAGGATTTTTATGCACCAATACATTTTATGAATATTATTTTAAATTGAATGAAAATTTTGAAAATATACAACAAAAAATTTAAAATAATGAAGCTACTTGGGGGTGCCCGCGACTCTATCTACGTAGTTATTGGTGGAAAGGGAGCCTTTATTAATTCAGTTGTTGTCTATTCCTTATTTAACAATCAAATTTTCATTTATAAAATCTTCAAGCAACTTTGAATGGTCCTGAAAGAACACCGTTACAGTCGTTTATAGATAGAAGGTTTCTATTAGAAGCTCCTTTTCTGGAGTTGTACCCTATGATCTTCGCTAACTAAAGAGTATTTTTTATGTTAATCCAAATTGTTATCTATATGTATGTATGTATGTATGTATGTATGTTATCTTTTCGATTTAGTTGGGTTTGAAATTGTCCCTGAGGCTACCAGATAACTGTAGCGCGATACAGGCCGAATTTATGGCTATTAAGACAGCCGCGGAGCAGATTCAGTATCTTGGAATATCTGGCAGGGATATTCATATATTTACTGACAGCAAGGCGGCTGTTAGATCCCTAGCGAGTGTGTACAGCACATCGAAAATTGGCCAGGAATGCAGGGTGTCTCTTGAGGAGATAGCGAGACATTCGACGGTTACCCTTGTATGGGTTCCAGGACATGGGGATATTGATGGTAACAATAAAGCTAAAGCACTTGCAAAAGCTGGTACCACCTTAGATTCGGTTGAATCCAGTTGTGCTTTGGGTATTCCCTTATCGAAGGGTAAGCAGCTGATCTCGCATTGATTCTATTTGGATGCCAAGGAAATATGGGTGAGGGAACCCACTTGCTTGAAAACCAGTGAGATCTGGCCTGACATGGATGCGCATAGAACGCAATATGCCGTGAATATGCCCCGAATCCACCTTAGGAACCTCATTGCGGTCATTACAGGATACTAGTACACATGCGACAACGACTTCTGCAGAAGTTGCCATAACGAGGAATCTAACCTAACCTATGTCGAATTTCATTTAATTCCATTTAGCTGTGTGATTGAGATCAAGAATAATTAAATTGGAAATTACAAAAAGTATCATAAGAATTTAAAAATGCCTTTTGTGGCATTTGGACCAATGGATTCCTAGCTTCAAATTATATGCTTGTTAGCAATAAAATTTAAAAAAAACTACCCTTTGCATCATCCTTATTACTTCAATCTCAACTTAGAATAGTTTTTAATTTTAAAATTCTAGATTTATAAAATTGGAAAAGTTCTTAGAAATTGGAAAATTTACTGTTTCAGTAGCTTGTGCCATTTTCAATCTTAACTTGGATCAGTAGCACTTCAGTTTAAAATTTTAGATTTATAAAGTTCCCAAATATAGAGATAATTTGCAGCTGTTTTCAAATAAAGTTGAACAAACCTTTTACACTCTCGAGGGGAGGGTATAAAAATAAATCTTAGACAGACATGTTATTTGTTTAACTAAATTATTAACTTAATTTTACCATAATGATTAACTTATTCTCAATTCAATTTAATTTTTTCTTACCTAACCGAAAGTCTTATACTTTAATTTCATAAAAAAAATATTTTGAATAATCCAGAAGCGCATTCAGTCATTTGAAGAAACATTGCCACGTTTTTAGTATTAAATTGTTATTTTTCTTGGTAATTGTATATAAATAACATCAAACACAATTTTTAATTTTAATCATCCGTTATTTGCTAATAAACGCTTAATTAAAAGCACTTTTTTCATTCTAAATTAACGTACTTATGCAAATATGCACGGCTTATGATGTGTGTTTTTAAGATTTTGTCAAGACAATTGTTTAAGGAGACAAAAAAAAAACAACAACTGTTAATACTAGAAAAATAAAATGCAAGCACAATAACCTTCTAAGTATTTCTGTTCTTAAAAATGTACTTACTACCACCCTCCCATTAGGTATATCTAATCCATGATGTCAACTTTTTAAAAGTAAAAAGCGCCAAAAAAGTAGATAAAATCTATATGTATAATTATTGAATTTTTCTCATATATATATCAGATTATATATACTAAAATAATTTAAATTTAACTAAAACAAGTAACAGTGCTATATTCGGCCGTGCCGAATCTTATATACCCTTCACAACCTGTAGTCATGCAATAACAATTGTTTGTATCACCATTCATCTCATACAAAATACGTACATACATGTAAAAAACATACAAAAAAAAATTACAAAAAAAAATATATTGAAAATAAAAAAAAAATTACAAAAAAAAATATAAAAAAAAAATTGTTTTTTTAAAAATTAAAAAAAAAATATAAAAAAAATAATAAAATATATTAAATAAAATAAAATTTTTTTGGCTCAGCTGGAATTCGATGCCACGTTTACTTTAACCAGTTGTATGTAGGTTGTTGTTGTAATTGTGAAAAAACGAGGTGGTCGTGGTTTTTTGCTCATATCTCTGAAAGTTATGGGGCGATTGTGCTGAATTTCAATAGCGATTCATTCCTGGATATTTCCAAGAGATTGATACCATATAGAGATCTGAGGAACATATGGCTGCTTCTAAAAGTTGATTTAAACCAACACACGGACAGACGGTCAGGGCTTAATCGACTCCTCTATTCATAAGCTTTCAGAAAATATATACTTTATGGGGTCGGAAATAAAAATTGTAGAAATTACAAACGGAATGACAAAGCTATATATACCCTTGTGCACCACAGGTGAAGGGTATAAAAACATTTAATGCTTAGCAACAACTGTTTCAACATATTTGGTATCGTCTTTTTTTAATACAGTTGTGGTTTAATAAACTGTGAACACAATTTCTATTGTATCAGTTTTATGTTGCATTGCTAAACGTCAAATATTATTAAATGTCAGACAAATTTGTGATCAAATCTTTTCATTTTTCATCCCTATTCAAATTCAATAACACACTTTTACTCTATTGAAGACCTATTTGACAAATTTCTGTACAACTTCAAGGAGTCTTTAATAAAGCTAAAATATTTTTTATGAATACGGCAGTAAAATTCTTCCATTATTCCATTATTTTAAGTTTCAGCTGTCAAAGTCTGTGAATAAAAACTAATTTTCTCTCTTCTCTCATATTCTTTTAACTGTCAAACCTTCTAATAGAAAAAGATATACAAAAATTTTCTTTTCGAATTGCAGTTACATGACGAATAAATATACCTTGACTAAAACTAAAGAAACAATTGACATTTGCAATCATTTATAAAAAAAACAAAATGTCAATTATTTTTATATTATTATTTGTTGGCGCGATTAGAAATCGACTTTTTTATGCAAATTGGTTCTACATCCATTAATCCATCTGCTGATAAAAGACTATAGCGATAACTGTTTTAGTTATGGAGATAACACTGTGTATATTTTATCGAATGTAGTAATGTTATTTACGTTTTTATACCCTTCACACAGTGAAAAAGGGTATATATAGGTTTGTCATTCCGTGTGAAATTTCTACAATTTTCATTTCCGACCCCATAAAGTATATATTTTCTGAAAGCTTATGAATAGGGGAGTCGATTAAGCCCTGACCGTCTGTCCGTCTGTCCGTCTGTCCGTCTGTCCGTCTGACCGTCTGTCCGTGTGTATGTTGAAATCAACTTTTTGAAGCCCCCCGACATAGGTTGGACCCGGGTAAGGTATTAAAATATCAGAAATATTCGGGAGTAGATCGGTATTGAAAATCAGAAACATCGGTACATAAACAACTGAGATATGAGCAAAAACCCACGACCACCTCGATTTTCTTTTCATAAAAACAACATTACAACAACAACATACATACATACAAACGTGTATACTGGTTAGAGAAAACGTGGCATCGAATCCCAGCTGAGGCAAAAAAAATTTTTTTTTAAATTTTTTTAAAATTTTTTTTTTTAATTTTTTTTTTATTTTTTTTTTATTTTTTATTTAATATATTATATATATTTTTATTATTATTTTTTTTTATTTTTTTTTTTTTAATTTTTTTTTTATTTTTTTTTTGTTTTATATATATTATATATGTATATAATAATTTTTTTTTTTTAAATTTTTTTTTTAAATTTTTTTTTTTAAATTTTTTTTTTATTTTTTATTTTTTTTTTTGTTTTTTTTTAACATACATACGTGAATTTACTGTTATTGCATGACTACACGTTGTGAAGGGTATATAAGATTCGGCACGGCCGAATATAGCGCTTTTACTTGTTATTTCTTTAAAAGTAATAAAAGCGATTTTGTAAAATTTTTTTTTGTAACATACGAAATCATCGGGTTCGATATATTGGTTCATGATGTACAAAATAAAAAAATTTTCTGAAATTTTGAATTTAGTTTCCTTATCTATTGTCCACAAATTTGTATATACATATTTAAAAAATACTGAAACTTTACGTACATATGTTTGGCTTGAGTTTATTTTAATAAAATCATTTCGAAAAATAAGTGTTGCATCCTCGAACCTCATATTTTGTATGTATTAAACTAATCACATAACATAATTTATTGCATTGAATTTTCTACGTTTTTATTTAAAAAAAACGTAAAACTATCTTAGCATTTTAATTAAACAGAAAAAGATCTCAAGAAAATAATAGCGCGTCGGAGGTAGTTAAAAAGAATTAAATATAACGGAAATAAATAAAGATGACAACACTGCTTCGAATAAGTCACACTCTTCAAAAAAAAAAAAAAAAGCATTTCAAAACAACAGGCTTCTCAAATAATGCATTTTAAAACTCACCAGCCTTTGCAAAACAATACTCACTTTCATACATAGAACAAACACCCGCAAGTATATGTGTATAAACGCGTACATGCATGCATGTATTTATTCTTCTTGTTTAGGTTGTTGCCACTTTTTTTTTGGTATAAACATAATAACCGTTTACCAGAAATGAATAATTGGTTGCGGGTGTATCTTATGCTTGCTCTCTATGTAGCAATTTTTATTGCTAAGCAAAGGCAAAAATGTTGGCAGAATAGCGGCACTTTATTGCTAAAGTGTGTTTATTTTATTAGGTGGTGAATACGACACAAGTAATTTATTTATAAAGTTTAATATTTTTGTTTTAGTATTTATGGTTTTTTGGAATATCTCTCTCTAATTTATTATTATTAGGTAAATTTGTTTTAATTTTCCTTTGTTTCTGCAAAGAAAAACAAAAAATTTTAAGAAAATAAAAAGCATTTGACAAATATTCTTCAACATGGCTGACAAGCGTACATTTAAGTATAACCAACTCGTTTGTAATTTTTTTTTCACATGTTCGTGTCATAGATGGAATAGATCAGGAAAGTAGAACAGAAACAATTTATCTAAAAACAGCTGAGATATTTTTTATTTTATCTTATTTACAATTTAATATTTATATTTATTTTATATTTAGTACTAGCTAACCAGGTGCGCTATGCTACATCCACCAGGAAATTTTTAATTTTTTTTATATATATTTATACTCAATTGTTTTATAACTATATGTTTGTGTAATTTTAATTTTTATAATTGAAAGCGATTTTTTAATACAGCTTAATGATTGATTGATAATTATTGATAGAAAGTATTCTATTCGTGTGGGGATAACACTAACTCTGCTCCGATCTAAATTGTTTTTGGTTGTAATAAAGAAATTGTCGTAAAATTGCTCGTACAAAGTGTCAACCAAATTTCGTTTATAGTTTCCTATATATCACATTAAATGTATTTTTTTATGGGGGATACTTTACCCTCTGTTTCGATTGTAACCATTTTTTTCTCAAATAAGAAAATTGTTGTCAAAGTAACTCGTCTAACCTTTAAAGAGAATAGATGCTTAAGTTTTTAAGATACATGTAGAAAATTGTGATCAATTTGTATGGGAGATACCACGCCCACCTTAAAAATATAAAACAAAAATATAGCCTATGTCCGTTTAAAGGATAGACCTGGAGCAATAGTTAAAAAAGTTTAGAAATTAAAAAATTTGTTTCGAAGGAACTTCATAACATACAAACACACACTTCCTCTTTATTAAATTTGGTATAGATATACAACAACAAAATTAGCATACCTTTTTTTGCAAGAGAAAAGTTGTACATAAATATTTTTAAAAGTTTTAGAATATAGATCAAAATTAATTTAATTATTAATTTTCATACTTTATATTCTGATTTCACTGCTTACAAATTTTAAATGATTATGTCTTTTTTATTTACAATATCCAAACGCATCTAAAGCTTTCGCTCGTATTAAACAAATGTTTTCTATAAATAGAACATTATATTGGTTAGAAAACTAAGACGAAATAAAATTATTATTGTCCCTCCACAAGAAGTATTAATTGCTAAATCGTTCATTAATAATTTATGTTACCTTATTGCGTATTAATTTTGTATTTACATACTTTTGCACACATAAACGCCACTGGCACAATTTATTTAAAACATATTTCTGTGTGTGTACGCTTGACTTATTGTGGCACACAAAAGTACACCAGTAAACAACCAAGTTAACTATGACCTAGGGCACTGGTTTAATAACGTTTTTAACCCTCTTTATCATGACCACTTTATCCCACCCACTATTATTTACATCTTGCTTATCCAGTTTTGTTTTAAACATCGCTATATTGAATGAATTTTTAAGATTTTTTAAATGTGTCCCCAATCTTTTGGGGACGTTTAACGAGGGTGTGAAGGGGATGGTGTGCATACATACGTAAAATAATGTACGTTAAGGCAATATAAATAGTGGGTGATAAAGTATGGCATCAAAATAAAAATAAAATAAAAAATGTAAAAAAAACAGTTACAGCATTAACTTAGCTTCAGCACTAAACACATAGACGACAGCAGAATATCGACTACAAATACCATTGACTACAGTAGTCGACGTATAGCCAGCTTCTTACTTATTTGGGGAACAACATCAATATCGTAAGCAGCTGATAATAAGCCTGTTTGTTGGAAAAATACCTATTTCAGTGCTGTTACTTTAAAGTATTTCACTTTTATAAAAATGAAATTACTTTTAGTTAAAATATAAGAAATTAAAAAAAATAATTTATTTGTTTTAATTACACTGCTCTGCAAAAAATAATTTTTTGTCTTCCCATTTAATAAAACTATGTGGACTATATGGATTTTGATGAGCTGAACTCAAATCCGTTGTCCGTTTTTTTTCATCAGATCGGATTTTTTTTTATGGGCGTGGCAAAATTTTCCCCCTAAATTAGTCACGTACGGAGACCTATTTCATCCTAACTCGAGAACCAGTCATCCAATAAAAAATACTGTTATAAATTTAAATTCCAAGAACTATGCAAAATACCGTTGCACTTTAGTTTCATTACCTGCTCACCTAACGAAATGTTACATATATCATATGTAAGGCTGGTTGCATTACAATATTAGGTACCTGTGGTAAATTGACAACAAAATCTACATTTTTTAACCATTTTTTCTGGTTTATGGCTTTTTTTATTTTTAAGATAAGTAGCTCTCAGAAAAAAGCTTAAAATATTGAATAATTGCTTTTTATTTTTTTTAATTTCATTTTTAAATTGAAAAATATTACGAATTTTGCACGAAAAAAAATTTTTTCTCCATTAATTTTTGAATATTTCCAAAACGATAAGAGATAGAGAAAAATTCTATTCGACTAAAATAAATATAATTTTGTTACACATATTTTGGTGTCTAATTTTTCACGGATGACTGGTTCTCGAGTTAGGATGAAATATGTCTCCGTACCTGACTAATTTAGGGGGAAAAATTTGTCACGCCCATAAAAAAAAATTCCGATCTGATGGAAAAAAACCGCCAACGTATTTGAGTTCAGCGCATCAAAATCCATATAGTCCACATAGTTTTATTAAATGGAGGATTTTTCTGCTGAGCAGTGTTATTAATGCATTTGAAATTATATTTTAACTTTATGATGTTTTTTTCTGCTGAATAAAATAAAGTATTTTAAACTCAGTTTTATTTATATCTTAAGAGCACTTAATCTGTTTATGCCTACGAAAATGCTAATTAGCTTAAGTTGGCTGTGATGGCGTCAAAATAATAATTCTTTTAAATGTGTGAATTTTAGTTTTGACAGATTGCAGTTGGTAGCCTGCTGTAGTCTATGTGTTTAATGCATTATAGTCAGTAAGAGAGTTTTTCGTGTTTTCTTTAAGGGGTAAGTGAAAGCTTTAATTTAGAGAAAATACTTTAAATAAGATTGCCAGATTGTTTATATATTTTTTTTTTGTTTTAATAAAATTTATATTCTTTTAAACAGAATTTTATTAACACAAATTATATTAAAACTTATCAAACATATTCTAAAAAACAAAAACTACTAAAAAAATATCGAATATTTAATTAAAATAAAATTATTTAACACGTGTGTTAAAAAATATTCTAATAAACAAAAAATAACGAAATAAATTAACGAACATTTAATTAAAATCAAAAAATTTATTAAAAATTCCTTTGATACAACCAACTTCTCTTATTGGTGACTCTATTACTTTAACTCTCTTTGTAATTTATTTAGTCGCAAGAGAAAAGCTTTTTCATCCTCTCAGTTTGGTTTCATATACATACAGATATATATATGTGATTACGAATAACGGAAACAAAACATAAAGCACACAAGTTAATGTTTTTATTTTCAACTATTGTTGGAGTTCATTTTTATATACATACATATTTATTTTTACTTACATATTATTGTTGTTGTAGTTGTTGGTACTCTTGTGTATTGTATTTATTATGGCATACATTTTGTTTTTGTATTTATTGTTTTCTGTTTTTTTTTTGCGATTTGCACTTTTACAGTTACTGTTTTTTTTCAAATTGTCTTACATTCATGTTTTTACTTAGTATGTACATGTTTGTAGGGTTGTTGGGGATGTTGGGGATGTTGTTAATGCTAGGGAAGGTTTTTAACCTAAAAACGGTATCAGTTACTCGGTAGACGCCAAAGTGTAATAACGGTTAAAACCTTAATTGAAATTAAACGGACAAAATTGTCTTTTAATATAATAACAAAATAAAGGATTTTTTTTTGGAAACATTGTAAAATTTAACAAAAGAGTTTCAATTAGAAATTGCCTAAAATAATATTTTGCTTTTTTTTATTCGATAATAATTAAAAAAAAAAAAACAAAATTATGGAAAGTCATGAAAATCAACAGGAAAAATCTACAACACCAACTCATCCTACAGCATTTCATGCTGCTCATGCGATTGAAAAAATAAATGTAAGTTAAGGCGCAATTTTACTAGTATCCCTAATACAAGTTTCTGTTTTTTTTTATAAATAATAAGTCGTAAATACATTGAAAAAAATGTTTTCAATTTCTAAAGAGTTTTGCCGTTGAAACTAAAAGGCTGTTGGAAGCTTTGACCAAATTGTGTGTGCTAAACACGTTTATTTGAAGACTCTTGAGACATTTGCACTTTTTACCCAAATAATAGTAGGTTAGATATAGACAAACATATTGTTTGCAAAAAAAAATTACACACACACACCACCACCACAAATACAAAGGTATTCTTAAAAGTTTCATGCACTTAAGCACGGAAATTCAAAATTAGTCATGGTTTTCAAAATTTGTATTCTATACTTGACTTGAGTACAACTTGATTATATATTGAACGATTTTAAAGTTTGTGTGCTTAAATGCATGGAAATTTACAATTTTTCATGGTTTTCAAAATCTGTTTTCTATACTTGACTTGGATACAACTGGTTTATGTGTTGAACGATTTTAAA
Organism: Phyto melanocephala; assembly: GCA_941918925.1. Classification (NCBI taxonomy): domain Eukaryota; kingdom Metazoa; phylum Arthropoda; class Insecta; order Diptera; family Rhinophoridae; genus Phyto; species Phyto melanocephala. Next base: position 37,173,722 of record OW799233.1, read on the forward strand.
TTTTTGTAAATTTGTTTCCTGCTCATTTTTGTTTGAAGTATCTAAAAGTGAGCTTTTTTGATTTTAAAAAATGTCTTTTAGGAGCTGTTTTTAACAATACTATGGTATTTTAGTTTTTTTTTTTTTTTTTTTTTTTTTTTTTTTTTTTTGACGGGGTTGGCGTTGTAGGTAAACTTTTGAGAAAAAGAAATTTAAAATTACAGACATTTTGAAAGAGGGCAAAGCTAATAAAGTTTTAATGATTTCCTGTAGAAAACAATATATTGTATATGTATATATGTATGTGTATTCACATATAACTGTATATATATTTCTTATAGTTTAAAAAGTAAACAAAAGGGTTTCCCAAAAATTTTTTAAAGTTAAAAGATTTTCAAAGTAATACGTAATAAATTTGAGTTAGAAATAAAATGTAAATGCGCAGTTTGAAGTGAACATTGTTAATGATTAAATCCTTAGCTTTTCAAATTTCAAATAATAATTTAGATCTTAACTGAAATACTTTATATACATTCATATACATACATGTACATACATACATACATAGATATATTTTCAAAATTTTTTCAGAGAAAGGAAAACCTAAAATGAATGCGCAGTTTAAAGTAAAAAAACTGAGAATCACGTTTCTTCAATTTATTATAAATTTAAATTAATATATACAAAAATAAGCCACAAAGTAAGTTTATATTTTGTTTTAGATTTTTTAAACATTTTAAAAACTTTCATCGTTAATATGCAAATTATGTGTGTGGTTTTTTTAACTTAAATTATTTTTTCGGTTTTTTAGGCTAGAGAATAAATTTGAATTATATTAAAGTAAGTGGCTGAAAAATAATAATTTTTACATATTTTTAAAATTTTAAAATATTACAAGAACCCAATAAGGTCTTTAAAAATTATAAAAAATTGCTTAGTTTATAATACACCATAACATAATGTTTAATTTATTTTTTAAATTTAAATTTTATTTTATTAAAAAATTATTAAACAACTTTTTGAAGTTAAAAAGGTAAAGTACTTTTTAAACTATTAAAGCTTATAGCAAGGTATATTAATAAGGTACTCGTATCCTATCAGCTGGTTGTTAGTTTTTTTAAATTAATTTTCGAATTTAATTTTTTTTATTATTTTGTCTACGATAAATAATTTGTAGTTTCAGTTTGTTTAAAACGTTTTAAAACATAAAAAATCGAGAATAGAAAAGAAGTTTTTTAGAAATTATCGAAATTAAAAAGAAGAAAAAAAATTTTCTAACATATGGGCATTTCCATGAATATGTCAACCACGACTGTAAAAATAAAAACTCTTGAAACTTTTTCGATACAAGTTTATTGATAGAAAAACACTAAAATTTTACTATAAGCAGGTTAGGTATTAAAAGCTTATTAAATTATTTTAAGAGAGAGTTTAATCTGATTATCTCTTTGACTTATTTTAAAGAATTGCAATCAACTATTTTTTTAGCGGCTAAATTGCAAAAATAAATTGTAATTGTAAATGTTGCTTAAAAATTAAGGTAACAACAACAATTAACAAGATCTATAAGAAAAAAAAATATAGAGTCCAATTAGCGGTTTTTTTTTTGATTTCCCTTGGATGTTTTTTTAATGTCACTTACGTAGAGCAAAAACATTATTTGTCTCCATCATTCGTATTTGAACAGTCGCCAGAACACCTAATTAAGAATTTTACTTTTTTTCTTAACATAATATACATTTTTTTACCTAAGAACACTATTAGAGAAAACCCTGTCACGAACGTTATTAAATTGAATTTATTATAAAATCATTTAAAGATTGTTTTATATTAAGTATGATGGATTTTAAATGAAAAATATTTAGTTTAGTGTAAGAAATTAAAAAAGAAAAACTACCTCCCAAGATTCGCAGATTTTTTCATATTTCCATATAAACCTCCAAATCCCTTCTGTTTTATGTCACGTACGATATATTCTTATTTTTCTGGATTTTTTAGACAACAGTTATTCGAATATAATTTTTTTTTAAATAAAGTACCCTTTGAATGGAACATAAAGATCTAATTTTGTTTCAGTTACTCTTACTTTTGCAAAAATTACTCCACTTTTTAGGAGCACAAATGTCACGTACGATGACATAGAAATGCCCATATGCAGTCATTTATATAAAAACAAAATGCATGTCTTTTTTTAATTGTTGTATTTGTTGCCTTGGCTTATTGGCACTTAACTCTACAAAAATGTAAATAAAAGAAATAATAAAAATATTATTACGGAAGAGTTTAGAACATTAAAAAACTACTTCTCTAATAAGCAAAACAAACATAATCCATATCGTCGTTACTCGAACAAATATAGTGTTTGGTACTTAGTTTTTAGAAGAGCCAAAAAAACATTTTATTTTCTCACTTTACAGTATTAAACTTACGCATACCGACTATTGTTTTTTTTTAACAAAAAGTAGATGTATAAACAATAAAGGTTCAAAATAGAGCAATAAATTCTTTTTCAAAATTGTCAAATAACCGATTAAGTCAGAGCAGCGACGATGTATATCAATTACTTTGCTTTGTTGGTCTTAACAAAAAAATAATAATCTTCATTTTAGAAGTAAAGTAATCTAATAAACTGTGAACACCAAACTACTAACAGAAAAAAATAAAACATCAAAACATCTTTTAAACGGGAGTTTGAATTGTTACTCTCTCTTTCTCTCTGTTTTAATTTTTTGTCTTTAACCATACACGTAAAGCACTCTTTTTGCAAAAACAATTTGTATAAACATGCATTGTTTTGTTTATTTTTTATTTGTGATTTGTTTATGTGTTGGTAGCAAATTTAAACGCTTATAACTCCTGAAACACTAAGCTGAAGGTATGTACATTGTTTCTTCTTTAAATACTTTATTTTTGTAAAAATCATTTGTAGAATGCGAGCGTAGAATGTGTTTCAAGGCATATTTATTCATCAGGTAGTCTTGATTCGTCAGCTGATTATTATTTTCTTCACTTGTTTTAAATTTCAGATGTCAAAGTCCATAGATAAAAAACAATTTTCTCTCTTCTCTCATTTATTTCATTTGAGCTTAGGAATTGTTTCTTGTTTTTTCACATAAACCGAAAAAAAATTGCTCGACTTTCAAACGTATAGTATTCGTGGCTTGGTGACATCAGAATTTCTTAAGATAATTTGTGCTGAAAATAAATGGATTGTTTCAGGAGCGGTGCGGCAGGTGGCGGCGTTTTGCTATAACCACCTGTCGTCCAGATCCATGCCATCCAGTTGAGACCACTAGTACTCTGTTATAATGTTTCTGTAACGATGCATTTGTTTCTCATGGATTGTATGTCTTTTTTGGAGCCCCAAACTCGACAACTTTGTGCACTAAGAAGATGCCTTTTTCTTGGTGTTTACTTCACTTTGCTCCATTGCCTATTAAACAAACTGCCGGTGCTTTCCTTGGTCTGCTGGTTTAAGCTTCAGATTAAGCTGAATTTTGTACGCATGTCTGTTGTTAAAATTCGATGTGTAGGGCATCGTGAAACCTTAAGTTGTTGGGAACGAAGCCGAATTGAATTTTTTAGGTTTTCGGTGACACTCTTGTTTACAACAGCAATATTTTAAAGAAACCGGTCGATACGTTTACGTTCAGGTGTCTTACTATCTGTAATCAACCTAGTTTCTTAAAATTTTTTGAGCAATATTCAATGTCTAACACATTAGGTGCACTTTTTTTACTGCAAATTCTTCGAAGCTTACGAACCAAATATTTGTAATAAGCTTTCACGATTTTAATACGCTGTTTTTTCGTTAAACGTTCCGTTTTTAATAATCAGAATAAACATATGTGACAGCTGCCACATTTCAGAGCTGCCACTTGCAAACAAAAAACTGCACTAAATTTTTAAAGTGCTTTCTAACTGAGAAAAAAAGAAACGCTTTTTTAAGTTTCAAACAATAATTTTCTTTTTAAAATTTCTTTAAACTGTCAAAAAGTTCTAAAGTTTTTTTCTTCTTTTATTTTATTTTATTTTATTTTATTCAAACATTAGCATATTTATTGATATATTTTTATACTTAACAAGCATTAAATTTATTTAAGCAAACTTTAAAATTTGCACTTTATGAAAATATTTCTTTTAAGTTTTTCCTGACACCTCCAAGACAACTTTTCTGTTTCCTTAATGCATGTCTTATTAAACTTTTCATGTGAAATTACACTTGTCTAGCTTCAAAAAAAAAAATTAAGTTTTAAACTTAAAATTTCTTTCTCCCCCTTACTGGTGCGGTTACAACCTAGAAATAAATTAAGTTTTTTCCCCATTTTGTTTACCAAACTTGGCATCAGCATTCAAACAAGCAAACATACAAGCAGTTTCCACTAGAATAAAAATAAAAGTTTTAAGATTTAAAATGAAAGCTACTTAAACAGCTGGAATGTTACAAAAAAAAATAAGGGACATTTTTGTGTTGTTGTTTAGCAAAGTTTTCCTGAAATCTTTAAATCTTCTATGAAAATTTAACTTTGCTTATTCTTAATTCTTTATTCCTTATTTAATTATAATTCAAGATAAACAAACGTGACTCTTTAGCATTAATTAAATAGAACAAAACAAAAGTTCAACAAACTGTAAGAGTAAACAATAATAATACTATTTAACCACTTATCTTTATGAGTGTTAACATAACATTAATTCATGTGTTTTTAGTTTATGTGTTTTCATTCATTAAAGCCTACTCAGCCTATCTGCTTTCTTTGAAAATATTTTTTTAAATGTTTGCCCATAACAATCTCAAATAACAGGGAAATAAACTTAAAAAATAAATGGATATTAATTAATTTATTTATTTGTTAATGTCATTTAATAAAATTTACGACAGTGAATGTCACTCAAAGAAGAAAACAAATTTTAATTTTCTATATTTAGCCATAAAGTGCTTTAGACCAAGGTGTTGTCATAACCTTTAGGTTTCCGCCATTTGTGCGATAACATAGCAAAGAGATCAGATAGATGACGGATTAAGTGCTTGGTGCGTTTTTTTACAATTTTAGGCCTATATGCTGGACGAATGGTCATAATTAAGTTTTTCTAAAAGAGCACGTTATTCAGCCTTAAAATCTTTCCCTTTCTGGCAACCGATAACGACTTTAATCCAACTAAAATAAGTTTTAAATTAAAATATTTTAGCAAAAATTTATAACAGCACTTAGCCTCATACAAGACTTTTCTTTCTTTACGTAAAATTTACAAATTACAAAAATTAAATTTTATTTAAAAACTAGCTCATACCCGGTGTGCTTCGCCACCCCAAATTTTAGTATTTAATTCATGTGGCAGGTGCCACGCGCACTATTGTTAATGCACCCATTTTTTCCATAAATGTTTATTTGAATATCAAAGTTGCTTTTGCAAAATTTTAGTACTCTAATCGATATCGTTTTCCAGATATACGAATTTTAGTATTTAATTCATGTGGACACTCCTACTATTGCAAGTACGCCCATTTTTTACCCAAATTTTCGTGTAGATGTCAAAGATTACCGTACTTAATTTGAAGACTGTAGCTGCATTAACTTTCGTGATATATAATGTTTAATACTTATTCTTTAATATGGCGTGGTTCCCCGCCCACTTACAATTTCAAACCAAAGTATAGCCTATAGTTCCTTCCAGATATACAGAAAGATTCTGTGAAAATTTCAAGGAAATCGGTCCAGCCGTTTAACCGTCTATAAAGCACAAACAAACATACAAACATTTAAACATACAAACATACAAACACACATTGATTTTTATATATATAGATAAAAATTGCTTTTAATTTACAATACAAATTATTTTTGTTGTCAAAAATTGACAAAGACGAATTTCAATTCGCCTTGATATTGACAATTATGTACAAAAACACACTAACAAAATGCCTGTTGTTTTTTTATTGTGTTTGTTGTAGTCATGCAGTCACCTTATGGATTCGCCTTGCTTTAGACTTTTCTCAATTTCAGCAAACAACTACAAGCAAAGAAAGTTTACAATTACAATTTATTCATCGGTTATGAGGGCTAGGGAGATTTTATTTGTTGGCAAACAAGCAAAAAAAAATTATAGTATTTGATTATTTTAAGATCTTCTACGTGTTTAATTAAATTTCCCAAAAATCTGCTAGTAAACATGTATACCAAAAATAAGCGTGTATAAACTTCTATTAAGTTTTCTTTTGAATTAACAAAAATTACAAAAAAAAAAAAAACATAAACCCTTAAAAAGTTACTGTACAGATTTTTAAGCAGTAATCCTGTTTACACCAAAAAATATAAAAATACGTTTTATTTAAACAGCGGGTAAGTGTTAAATATTTCAGCAGGATATAATAAAATATTCTAAGTAATAACGCCATTAATAACAGAGAGGTAGTAAAGAGCTTTAAATACAGCAGAAATGCTATTGAACCATATTCTTTCAGATTTTTAAAAACTTCTATTTCAAACATATTAACCTTATTAGTATACAATAATATTTTATTAAAATGTATCATAAAAAAAAAATATTATTATAATCTTTAATTGAAAATTTGTCGAAAGTTTCTTCTTATCGCTTAAGAATTTATAGCATTGTATAAAAAAACAAGTAAGAGCGCTATATTCGGCTGTGCCGAATCTTATATACCCTTCACAACGTGTAGTCATGCAATAACAGTAGTTTGTATCACCAATCATCCCATATGAAATACGTACATACATATATAAAAACATCCCATTGTAAAATTATAAATTCACGTATGTATGTTAAAAAAACGAAAAATAAAAAAAAATTTAAAAAAAAAATAAAAAAAAAATTAAAAAAAAAATTAAAAAAAAAATAATTAAAATATATATAATAAATATAAAACAAAAAAAAAATTAAAAAAAAAATAGAAAAAAAATAATAAAAATATAAATAATATATTAAATAAAAAATAATAAAAAAAAAAAAATAAAAAAAAAAATTTTTTGGCTCAGCTGGGATTTGATGCCACGTTTTCTCTAACCAGTATAGACGTTTGTATGTATGTATGTTGTTGTTGTAATGTTGTTTTTGTGAAAAAAATCGAGGTGGTCGTGGGTTTTTGCTCATATCTCAGTTGTTTATGTACCGATGTGTCTGATTTTCAATACCGATCTACTCCCGAATATTTCTGATATTTTAATACCTCACCCGGGTCCAAGCAATGTCGGGGGGCTTCAAAAAGTTGATTTCAACATACACATGGACAGACTGACAGAGCTTAATCGACTCCCCTATTCATAAGCTTTCAGAAAATATATACTTTATGGGGTTTATTTTTTTTTTGTTTTATATATGTATGTATTATATATATAATAATTTTTTTTTTAATTTTTTTTTAAATTTATTTTTTATTTTTTTTTTTTTGTTTTTTTTAACATACATACGTGAATTTATAATTTTACAATGGGATGTTTTTATATATGTATGTTTTTATATGTATGTACGTATATAAGGTATATAAGATTCGGCACGGCCGAATATAGCGCTCTTACTTGTTCACTGTGTGAAGGGTATAATTAAACTACTATACAAAAATGTTTGCAATAAAAACACTGGTTTACAGCCAAAAAATACCAAGAACGCCACATGCCTAGATAAGTTAATTGGGACCTCCTGAACACGAAAAACGTTGTAATTTTTTTTTTCTAAGTACCGTTTTTTAGATAACGGTACTTTTGTGTTTTTCGGTGTATGGTCTCACTCAAACCCTTGTGGAGCCCAACCGAAAAGTCTGATCGAGATAAGTGGCATATCGTTAGAAAGGTAATTGAATGCCTTTTCCGTCGATATGCTGAAAATTTCTATCTGATAAGAAATGGCTGAGTTATGGCACCTCAAAGTTCAAAATTTGCCTATTTTTTACGTTTTTTTCAAAATTTTTCATTTTTACTTCGTTTTTTTTCTACGTTATAGTAAAGATCTGGAATGTTTTATTTTTTTACCAAATAGCTTATTTAATTATAAACATTTTAAGCGTAATTTGAAAAAAATCGGATAAAAAATAAAGTTTTTATTAAGGAACGACAATATTTTCATCTTCATTGCTTCATTTGCCTATTTTTTACGTTTTTTTTCAAAATTGAAAGCATATTGACGGAAAAGGCATTCAATTACCTTTCCAACGATACGCCATTTATCTCGATCAGACTTTTCGGTTGGGCTCCACAAGGGTTTGAGTGGGACCATATACCAAAAAACACAAAAGTACCGTTATCTAAAAAACGGTACTTAGAAAAAAAATTACAGCGTTTTTCGTGTTCAGGAGGTCCCAATTAACTTATCTAGGCATGTGGCGTTCTTGGTATTTTTCCAAATTAAAAATTTGTAAAGCAGTGTAATACATCTTTACTAAGTTCTAATTCCTCATGGCGTATGACTAACAATATACAAATCATTTAACAAATATAACGCATACGCATATGGCTCATAGTATATAAGGTTTTCGTATTAACTCACACATTCAAACACAGCCACCCACCGACATAACAGACATTTAAATGATGATGCATCATTATCCCGTTAAGCCGTCAGGCCATCATTAATTTATAATAAAATTGTGCAAAAGACGTGGACACAACAAAGGCTCTCAATTTAATTAAGCACACACACACACACCAAAGTACAGCCAACAACTACAAATTTCCGCATAATTGAGAGCGAATTAAATGTGTATCAATGACAGACAAATGAAAGTTCTTAGCAAAAAAAAGAAAGAAACATTTTTAATTAAATAATTTAAATTTAATTTTTACTTTATCGAACTTTTCTGTTTAAACTAATATTTGAATAAATAATTTAAAGCAGCCTAAAGTATGTAGTTTTTTTTCAGATTTTGAAATAAACAAAATTAACTTGCAATATGCGCACCCTTTCTCATAGATAAGAAACTTAATATTATAGTTTTTATTTTGGTATAGTATTATACTTGTCATTCTTTTAAATGACACTTTATCTTTATTAATACACTCAACCCAAAAATATATTTATGAAACAAAAAAAAAAACGGCAACGAGTAACAAAAAATGCACAACGCTTACGAAACAACAACTAACTACTTTAACACACTAATGTAAGAAAAAATCTAGATTTTGTAAACAAGAAAAGGAATGAGCACAGCTTTCACATTAACTAATACACACAAGTATTTCATATACACACCCCTTTATGGAAGCATTATCATCGCAGAGTTTCTTGCTAATTGTTGTTATTGTTTACTGTGTACTGACGCCACTTTCTCTCTCCCACTCTTAGCGATTTTCATTTTACATACTTTTTTGGCAGAGATGGAAAAGTTACTAGTGTTTAAATTGTGTTCATAATTAAAAAATAATTTTTATGTACTTAGTAAATAACTATTAATATAACTTGTAAGAAAGACTAGTGTCAATAAGGTTTCGTATTCCGATATTAGTCACGTTTAGCACTCTTTGTCTTATTTAACTTATTTAATAAGAGCTTATTTTTTAACTGCATTAATAAAGAACGCATGTCTGCGGGCGAAATTTTTGTGCAAAAAAAAAAAAATAATTAAACAAAATTCGACAATTTAGTGGCGAGTGTAAAAAATGTTTACTTTGAGAGGGTACTTAAATATTTGAACATTTACATAAAGACTGTTTTACTCATATTCATAAAATCCTACGAATATAATAAATCTGAATGTTTGTTACTCAATCACACAGAAACGGCTTAGCGGCACTAAATAAAATTAAGCACAAAAAAATTAAATCATCAACTACCCAGACAAAGTCGCGGCTCACGCTAGTTTCAAATAAGTTAAAATAAATTTAATGATTTTGAAATTTAAATGTGATACTGGGCAATATATTTGGGTCGATTAGATATTGCAACCGAACTTCAAATGCATTGCCATATTGCAAATGACAACTTACAACCCACATTTCTCAGTTTATTTAAAAAAAATAAAATTACGATGGTTGGCAACGCAACTAATATTTAGTTGCAATCTATAATCGGCCTAATAATTTCACTTGCCTATTAAATTAGGTTTTTTAAACAAATTAACTTGGGTGCCCCGGTGGACTAGTCAGTAGTATGCTGGTCTGCTAGTTTGGGGGTTAAAGGTTCGATTCCCGCCAGAGACTCTGGTGTTGTCTGCTTCTCTTCTCTCTTTTATATTCTATTCTTACTTTTCTATTTAGGTATCACAATGGTATCAATAACCTAAGTGAGCTGCACAACAGCTGCCTGTTCTACCTAACCTAACCTAAACAAATTAACTTCCTGTAAATTTGCATTTTTCAATTGCAATTTGAATTATAAGTTGAAAAAATCAAATACATTTGTATATTCTGTTTTTTTTTAATACCAAGTGCTAAAGATCTTTAAAAGACACTATTCAAATCAGGGCTCGTAAGGGTTTGTGGGAGGGCGTTATGGGATTTTTAAGGGGTTGGCTATGCTAGATAATGAAATTATAAACTAACTTACAGTGGACTAGCACTTGGTTTGTTGTAAAGAAAGTATAATAAGGCCACCATTGGGCCACTATTTTTAATAGATCAAAGCGTGGATCAAGGCATATTCATACAGGTATATGCAACGGCGAACAAAGCAACTTTTTAAGGGTGTTTTCTGTCAAGGCCAATTCGTATATCAGGGATGGAAAAGTTGTTATGTTAGGTTTAATTTAATAAAATTTAAATAAAAAAGGAATATATATTTGTGAAAATATTATAAATTATGCAGAAGCAACAAATATACATACATTTGATAAATTTCTTATAAAAAAAATACATTTAAGTTAATTGTTTAATACCAAAGCCAAATCATATTTTCCTTCCATGCATTAATTAATAAAATCAAGGCAAATTCAACCAATTTTGACAAAAAGTTTCCCCATCAGCTGGGCTGTAATTTCACCTGTATGAATTTGCCTTGGCGTGGATGTTAGACAGACTGATAGAGAGTTAAATAACAGAAGGAACTGCATAGTTTTATTGACTTTATAATCAAAGGTTAACACAGCAAATTCTAAGGAATTTCTGCACCTAAATAGAGACAAGCGAAGTTTTTAGAGAAAGTTTAAGTTTCGTTTTTTAAATCCTTTGAATCTGCAATTTTTTTTTAATTTAAAAAAAGCTTAGTTTGGAATATTGTTAATCAATCAAATCGTTTAATCAAGAAAATTTTTATGAATATAAAACTTTTGTATGTTTATAGACTCTTTAAAAAATTAAACAAATTTAAAGGTGATATATTCCAAATGTAGTAATACAATTCATTAAATCAAATTCTATTATTTATTTATTTCTATTTATTATTGTTGTTATGATTTTCTTTAATTACAATCTAGCAAAAATACACTAAGTACACAATTTTTGGCAAATTTCCATCTCTGCTTATTGTTTCCTTTTGTATGTGTTTTATTTATGTATGCGTTCACTTTCATTTTATTACAACACATTGTTCTTCTATACTGTTTACAATTATTTTAAACCCATAATATGTCTGATGCTGTATCCTTCTTTGCTCTGCTCTACTCTGTCGTGTTTCAACAAAAACAAAGTTCATGTAAAGGACATTGTTCCATAAAAAAATCTTAAAATAATGAGAAATATATATGTATGTATTGTATATGTATGTAATAATATAAAACTAATGATATTTAGAAAGAAATGTGATGTAATAAAAAGTAATAGTTAATATGTATGTCTATACGAAGGCAGTGTACAAAGTTAGCTAAAATTTATTTTTTTGTTACCATATTCTAGCAACATGTTTCGTTTTCATAACAATTATATTCATTTAATTTTTTGAGAGCTCTTTTTGGTTTTCTTAAGTTTATTTTTATTTAAGCTAATCCTTGCATTAGTACTAAAGTAATGCCTACAATATGAATTAAAGTAAAATTATTATTTATGTTAAAAAAAACAATCACATTTTCTTGTAACAGATAATATTTATTAGTTAACTTAATTTTTAAGCTATCGTATTGAAGAAAAAATTTATTTCGGAATTTTTATTAAATAACTAGCTTATACCCGGTGTGCTTTACTACCCCAAATTTTAGTATTTAATTCATATGGCAGGTGCCACGCCCACTATTGTTAATGTACCCATTTTTTCCATAAATGTTTATTTGAATATCAAAGTTGCTTTTGCAGAATTTTAGTACTCTAATCAATATCGTTTTCCAGATATACGAATTTTAGTATTTAATTCATATGGTAAGTGCCACGCCCACTATTGATAATGCACCCATTTCTTGCCTAAATGTTCATTTGGCTGTCGAAGTTGCTCTTGCAAAATTTTACTACTCTAATCGATATCGTTTTCCAAATATACGAATTTTAGTATTTAATTCATACGGCCACGCCTACTATTGCAAGTACGCCCATTTTTTACCCAAATGTTCGTGTGGATGTCAAAGTTTACTATACTTAATTTTAAGACTCTAGCTGCATTAACTTTCGTGATATATAATATTTAATACTTATTCTAAAATAGGGCGTAACAAAGTATAGCCTATAGTTCCTTCCAGACATACAGAAAAATTCTGTGAAAATTTCAAGGAAATCGGTCCAGCCGTTTAACCGTCTATAAAGCACAAACAAACATACAAACATATAAACATACAAACATACAAACACACATTGATTTTTATATATATAGATTATGTTTTAAAAACCCAAAAAAAAAATTTTTTTTTAAATTTTAAGTTTTAGGCTATAAGTTCAATGCGATAACGACAAGAATATCCAGGAAAAAATAGTCATCCGATACTAGCTGAGTGGAATGCATTTTCGAAACCAGCTACGGTTTCATCATCGGCACTCTTTTGATCAGAACTACAGGTGTTGTGTGTAAATATCAACTATTTAACTCAGTATTGTATTGAAAATTTAAACATAGAATTATTTGTTCTAATTGATTTCCTGTTATTTCAAATACATATCATTGAGTTAGTACGAAATTAACCAACATCTGTTTTTCCTGTATTCTTTTTTGCACGTCATTACCACAATTTTAATGTTTGCCTTTAGCGTAAGATGTCGCTAAAGCAGTTTTTGCAATTATGCAGTTGCATTTTATATACAAACTAGCCAAACCCGGCGCGCGTTGCTACGCCGCTTAATGAATCGAAATGGATTCTAAATTTCAATTGAATATCAAGTGCAAAAACCTAAAAATTATATTTTTTTTATGGGCGTGGCATTGCCCACTTTTCTAATCACAAAATTGTAAAGTCATAACAGTTCAATATGTGTGCAAAGATTCAGAATAATCGGTCCAGTGCAAGTACCTCAAAATGGTACCTTTTTTTATGGGCGTGGCACTGCCCACTTTTCTAATCACGAAATTATTTAGACATGACAGCTCAATATGTGTGCAAAGTTTCAGAAAAATCGGTCTGGTGCAAGTACCTCAAAATTATAACTTTTTTTGATGGGCGTGGCCCTGCCCACTTTTCTAATCACGAAATTATATGGTTACGACAGCTTAGTATGTGTACAAAGTTTCAGAAAAATCAGTCCAGTGCAAGTACCTCAAAATTAAAACTTTTTTAGGGACGTGGCCCCGCCCACTTTTCTTATCACGAAATTATTTAGTCATGGCAGCTCGATATGTGTGCAAAGTTTCAGAAAAATCGGTCAAGTGCAAGTAGCTAAAACTGATAACTAATTTTTATGGGCGTAGCCCACTTTTTTCCACCCATAAACACTCCCTGGTATGTGTCCAACAACTTGCCAAAGTTTGAGTCCGATCGGGTTTACAGTTTTGGAGTCTATAGCTAACACACACACACACACAGAGTTTCACTTTTATATATATAGATTGAAAAAGTTCATAAAATTAAAATACAAAAAAAAAATTATTAGATTATATATTTTAAATAAAATTCAGCATCTTTTATTTTCTATCATAAAATTATTTAATTTTACCTCAATAGAACTAAAATATTATTAAATTTAATAGTATTTTTTCCAAATTAAAATTCGTTTTCAAATGTAAAAAAATATATTTTCTTTACCTCATGACATTGAGTACAAAACTTAATTCCCTTGTTATTTAAATTTTACTTAACATTAGTTTACAATATTAATGCACACATTATTTTTATTAACCTGAAAAAAATTATTACGACAAAAATGTTTGTTGCTACTTATTCATATTCATACAGGTATAGGCAACGGCGAATTGAAACAACAAGGCAACTTTATAAGGGTGCATGCATGGTGTAATTACATAAGGTGATAGCGTAAAGGAGAGCGATTTTTTTATGTATGAAGTTTGACAATTTTCGGAGTTGAAATCATTTTTTTAATATGTGGTTTGACATACTCCAGAACACAAAAAAATTGTCAGCTGGGCTAGCACCGCCACTTTGTATAAGTGTACCCTGGGTGCATCCAATTCATATATCAAGCATGGAAGATTTATTATAATATGTTTAGTTTAATACAATTTTATTAAAAAAATTATATATATTTGTGAAACACATTATCAATTCTGCAAAAGCAACACATACTTATACATAAATTTGGTGCATTTATTATCAAAAAAGTACACTCAAGTTAATTGTTGAATATATAAACCAAAATCCAATTTTCCATCCCTGTTTTAATAAATGAAATTAAAGCGAATTTAACAAATCTTGAAAAAAATGCTTCCCCATCAGCTGGGCTCAAGGCGAATTCATACAGGTGAAATTATCAGCCCAGCTGATTGTGAAACATTTTGTCAAAATTGGTTGAATTCGCTTTGATTTCATTTATTAATGCAGGGATAGGATATGTGATTTTGGTTTCGGTATTAAACAATTAACTTGAGTGTACTTTTTTGACAATAAATGTGCTTAATTTATGTATATTTTTTGCTTTTGCGTCATTAATAATGTGTTTAAAAAATTTATATTCTGTTTTTAATCAAATTTTATTATATTTAATATGTAAAAACAACTTTTTCATCCCGAATCGGCCTTGACATAAAACATCCCATGAAAAGTTGCTTTGTTGTATCAATTCGCCGTTGCATATACCTTATGGATATGCCTTGGCTGGGCTGATAATTTTACCTGTATTAATTCGCTGTGGCTTGTAGCTTTTTTGCAAGAAATGTTATTAGTATAAATATTTATTATTTATTATTAAATTTTAAAATCAACATGATTTCTAAGGCCCGTCTTTTCTTAGTCAATTTGAATACATATGTATAATACAGAGCTCCAATGCGTATAAATAACTTTTTTTTTAATTGACTCTTTTATTTATTTCTTTAAATTTCGTTACTGAATCTGATATTTTGACCCCTGAGAGCGAAATTATCGTATGTTACAGAAACAAAATTTTACAGGAGAGCGTTTTGATTGCTACATACTATAGACTGTACACAGTGTTATCTCCATAACTAAAACAGTTATCGCTATAGTATTTTATCAGCAGATGGATTAATGGATGTAGAACCAATTTGCATAAAAAAAGTCGATTTCTAAAAAAACGTAACATACGATAATTCCTCGCACAGGCCTCGATTTACTTTTGTCTTAAAATTAACTTAATGGATTATCGAAAAGCAGCAATTAAAAATTTTTATTCTTATGTACATATGTCACTTGCAAAGGCACCGTCATTTCGTTGCGAGTCGATATATTTTTGTAAGCACAACAACAATACACGATTTCCGCTACAATATTATTACAAACTATCTTTCTATAAACAACAAAAACAAAAATAAATGGCGAATTACAATAGTAAAAAAACAACAACAAACGACAGGCAAAAAACTTTTAATAAAAAATCACACATACATACATATCTATATACAACTTCCCAAAGGAAGTACAAGTTTTGTTCTTCAAAAAAATGGTCTGCTGTAAAAAACAAAACTAAAAGGCATTTTTCATATGTCACTCATGAAAAGTACTAAAAAATTAAAATTATCATAAATGTAATGAAAAATAAAAAAACTGTTTTGTTTTCTTATTTAACAAGTTTGTTAAACAACGAAAAAAACAAACCATCTCATACATGAAAGAGTAAAAGCAAAATTTTTTCTTGCATGTGTGACAGCAGTAAAATAAAACTACCTACACAGCACATTTATGACTGAGCATTTCGATACTCTGCTACATACACATGTATGTGTGTATATATGTATTTAACTGGCTTATATTTTTGTATTATAACACAAGACGAAAATCCATGAAGTTTGGCGCCAAATTGTTGTTATTTGTTGATTATTTTGTTGAGTGTTGATAATAACAAGTGGTCGTCTAATCATCGAAATTGGACTGTAATTCTTTTAATAATTGTTTTTTTTTTTAATTTGTTTGGGTTTTGCGTATATCAAGCCCTAACAGTGAAAATAACATAACTGACATATTTTTCCAAATAACAGCACCTTGTCTGTTAAAATATTGAATCAAAAAGCAATATTATTAAACATAAATTTTAACGTAAACGACACTCACATTTATGTGTGACTGTAAAACTAACGTAACATTAAGATTGCAAGTTTTGCTGAAGAATTAGCAAAATAAACATATTAATTAATTATAAAGATTAAATAATATTTACATGTCGTCGTTACTCTAGCAAACATAGTTATGTTCTTCACTGAGTTTTCAGGAGAGCAAAAACCGCATTCTATTTTCTTACTTTACAGTATTAAACTTACGCATAATAGTCAGTATTTATTTTCAAGCCTATCAAGATACCCTTAAATGGTTTGGTGAATAAACGTACGACTAATAATGGTTTAAAATAGAGTAATAAACTTTTTTTGGAAAATTGTCACATAACCGATTTCGTCATAACAGCGACAATATGTAAAAGTTGTATTAAAGTTGTTTTAATCTTTTCTCTTATGCCTTTGTTCTTTGTTTGCTTACATGCATGTTTACTTACATAAATATAATGACAAATTAAACGTGATAAAAAAAACTTATGGTCATGATGTTCTCACTGGAAAAAGAAACAAATTAACGAGATAATTTCTAAATTAAGGGCCGAATTCATAAAAAATATTTTAGGTTTATTAAAGGCTTATTTGACAGATGTTGTAGAGAAATTTGTCAAATAAGCCTTTAATAAACCTAAAATATTTTTTATGAATACGGCCCTTACTATATAAAACTTTTACAAACTTACTGTCAATAATACACCTCTAATATTTTTATTTAATTATTTTCCAATTGTTCTTAAGGAATTCCGAAAAAAAATAAAACATTCCCACGATTGGTTTGACATGTAAAACGGAGTTTGATCGCAGTGTGCCGAAAAATTTCGACTTTAAAATTTAATTTTTTTTTTTTAGAGAATAACTTTTAAACCCATATTTCAAGGCATATTCTTTCATCAGGTAGTCTTCATTCGTCAGCTGATTATTTTTTTTCTTCACTTATTTTAAATTTCACCTGCCAAAGTCCATAGATAAAAAACAATTTTCTCTCTTCTCTCATTTATGTATTTCAAATGCCCAACTTCATATAAAAAAAATATAAAGAAAAAAATTATCTCCGAACTGCGGTTGCCTGAGGAATTAAAATGCCTTGTCCAAATTTATGCAAAATATTGATGCGGTTATATTAAAATAAGTGTTGAAAATGACTTAAGCCGAAATGATGTCAAAAGCCACATGCACATGTTGATCTGTCTAATGGCACTTGGCTACATTTTTTAAAATAGTCGTAATGGCAGCATGCTGTAAGATAAAAATGAAACACATATGGCCGTAGCGGGTACATTTATGCTTTATGATGACGTCAAAATTACGTGAAATTACGTCAAAATTACCTCTTAAAAATATAGACGACTAATAAAAATTGTTGCACAAACTCATTGGCAGGCTAGATTAAAACTTTCTAAAAAAAATTCTGAATAAATTGGAACAAAAGTTAAACAAGTTACTGTTTGAAAAAATGTTTATTTATAAATCATTTAAATTAGTCTTATCATAACAGCTGATCGAAAATATGCTGGATTCGCCTTGATTTTTTTATGCAGAAATACAAATTTTTTTATTTGTTGTTTTGATATGTTTTTTTTTATCATAGGTTTCACAAATATATATCCATTTTTTAATCAAAGTTTCAGAAAAATCGGTGCAGTGCAAGTACCTCAAAATTATAACTTTTTGTTATGGGCATGGTCCCGCCCACTTTTCTAATCACGAAATTATATAGTCATGATAGCTCCATATGTGTGCAAACTTTAAAAAAAATCGGTCAAGTGCATGTAGCTAAAAATTTTTATGGGCGTGGCCCTGCCCAATTTTCTAATCACGAAATTATATAGTCATGACAGCTCAATATATGTGCAAAGTTTCAGAAATATCGGTGCAGTGCAAGTACCTCAAAATTATAACTTTTCGTTATGGCCGTGGCACTGCCTACTTTTTTAATTACGAAACTATATAGTCATGACAGCTCAATATGTGTGCAAAGTTTCAGAAAAATCGTTCAAGTGCAAGTAGCTTAAAATGATAACTAATTTTTTATGGGCGTGGCCCGCCCACTTTTTACCACCCATAAACACTCCCTGGAGTGTGTAAAACAACTTGGCAATGTTTGAGTCCGATCGGGTTTACAGTTTTGGAGTCTATAGCTAACACACACACACACACACAGAGTTTAACTTTTATATATATAGAAGATGTAAATTAACTAAGATTCGCAACACAATTTAATTTTTAAATTTGCCTGAGGGACTTAGCACACAACGACACAATGCCATATGATATACAGCTCGTGATATTAGTTTGTTAAAAAAAAATAACAAACTTTTATGTTCAAAAATTTGATCACCACATTTGTGTGATTTTACGTCGTTATATTATTTTCTCTGAGGATATATTTACTAAGTCGCAATTTTATGTGGATAAATCAAAAGTAATTAGGCACTTAGAAGCCAACATTTGACGCATTATTGCCGAAATACAGCCTGATTTAATGCGTAAGTGTGTGAAAATTGTACCTCCAGATTATATTATTTACGCCTACGCTACTACTGCCACGTTTATGGCATAAAATTGTATTTGTTAAACTAAACCAATTTGATTTTTCCGTTTTATTTTAATTTAAATTTTGTTCGCCTTAACAAAAACACAATGTTTGTATGTAGAAGTAAACAATGTCAGCGTTTCATTTTAATATCCTAAAGGCATAGTTGCCAGGTCTGCTTACTCGATCACATAAAGAGCCGTTAAAATATTTTTAAACACTTTAAGGTAGTGGAAAATTCCTAAGTTTATCAAATAAGATTACTTTACCTGCAAGTAATTTAATTTATGGTCCAATTACACATACATTTATGCACAATATTTAAAGTACGTGTTTTAATAAATATTTCATTATTTCTTTTTACCAAAAATTCCTTACACTTTTATGTAATAAAGTTGGGCTTACCATGTTATCATTATTTATAGCCACTTACAAAAATGTCTGCTACAAAGCATCTGACGAACATGTTTTGTAGTTAATAAAATGAAAGCCAAATACTCCCTCTAAAAAGGTTGTTAATTTTTTTCCTAAAATATTGTTTGTTCTTCTTCGACAATAAAATGAAAAGCATTTTATTATGGCTAAAAATCCAGAAATAATTCAAAAAACTGCTTTATTTTTGTTGTAAATAAATCCGTATTTGCTTAATGTACGCATGTATCTATGTATGTATGTATGCATGTGTGTGTACATACAAAAACAACAAATGTATTTATTTTATTGTATTTCTTATTTCTTTATTTTGTATGTATGTATAAATGTGTATACATATTTTATATTTGCTAATACTTGAACATACTGAAATTTATTGTATTTTTTGTTTTGATACTTTAATGGTTATTAAATAATAAGTGTATTCACGAGAATTTACAGTACAGCAAGTGATGCAAGTTTTTTGTTTTGGTTTTTCCTTATACATATATTAAAATAAAGCCACACCTAAATGAAAAAAAAAAAACAAAATAATTGTACAAATATTTTTAACACACGCTTTCTTTGAATTTTAAAACAAAATTAATTTTTTCATCAATTTTTTTCTATGAAGGCACATGTTGTATATACATATGTAAATATGCAAAAACAATGTATCGTAAACATTTCCTATAATCTGACGTATTTTTTCGTTTCAAAATCAATTTAAAATGAATCAATCAAAATAAATTTTATAAAAATACGGAAAAAAAATTTTATTTTAACATTTTGTTTGACAGAATAAGAATGGACCCCCAGCACTAAATATTTTTTTACTAAATTAATGTACAAGTTCACAAAATTAATATCCAAGCTTGTATATACAGAAAATTAACACTTTGTTTTAATGTGCAGTTGTAGTTATTTAAATCTTTACAAATAGATAATTCATCAAAATCTTCTTTAAAATATTCTGTTAAATTATTTTCCATAATTCAAGAACTAATGTATTTTGTTGTTGTTTAATATTTTTTCTAAACTTTTTATAAACCAAAAAAAAAAAAAATATATCGAAAAATTTTTAATTTTATTTGATTTATAAAATATTCCCAAAATCGGAAAATTTTGGTACATTTTCTAATAAAAAAAAGTTGCTAAAAATTTTTCAACTTTCCTTAAAAAATAATTTCAAATTCCTTTTGAGGTTCACATAACGTTTACTGTTATTTTAGAAAGGTACAGATGTATGTACATTAGGGGTACAGCCGAAATAAGGCCCTATCACCACGCTGTAGCCGATGTTGTGCTGAAACCGAAAAATGTTTCCTCAGGTCATTTCGGAACAAAAACGTTCCGCGTCGAAGCCGATTTCTGAAAGCCCTTTAAGATTTTTGTTTATTTTTTAAAAATTTTTTATTTTTTAAAAAATTTTGTATTTTATAATTATTTAACTACTCACATTTCTTAATGTAATTATATGATTATAATCAAAATTACAATCTAAAAACTATTTTTTTTAAGTGAAATTACTTAATTTTTTAGAACTTACTGATCCCAAACTTAAATGCATTTGACGCGGAACCTTTTTTAACGATATCGAAAATCTAAAGATTTGCTTTTTTTGCACTCCATGGTATGGATAGGGCCATTTTGATATTTTCAAAAATTGTATCCCTAATTTACATATAATATATAAGTATGTATTTATGTATGAACTCATGTATGCTAATTTATTATTTACATACAAGTAGCTGGACCCGGTCCGCGTAGCTGGAATGCCTCTCGAAGAAAATCAAAATCAGTGTTTTTAGTAATTTATAATAGAAAAAATGTTTTATTCATGCTTGAGTTACGGTGTAAAAACACAAAAAAACTAAATATTGCGCCATCTGTCGGACAAACTACACAGATACATCATGGCCCATAGAGCATGCATATACAATTTGGTCAAAATTGGTCCAGTAGTTTTTGAGCTTATCGATCACGAACATACACATAATTTTTATATATCTATATATATAAAAGTGAAACTCTGTGTGTGTATGTGTGTGTGTGTGTGTGTGTGTTAGCTATAGACTCCGAAACTGTAAAACCGATCGGAGTCAAACTTTGGCAAGTTGTTGTACACATACCAGGGAGTGTTTATGGGTGGAAAAAAGTGGGCGGGGCCACGCGCATAAAAATTAGTTATCAGTTTTAGCTACTTGCACTTGACCGATTTTTCTGAAACTTTGCACACATATCGAGCTGTCATGACTAAATAATTTCGTTATAAGAAAAGTGGGCGGGGCCACGCCCCTAAAAAAGTTTTAATATTGAGGTACTTGCACTGGACCGATTTTTCTGAAACTTTGCACACATATTGAGCTGTCATGACTTTATTATTTCGTGATTAAAAAAGTGGGCAGGGCCACGCCCATAAAAACAATTATAATTTTGAGGTACTTGCACTGGTCCGATTCTTCTGAAATTTTGCACACATATTGAGCTGTTATGACTTTACAATTTCGTGATTAGAAAAGAGGGCAATGCCACGCCCATAAAAAATTATAATTTTTAGGTTTTTGAACTTGATATTCAATAAAAATTCAGAATGCATTTCGATTCATTAAGGGGCGTAGCAACGCGCGCCGGGTTTGGCTAGTGTATATATAGAGAAGAGATAGAGATATGTATGTCATGTTTTAAATATGTGTGTATGCATTAAATTACCAAACTTGCACTTTTTCCTGTTGGTACATGCATTTTAAAAAGAATCTCCTTATTCTCAGTTGACGATCGAATATAACCTCACTTTTTATTTAGTCAAGCAATTTTTTTTAAATACAAGTACCCCCTGTAATGTTGCTACTTAGTTGACAAACCCTTTTTAAACGGCGAATCAATTAATTAACTCCTAACTTGTATTAATAAACCAGATGTTGTTTAACAAAATTTTATAAAATATTTGGAATATTGAGAAAATAACATATTTATTGTGTTTGTTGTAAACTAATAAAATAACTACACTTAGGGCCGTCAACAATAAAAACAAGTAAGAGTGCTATATTCGGCCATGCCGAATCTTATATACCCTTCACAACGTGTAGTCACGCAATAACAGTAGTTTGTATCACCATTCGTCTCATATGAAATACGTACATTCATATAAAAAACATACATATATAAGAACATCCCATTGTAAAATTAAAAATTAACGTATATATGTAAATGTAATGTAAAAAAAAGTTAAAAAAAATGAAAAAAAAAAAATTTAAAAAAATAATTAAAATATATATAATAAATATAAAACAAAAAAAAAAAATAAAAAAAAATAAAAAAAATTAAAAAAAAATAATATTAAAAATATAAATAATATTTTAAATAAAAAATAAAAAAAAATAAAAAAAAATAAAAAAAAATAAAAAAAAAAAATTAAAAAAAAAATATAAAAAAAATAAAAAAAAAATTTTTTTTGGCTCAGCTGGGATTCGATGCCACGTTTTCTCTAACCAGTATACACGTTTGTATGTATATATGTTGTTGTTGTAATGTTGTTTTTGTGAAAAAAAAAATCGAGGTGGTCGTGGGTTTTTGCTCATATCTCAGTTGTTTATGTACCGATGTTTCTGAATTTCAATACCGATTTACTCCCGAATATTTCTTTTTCACTTTTGTGTGAAGGGTATAAAAATTAACATACAGTTAACACTAAACTCAAAATTTAAACCTTGGTTAGCCTCAGTTATCTTATAACGTTTAGATTATTTTGCCAAATTTCAGTTAAATTTAACCGAGTACTATTTATATGGCGTTTAAGTTCTTAACTGGAAGAAAATATTTGATGTTTGAATTTAAATTTATTATATTTTTGCTATTTTTAAACAATTGAAAGATGCCTCTACGATTAAAAAGACTTACACACTCGTATAATTTATATAAAGTAAATATTTCTTATGGTATGAAAAGAAAATATAACCACAGAAGGCGCATGGATCATTTTAATTTACCTGATGCAGAGTTTTTCATGAGATATCGTTTATCTAAGAGAATTGTTAAATTGAAAGCAAACATTATTTCAAAATACATTCAATTTTTAATAAATTTATTAGCAAATGGGTGCACATTAAGAATTTATATTCATGTATACATTTCTTCTTCTTTTTGAAATTCTTGCCTATTGTTAACGAACATTTTTAATTTATAGTTAAAACTTCAGCTTAAGCTTACTGAAAGTTAGTAAACTTTTACGTTAAATTTATTTAACTGAGTATTATGTTAATAGGCCTTAATCATACAAGTTTAAAAATACTTATGCCGTTAACTATAAAATTATTAATAATCGATCCAAGTGAATTTATCTTAATTTTTAGTGCGTTCCAGTCCAACAAACTTATTTATAAACAACATTTTAAACAATTTGTAACAAAAATATGTACAATGTGAATAACTGTTATTATTGAGATTTTATTTTATATCTTAGTTTAAACGAAAAAATACTTTCAACGAAAATAAAAATAAAAGTTCCTAAAAAACTTGCACAATGTAAATCGGGACTTTCAAAGTTAAATTCTTTGTGTAAAGAAAGTTATTAATTGTTCTAGCGAATACCAGGCGCTTTCATTATTTTTGTCAGTTTTTGGTGGTCTAGCATGATATTGTGGCAGCATATTGACATAATAAAACACTTTAATAATTATTTTCCTTTTTGTGTGTTTGTATGTTAATTCGATAAGTTGACAAATACTCATTAATATTTTCTTCTTGGTAATATGGACATATTGTATGCATTAACTTTAAATGGTAAAAACTTATAAGTTTATGGTTACATAAAAAACAAAATGCCGTAGCTAACAAAAATGTTCAAAAATGAGTCCACAATCAGAAGAAACTGTACAGACAATAAAGTATAAAAAAACCGAAATTGATCGAAAAAAATCTTCTCCATTTGAACGTGGGTTTGATCCTAAATCTTCTTCTTGACTTCCTTTCTCTTTACGATTTTTTTTAATTACAATTTAAAGCATGCCTGAAAATATAAATGCTTGATTAGATTTGACTAATTTATTTATTCTTAAAATTTTTATAGTAACTTTTATTTCTTCATTATCCTTGTTTATACAATTTTAAAATGTTTAAGTGATTATTGTGTTGTTGAAATTTATTTAATGTGAGAACATTGTATAGTATTACTACTACTACTAGTAGTCAGTCTCACAAATATGCAATAAAAAATCAAAAGATTCCAATAAGAAGTATGCAAGTGTAAACCTTCTAGTAGAGATGCCGTCAGCTACGTTACGTTATTTAAGCTAAGGCTGCCTCAACGATGTGTTCCTACATACATATATACATACATACATATGTACGAGTACATAAAGAGTCACTTTTGATAAAATACATACAGCATTTACAACTTTTTGTGTGTACTTTTTTTATTAAAAACAATAAAAAAAGTTCTAAAATTTGTTAGTATTGTGTTTATTGCTTTTTACATAACTTTTTAATATACTCTCATTGAAACTGTAAATAACTCGGCAACAAAAAACAATATCAAGAGCAAAAAATTTTTATAAAATCATTCCGAAAGTTCACAACAAAATTATGAATAAATAAAGCAATATGCTTTGTTTATGTTATACAATATAAACAACTTAATAAAACATTTATCTTATTTTTAATACAGACTTATGTAAAATAAATATTTGTATGCACATATTGAAATACATATGTACATATAAAAGGAAGAAATATGAAATTGTAGCATATTTCTTTAAAGTAAAAGAAAAAAAGTACTTCTACAACAGGCGAGCCAAATATGAACACCTTTAACTGTTAAAGTTCATTATAGAGTTCTGCCTGAATTTCAGTTTTCCGTAGAAAGTACATACATATGTATGTATGTGTCAAAAAAAAAAAAAAAAAACAGCGTGAAAATCGGGTTTGAAAAATTTTTGGTCAACTTTCCGTTTACTAGTATGCAGCTGAAAAGAAACGTGATCAGAATTTTTAATATATTTTTTATCTAATAGAGAGGCGCTATTACATGTAGCACAGATTTTTTTCCATCAACTGAAACAAAAATTTATGTTCTGACATTTGTTTGGTCAAGAAATTTTTAACATTTCCATTTTTTTGTACGATCGCATAATTTTTTTTAATTTTCATTCATTTGTATGAAGACACACATTTGTATGAAGACACACAAAATTTTCTACACGAATATTTTTCCGTGTAGATATAAAGAAAAAAATTTTGATTTTTTTTTTTAATTTTCATTAAGCCAAAAGTCATGGACAATAATTAGCTTAGATTTTAATTCCAGATTATGATTAAATAAATCTTGTAAAAACCTGACACTTTTTAACATGCAAGAAAAAACAGTCGAACTTCCCTATAGTGAATCTTCACGGGGACAGACAATTATTTCACTATATAGAAACTTCATTATACGGAAACATTTTTGTTTGTTTTTTTTTATTCATTTAAAATGATCAGGTACTTTTGTTTGAACTACATTCCATCTCAAAAAGGTTCGTAGTACATCAAGTGAAGAGGAAACGTGTTCGAATGTAGGCCATTACTTCACCACCTAGTTTCTCTTCATCGTCATCTGATATAATCTGCTGTAATCCACGACTGCTTAGCATACCTTCATCGGATGGAATATACATATATTTTTTCTTTGATGTTCCTTTTTTAACTTTAATAAATACTAAGTCCTTTTTTAAAAGAGAAATACTACTACGGTGCGTCATTTTTGTTCACTGAACTCGGTCAACTGATCTTAAAAGGCAAATCATTAACTTTTTTTTTTTATTTTCATATTTTGGGAATCCTAAAAATATTACTTGTTTCCTTTATGAATAGTGTAAAATAAAGCTGCTAAAAATAGTTCATTACATGGAGACAAAAGCACACGTAAAATGTATTTTTGTTTCCCAAAATTTTGTTTATAATAAAGAAAGTTTCGCTGTATGGAAATTCATTATACGGAGATCGAAATACATTGAAAGTGGAACGATAAAGCTGTGTTCTTGATTTTAGTTCATAATAAGGAGAACTTCATTATATAGAAGTTCACTATAAGGAAGTTCAACTGTAGAACAAATATTATAAATGGCTACTGTGTACATACGAGTATACATATCATTTACCTACCTACCAAAGGTGTTGCCATACTGTAATAAGAAGCTCAATAATAATTAATCAGGCTGTAATAATGCTTAAAAATATATTACTCTTTATTTACTCTAACATTGTACATATGTTGAAAGAAAATTGTTTTTCAAACAATAATGTTGACAAACCAAAACAATTCAAACTGTATGACATACATACATAGATACATATTTACATGAATGCCACGATATTGAAAAGAAAAATTTTCTGTAAATAAAGAATTTATTTATAAACAGGCGCGGATAAGGTTAACGCCTTCGGGGGATTTTAATTTTTTATGAACTGTTTGTTTAATGGTTGGCAAAAGTATTACTTGTCAAAAGAAAAAATTTGGTTTAGGGTAAATATCCTCTTTTCCTTTCTCTTGAACCGGGCTTCCTTATAAGCAAATAACTTTTCGAATATTTTCGATAAATAGAAAATTTTTTAGTTATCTTCATTGCTATTTGCAAATTAAATTTGTATTTGTTCTGCATTGTTTGTAAAGTATGTTTACAAGCAGAGTAATGTCAACTTATATTTTGGATTTTTTTTTATTTTTTTTTTGTGTGACAAAATTAAGGGATTATTATGCATATAGTTTTCTATTTATGTTCTTTCTACGTCTTAAATTTTGTACTTGTTTAAAATTATTTGCGATTTTCTAATTTTATATATTTATTACTGCTTCAATTCAGTTTTTTTTTATAAACAATGTGGCATTAATGTACAGTGTACTTTCACTTACTTGGTGTGTTTGTGTACAATACAAGGAGTGCGATTGTAATAAAAGTTAATTTTTATTACTTAATTTATTTGTTTATTAAATGTTTTCTTTCGTTATTTTCTTGATAGATACATATTTGTATTTATTAAATTGTTATTGTTTATTATTAAATAGTTCTGGTCTGGTTTTGGTGTGTTGAAGCAACACACGCAAAAAAGTACTTATTTCAATTTTACATAGAACGACCAGCTACAAATTAGGAACAAAAAACCTAAAAATGCCAATTCTTGTAACGGTACATCAATAAAAAACACTATGGAGAAAAATCAACAAGTCTCAAAGTTTGTTGTTTATGTACTAACATACATACATACATATGTTGATGTTTACGTTGTTTAATTTACGTTTGTTTATGTGCCAGTTTTAAATTAATGTTAGTATTATCTAGTTATAACTACATTGTTTTAATTTATTTTTAATTTGTCTTTCTGTACACTGTTCTTCCTTTTTTCTTTGGATTTTATAACACTTGTGTGTTTCGACTATTACTAAATGTGTATTTTGTAATTTAATTAATACACACAATTGCTGTTGATTGGTTGACAGTTTTATTGAACTGTCATCCAATTTTATTTTGACATAGTGTTTGTTTTCATGATTATTTTACTAAACAGTAGTTGTTTTGATCTTTAGCAGAAAATAGGGGATGGTTTTTTGTTATTCTTTTTTTTAATATGGCAAAAAAAAAAAACACATTTATTGTATCTTGTATTCAAAAAAATTATGTTAATCTCCATATTCACAATTTATTTTTAAATAAAAAATATTTGAAAGCAGTTTTATATAACAAATGTTATTTCATAAACCTTTAATAAATTTAAAAGTTTATTATTGGTACTTATACATTTAAGGGTAAAATATATTTTATTACAAACAATTGAAAAGCTAAAAAAAAAAATAGTTTCCTTTTATAACAAGCATTCAAATGTAAATATCAAATTTATATACTATGTACCTTTTTTGTACATATGTATGTAGGCATGTATGTATGTATGTATGTATGTATGTATGTATGTATGTATGTATGTATGTATGTATGTATGTATATGTATTGATATACGTATTTAAAATCTACTTAAGTAATAAGTTTCTATTTACTTAATTTTCTCTTTCTCTCTATTCAATATATTATTATTATATTTCCTATTATTTGGCCAGCAAATCTTATTTTTTCACCTATAATTTTTTCCAAAAAAAAAAAAAAAATACAAATAAAATCCAAAACTTTTAAGGGTTGGTCAATTTAAATCTGATACTTAAAAATAGAACACATTTAAATCAATGGGCCAATTCAAAGTGGTTGCATATCAGTCATATTTGTGCTATTTCATATTATTTTATGCATGCATAAAATTTTTGTTAGTAATTTCCATACAAAAATAATAATATGACTTTACACATTTGTTTCCTATGTATAAGAAATTGTTTATGTTATACTTTTAACCATACTGTCTCTCAGAGAGAATTTCTACGTTTCTCACCTCTCAGAGAGGATATTTTCTATTTTATTCTTTCCTGTATACATACAATTTTTAACAGCATCATCTCTTTGTCTTCTTTCTTGTATTAAATACATAATTTGTTAACAAAAGGTGTTCAAAGTCACTAGTCATATTAATATGAATTATATGACATAGTACAATATGAGAGTCTACTTTGAATTGGCCCAATGTATTAAAAATACTGGCATACATATGAAAATAGGAACTTTTAAAATGTCAGTTCAAAAAAAAAAGGAAAAAGCAAATGAATAAAACAAAGTTTTTCTCACACTACAAAACACAATAATTACAATTTTTAAATGTATCATTAAAGTTTTCAATGAAGTCCTTTTGTATCGTAAAATACCTCAAAATAACTACACATGGTTATAATATCACACAATACTAGTGATGTATAATTTTAATTAATGAATTCATAGTTAATTGAAGGGTTTTCATAATACAATATGTACTATTTATTAAAAGTTCATCAAAAAACAAGTAAGAGTGCTATATTCGGCCGTGCACAACGTGTAGTCATGCAATAACAATTGTTTGTATCACCATTCCTCTCATATGAAATACGTACATACATACATATAAAAAACATCCCATTGCAGAATTATAAATTGAGTTTACGCATGTATGTTTCCAAAAAAATAATTAAAAAAAATAATAAAAATGTATTAAAAACAAAAAAAAAAAAAACAATAAAAAAACGGAAAAAAATTTTTTAAAAAAATTAAAAAAAATTAAAAAAAATAATAAAAATATAAATAATATATAAAATAAAAAAATTTTTTTTGGTTCAGCTGGGATTCGATGCAACCAGTATATATGTATGTTGTTGTTGTAGTTGTGAAAAAAAAAAACGAGGTGGTCGTGGTTTTTTGCTCATATCTCAGAAAGTTATGGGGCGATTGTGCGGAATTTCAATAGCGATTCATTCCCGGATATTTCCAAAAGATTGATACCATACACAGATCTGAGGAACATATGGTTGCTTCTAAAAGTTGATTTCAACCAACACACGGGCAGACGGCCAGGGCTTAATCGACTCCTCCATTCATAAGCTTTCAGAAAATATATACTTTATGGGGTCGGAAATGAAAATTGTATAAATTACAAACGGAATGACAAAGCTATATATACGCTTGTGCACCACAGGTGAAGGGTATAAAAATAACAAAATGGTTTTATTATTACTTGAATACAATAAGGATTAGTTTAAAAATGGAAACACTAACACCCCATATTTGGAATAACTTTTTGAGTTCATGAAACGTTTATCGAACAAAAGTTTCATACAAAAACTATTAAATATTAAATTAATTTTTGAGAAATTTAAACGTTTGATATGGATATGGTCATAATTCTAAAAAAATAATTCAAGTTATTAGTTCAATATAAAAATTCTTCAATCGCTTAAAAATACTTTTAGTTATCCTTGGATAAAAAAAATTTATTAGCAACTCCTTTATTAAGGCTATAATACGCGGCATGTTTTTTTACATTTGACTTTAAAATTTGTGAGACATATGTAAATCTACATTTCTGTCAACATTGTATTTTTACAGTCAACTGTCGCTGACTGCTTTACAGCAGCAGAGATTTCTGCAGACGACTGATGTCACATGTTTTGACAGAAAAAAATAGAGCGCGCTCTAATTAAAATTTTGTCATATGTCTCAACACATATTTTTTACAGAAGTAATGTTTTAAAGGTAACACACGACATGTTCGTACTTATCAGTGTGGAATTTCTCAAGTCTTTAGCAAAGTAAATAAGTATTAACAATGGCCGCCAATGGCGTTTTAACCATTTAAGGGCCATTATTACAACTTAACGTTAGTTAAAGGTAGGATTTTTTGTGCCCTATAAATATCTTTGCATTATTATAACTTAAATTTTTTATTGTTACTAGTTTTATTATTATTATTATTAAATGAATGAAAAAATAATTAATAAAGGCTTTCTAATGCAAAGCAATTAATCGGTCCGACAAAATCCTGCATTTAATTTTTTTCAAATGTGCAACATTTTAATCCTAAAATTGGCTTAGTATTTTAGAAGTTATAAGCTTTTAAAGGTGCTACTTACTGGCACATGTGCAAGCCATATGTATGTGTGTAAGAAAACAAAACAAAGAAAAAAAAAAAATTTTACTAATACAACCGTAGTGTAACAATTTAAACTGCCGTTTTAACAATGTTGCTTTACTTTTTTCTGATTTTAAGATTTATCTGATTTAGATTACTGGATTTACTTTAGGGAAGAAATTCAAGTCGAAATAAATAAATAGATCAATAATAAATTGGTAGAATAAAGTTATATTTTTAAGTTAAAGAAAAATCATTTACTACTAGATTACGGTCGAATGGTTGGAACGCAGAAAATACTAGTTCATATAAAGACATGATCTCTAACGATTAATAGTATTTTTAGCAGAATTGACTAACTTAATCATCAGTTGAACGCCGGAATAATCACTGTCACAAGAAAAGACACATTCTTGCTGGTTTAAGAAAGTACAACTACGTATAAGTGACGTTTGATTAAAAGATAATGTTATTCATACGCCTCATAAAGCATTTACATCTACATCCCAGCAAAAAAAAATTGGAAGTAGTGCAAAGCGAATTACATTTACAAGACTTCTAAATCAATTATACAGGGTGGGGCAAAAGTCGCGAAGGGGTTTAAAACATTTAAACTTTTTTAATTTTATTTTTTTTTTTTACAAAATAATAAAATATGATATTGGGAGATTTTTTAAATTTAGGTGTCACGTAAGTGAGCACTATTTTCAGCCTCGCAAAGTTGAGCTCTTTTAATAGCATTTTCCATGACACGAGTCAGAGTATCTGGCTGCAACGCTCTTATTTCGGCACGAATATTCTCTTTGAGCTGTGCAAGTGTTCTGGGTTTATTGATATACACCTTCTCTTTCAAATATCCCCAAAGGAAATAATCTGGTGCTGTTAAATACGGCGAACGGGCAGGCCAATTAAATGCTGAATTTTTGGAAATTAAACGTTCACCAAAAATCTGCCTTAAGAGCTGCATAGTGGCTCGAGCAGTGTGTTCAGTGGCCCCATCTTGTTGGAACCACATCTCTCGATTGTCAGAAAGAGCTGGCCTTAAAAAATTTTGGACCATATCTCGATATCGCTCGCCATTTACCGTTACATCATTTCCATCGTTATCTTCGAAAAAGAATGGTCCTATAATTCTTACTAATTACAGAATGTGGTCTTCCGCTTCGTGGAAGATCCCTCACTGAGCCTTGTTCCTGAAAACGTGTCACTAAGCGTCGAATCATTGATTCGGATGGTGAATTCCGCACA
This sequence comes from Phyto melanocephala, assembly GCA_941918925.1. NCBI lineage: Eukaryota > Metazoa > Arthropoda > Insecta > Diptera > Rhinophoridae > Phyto > Phyto melanocephala. The sequence continues at coordinate 37,205,877 of OW799233.1, forward strand.
TTAAAATGACGACGATAGGCTCGTTGAGTTTGAATTATTGATCGATGATGTTCAAAATAAAGTTCTATGATTTAGGTTCGCTGGATAACGTTGTAACCTCCCATACTTAATCTCTAAGATTTATTTTACAAGTCCTAAAAAGAAAAAAAAAATTAAATTAGAAAAGTTATTAATTTTTCAAATCCCTTCGAGACTTTTGCCCCACCCTGTATAAATTCGAAATGACTTCCTAACTGCAAAATAATTTGTCATAAATGATGTGCTTAAAAATAAAAACAAACAAATTTAACTCATGAAATATCCGATGCTTTTCACCAAATATGCATAAGTTCCATGCACTTATTAGAGCGGAGTGCAGTTCATTAATATATTCATATAAACACAAGATCTCCAATGACACACTAATGTTAAAATCATTAGTATTTTAACTTAAATTTAATCACTTCGTCACCAGTTGAACCGCTGTAAATTTACTTTTTTGTCATAGAATTTTTTGCTGCGATAGTATGTCATTAACGGGTTATATGATAAATCGACCAAACTAAAAATGTAGCTTTTATATTTATTTGAAATTCTTCTGCGCAACATTTTCCCAACCGCGAGCTTTTATTTTATATACTTGCGTTTGAATACAAAGGTTAGCACCTGTTTACCACACATTTCTGGAAAGGCGCATTGCAACAAAAAATCAAAAAAACCAAAACAAAAAAAGAAATGTCAATACTAGTTGTCACACCTACGTTTAATGACAAAGTTAAACAAAATAATTTTCTGGCTAGTTTATTGCATTAAACTTGTTTTTAAATAATTTTAAGTTTTAATCAGTACAATTGTTATAGAACATCGCTGTGTTACAATGCTTTCAGCATTACCAGATTATTTTAATGATACATTTTAAGCATGTATGTACATAAGTACATACATATGTATTTGCAATAAAAAATTGTGCATTAATTAAAACTTTTTAAGTGTATAAAATTCAGTTCTATAAGTTAATTTTTTATAGTTAAAAATACGTTTCTAAACAATTAATTAAAATTACCTTATATACACGCAAAGAAAAAAATATGTTTGTGGTAACCATAATCGAAGAACAACATACTATGATTGAATTGTATGATTATGGTTAAAACATATAATGGTTAAAGTATCATTCAATAATCATATACATATATGACTACAATTGTAATTGACAATCTTCGCTTTTTTACGGCAAATTATTGTCTTTTACTGTAACATACACATATTGATTGTACTTACCAATTCAATTGCAATTTTTATATTAATATTTTTTTTTTACATTTTCCCGTTTATTTGTAAATTTTCTTTAACTTTTAAAAAAAATTTTCATTTTTTGACATCTCAAACTTTTATTTATTCAACAAGAAGAAGAACAGTTGAAATAAAATTATTATTAAAAAATAACATATCTTGATTAATTTGTAATCATGCTGTTGTCTCACCTATTATTTAATGATGATTTGTAATTTTTAATGCTTTTGAATATAATGTTATTTGCGTCAAATTCTTTTTTTTTTTTAAATCATACTATTTTTAAATGATAACCATTTTGAAGTTTTTACGAAAAGTAAACATTAAATGATACAATTCAAACAAATGCTTAATTATCGTGACAAAATATATGATGAAATGAAACAAAAATAACTATTACTTGTTTTCGACAACCAAATATTGTTATAGAAACTATAATATGACTGTCGTGTTCATGTCTTAACCATGTTTTTCTTTGCGTGTAAGGATTATGAAAGCATAAAAACATAAAGAAAAATATCATTTGCTAAAATTGAAAATAAATAATATACTTCCCGTATTCTATTAACATTTATTTGTAAATTAAATAGTTAACTCAAATGAAATACCTTTATACCATTAAAGGAGTGCTGATGATAAAATCCTGGCTACTTTCGTTAATGCTTGGCTGGTATCGAATGAATTTATCAGTATTTTTAAAAACCCGCAATTTACTTTAGGAAAGTATTACTTATAAAAAATAAACTTAAGCCAAGCAAACAAAAAAATAATAAAAATTAAACAAATTCTTTTTATACTCCGTTTTCCGTATTATCATATGGTTACAGTATGTATGTATGAAAAATTATGTAAAAGCTAAGTAATAAAATCTTAATACTAAGAAAGTATAATTAAATAGTGTACAATTTTACAAAATATTTAGGGTTTGATGAGCAAGACAAAATTACGTAACGTTGACATAAAATGTAAATGACGGTCATGATAAGTTATGCGCTAATTTTTTTGACAATTATTTTTTATTATCCATAATTAAAATGGCGCAACAAAGCGGAAGATCATGTAATTGTGTTGAGTAGACACATTTTATTTATGATGGAGTAGAACCATTCTTTATGAGGGTTTTTGGTAATTTACAAACTATATTGGATAATTTATTCATGAACATTTTTGTTGGCATACTTGTTGTTGTTGACCAATTTTAATTTTAGTTAATAAAATATTAAAATTTAAATTATCATTAATTACGTTAAAATTAGTTAATTACTGTTTTTAAGTAACTACAAATTTCTACATCAATAAATGTATGTATGTATGTATGTATGTATGTATGTAGTTCATTGAAAAGGCATGTGTGAGTTTAATTGAAAAGTGAATTTTTCCAGCAACAAATCAGTCTTTCTTAAATTATTTATGACGTTGACTTACAATTTATTGCACAGACAACACTATTAATTATCAATTGAGTAAAACAAAAACAAATGAAAAACAATAAAATAAATGTAAAAAGGGGGAAAATAATAATAACCAAATATTTTAGTTTCATTGAAATGTAAATAGTCAGTATCAATTAATTAAAATAAAGACAATAAAATAAGTAAAAGTAAGAGAAAACATTTTACACAACCATTTTGAAAGTTTATTAAATAAATACACACAAAATTATATTGTTTTAATAATGAAAATTCAATATAAATTTTTTAGTATTTTTATTTTTAAGTCGGGTGAAAACATTGTAAATTCCCATATTGTAAGTTTCTAATATGGTATCACTATTCAATTTGATAAAACATTGCTATGTTGCCAGATTTTCATACATAGAATTTGGCTAATTTTTATTTATTTACTAGCCAATCCCGGCGCGCGTTGCTACGCCCCTTAATGAATTTGAATCGCATTCTAAATTTTAATCGAATATCAAGTGCAAGGCTAAAAACTATAACTTTTTCTTTATGAGCGTGGCACTGCCCACTTTTCTAATTACAAAACTGTATAGTCATGACAGCTCAATAAGTGTGCAAAGTTTCAGAAAAATCGGTCCAGTGTAAGTACCTCAAAATGATACCTTCTTTTATGGGCGTGGCACTGCCCACTTTTCTAAATACGAAACTATATAGTCATGACAACTCAATATGAGTGCAAAGTTTCAGAAAAATCGGTCCAGTGCAAGTACCTCAAAATGATACCTTTTTTTTAATGGGCGTGGCACTGCCCACTTTTCTAATGACGAAAGTGTAGTCATGACAGCTCAGTATGTTTGCAAAGTTTCAGAAAATTCGGTCCAGTGCAAGTAGCTAAAACTGATAACTAGTTTTTTATGGGCGTGGCCCCGCCTACTTTTTCAATCACGAAATTATAAAGCCATGACAGCTCAATATGTGTGCAAAGTTTCAGAAAAATCGGTCCAGTGGAAGTACCTCAAAATTAAAACTTTTTTAGGGGCGTGGCCCCGCCCACTTTTCTTATCACGAAATTATTTAGTCATGACAGCTCGATATGTGTGCAAAGTTTCAGAAAAATCGGTCAAGTGCAAGTAGCTTAAAATGATAACTAATTTTTTATGGGCGTGGCTCCGCCCACTTTTTTTCACCCATAAACACTCCCTGGTATGTGTACAACAACTTACCAAAGTTTGAGCCCGATCGGTTTTACAGTTTCGGAGTCTATAGCTAACACACACACACACACACAGAGTTTCACTCTTATATATATAGATTTACTTTTTTTGTTCGTGCTATCGAAAGGAGATTGGAGTAATCGTAAATACACAAAAAATAATTTTTATTTTATAAAAATTCGTTATAGGTAACAACACTCTTTTTTTCGAACATTATCGTTGATTTTCTCTGTTATAGAAAAATTTCTTTATATATTTATAGAAGTTTTTTCAAAATGTTTATTCAAAAGCAACAAAAATATTTGAACAATGTTTTCAATGTTTGAGAAAAGCGGTAACGGATGGTAATTTAATTAAGAATTTTATGATTTTCTACTTAACTAAATATGGCAAACAGATTATGATTTGTTATCAAGTCGAGCAACTTTTCTAATTTTCGATATTTTTATATACTTGATATACTAGTATAGTCCACTAAAAAAAAATTATTTTAGAAATATTTTGCAGTAGCTCTTGACCAAAACCTTATATTCTATTGTGATTTTTTATTACTGTTAACATAATTTGTGATTTTTATAAGTCTTTGCTTAAAGAAGTAGTCACCCTAGCTATAAAATAAAGTGTTCTATGTTACAACTTGGATCACTTTAGATAAGGATAGAATGTTCATTAAAAATTTTTTTTTTTTAATTTAAAAAATTAATTATGAATAATAATTATGATGGGTTATATATTTTTTTTTATGTCAAAACCTTTTTGTATCGGAACATACTATTTAAAGTATTTTTTTTTTGTTCTATCATTATTTTTTTATTTATTTTTAATTCCGGTCAAAATGTACAAAACTTTTTATTGGATTTTTTGTAACTCCAGAAAAGTAGGATTTTAAAACCTCGTATTTCTAAACTTTTATTTCCTTGACTTTCATATTATTTGTCGTTTAATAATATAAAAATAAATCCCCCAATTTATCAGCTAACCATAAGCTGTTTCTTTCCTTAATTTAAAATTTCATAATTTCTCTCCTCCCGTAATGTACAGTTCATGTAATAAAAATTCTTTAAAAAAATTCTCTTCGAATTGCCAGCACCTTATAAATACTCCATGAAAAAACTGACACAACAGAAATTGTATTCACAAGTAAATAAAGTAAAACTGTATTCAATGGACGATAGCAAATACAAAGTGGCTTGTTATTTTAACAATAGTTTGGGCATTAATAAAATCAATACATTTTAATCCCTTTCATAAAAAGGTTTTAGTAGATTTTTTTCTTCTGCCCTCTATTCGTATTCCCAAATCAATTTGTGAAATTAACAGTTGAAATAGAAATAAAAATGTTTTATGTTTAAAGGGATTTAGTTAGATATTTATTTTTTTATATAATAAAAAATGTATGAAAGGGTAAGTTGTTATCAAAAAAAAAACACAAACAAAAAACTTTAAATAAACAATTTATATGTTTAGCTTAGGTTTACAGAACTTGCAAATCAAACATCAAACTAATTTATAGTAAAAAAAATTCAAGCTCATCTTGGTCATTTCATAACCTTTTGTAAATTGGTATATTTTGCCTTTTTCTAGCTTTTAGCAAAAATAATCATAAATAAAATCGATAAAAATAAAATATGATCCTGTTTAGTTTTATGTATGCCTTTTGTTTTGTCCATTTATCCTTTAAATCCCACTTAACCCATTTGTATGTATTTTATGATGATTAGTATTTTGTATTCACTCTCTTCTATTTATGAATTTTTCCCTGTTACTCTCTTTCTCTTCAGAAATACATTATTAATACGGATAAAAGTGGTGAGCTTACTGTTACGGTACAGGTATGTTGAAATTACATGAATATTGTACATACATAAGTGTGTACATACATAAAAACATATTATTTAAATTTTTTATTTTATTATTTGGCTATACAACCTAAATATCATTTATTTAAAACATCATTTATTTATTAACATATAAATTTTTTTTATTTTCTTGTCTCCTTTGGCATTGCTAAAAAAAATAATTAAAACAGGGAGATTTGACGCAACAAGAAAAACGTGCTGTTTTTATTACTGTCCATGATTTGGGTTGCAACCGTAAGTATATTACATTTCTTAAAAACTATCAATGGTCACAAGTAGAAAGGCCCTAACTCGAGTTTTTTACGAAATTGAGTTTTTTAGTGATTTAAATATGTTTCACACAAATACACCTCAACACAAAAATTTAACGCAATAGTATCAAAAGTTTTACAAGCCATTTTACAAAATAAGTCACATTATGACAATACAGTTACCATTGCGTTTTTACGTTCTTCTCTTGCAAAGTAACAATTATTTGAGTTAAGGCCTTTCAGCCCGTGACAATCGGTATGTAATACATTTAAGGTATTTTGTATAAATTTTATGAGAGCATTAAGTATAGTAAAACAAAAGCTTAAAAGCTTAAGTGAATATCTTCGCATTTTTCACGTTATATTTACAAATGTATGTATATATAATACAGTTATCTTAAGGATAACTGTATGTTGACACATTTTAGTGGAATTTTTACATGTATGTACATATGGGCATTTCCATGTCATCGTACGTGACATTTGTACTCCTATAAAGTCGAGTACTTTTTGCAAAGATAAGAGTAACTGAAACAAAATAAAATCTTTATATTTTATTTAAAGGGTACTTTATTAAAAAAAAAAAATAATTATATTCGAATAATTATTGTCTAAAATATCCAGAAAAATAAGATATATCGTACGTGACAAAAAACAGAAGTGATTTTGAGGTATATCTGCGAATCTTTTTTTAATTTCCTACACTAAACCAAATATTTTTCATTTCAAATCCATCATACTTAATTGAAAACAATAATAAATTCAATTTAATATCGTTCGTGATATATCGTACGTGACAGATTTTTCTCTAATAGTATTCTAAGGTAATAAAATTTATATTATGTTAAGAAAAAAAGTTAAATTCTAAATTAGGTGCTCTTGCGACTGTTCAAATACGAAGGACGGACACAAATAATGTTTTGCACTACGTACGTGACATTAAAATAACAACCAAGAAAAATCAAAAAAATACCGCTAATTGGACTCTATATTTTCTTTTCTCTTATGGATCTTGTTAATTGTTGTTGTTTCCTTAATTTTAAAGCATATTTATAAATAAAAAAAATAGTTGATTGCAATTCTTTAAAAAAAAGGCAAAGAGATAATCAGATTAAACTCTTATTATTGTTCTTAAAATAAATTAATAAGCTCTTAATACCTGCGCATAGTAAAATTTGAGTGTTTTTTATGAATAAACTTATATTGAAAAACTTTCAAGAGTTTTTATTTTTACAGTCGTGGCTGACATATTCATGGAAATGCCCATATGTATAGCAAATCTAAAGTTTAAAAAAAAAACGATCTGATAGCCTTTGTTTTGTTGATGTTTTATACAAAACCTTGTACCAGCATTTCAAAAAATACGTTATTTTTATGTTAGTCCTGTTGTAAGGCAACATCATTAGTTCTCCTACGTTCTACTTATATGTATGTATGTAAGAAAGCCCAGTTTTATTTCACACGTATGTACATACAAACATACATTAATATAAATTTTTTGCTAGTTTTATTGATTTTTTATAATAAACATGTATCGTTAAAATATGTATGTATGTATGTGACCAAAAATACTCTCTACGAGCCATTATAATTCCATATGTACGTGATCTTAACATTTAAATGAATCAAAGTTAAAGATAATATGTTACTGCTCTGTGTGTACATATAAAATTAAAGAAAAATTTCTGATTTTCTATGGAAATTTGACAAATAAACCTATAATAAACCTTTAATAATTTTTACACATCCGTCAGTTAGCTTTTTTCATTAGAGGTTATGTATGTGTACACATACATATACATATATACTTTATAATAACAGAATAGACAGTTTTTGCGAACAAAGCAGAATTAATAACAGTGACTTTAATAGCACGTGTCTTAGATATGAATAAAGTGTATTTAATTTTGTAATAACAACTACTAATTAACTGTCGTATTCATAAAAAATATTTAAGATTTTTTGAAGGCTTATTTGACAAATTTCTGTACAAGATCAAATAATGTCAAATAAGCTTTTAATAAACCTAAAATATTTTTAATGAATACGGCAGTAAAAATATATACGAAATTACAAAAATTGATTAAAAAACTACTTAAGGCTATAATACACGGCATGTTTTTTACATCTGACTTTAAACTTTTACGCTGACTGCTTTGTAGCAGCAGAGATTTCTGTCAACGACTGATGTCACATGTTTTTACAGAAGAAAATAGAGCGCACTCTAATTAAAATTTTGTCAGATGTCTCAACACATGTTTTTTTTACAGAAGTAATGTTTTAAAGGTAACACACGACATGTTTGTATTAGCAGTGGAGTTTTTGACAAGTCAGATGTAAAAAACATGCCGTGTATTAGCTTCTTTAGATATTTAATATTTTTCGTGAAAAAACTGGTTTAAATTAATTTTTATTTTATGAATAAATATAAATAAAATAAAAAACTCTTGCTAAAAGCCAAGAATTTTCAAACAATACATTTATTAACGGAAATATGTTTTAGGATTTTTTAATTATTTGATAAATAGTAAAAACTTATCTAAACAATTTTAAATCCTTCATGCTTGTTTTATTTTAGATAATTCCTTCCAGGAATTTGTCAACAGTCCCTGTATGACAGAAATAAAGGAACGATCATGCTTCATACACATCGATGTACCAGGACATGCTGATAATGCCGATGCTCTACCTGAAAGGTAAAAATCTTATACTTTGTTAATAAAAAATGTTTTTCACTTTTTTTGCTGTGTTTTCCACATATTTATTTCATCAGGTAACCACAGTTCAAAAAAAAATTTTTTCTTTATATTTTTTTTAATATGAGTTTGACATTTTAAGTAAATAATAGAAGACGGAAAAATGTTTTTTAACCTTAAGACTTTGACAGCCGAAATTTTAAGTAATTGAAGAAAAAATAATCAGTTAATGAATCAAGACTACCTGATGAATAAATATGCCTTGTATGCATACTTGGTATACATACTTGGTATATAAGTATATAAACAGAATGTCAAAGAGAACAATATGTGCCACAATTTTTAGCTACTAATTTGAATTATATAATTTTTTTTTTTTCAAATATCAAACCAACCGATGGATATTCACAGCTTTCAATTTCCCACTTTGCAAATGTTGGGTGAGGATTTGGTAACTGTTTTGGATTTTCTACATGTTAAATATGTCATTGGTTTGGGTGAGGGTGCAGGTGCCAATGTGTTGGCCCGTTTTGGTTTAGAACATCCGACACGCGTATTGGGTTTGATTTTGATCAACGCTACCGGCTGTGCTGCCACGGTAATGCAATCATTTAAATCCAAGGTAAGTAAAAATATACATTAACGTTTTATTTCACGTATTATTTATCTTAGACATGACAACAAGTACCTCTAGAAAAAAAGTATTAAAGATTTGCTTCATGTTTTTGTATTAATTTATTAATTCTTAAAGTTGATATCATGGAAAAATGATGAAGTAGCTCATTCAGCTGAAAGTTTCTTGATGTATCATAAATTTGGTCATGTAAGTAAAATTAAAAATATATTTCTCTTAATATGTATTTTTTTATAAATGTCTGATTAAAAGTTTATATTTTCATTTGTGGTTTTTAATATACTTACGTATACATATAAGAAAAATCTAAATCAGTGTATCAACTAATAAATGATGCGATTGATTATAAAAAAAAAATATAAACATAAATAGAGTTCTTACGTGTTTTGGCAATAAATTAAATTAAATATTTTCCATTTACAAATGCTTTAAAAGCATTTACAAGATTTAACTATTTTGATTTTGTGGTATTTAAAAATGTATAAAATACATATGTACATACATTTATTAAAATAACAAATTGTTTATGCACTTGTTTTACGTGTAAGCGCTCTATTTATTACTTAATTTGTAAATGTAGTTTATGTTCGTTTGTGTATAATTGTGTATTTTATCGTTTTTTTTTTCTTTCTCTCTTTTTTATTGAAAAAAAAAATATTGAATTGTTTTATTTTATTTTTTTAAATTCTGTGGTCATAAATTTAATCCAATTTATTTCCTTTTTTAAAAAACAAATTTTTTAAAACCGCAATTCCCCCTTATTCAGGTCATAGAGGTACATATTGTGATTTTTAATAAATGTGTTTGTTCTTTAATCTGACACTTTTATCATTCCCTACTATTAGTTAGTTTTTACATTATTTAAAATATTTCTTCATTAAAAATCTGTGCTACAAATATTAGTTAACTTTGCAGTTTGAAATGATTTTTGCTGTACTATCTTCCCAGTTTACTATTTATAAACTTTTAATCCTTTTATCCTTTTACTATTTCATAATTCAAAACTTAAATGGTGCTTCAACTTGCTTCCAAACCAATATAAACAATTTTTCGGCGGATTTTTAACGAAGTCTGGTATTTTGACTAGTTCTATCTTTGAACTGATTGACGTGTCTGCAAAACACTTGACTTCATAAAAATCGCTTTAGTTTTTTGAATGTTATGTTTCTCCTTCAAATTGCATTAGTATTTGTTTAGTATGTGTCCTCATTATATATTTTTTTTTACTTAAACTTTAGTTTATATTATCATCTACATACCTTTTTTTTACTTTTCAATTGAAAATCTTAATAACAACTTTCCCGTCCCTGATCCATACCATAACAACTCCGATTTTATAAGGTTGCAAATGGTACTAAAATGTGGCAGAGAAGTGTTGCCAGAATTTTTTTGAAAAATTAAAATTCAAAAAAAAAAAAACTAAGGGGGAAACTTTTCAAATAAATTAATTACTTATAAAATAATTGAAAATTCGAAACTTTATTCTAAAAATATGTCACAAAATTTACCAAAAAACAACAAGAAAAATTAATCAATTATTTTTAAAACTTTAACAATAAAATATAAGTTGTTTTTTTGCATAAAAAATAATAACATCATTACACTATGAAAAGGTTACCCATACTGTCACAAAGGGTCGTCATTTTAAGATCTAAAAAAACAAATTTTACTTTTTAACGTCGGTATGCTGTTCTGCTTAATTTTAGGTGCTATGAATAATCATTTATATCTTACCGGAAATGTAGTCGTCTAGTCTTGTGCAAAAAACTAACCTAAACATGTCAGAAAATGGCAAAGCACTGATGTCGGTAAAGTGAAAAAAAATACTACGCGGTGACCCAAATCTTGGAAAATCAAAGGAGATTCTGAAACGAAGTAGACCAACAATTTGGAGACTAACCAGTGTAATAACAGGTCATACGGAGTTGAGAACCCATCTAGCTCGCATGAGATTGTCTGGGGAAACGACATGTAGAGCATGCGAGGAAGGGAATGAGACTTTAGTACACTATCTCTGTCATTGTCTTGCGTTTGGGTATATTAGACGCGAAAATTTTACAGTGGATACTGTGCCGAATATAGAATACCTAGGGAACTCTAACTGAAGATCCATAAGGAATTATATTGAGGTGAATGGGTTCTTGGACTAGTTCGTTATTTATAGGAAATAATGCTTATGGTTTTTGTTTGGGAACTCCGTTTTCCATATGGAGCGCACAACATGCCAACTGGGCATAAGTGTATAGTTGTTGTGGGTTTGGGCTTTTAATGCTCCACTTTTTCAACCTAATCTAAATAGTATGTTATAGTATGTAGATTCTTATTTTGTAACTTTACAGAATTACGAATTTAAAAAATTTTCCATTTCCCGATTATTTTTTTTTTTTTTTTTTTTTTTTGCTTGACGTTTAACAATATGTTGTACTACTAATATTATATAAGTCTGTCAATGACTATATGATATTGAAAAGGAAATTGTGTTAGCAAATAGATAAAACAAACCCGTTTTAGAATAAATGGTTCGAAATACAATGGGGGGTTGTGAATTGAACAAATATCTTTATATTAATTAAAATATTTCTTTATCTACTTTTAAATTTAAGCATTAGCATTTCAGCCCATTATTTTGTTAATTACAACATCTTACTTTAAAAATGTATTTATAGATTGTTTAATCATTTTAATTTAATCAAAGAAATTTTATTAAACTTATTTAGAGTCTTTCTTCGCCAGCTTATTTTATATCTATAATCATTTGCTTTCAAAATTAAGTGATTACATATTTCATAAACAGCTATCGAGTCAGTTAATGTAAACCAGTAAAAGTGCTATATTCGGCCGAGCCGAATCTTATATACCCTTCACAACGTGTAGTCATGCAATAACAATTGTTTGTATCACCCAAGGCATATTTATTCATCAGGTACTCTTGATTCGACAGCTGATTATTTTTTTTATTACTTATTTTTAATTTCAGCTGTCATAATACATAAATAAAAAACAATTTTCTCTCTTTTCTAATTAATTTCAAATGTCAAACTTTATATATAAAAAATATAAACAAAAAATTCTCTCCGAACTGCAATTACCTGATGAATAAATATGCCTTGGTATCACCATTCATCTTGTATGAAATACGTACATACATATACAAAACAACCCATTGCATAATTATAAATTGAGTTTACAAAAAAAATGTATAAAAAAAAAAAAAAAATTTTTTTAAATTTTTTAAAATAAATTAAAAAAAACTAAAAAAAAACTAAAAAAAAAATTTAAAAAAAAATAAAAATATAAATAATATATAAAATAAAAAAAATTTTTTTTGGCTCAGCTGCGATTCGATGCCACGTTTACTCTAACCAGTATATAAGTATGTTGTTGTTGTAATTGTGACAAAAACGAGGTGGTCGTGGTTTCTTGCTCATATCTCAGAAAGTTATGGGGCGATTGTGCTGAATTTATTAAGCGATTCATTCCCGTATATTTCCAAAAAAAAAAGATACCATACTTAGATCTAAGGAACATATAGTTGCTTCTAAAAGTTGATTTATCACGGACAGACGGTCAGGGCTTAATCGACTCCTCTATTCATAAGCTTTCAGAAAACATATACTTTATGGGGTAGGAAATGAAAATTGTAGAAATTACAAACGGAATGACAAAGCTATATATGTATACCCTTATGCACTACAGGTGAAGGGTATAGAAATCAAAGTCTATACTTATTTAGTTTTGTTTGATTTTGAAATAATGGCTTTAAGTGACTTGTAACATTTCTTTAAAGTTAAAAGAAAGACGTTTTCAACAGTTTTTGCATGCTCCTACAATTCACCTATCTACATACACACATACATACATATGTATTGTATATACATACATATATAGTATATGTTAATATTTTTAGATGATTCTTTTATGTTCTGTGACTGATAATATTTAGATAATAAATTGCTCTTAATTGATTGATGATTTTATTTGTTTTTTTTTTTCAAATACCCACATCCTTTTGGGCTTGATTATCTCATCTATTTATTCCTTGCCACATAATATACACCACACAACAACACCATCATCTTTTACCCACAACCCAACAAACATCAATCCAAACAAACAAAAAACATACAAAAATGTTGTTTTTTTCTTATCATTTCAATTTATTTGTTAAACAACCAAACAACCAAAAATCAAAATTTTAAAAAAATGCTATAGCAATTGGTTGGCGATAATCCGGACAAGGAGAAGATTGTTAACGAGTACCAAAACCGTTTAAGAAGCTCTTTGAATAGCAAAAATGTGGGTCTTTATGTCAAAGCATTTATGAAGTAAGTTTTCAAAAAAGTCTATTTTATGTGATTTCATTATTATATACTATCTACATGCATACATACATTTATGTACATATTTGCAGATATTTATATCTGTGGCTTGGAGCTAAAAGGTCCAATGTAACTTTTTTGCTCTTTTAAGTTAATCATTGCATTACATTTGTTTTCTTGCTCTATTTCATTATGGTAAAACAGCTTTATAAATAAAATGCTGGCCAATGTCACTATGAAAGCATCTATAAAAGTTAAAGTTCAATTCCAATTTTCTCAAAAGTAAATATTTTGACATTGGCCCTTTTAGCTCCAAGCCACAGATATATACGTACATGCATACATATATTAAAGTTGTTATTTTTTTTTTACTTTTGTTTTTTAGTCGCAAAGACTTAACTTTGAAGGGGTGTAAAGTTGATGTCATCTTAATTACGGGCATGTTGAGTCCTTACGCTTCAATGGTGGAGAAATTACATCGTGATATTGAAAAGGAAAAGGTCACTATGTTGAAAATTGAAAGAGCTGGTGATGTTTTAGCTGATGCGGTAAGTTATTTACATAAAAAAACATGTACATATATTCGCCCAATTCATAACCGATTGTAGAAGTTATATATTTGAACAATACTTGTACCAATTATGTTGATAATTTTTCCGTTGATATTTTTTGCAATGCATGCAATAACTTTACCAACAAATATACATAGTATTTTAGTTGTTTTTTTTTCCTTCAATATGTAACATAATATCTGTGGCAATAAGGAAAAACTGCTTATGTCTGATTTTATCGCTTTTCAGCAAAGTACTTTTAAATTTTTTTGAGTTGAATTTTATAAATAAATTACCTTTAAAATAAATACTATGTAGTATAGAAATGGTACCCTGCATTTATTAAAGATCATATCGCTTTTGTATTTTTGTATTAATAAAAAGTTAAAAGAGGTTATTCTACCAAATGATACTGTTCACTAATAAAATATAAGCAATAAGTTTTTCTCTAAAGAATTGTGCAATATAATTGAAAATTCGCTTGGAGGTAGCTTGAAATCGCCAAATTACAGTGGTGTTATTATCTCAATTTTAGCTTATGTCGACTTAAGCAGTTATGTCTTTTAGCCATATATATATTTGTACAGTTATATACATATATAGTACATGCATAGTGTATCTAAATTTTATTTTCGCTTGCCTCTTTTACAGCCCGCTAAAGTTGCCCAATCAATTTTGTTGTTTTGTAAAGGACAAGGCCTCCTAACATCGGTTGTAATGCCAGGTGTTGATCGTGGGCGTGCATTTTCTACCAGTTCGGGTACATTTGATGGCACTAATGGTACACGCAAACTATCAAGAGGGATTTCGATGGAGGATTATGATAAACCGAACATTCGTCGTTTAAGCATTATTAACAATGACATTAAAAAATAAATTGAAGAAAGCTATTTAAATATTTTGCAACAAAAGAACACACACACAAAAAAAAAACAACGCAAATACATACATATATTTTTATTCTTAAACACAAATAATTATAATTACAACTAATTGCCAAAATTATAAAAACAAAAACGATTAAAATAACAAACAAACAAAAAAATAATAAAAATAAACAATTAAAAACTAAGCTTAAAACGTAGTCACAAATTAAAAACATCCGAATAAATGCAGATATTAGAAAACGAGGCATTATTGTAATGACCATACTCGTTCAATTTACTACAAGTTTAAGATGGAACTATAAAATTCTAAATTCTAACTAAACCTTGTAAATGTAACCGTTAAGGAATAAACTAAAGCGTAAATATAATATAATAATATTACTCCTAGTAATTGTTTTGTTGTATTAAGTTTTTGAAAATTAATTCAAAAACCGATAGTTTAATGCATACTAAATACGTACGTACGTTATTTTCTTAAAAATTCCCTTGAATATATATTTAAAAACAGATATTGTTATATAACAGTTAATTCTTTTTTTTTAAGAAATCGGTTAGAGTTATAATTTTATATTTATCTTTATTAATGATCAATTTTTAAGTTTATAAAAAGTTTCTTGAACAAAATGTTTATTAAAAATTTATTTTATAAGCCTTTGACATTGGCGTTACTTGACCATTCTGGGTGGTGCAATGCCCCTAATTGTTTTTGCCTCCCACCACACAGAACTTGAAAAAATTAAGTAATATATAATAATATACATACATATAAAATTAACTCAGTTTAAGATTTTGCCAACAAAAATTATGCTTTTGCCACCTCCAGAAAATATTGTAGCTACGCCAATCACATAAACTTTGATAAATTTAAAAAATGATTATGATACGGCCAAATATTACTGCATTGAAAATTATCGATTAGAGAAGATATAAATGAAATAATTTCTATTATAGTTCTTAAAAACAAAGTTAAGAAATTGTTAATATTTATTTTTCTTATTAACGCCTCTAATCGTTTGTTCAAAAATGCTTTTATAATTTATAATTTACTCATTATAAATATATAATAACAATCATTAGTAATTTAAAAATACCTCCGATTTTCGAAGAAATAAAATAAAGTTCAAACTAACTACATACATACATAGAGTGTACTTCCAAACTTTTCAAATAATAATAAAAAAAAGAATCGAAATTTTGTTAGAGGTGTTATAATTTATTTGCATGAAACCACCTCCCAGCAATTTTTGAAATATTTACAATTTTAAAAATAGTTATAAACGGAAAACAGCACATATGTAACTTGACTAAAGCAAGAAAATAAGAATAAAATCATAAAAAATAATGTATAACTCAGCACATGTTTATTAAATAAAGAAACATTTTTGAGTATGTATACATACATATACATATACAAATTAATTAAAAATAAATAATAACAATGCCACCTTTTATTTTATGTTGGCCGTAAGTAAATTTAAATGCACCAAGAAGAAAAATTAAAAAAAAATTAAATATTTATAGAAATTAGTGGAATTTATATCTAATAAAGCGTAAAAAATAAAATAAATTCAGAAATGTTTATGTAAAATACATATTTGACTTTAAAAAACAATACAACATAATAAAGATAATTTTCTTTTTAGTTTAACTATCTAGTTTTTATTTTAGAATTCCATATGTGCAAAAAATCACATTTTAAGGTTATCGCTCTTTGATTTAGAGCTTAGCTGAAAATCTTCCCAAACACAATAATAATATTAAGTGCAAGTATCAATATTCTCCAACAGCTTTATAGCAAATAAAAGTGATTTATAAAATTTGAAGCATTTTTGGTCTTAAATCCAGCCAATTGAGTTTTTGATTCTCTACTCTTATAAGTGAAGTACATATATTTCTCAAATAAGTTACATTCAAATTCAGCCATGTTATTTATATATCAAACAAAGGTCAGTATTATAACGAACGAACACGTTTTAATGAAAAAAACTTTCCTTTAAAGAACATAATTTTTTATAATTTATTTTCAACACAGCAATACAAATCGTTTAAGGCTAATTTCTAACTATGTATTATTTATACATGAATTCATATAAACAATGAAACTCAAAAAATAATTATTAATTTATTAGTGTGGTTGTATATTGTATGGTGACAAGCAAGGTCTATTAAATAAGGTCTGTTCAACTAATCAGCTGATCGTTTTTTGCTCCCCTATGTTTACTACTCGAAGTTGTCAAAATTTGTTTACCTTTTTAGGGCGACATTTATGTTTTTCAATTTTTCAATTTTATGATTGATAACTTTTCAACTTATGAATATATTTCCGAGCCGGACATGCTGGTAAAAGGCGTTTCTGTACCCAAGGACTGAGCCACACCAACAGCTATAGCAGCCTTGCCATTACTTGGCTCACAGGCCAAGAAAATACAACGATTAGCTATTTTGCCTTCACGCACCATTTGTACAACACCAGCAGCGAAACGAGCATCTTTCTGGCCCAACATACCTTGTGAAACAGCACGCTTCTTCAAGACATCGTCTAGACTTCTATTTTATCTTTATCAGCCAAATTTTTAGCAAATATTTACTTGTAACACAATTTATTTTTGTTGTCTTGAAAAAATTGTTAAACAAAATGGAAACACAAAATTTAATAGGCGTTGGGCATATTCATACAGGTATATGCAACGGCGAATTTGCTGTGCTGCTCTCTGTCAAAAACCTCATAAAAAATAATTTTTTATACATAGAGTTTGACAGTAACGTTTCCCATCAGATGAACTGATAATTTCACCTGGATGAATTTTTTGGTATTTTAGTCAGCTGTTTTTGACTACCTTAGAGTAATTTTACACTAACAAAATGCCCGTATATTCTTTTTGCTTTTTGTTTTTGTAGAGTTGCACAGACCTTATTTAATAGACCTTGGTGACAAGTATGAAGAAAAGAATTTGCATTATTTTCACTAGTGCCATCTGTATGTGAAGCACTCAAGATAACAGTCATTTATCTTCGTTAATATCCCCTAATGTTTATATTTATTTATGGCCCTTTTATTTTCTTGTCATATATTTGAGATTTTTCATAAATTTTAGATTTTTTTTTTAATAATTATGAAAATAGTAAAAATTAAGGGATATTTTTGTATAAAGGTGTATTAAGTTACCTTAATTATACCTAAAGCTATGAATCTAATCTATTAATCTACTTCCCCTAAAAACTTTTATTTAAATTAACGGTTCTTTTTCAAATCTCACATACAGAGGTCACTGTCTGCATTCCTAAATGCAACACTGTTTAATAATACACTTTATCTGTACGGCAATACTTAAATGTCAGTGTTAGGCAATATGGCTACACCGCCACCACCAACAAAACCTCCTAGAGGTGTAAAATACGGAAAAGATGAGGTAAATATTTATAAAAAAATTTAAAAATAACATCAATATGTAGCTTAAAGTGACCTTTATCTCAAACTAATGAAGTTTCATGCAATACTATGCTTAAAACTATCAAAAATGTATTAAAAATTATGCGACTAAAAGTTTTCACAGTGATGATGACATTTCACAAGTTGCTGTTATCGTCTTATTAATGACAGCTGTCAAATTTTTCCCTATTTTTTTTATAACAAAAATAAATACTTTAAACTTGTATTTAGTTTTTGTTTTATCTTAATTAAACTTAAGCCAGAATTAAAGGGCGTTGTTATTCTTCTTATTTTTTTAGGCTGGCTGTGGTCTCATTGTTAATGTTATTAAATCGTTAGGACTAAGCGAGACCAATGAAGAACGACAGAAAGAAAAATCAAAAATTGAGAAAGAATTTAAGAAATCTGATCAAAAATTAAATGATTTGGTCTCTAAACATGATCAGCAACTGTCGCAGGTTATACCCTTGTTTACCAAAGTCTCCACAGAGGTAAATAACAGTCGAGAAAAGGTCCATACGGTCAAGGAGAATTTGAGTGCCTGCAAAAGGCTATTGCAATGTAGAAGAGAGGAATTAAAGAAAATGTGGACAGATGTTGTTCAGCACAAACATGTTTTAGTGATGTTGGAACAAATGTAATGGCTAAAAGTTATCTTAAAATAAAATTAATTAAATGGTTTTTTTCTCACAGCAACGATTTACGCAAAGTGCCTCAAAGTGTGGTTAGCTATACATCTAAACGCCAGTATTTACATGCCAGTAAAGTTCTAACCGATGCTTTAAACTTAGTCAATGGACCTCTTAAGGAAGTAGAAGGTTTAGCCGACATACGTTCTGATTTAATGGGACGACGGCAACATTTATATCAACGTTTACATGAAGAGCTGGTGTCTCAAGTCTATATTAATTCGGCAAATGCTGTTTTTAACGATTTGCAACGTTCCAATTCCCAACGCTTAAAAGTCAATTTTTCTAGGACCATTACCGCTCGGCGTTCAACCGATCGCATTGAAGCCAATGCTCGTGTACGCAAAGCCTTGCAAGAGATGGCTCAAGGTGTTGATCTTTCGAAAACGGAAATTATCGAAGATGCCGATCTAATAGATCCCGAATTAAGTATGACTTATTTCGTTGCGACCATTGTAGAGTGTTTTGGTATGCTGCAGAAAGTACCCGATTCCATTGAAAAGTTACGTGTAGGGATACAAACCGAATTGCTAGAAATTGTACGCAATACTACACGTCAAATAATTGAAAATTCAATAGCTTCTAATGAACGTTATCCCTTGCTGACCTTATTAGATGTTATTTACAAACAATTTAAGGCCATAGCTCGTACTCATTCTACTCTATTGAAGAATTTCTTGGCTGTTGTTCAGAAATATCAAGTAGTGGGACCACAACATTATACATTGACAGATTATTGGTCTCAGGCGCAGTCAGTGGTAAGCATTGTTATATACTTTTTTAAAGAATCTAGGAAATGTATGTAAGTAGGTAATTTTTGTAGTTTTATAAAGTATTGCGTTTTTTAAAGAAAAATTTTCAAATGTTACCGATTTGCAGTTTTGATATTTTCTTGAACTCTATTTTAGCTACAATTACTTTTAACCGATTACCTAGACATACAAAATGCTTCCGCTGACGATGCTTTACAATCTGCGTACAGTGAACCATCTAACAATATTAATACATTTTTCCTAAGACGTAAAGTTCCAAGGTAAGTTTTCAACATACACACAACAATTGGCGATGTAACAAATATCAATTTTAAAGTAATCGCGAATAGGAATCTAAGCAAATATCTCAATATTCATTACATTACTAATATGTATGTTTTAACTACTAAACTACAAGATATTATTATACTATACTTAATACAATTTTAAATTCTCAATATTTTTTAAATAAATATGAAGAAAGCTTTCGCCTTTTGTTTCCAAAAGGTAATATCTTTTATTATTTACTTAACTTTTAATTATAAACCACGACATAAATTAAATCTTTTAAAAACGTTGTGTCATATTTCCTATGCAGTTAGAAATTAAAAATATATATACGTTGAATAAATAAATAAATATACCGGTAAAGTGCTAGTTTTAGTTTTATAGTAAAATTTAATAGTGTCAATTAAAGATAAAATCTTAAAAAAGTAATAGGATTGCTATTAATGTTCTTTTTTTACATTGTAGTACTAAAAAATATCTATTTAAATTTGATAAAACATCGAATACAAAGGCACTCAATGATGATGCTACAAAAGAACATCGACGCAATGTATCGGATGTTTCCAATGACAATTTGAATGTGGCATTAAATGTAAGTGGTGGAAAGACAGGGGGTGCAAGTTTTAAAGCAATTCTTCCATATGAGAAGCAACGTGAAAAATTATTAATATGTACACCGGACCAGAATGTCATAACCAAGGTATATTTGCCTTTAATGGGTTATATACAAGAAATTGAAGGATTTATGAAATGTAAACCAGGGTAAGTGCACAAATAAAATAATCTTTTTATATATTCGGAGCTAACAAAAAAGTTTATACTTATTTTTTATACTGCAGACAACCTTGTAGTCTTCATGATTTTATTGATAACTACATAAAGGATACGTTTCTTTCCAAAGGCCATAATTCGCAATTACAAATGACTATTGAAACATTTACTAAAAATCAAGACGTTTGGCGCGCCATTATAATGCCGGAAGAAATGAAACAAATGAATCTTTTGCGTCCCATTTTACAGTCTACGGCTAGAATTGAAAGATGTCTAACAGAAACAAAACAGCTTATACACGATTTACCCTTTTATTCGGAAGAACTCTTAAAAACTGTTTGCTCGGTGCTGAAAGATTATAGAGAAATATGTCAGGCGGCTTATCGTGGCATAGTGCAACCAGATACCGAAGATAAAAGAATCTATAGTGTGACTTGGTTAAAAGATGAGGACATTAGTAGATTTTTAAAGTGAGCATAAACAAAATTTTTCTTTTTAAATCTACTAAAACTATAATCATACATTTCTTTTTAATGCAGAACTTTACCAAATTGGATGGATTTAAAAAATTCAACTCAACCTACAACTAAACACAGTAAGAAACTCCATCGTAACACGTTTGAAAACTCTGAGGAAGAAAGTCCTGTCGATGTTCAGCAACGTAATATTAGAGAGGCCGAAATGCTTATTAGTAATTTAGGTAAAGATGGTATCTCACAGCAGGAAATTTTGGCAGACATTAGTGTGCTTAAAGAATTGGCCATACTGCAGGAAAGTATGGAATGGTTTTCGGGCCGCATATCAGATTTTGCCAATGAATTGCGAAAACCTTTGGGCAATGGATTAACTACCGGTGTGGCAGTTAATGATGGCACCATTAGGGTTTTAACTAATTTGGCTTTAGAATTTGATGAATTGGCCAATACCTGTTTGTTGGTTTTACATTTAGAGGTAAATTAATTTCTTAGGTGTAATACCTCAATATTTAATAGTAAACAATTTTCTTTTGTGATATGAAGGTTCGTGTTCAATGTTTCCACTATTTACGTTCAAAACGGCAACATTCGCGTGTGGACAGTTTTATTGATTCGAAAGATGATATTCTAGAGCCCGATCGTCAAGTTCAGGTGTTTACCAAGCGGTTGTCGGAAATGGATGAAGCCTTTCGTACCACTTTACATCCTAGAAAAACAAAAGTAAGTAATCTATATACAAATTCAAACATCTTGTTTTTACTATACCGATTTGTATTTACATATTTATTATCGTTTATTTTTCAAATGCCTGTATCGATTGGCAGACAATTATAGGGCAGGTGACGCTGTAGTCTAATTACTTAAAAAAATGCTATTTTTATAAACCTTTCTTAACCATCATAATTTGTACTAGTATTATGTGGTACTTCTAAGGATAATCTTCTTATTCTTACGGAAAACACATTTCTTAAGAAAAAAATCCTCAAATTATGAATTCTGCTCAAGGTGTATTGAGACCTTGTCTCTGCTGGAACAAGAAATCAATAATTGACATCAAATTTTAAAGCCTGCTTTTGTTTTCTTTTTCTGTGTGAAACATAAATTAAACAATATTTTTCAACAAGAAAAATTAAATAAAAAATAGTAACTAGCTTAGCTATACCAGTTCTTATAAATTGGTGTTGAAAAAGAACGAGATGTTTGTTTCATGTCCTGTGTTACCCGAGGTCGTGAAGATCAACCGTGGTCCATAGAACCAATTTTAACACCTCTTAGTAATCCAATCTTTATGGTAAGGGTAAAAATCAGACGCTGATACGTAGCAAAAAATCAAGATATTTTTATTTATAATGAAATAAAAAAAATGGAAAATAAAAAAATATAAAATATTTTTTTTTTTAGAATTTTATTTCAATTTATTGTAAATCATTTATTCTGGATTAATTTCTTTTCATCAATTATCAAACTTTCTAAAACATTTTTAAATTAAATTTTGAACATTTAAGAACACTAAAAAATTATTCCGATATAAGACGAGTGGAGCGCATTTTCGAAAACAGCTACGATTTCATCGTCATCATCGGTATACTCATATTAAATTTAAAACTACTATATACGTTATATACGTGAATTTAATGATTGAATTATCACGAACAGAAAAATAGATTTTTTGAATGTCTCTTAAACAACGTTTCGTAAGAGTTCGTTATCCTGTCTTATCTCGAGAAACATTTATTTTATTAGTATTCGTGCGAATATATTAAATACGCCTGTTCGTTAATGTACACTCTGCAGTGCAGTTAGGTTTGATTTTTCAACTTTTTTTTTTTTTTTACTTTTAAAAGTAGCATCATACTATTTGTAGCGCATAATAACCTTTGAAATTGTTATTAAATATGTTTTTTTGATCCTAATGTTTATCAATTTTTTCAGTACATTTTCGAAGGTTTGGCACATTTTGCGGCACGTATTCTAATACAGGCCTCAAACGCTATTGAACACATTGACCAAATCACTGTACAGCGCATGTGCCGTAATGCTTTAGCATTACAACAAACATTAAGCAACATAACAGCATCTCGCGAAGTTGCCTTAGATCAGGCAAAACATTTCTATGAACTGCTGTGCATGGAACCAGATGTAAGTATCTAAATATATTTTTTGTTTGTTTCTAATTTCAAAAAGAATAATTTTTTCATTATTTAGGTCATACTAACCACACTTGTTGAGCAAGGTTTACAATTCACAGAATTGCAATATTTAAATGCTCTACAGTTATCGTGCAAGGCACGTGGCATTACCGATGCAAATACTTTGGCTAGTTATCAGCAAAGATTATCAGATATTTTGGGTGCAGAACCTTCAACTGGCATAGTTGTATAATAAAAAAACTAAATACACTCTGTAGCATTCTCATCGTATCCTCTTCTTTTCATATCCCCAAGGGAGTAATAAGTTCTTATAACCACATAAATACATAAATTTATAAACTTAATTTTTAGGTTTTAAGACTGTTTCTCTTTAAATTAACTAGCTACAGTTACATACTACGGCTTGAATTTTTTATTTTTTTTTTATTTTGGATTTTAGTTAAGAGCTTAAAGTTATTATATGTATATTTATTCAATGCAATTTATAAGTTCAAATTTCTCAAAGTTTTACTGAAATTTACATATGCTTACATATATACATATACTCAAAAACAAGATGAGCAAATTTATATACATGTACAATTACTATTTAAAATAATAATAATACTAATAAAAAAAACACATTTACAGAAGGATGAAGAAAAATATAAGAAAACAACAAATTACTCATTAAAAAGAAAAACGTTCAATTCACTTGGTGATGTTTCAACAAACAATTTTTGCTTAACTAAGTTGTTCATATTATTAATTAATTATAAAATATACATTATACAAAACAAAATATGTATTATTAAAACGAAAAACAAATTAAAAGTAAAAAAAAAGTCAAGAAAACACAAAACAATTATTTGAATTCTAATAAACTAGAGGGCTATATTCGACTGTGCCGAATCTTATATATCCTTCACACAAAATCAGGGGCAAATTACGGTGATCGAAATTTGAAAATTCTTATTAGAATCACTATACCAAAAGCACAGCGAACTTGATCGTTCGAGTAAAATTTCGATGGTGATCGAATGCCGTAATTTGCCCCCTGGGGCGGGCCAAATCGAAATTTGAAAATTCTTATTAGATTCTCTATACCTAAAGCACAGCGAACTCGATCGTTCGAGTAAAATTTCGATCGTGATCGAATGCCGTAATTTGGCCCCAGACAGAGGCAATCGTGTTCTTTCTCTCAAAACAAAGGACGGAATATACAAACTTAACTGATTTTCAATAGAAAAATTCTCGAAAGTATGTATATCTGAGAAATAAGTAAAATCTAAATTTACGTAGAGGCCTCTAAAAGTTGATTCAAACACACAGACGGACTTAGCTAAATCAATTCCTCTATCTATAAAGGATTCGGAATATATATATTTAATAGGGTTTAAAATTAATATTGTAGAAATTACAAATTTATATAAACCCAATCTTGGGAATACAGAAGAAAGAAGATATTAATTTTGTTAGAAAAATTTGTTTGTAAACCTGTATTAAATATAAAAAATAATTATAAATTTGGGGGACAAAATAAAAATAAAATTTGATTCTCTACAAAAGAAAAACATATAAATTTCAAATTTGCAATGAAGATTTTTAAGTTTTTATTAAGTTATATGGGTGTTAAGAGCTTTAAATGTTTACTTAATTAAAATTGCTTAAAAAAATAAAACTTTAACTTCATTACGTCACACTCAATTAGCCACAGCTTTTACTTCATTGTTATCTACTTCGTCAGTACATTCTTCATTTTTTTTTATTGTGTTGCCTTCATCATCATCCAACGATTCGGCTAAACGTTTGATAGCCTTTCTTATAGTCATTTTAGTTTCGTACAATTCCAAAAGTTTATGTCCATCATAGAGCACAAACGGTAGTGTGGCTCTTATATAATAATTGGGTAAAAGTTCCAAATTATTTATTACCGTATCTAACATATGCGACTTTTCACAAAATATACCGGGCGCATCGTTACGCACAGGATTAATGTGTACATGCAGATGATAAAAAGAAGGTTGATAATGCAAATACATACGCAGTTGAGTCGAACAGATGCCATAACGTGATTCGATAGCACAAGCGGCTTGAGACCGTATGTTGCGCAATAAAGGCAGATGGGTTGAATTAAGATCACGCAACGATTTAATACCATGTTTATGGGTTATAGCTAATGCATACAGATTTTCAACATTATGACCGTCCCATTTAAGATCGGGCAAAAGTATGAAGCCTTTCTCGGGATCGGAATCTTCAAAAATAATACGATCTGTTTCTTTTTTATGTTCCAAAATATTGTAAACCCACTAGAAATAAAGATTAACGTTTACGTAGAAATAAAAAAAAATTTAAGATGAAATAATGATTTTTATACCTAAGGATTTACAAACTATTAAGTTTAATAACAAATATAAAAATGAATTATACCCCTATTATGGTTCTCCACTCAACTCAGTTTGGTTGTGTGAGAGTCAACCCAACTTATGCACAACCAAACTCATTTTAGGTATTGTGATACTCAACTGTTTTTAGTTGAGTTTTACAACGTTTCAACGTTTTTGTCGACCAAATTTTTTAAAAGTTGAAAACGGTAATGCCACGAAAAAATAGATACACAACTGAATAGTCAACTGTAAGTTGAGTTGAGAATGGCAATGTCAATTTGCCAAAGACAACCAAACTGTTACAAAAGTGGAGAACCGCAATAGGGGCATTAAGCTCTGATTATATTGCGCATAAGCTGACTTAATGTGGTAAACCATAATGTACTGTAATGTACAAAACTTTTCGTGAAGTATGTTATTTCCTTAAACAAAGAGCGAAAATAGACACAAGTTCCGTACGAAAATTGTTGTTTGTGTTGTGTTTACATACATACATATACAGAAAATTTAACTTATCGGGAAGTTTTTACAGAAAATAAAATAATTATGGCACTAATTATAACAAAAAAGAACTGGTTTTTAACTTACGCGTTGCTTTTCATATATGAAACTTTATCAAGAAGATATGAACTCGTGATTCTTAAACATTCATTAAAGGCCAAAATCTATCAAATTTGATAACCCAAATAAATACGTCATGGCAAACAAATTCCCTTAACATTATTTTAAATTTTTTCATTTATTTTAAATACAATACATTTTTAGAGTTACTACTACTTTACTCGAATTTTTGAGTTATTTAACAAAGAAAATATGTGAAATTTTTACAATTGGAAAGGAACAGCTGATAGTAAGCTAATATTGAAATTAGGTGGAACAGGTTGCTGCTGTGCAGTTCACTTGGGTCCATTATTGTGATCCCTTTGTGATACCTGAATAGAATAGTTAGGTTAGAATAGAATAGAAAGAGAAGCAGACCAGTCCAGAGTCTCTGGCGGGAATCGGTCCCGCAACCCTCAGACTAGCAGACCAGCACACTACTGACTAGTCCACCGGGGAACCCTAAATTGAAACTACATAAAAAGTGTTCCCTGAATTAACCTAAGTAGGCTTTATATTATTTTAAATAACTCAATAAAATTAACAAAAAAAAGAGTATCAACTCTCAATTCAATATAAATAAAAGATAATAATAATTTGAAAACTGTAATAGTTTTTTTAAGCTTTGGGTCTTTTCAATAATAAAAATTTTTTGTTCTATTAAATATTATTATTTATATAATACTAGCCAAACCCGGCGCGCGTTGCTTCGCCCCTTAATGAATCGAAATGCATTCTGAATTTTAATTGAATATCAAGTGCGAAAACCTAAAAATTATAATTTTTTTATGGGCGTGGCATTGCCCACTTTTCTAATCACGAAATTATAAAGTCATAACAGCTCAATATGTGTGCAAAGTTTCAAAAGAATCGGACCAGTGCACGTACCTCAAAATTATTGTTTTTATGGGCGTGGCCCTGCCCACTTTTCTAACCATGAAATTGTAAAGTCATAACAGCTCAATATGTGTGCAAAGTTTCAGAATAATCGGTCCAGTGCAAGTACCTCAAAATTATACCTATTTTTTATGGGCGTGGCACTGCCCACTTTTCTAATCATGAAATTATTTAGTCATGATAGCTCGATATGTGTGCAAAGTTTCAGAAAAATCGGTCTGGTGCAAGTACCTCAAAATTATAACCTTTTTTATGGGCGTGGCCCCGACCACTTTTTTAATCACGAAATTATAAAGTCATAACAGCTTAATATGTGTGCAAAATTTTAGAAAAATCGGTCTAGTGCAAGTACCTTAAAATTAAATTTTTTTAGGGGCGTGGCCCCGCCCACTTTTCTCATCACGAAATTATTTAGTCATTACAGCTCGATATGTGTGCAAAGTTTCAGAAAAATCCGTCAAGTGCAAGTAGCTAAACTGATAACTAATTTTTTATGGGCGTGGCCCCGCCCACTTTTTTCACCCATAAACACTCCCTGGTATATGTACAACAACTTACCAAAGTTTGAGCCCGATCGGTTTTACAGTTTCGGAGTCTATAGCTAACACACACACACACACACACACACAGAGTTTCACTTTTATATATATAGACTAGTCAAGCCCGGCGCGCGTTGCTACTACCCTTAATGAATAAAAATGCATTCTGAATTTTTATTGAATATCAAGTGTAAGAAGTTAAAAATTATAACTTTTTTTATGGCCGTGGCACTGCCCACATTTCTAATCACAAAACTGTAAAGTCATGACAGCTCAATATGTGTGCAAAGTTTCAGAAAAATCGGTCCAGTGCAGGTACCACAATATTAAAACTTTTTTAATGGGCGTGGCCCTGCCCACTTTTCTAATCACGAAATTATATAGTCATGACAGCTTAATATGTGTGCAAAGTTTCAGAAAATTCGATCTAGTGCAAGTAACTAAAAATGATAACTTATTTTTTATGAGCGTGACACTGCCCACTTTTTATCACCCTCACACACCATCCATCACACTCCCTGGAATATGTATAACAACTTGCCTAAGTTTGAGTCCGATCGGCTTTACGGTTTCAGAGTCTATAGCTAACACACACACAGACAAACAGAGTTTCACTTTTCTATCAATAGGTTATATTACCAATATTTCGCTACCTCTTTGTGTAGCATCATCTGGATACGAGTTTTTATTATTTATTTGTTTTTTGTTGGTTTAGTGTCTTGTTGTTTGATTTTTTTTTTAATTTTAGTTTAATTGAAACTATGTTATTGAAAATAACATAAAAAATTGTTTAAACATTTTGTCATAAGTATAAACAAAATTTACAAAAATGTAAAACTATATACATACATATATAAAAAATCCCATTCACCCCTTTCGCACTAGGCAAGTCACTTGCACAAGTTAGTTTTTTATTTTTCTTTGAACTTTCTTTCACGTTCAGACTCAGCAATTGACTTGCCCAAGTTTCGTTCTCTTTTACTTATTATACTCTTCACACAGTGAAAAAGGGTATATATAGGTTTGTCATTCCGTTTAAAACTTCTACAATTATTAATTATCTACACATACATACAAACGTGATATACTGGTTAGAGTGAGCCAAAAATTTTTATTATATATATTATTCAAATTTTTATTCTTTTATTTTAAATTTTTCTTTTAATTTATTTTTTTTTAAACACATAAGTAAACTAAATTTATAATAATACAATGGGATGCTTTTATATATGTATGTTTTTTATATGTATGTACGTATTTCATATGAGATAAATGGTGATATAAACAATTGTTGTTGCATGACTACACGTTGTGAAGAGTATATAAGATTCGGCATGACCGAATATAGCACCTTGTTTGTTTTTTTTTCTTTTTTGTTTTTGGTTTCTCAACAAAAACTTGCTCGTACTTGCCGAGTACAGGCAAGTGTGTACTCAAATATGAGCAAGTTTCTTCCTCTTAACCCGACCTTACCCCTTTTGACTATAAACACAAGACTTGCGCAAGTCTCTTGCACAAGTGACTTACCTAGTGCGAAAGGGGTGTTTTTCCCTTGGTCACGGCATCACGCGTGAATGGCTGGACCGATTTCACTTTTTTTTTGTTATATTTGTTATTATTAGGAGAAGGTTCTTATGTAAGAAAATAATAATAATAATGTGTCACTGGCAGTAATATTCACGTAGTTGACATTAAAACAAAGAAACGTAGTTTACATGCTCTCTGCAAATATATCGGTCGGAGTTGGTCTGTGGTCAGAGTTTTAATAAAAAAAAATACCTACATAATTCATTTACCATTTCTTAGTGTACTTTTCACATTGGTTTCTACAGGATAATTTGTACTGTGTTTTTTTCTGAAGTGTTTGTTCAACACGGTTAGTCAAATTAATATAGTGTTGGAAACTTTTGATAGACCATTTAGATACAAAAGATTACCAACAACACTATTTATATACGCGCCAGAAAACAAAACTAAGAATATCGTGTATCATAAAGCATTAGAATAATAAACACTTTGTTTTTGGAATAATTTTGATTTATTAATATACCAACAGCAATACTTAATAAAGAAATTAACTTAATTCAGATAAAAAGGTAACAGATATTTCTTGATTATAGGGCGGTACGAAGTTCGCCGGGTCAGCTAGTAATATATAAAATAGAACAAAAAGCTTTTTATTATTGAAAAGACCTAAAGCTTTAAAAAACTACAGTAGAGTCGCGGTAACGTGAACTATTAAAAACCGAGCGTGTTCACGGTTGCGAAGTTTTTCATGTTGACGAAGGTGTAACTCTTAAAAATTTCCAAATAAAATAGACATGTATTTTAACTAAAATTTTGTGTTTTAGATAGTTATGTAAAGAAAAAAAAGTATGTTTAAATTAATTTAAAAATGTGTTACCTTTGGGATTATCTTTTAATTTTTAAATTTTAATTGCTCAAAATAACTAACGGGATATCCTCTTCAGTCTTCTTCATCTTCGAAAGAGCTAAAAATGTTCGGCCAGCATTTTTCTATTTTTTTCTTTTCAAAACGTTGTCAAGTTGGATTTAAATAGCCAATAGCGTCCATTAATTAATTATTAAGCAAATTTTTAAAAATGGCAGATGTCATCCATTACGATTTGGAACAATTGTGTCCACAGAAGATTCACAATTTTTAAAAGAGCGAGGATTTTTGGCCTTTCCGATCACAAGAAGTTTAACTTTAAAATTTTGGTAGTTTTAGTGACATTTTTCACGAAAGACATTATATTAGATAATGCTAAATCAGCATTGCGCACTAAACTAAACCTGAGCAGTCTTAAGAGTCTAGGGGCTTCTACAATTAATCGTGTTCTTTCGTTGTTTTAGTGTTCCGATATGTCAGACTTTCTATATAAAAGTATAAATCGACTAACGGAACCTTGTAATCTAAGTGTATTCTTTCACTGCCAATCAATAAATGTATACTTCCCTAGCAGAAGTGAAGGAAAATATGTAATTTGGTTCAAAAAAAATTGCATTAAGAATAATAGTTTTTTGGTTCTACGTTTTAAAATCGCATATTAAGAACTTTTTGAGTTATCAAAATTTTAAATAATTACCTTTTCGTAATTTACTTACCTCTAATGAAAATTGACTTGATGTAATGTATGGAAGAGTTATTTCACTATATAACTCTGGAGTTTCATTTATTAAAAATTTTTGGCATATGGAATACTTCTCAATATGTTTATTAGTAGCAGGATAAACTACAGTTGCCTTAACACCTAGATCATTTATAAATTATTATTGGAATCAAAATATTTTATTTTCTAAATACAACAATCTTACCGCTTAATGTAGCCGGAGGTGTACATTGATAACTACCATATATATTATTCACAAATTCAGTTTGTACTTTTAAGTCGCTGCAAAAATAGCTGGGCTTCACTGAAACTTCCTCTTCATCACACTTTTTTCCTAAATCCGTCACTAACTGTTTCTTGCCTTCATTCTCTACTTTACCATTTGTATCTTTGTTAGCTTCAGTGGATACATCACTTTCTTGGAAGGCTTGTTTCTCAAATATGATAATGGCCCTATCACTGTCTGATAGATCAGGAAAACTGCCTAACAAAGATATACTCTTATTACGAGTATTATTGTTAAGAATTCGCTCTAAGCTAAACTTATTCAAGTCGTAATTTAATGCCACTTCTTTTGGTACAGTTTCTTCAACATTGCTTTCAATATCTGCACTCTCATCTGTGTCCGAAATTGGAGACTTGGTTTCTGCAGATTTCTTTGAGTCATCAGTTAATGAAACGATTTCATTATTTACTAAAGTTTCCGGCATTTTAGTAAAATTGTATAAAAAAAAATTATAATTTATGCACACAAAAACAAAATCACAACACTTTCTGTTAAACTTTAATTATAACCAAAGTATATTAACTCCAGGTAGACTTAAGTCCACAGCTGATCATTGTTTTGTTAATGCATTTCTCTTCCCAAATGTCAAAATTTGTTTACCTTTTTTTGTTCGTTTACATACAATTGGGTGATTCACAAGGTGTCTTATCATGTCATATTGTCCTGAAATTTTGCTCAAGTAAATAAATTACAAATACATTAAATTTTGTTTGATAAACAAAAACAGCAGAGTCCTTAGCCGATCTTATTTGACGCCACCAGTGATTTGTTATCAAAAATTAGCAACTGCGCTCAAATTTGGATGTCGGCCCGATAAAATTATACAATGAACGGCGACAGCTTACAAAAACTGTTGCGGCTTGGCTAGCTGGCTTAGCCGTTTAGCACAGGTCTCTGCTTCTTAAATACGACAGCACAATAAACATGGCGTACAAAGTTCTATTATTATAAAACATTTTTTGTTTGAAAAGCAACAACAACATTTTTAAACCATTGTAAAATTTTAGGACAAAAGGACAATATGACATGATAAGACACCTTGTGAATCATCCAAATGTTTTTTCTGTTTTCCTTTGTTTATTTTTGTTTTTGATAGCCAGTGCAGATAAATTAGCGATTTTTTGTTATCAAAATTAGAGATGATAGTAAATACTTCGAGATTTGCAACAAGATTCAAAATGAACCAGGTAGATTCGCTCTCAAAATTTTGTATGGCGAATCTTGTAGATTTAATCAAGATTCGGTCGCGAACCTTGAATGAGAGAGCGAACCTCGATATTTGATGTCCGTGTGAACATGCTATAACGTTTAATAATATTTGACGTTTAAAAATACAATATACAACCCATGGTACAATCATCAGGTAGCCTCACTAAAACAGCTGATTTTTTTCTCTACCTTAAGATTTAACTAAGATGTCAAATTTTGTTTATGGATGTGTAGGTAGGTAGGTAAGGCTGGTGCAAAGTTACCCTCACACCTTCACTCGGAGACCATTACGGTCCATTGTGACGCCTTAATAGAGAGAAGAATAGAATAAGAATAGAAATATTTAGGATAGAAGAGAAAGAGAAGCAGACAATTCCAGTCTCCGGCGGGAATCGAACCCGCAACCCCCAAACAACTGACTTGTCCTTTACTGACTAGGTGCACTCTAGTGCATATTCTACCACAAAAAAAACACATTTGCTTTTTGACAGTTTAGTCGTCGTTTTCCAACAACAAAATGCATGTAGAATATTGTTGTTGCAGAACTGAGGCTACCTGATGATTGTACAATGATACAACCGATACAACAGAAATTAGATTAAATAAAACAAAACTGTATTTTAATAGACGATACAAAGTACAATGGCAGGTTGTAAATTGAAAGTTGTTTATATAAGAATGGAAAATATGCTACGCCATCTAAATTTAGTTATAAAATAAAACCACCTTTAGTAATTTATTTCGTTTTTGTCTTCATTATATGAAATTTTTTTATTTATTTTCGAAATATTTTGTGTTTTTTTATTTATCTTGCTTTATTAAATATTTTTTTTTATATATATAATATGCATTTATGTTGTATTTGATGTCTGGTATTGTATTACTATTAATGATTTTTCCTCTTGGTAATACTTTGTCAAATATTTTTTTTAGTTTAATGATTGATGAATTTTGATTAATTGAATAATTTTTGAAACTATTTGAAATTAGGAAATAATTCTTGCACGTTTAAAATTGTGTAATTGTTTTAATATTAAGTTTCTTCAATTTATTTTAAATCTTATAAAGTAATAAAAAAGAAGTTAAATTTAATTGCTGTCATTAAGGATTTCTGTTTTGTTCTTTAATGTTCATGTGTTGGTTGTTCTTTTTTATGGATTGCAATAAATACATTAAATAAGCTATGTAGGGGACGGGATATTGGGAGTTGCAGGATTTTTTAAATTGTTTTTTTTTTTTGTAGAGGAAGTATGTAATAGACTAGGAATTTTTAATATGTGTTTTATTCTATTTCTTGTGTAATAGTTTCTTTAATATTTTATTTTTTACATTTAGCATCAATCATTTTTAATGTTTTTTTGTCTTCTTTAAATATATATGTATATAGATTTATTTACTGATCCATAATCAATAATAATAACTTTTAGTAATAATAAAGCGCACATTTTTATTATTATTTTTTTTATGTTTAAATGGTTTTTTGTGTATGCTTAAAAAATGTATAATATGAGTAGTCACAGTCATTAAATGAAATCTTATTTTTTTCAAATAATTTTCTTATTTTTTTTTTTTTGTTAAATTATACTTAAAATAGTTTACACAGCGTAAATAATAAAAAGAAAACATGATAAATTAATGGATTTTTTCTGTTTTTTTTTTTTTTTTTTTTGATATACAATACATTTAGTTTATTGGAGAGTGTTTGTTTAAGTGTGTCTTTATTTATTTAATGAATTGTTTTTTTCTATTTAATTGTTTCGTTTTCTTCAGTTATTTAAATTGTTCTCTTTTATTTATGCTTTTTTGGAAGCCTTGATTTTGTTTTATTTAAAAAATTTTGCTTTTTTAGTTTCCCTAAAAAATTTTACTTTAAAAAATCAGACAATAAATATCAAAATGTATGTGTTTATGTATAAACGTACGTATGTATTAGTTTAAATAATTTTTATACTAATATTTTTCTGTAGTATTTAATTTTAGTGTTACTTATCGGCTAAATACTAAAGGACTCCCCTCTTCTCTTACTCTCCCTTTATTATTTTTTTAAGTTAACTTAAAACATGTATTATTGAGTAAAATACTTGACTGGACACATTATTTTTTTTATTAAATATTATTTTTAAATAAAAAAAAAATAAATAAATAAAATAAAACGGAAAAGTTTATACTCTTTTTAAAGAGGTTTTAGATAAATTGAGTCATTTTTGTATTTTTTTAGTGTTTGTCATGCAAACTTAAAAGAATATATAAAAAAATTTTTGGTTGAAAATATTCTAACTTTTAAAAATTAAACAAAAATAAATAATAAAGTTGACGACAACATTTTACAATAAAAGGTTCAAAAACTTTTTTTAGGCTATCCTTTGATTTTTGTAATCTTTTTAGACTAACGTAAGAGAATAATTTGCAACTGCAAGGAATTAATAAAAAAACTCAAACCAGTAGACTGCTCCAAACAACCATAAATTAATTGATTTTAAACACACCTTTAATGAACTTTAAAATTTTATATAAATTTATTATAAAACTTAAAATTACTAGTTTTCATATTTTCATTATATTTCAGTTTTAGAAAGTTATGAATGAATTTCGGTTTGCACAAAATGTTCGTTATTAGAATATTTTTAAATAAATAAAACAAAATTGTCCGAAATTTTTAATAAAATTTCTACGTACTTGTATAAATTTTTTAACAAACCCAGGAATTGGGCTAAATAATCCAGATATCTATCTCTATTAAAAATAATTTTTCGAATGTAGAATCAAGTATTTTGCGCCATCTTTTTGATGATTAAGAATTGAGCGTGAATAATAAAATATATGCAGTCAACTTCCTCGATATAAATTATCATCCATCATAACAACCACATACATATTTAAATTAAAAAAAAAACTGCTCCATCAGAACATTTTTTATTTTTTATAACAATTTTAGGTTTTATTTCGTATAAAATTTAATTTTAATTTTTAAAAAAATCTTGACTATTGACTATTTAAAAAATATTTTTTTTTATAAACTTCTGTATTTATTTTTTTTAATTTTTAAATTTTCGCAAATTTCTTTATTATTTTAAAAAGGAATTTGATTTTTTTTCGTAGTTTTTCTTTAAATTCTCTGAAAATTTGTTTGGGAAATTTCTGATGCAACTTAAACATTTTAGCGATTGGAGCAGCCTAACTTTGTATTTCCAACCGAATTATAACAAGATTTTGGTAATTACAGACATTATTGTTTTAAGTATATTTAACTTGGAAATATAAAATATAACATCTAAGCAAAATCATGATATCAGAAGTTAACAAATATAAAAGCAAAAGTATTAAATAATAATCATAAAAAAATCTTACCTTCAATTTGAGTTTTTTATTGTTGTTGAAATCGCTTATTATTGCATCTAGAGTGAGAGGATTTGAAATATTTATATGTATCTGCATGTATACAATGGTTTCAACATTTCATGGCATAAAAGTAGAAATAATTGCATTTGTTTATCTAACATGGCATTTTTTCATTTATTATTTTAACTTTTTCTTGGACTGAATGCTTTTCATTAAATGTTCTCAGGACCTTTAACTTAAATAGTGCCATTTATAAACTATTTTTTTTCTTAAAAAAGATCCGTAAAGGACTAGATTTCTGAGTTTCATTATGTCTTGTTTAAATCCTTTTGACCTTTCTTTTCATTGATTAGAATTTTTTTTCTTCTTTTGATTTCAACTTGATCATTTTTTACTATAAATAAGAGATTGGAAAAAAAAAAGATTGGAAAATGTTTTTGTTTTGCTTTAATTGTTTAAATACTATTAATTGATAGTTGTAGTTGAAGAGGTGGAAGTGGTAGTGTTAGTAGGTATTGCAGAAGATAAAGGGGAAGCTGAAAAGTTAGTATGATGAGGAGAGGTAATAGAAGAGGCATTTACAGCAGTGTTTAAGTAATGTTGCTGCTGATGTTGGCTAGTCGTATTATCAACCACGTCCATAGATACTACAGAGAAATCTATTTGTTGGTGTAATTCTTGTTGCTGCTGTTGGGGAGGAGAATGTTGATGTTGAGAATGCTGTTGGTGTTGTTGTTGCTGTTGTTGATGATGATGTAACTGTTGCTGCTGCTGTATTTGCTCATGTGGCACATACATAACATGACCCGCCAATGGATCAACCCTAGGTACTGTCACAGTACCTGTTAGACCCAAAGCTGAAGCGGCTGCTGCTGTTGGTGGCATAGGCGATGTTAAAGCCGTTGTTGTAATTTGTTGTTGCTGTGTTTGATTTTGTGCTTGCAACATTAGCGAGGCTGTGGCAGCGGCAGCATCCGAATCTGCTATAGACCAATTTCTTTCCATTTGATTGAGGGAGGTCACACTATGATTGGCTGGTAATGTCTTTGTTATAGTTATGGCATTATTATTATTATTATTATTGTTACTACTATTTGTGTTTATGTTATTGCTTGTCGCATTGTTGCTGGGTTCATTAATAGTAGCACTAAATGTACGCTCTTGAGCTCCATATTCACCAAATGCTGCTCCACCCTCGGAGAATGTACTGCGCAAAGTTTCCTCGAGCAAAGCTTGTATCTTGTCCTGATCGTCAATATGCACAAAACCCAGTCGCACCAGTTCTTGTGTTAAATCTGATGCCGTATCATTTTCAGTTACATCACATGACAGCTGACGATTCATTTTATCGTCCATGCGGAGTAATATAGTCATAAGTATATCACTGCTTCCTTCTTTCAACTTCTTTACACTACACATCATATTAACAATCCGACGTGATTCAATATCTACAGGCTCCGGTGTGGCCGATTTAACAGAGTCAGCTCGTTCCGGTGAAGAAGCTCTTGAACGAAAGTGTGGTGGTTTCTTGCCACTAAAAGCTGTCAGTGGATAGACACCAAACTTAACATCTTCGACAAACTTTTCCAATTTATCGGCTGAAGGTACATCCGATAAACGATATTCTTTTATTGTTAGTTTGTACACTTTTTGTTTTTGCTGTGGCTGCAATTCGACTTTGTCTTCGGGCGTGATAGCAGCCGTTTCTATATTCTGTTGCGGTTCATCTTCAATATTACTACTGGCATTTTGTATATAAGCCATTACCACATCGGGTCGATTGTATCTTTGCATCATACCATCTATAACAGTTTCCGAAAACATTGTACGATTCTTAGGTGAAAATATTAGGCAATGGGCAGCCAGTAGTTTTAATGAATGCACCTATATTTAAAAAAAAAGATGCAAAACAACAAAAAAATAAAAAACGATTTAAAGTTAATTAAAAGTGAAATGGTAATAATTTACTATTAATAATTATCGTAAGCATTTAAGAGTAGAATTATATGTAAACAAATATATTTTTTTATATTAAAGAATGAATTCGAATAAACAAGTGTATTCTCAATTGCACAATTCACAATTTACCCAAAGTTGTATTAGCCAAGTTACTTTTAATCTGAACAAAATTTATTTAGTGTGTAAACATTTTTGGGGGAAAAAAACAGAGACAACTGAAATCTTTCAGTTGTAAACATACTTATTAGCCATTTATGGGTCAATATTGCAATTTTTTTCTTTTTGCAAATAATTTTCTTATGATATATTTAAATAGTTTCAAATATATTATTCGACTGTAGCTAGATTTGTGGATTGATTCGATCATTATTTATTTATTAAATTTTGTATTCAAAAGCTCAGAAGATCGAAATAATTTGTAACATTATTTATTACAAAAAATAATTTATAGGTTGAGATTTTCTTGAAATTTTTCGAACATACAATTCATTTTGCCTTTTGGATGTCACCACCAAGAAAATAACTTTTTTAAAACAACAACACCAATGCTAGCTGAACTACGGCAATATTTTAGTCTGTAATATTTTAATTTTGAACTAATTAAGTTTTGTGTTGTGGAGTCTTCATTTACGAAGCTGTGATATTATTTTGAGAATAAGATATTTTAACTTTTAAGACTACATGTTAAATCCCTGATAAAGTTGGAAAAAACACCAACGACACGTCGGAATTATTTAATAATGAAAATATAAAGTATTTTCATTAATTTCTATGACCTTGAAAGCCTGATTAAGAAAATAGTAAGAATAACAAAAACAAACGTCAAAATGTATTTGTTTGTTATTAACAGTAATCGCTATGCAATAACCTCTTTATAGTAAAATATGTATCACATTCTTTGTATCACTTCGATATGCTAGTAAAATGTTTTCGTAAATTTTGTCTTTCAACAAAAGTGGGCGTTAAAGTAGGCGTGCCAATATAGTGTCTGCTAATAAATAAAACTGAGATATATGTAGCAAATTTCATCATCATACCTCTAATTTTGTCGGTTTTATGAGCTTTTAAATTTCATCAACAGTAGATAACGTGAAAAGTGGGCGTTATAGTAGGCGTGTCGAAGTTGTTTCTGCTAGTGAATACAACTAAGGTGTTTCAATATAGTCCTTTATTATTCCAAAATCTTTATTCATAGAGAAATTATATGAATTTAAGATAAATCGTTCTACAGGAGGTGGGCGTAAAAGTGGGTGTGTCACATTCATTTTTCGTTAGAAGAAAGCCTTTGACCAAAAAGCAATTTCTGCAAAATTTCAGAATCGTACATCTAACTTTTGCAGTTTTATTAGGTTTTAATTTTTAAATATACCAAAAAATAAACTGTGCGGTAAAAATTTTCGTACATTTTGATCTATAACTCCTTTCCTAATGCATAGATTTAAGCAATTTTTAGGGAAAAATATTGTTTTTACTCAGGAAGTATATATTCGAAGTTTCATGACTCTACGTTAATGCGTTTGGACACAATTCCATTTTATTCGATGTTAATTTGCCTTAGTGTAGTTAATAAACAAGCAGCTGTTTGAAAAAAAAACAATTACAAATAAAAAAACTTGGTTTGTAATCAGGGTACACTTAACCAGGTGGCGGTGCCAGCCAGCTGATTATTTTTTGTGTTCCAATGTTTGTTAAACTCTATATATAAAAAAGAGATTTCAGTGCCAAGAATTGTCAAACTCCATTTATATAAAAAGGAGAGATAAAAATTGCTCTCCATTACGCTACTTATCACCTTAAGTAATTACACCATGTTTGTAAGTGCTAAAATACAATGCAAACTTATTATATTTTTCAATTATGTCAACAGTTGTTGCAAGGTACATTTATTTATCAGGTAGTATTGATTCGTCAGCTGATGATTTTTTTCTTTACTTATTTTAATTTAAGCTGTCAAAGTCCATAGATAAAAAATAATTCTCTCCCTTTTGTAATTTTTTTCAAGTTTCAAACATTATATTTAAAATATGTAACCAAAAAAATGCTATCCTGCGATTACCTGATGAATAAATATGTCTCCAGTTGTTGCCCTTTGTTATTTACATGTTTTTTTACGCCCGCATTAGAGAACATTTGTTGCAAAGCGTTTGACTTTGTTGCAGGGTACACTTATATAGGTAGCGGAGCCAGTCCAGCTAATTGTTTTTCTGGGTTCAAATATTTGTCAAACTCCATATATTAACAAGTAACAGTGCTATATTCGGCCGTGCCGAATCTTATATACCCTTCACAACGTGTAGTCATGCAATAACAATTGTTTGTATCATCATTCATCTCATATAAAATACGTACATATGTATATACTGGTTAGAATAAATGTGGCATTGAATCCCAGCTGAGCCAAAAAAATTTTATTTTATTTTATTCAATATATTATTTATATTTTACTAGCCAAACCCGGCGCGCGTTGCTACGCCCCTTAATGAATTTGAAATGCATTCTGAATTTTAATTGAATATCAAGTGCAAAAACCTAAATATTATAATTTTTTTTATGGGCGTGGCATTGCCCACTTTTTTAATCGCGAAATTGTAAAGTCATAACAGCTCAATATGTGTGCAAAGTTTCAGAAGAATCGGACCAGTGCAAGTACCTCAAAATTATAATTGTTTTTATGGGCGTGGCCCTGCCCACTTTTCTTTTCACGAAATTGTAAAGTCATAATAGCTCAATATGTATGCAAAGTTTCAGTATAATCGGTCCAGTGCAAGTACCTCAAAATGATACCTGTTTTTTATGGGCGTGGCACTGCCCACTTTTCTCATCACGAAATTATTTAGTCATGGCAGCTCGATATGTGTGCAAAGTTTCAGAAAATTCGGTCCAGTGCAAGTAGCTAAAACTGATAACTAATTTTTTGTGGGCGTGGCCCCGCCCACTTTTGAATCACGAAATTATAAAGTCATGACAGCTTAATATGTGTGCAAAGTTTCAGAAAAATCGGTCCAGTGCAAGTACCTCAAAATTTAAACTTTTTTAGGGGCGTGGCCCCGCCCACTTTTCTTATCACAAAATTTTTTAGTCATGACAGCTCGATATGTGTGCAAAGTTTCAGAAAAATCGGTCAAGTGCAAGTAGCTAAAACTGATAACTAATTTTTTATGGGCGTGGCCCCGCCCACTTTTTTCCACCCATAAACACTCCCTGGTATGTGTACAACAACTTACCAAAGTTTGAGCCCGATCGGTTTTACAGTTTCGGAGTCTATAGCTAACACACACACACACACACACACACAGAGTTTCACTTTTATATATATAGATTATTTTTTTTTTATATATTTTTTTTTAATTTTTTGAAAAAATTTTTTTTATTTTTAATATATTTTTTTTTGTAACTTTTTTTTTTTTGGTATGTTTTTTACATGTATGTATGTATGTATGTATGTTGTTGTTGTAATTGTGTAAAAAAACGAGGTGGTCGTGGTTTTTTGCTCATATCTCAGAAAGTTATAGGGCGATTATGCTGAATTTCAATAGCGATTCATTCCTGGATATTTCCAAGAGATTGATACCATATACAGATCTGAGGAACATATAGTTGCTTCTAAAAGTTGATTTCAACCAACACACGGACAGACGGTCAGGTCTTAATCGACTCCTCTATTCATAATCTTTCAGAAAATATATACTTTGTGGGGTCGGAAATGAAAATTGTAGAAATTACAAACGGAATGACAAAGCACCACAGGTGAAGGGTATAAAAAGAGATTTCAGTCCCAAGAATTGTCAAACTCCATAAATAAAAAATGAGAGAAAAAATGCTCTCTCTTTGCGCTATCATCTTATGTGATTACACCAAAGTTTGTTGATGAAAGATAAAAAAGAATTTAAAAGCGTTCAATGTTTTATGTACATGCAATTCTCTTTTGTTCTTTTCATTGGCAAGAAGTTTGCTATATGAATGTTTAAAAAATAAAAGTTTTGTAAGCCGAGTTTCACTGTGCGGACACGAATCCATGAAAATTTAAAAAAAATTTTCTATAATACGGACGAAGACTTATTGAACTACAAAAACGTTTTCAAAATTGTAACAAGTCTGTTCCTGTACTCCACATTGGGATCCAGCGGGATCTTACCGAAAAGCGTTTCCGTAGTCCACGATTGAGAAAATGAGAGTGGCTTTGAGAGATATGTACTCTTCTTCTTGCAAGAAACAGCCCTTTTTCGTCTTTTTTCTTCTTCTTCGTGCATATTGGGAAAATTGTCAAACAGTCAGCTGTGCAAACAAAAACAAATAAGTTTTTGAGAATCTACATAAATATATTATTTTTATACCCTTTACACAGAGGAGTCGATCAAGCCCTGACCGTCTGTCCGTGTGTATGTTGAAATCAACATTTTGAAGCCACCTGACATCGCCTGGACCCGGGTGAGGTATTAAAATATCAGAAATATTCGGGAGTAGATCCGTATTGAAAATCAGAAACAATTGAGATATGAGCAAAAACCCACGGCTACCTCGTTTTTTTAACACAAAAACATACATACATACAAACGTGGTATACTGGTTAGAGTAAACGTGGCATCAAACCCAAAAAAAATTTTTATTTTATTTCTTATTTTATATATTATTTATATTTTTATTATTTTTGATTTTTTTAATTTTTTTTTAAATTTTTTTTACAATTATTTTTTTGATTTTATATTTATTATTTATATTGATATTATTTTTTTTTAAATGTTTTTTTATATTTTTTTTTTTTTTTATTTTATATTTATTATTTACATTTTTCTTATTTTTTTTAATTTTTTGTTATATCTTTTTTTATTTTTTTTAAATTTTTTTTTTATATTTTTTTAACACACATATGTGCGTAAATTTATAATTTTACAATGGGATGTTTTTATATTTGTATGTTTTTATATGTACATATGTACGTATTTCATATGAGATGAATAGTGATACAAACTATTGTTATTGCGTGACTACACGTTGTGAATAAGATTCGAGTGTATGAAAAAGTTTTGAGTGTATTTGTAAAAAAGTTTAAGGTACATTATTAACTTACCGATAACTAAAGTTAGGATGTTATCAGACAGATACTAAACTAGTTTTTCGTTATTACAACTTCACTTTAACCTAAAAGTGTCCGATATCGATGCCTTACTTCCTCAACCTCGTATCTTAAAAAATACGGTTTTGACTTTTTCATATCAAACGATTGTTTTATGCTTTAACTAAAAAAGATTAGTATATTATTACTACTAATATACATAAATACAATCAATTCCTTAATAATTGCATTTAAACTTTTAACCAAACACCGAAGTATAAATAGATTTATCGTTTTTTTTTTCTCTCCTGAAATATTTTATTTTTTAAGATACGAGGTTGAGGAAGTAACGATATGTCGATATGTTAAAAGGAAGATCACTCTACCTTTATTTTAACGTGAGGTTTATAAATTAAAAGTCACTATATTTTCTACGGAATAAAGAAATTGTTTATACTATTCGTTTGTTGTTGCCACTTTGTTTTTAAAGAACTAATAAATTTGTTAAAAATAGTAGGTATTTGCTTTGATGCTGCCATATTAAAAAAAAAATATAATTTTTTTTACAGGGACAAATCGACAAATACTTAATGGTTAATTTATTACCTTTTATTACCATTAACTTTGACGGCAAGTTGTAATAATGGCACTAAGTGAAATTTGGAAAGGTAAAACTTAAATCCGTAACCCTCAAGTTAAATAAAAAGTATATAAGAAATCAAGAAAAAAAGCCAGGTAGTATGTTCTGCGGTCGACCTATTCGACCTAGTTGTAAATGTTTTTTTTAACTGAAAATATAACTCAATGTTAACAATTTATTTTATCTATTTACTTATTTATTTCAACTTCCTCTCCTATTCTAAACTAAATTTGATAAACTGTGAACACTAAATCTTAAACAGAAACAAAATTTCTTAGTAGTAGTTCTTTAAGCGAATATTGCTTATAATAATCAATTTAAAAAACGTACTGTAATTATTTATTACTTATGATGTACATAAATCTTTTTTTTTATCTAATCATCCCACATTCTAAATCAAAATTATGCCCCTTTACATCTGTTTGTAATATTTTAATTTGTTGCTGCCGTATATTTTCTGTCTCTCGCTTTTTTCTTTTAATTCAATTACTAATGAAGGTTGAATCAGTTAGTTTGAGCATACATTTATTGGAATGATTCCATATAAGAGGTCATTTTATTAAATGAAAAGTTCAAAGACAAAACTATTTGTTGCAAAGGCCTACAATAATCACTAATATTATATGATAAATAAAAATGTATGTAGGTATATACTGTTTAGTGGGTACTAGTCGCTGGATAATGTAAGGAAATGTTGATTATATGTATGTATGTTTATACATTTAACTGCAGTAGGGTATTCATTTGATTGAAGCAGTTAGAAATCAATAATTTTTATTTCTTTATTATACGACATTCCTAACTTGTTTGGTTAAAGTAGGAATTTTTAACGCCCAAAACTTTTTAAATACTAATCTGAAACAGTTTTTATCTTTTTAAATTTATCATCCTTATGAACTTTATCAAAATCAAATTGCATACTAATTCAGCGATGGACTAGTCAGTAGTCTGCTAGTCTAGTGGTTGCGGGTTCGATTCCCGCCAGAGACTCTGGACTGTTCTGCTTATTTTTCTCTTCGTTTCTATTCTATTCTTACTACCGACCTAGGCAGGGATAAAATTAAGTGTTAGGAGAATGATTGTATAAATAGCTATCCGATAAAGATGATTATGTGGAGGTGTCAAAAACAACTTTTAAAATAGAAATGGGACGTACATATTTAAGCATGTTTTTTTTTCCCAAAAATTTGTTAATTTTTTAAATTCAATCATACTTATTTTATATCATACAATCCATCATTCATCAATATTTGTTACTTGGCACGCATAGACAACTAAGATTAGCGGA
Source organism: Phyto melanocephala (assembly GCA_941918925.1). Taxonomy (NCBI): domain Eukaryota; kingdom Metazoa; phylum Arthropoda; class Insecta; order Diptera; family Rhinophoridae; genus Phyto; species Phyto melanocephala. Next base: position 37,250,808 of record OW799233.1, read on the forward strand.
AATATGCAAAAATATGTCGCGGGCACAGGCACGTTACTTCGTTTTTAACGAGAAATTAAATGTCATTCGTAAATATGAACAATCTTGCAAAAGTGAACTGGCTTAGTTTTAATTAGTTCATAATATCACGTGTTGACTGTATTTAAAGGGTGTCCAAATTTAAAGCATCAATGGCCAATGGAAATCACTACAGGGAGATTAATTGAATTGATCCTTTAGACGTAGAGAATATGTACTTTCAACAGGATGATGCCACTTGCCACACATCAAGAGAAACAATAGATCGTGTGATTTGATATTTTTACGACTATGTTGCGGGTATATTCATTTTGTCATTCCGTTTGTAACACATCGAAATGTCTATTTTAGACCCCATAAAGTATATATGTATATTCTGAATCGGGGTTGCATTTGATGACGATCTGTTGAAAGCACGATAGAAGTCGGAACGAAAAAGCTAGGGAGCTCAAATTTTGCCAGAATATTTCTTATACACAAGGTTTGTTCGGTATTGAAAATGGGCTAAATCGGAATATTAGGCGGAGAGTTATAGCTCATAATGAAAGAGTAGGTCAAAAAAAACGTGTCCTTCCAACATTGAATAAAATGCAATTGTGTAAGTAAAAAAATCTATTTCCTTAAAAATTGCCAAAATCTATGAAGAGAAAAGGAGTTATAGATCAAAACGTACGAAAATTTATACAGCGCAGTGTATTTTTCGGTATATTTAAAATTTAAAACCTAAAAAACTGCAAAAATTAGATGTACGATTCTGAAATTTTGCAAACATTGCTTTTTAGTCAAAGGCTTTGTTCTAACGGAAAAAATGTAACACGCCCACTTTTACGCCCATCTCCCATATAACGTTTTATCTCAAATTCATATAATTTCTCTACGAATAAAGATTTTTTAACTTATAGCCTAAAATTTAAAATTTAATATAAAGGACTATATTGAAATATCTAAGTTGTATTCATTAGCAGAAACAACTTCGACACGCCTTCTATAACGCCCACTTTTCACGTTATATACTGTTAATGAAATTTAAAAGCTCATAAAACCGACAAAATTAGAGTTTTGATGTTGAAATTTGCCACAGATATCCTTCTAGTCAATGTCATTGTTATGCCAAAAAAATTTAGGCGAAACGCCCACTTTAACGCCTACCTCCCATATAACGGTTTATCTTAAATTCATATAATTTTTCTATGGACTAAGTTTTTTGAATAATTAAGGACTATATTGAAATATCTTAGTTTTATTTATTAGCAGAAACTATATTGACACGCCTACTTTAACGCCCACTTTCATTGAAAGACTAAATTTACGAAAACATTTTGCTAGCATATCGAAGTGATACAAAGAATGTAATACATATTTTAGTATAAAGAGATTATTTCATAGCGATTACTGTTAATAACAAATTAATACATTTTGTGCTATAAAAGTACACAAAATTGGTAATGGGTGTAAAAGATTCGGCACAGCCGAATATAGTGCTCTTACTTGTTATAAATTAAAATGATACCTAAAATTTTTAATCCTATTTTATATAAAAGGGAGGTACAAAATTTCTCCCCGTAACACATGACTGTTTTTGCAAATGGCGGCAAAATTTATTCTGCTTGAACATTTGTAAAGTAAACAGATACAAAAACTTTGTCAAAGTATAAATAAACTTTATGTCGCCATTTTTAAAAATTATAACATCTTACAATTGAGTGACGACTTTGTCGCAAAGTGACAATTTGTATATCGATGCCTTACTTCCTCAACCTCGTAACTTAAAAAATACGATTTTGACTTTTTCATATCAAACGATTGTTTTATGCTTTATTAACTAAAAAAGATTAGTTATTATTACTACTAATATACATAAATACAATCAATTCCTTAATAATTGCATTTAAACTTTTAACCAAACACCGAAGTATAAAAAGATGAACCGTTTTTTTTTCTCTCCTGAAAAACTTTATTTTTTAAGATACGAGGTTGAGGAAGTAAGGCATCGATATCCTATTAAAAACTAAAAAATATATGTATGTATGTATATTAAAAAAAAATTTTTCTAATTCTAATTATGCGAATCAATGATTGTGTGTTCCATTAAATAAGAACCATTTCATTATCAGTAGAATTCATACATTTACTACTTGTTTTGCATCTTTTTGAAAAAAACTTTATAGACAAAAACATCGACATATTACATATGTATTCACCCAGCAGAAAAAAAAAGGAAAAAGTCCTATATTCGGCCGTGCCGAATCTTATATACCCTTCACAACGTGTAGTCATGCAAACATACCATTGTAAAATTATAAATTGAATTTACGTATGTATGTTACTAAAAAAAAAATTACAAAAAAAAACAATAAAAAACTTACAAAAAAAAAAAAAATTAAAAAAAATTTAAAAAAAATAATAAAAATATAAATAATATATGAAATAAAAAATTTTTTTTGGATTAGCTGGGATTCGATGCCACGTTTACTCTAACCAGTATATACATATCTATTTTGTTCTTGTAATTGTAAAAAAAAAAACGATGTGGTCGTGGTTTTTTGCTCATATCTCAGAAAGTTATAGGGCGATTGTGCTGAATTTCAATAGTGATTAATTCTCGGATATTTCCAAGAGATTGATACCATTCACAGATCAGAGGAACATATAATTGCTTATAAAAGTTGATTTCAACCAACACACGGACTGACAAACAGACGGTCAAGGCTTAATCGACTCCTCCATTAATAAGCTTTCAGAATATATATACTTTATGGGGTCGGAAATGAAGATTGTAGAAATTACGAACGGAATGACAAAGCTATATATACCCTTGTGCACCACAGGTGAAGGGTATAAAAATCGAAGTATTGGGTTTTTCATCGTGAGGTTTGATTTTCAATAGGCTTTTGACAGATTACGTATGATTCATATTAAACGGTTTTGTCTTTTTGGTTCAGTATTTTTTCAAAAATTGTCATGCAAAGACTCACACCACAATAACGTCTTCTAATTGTTCCAACTGTATAACGAAAAACAGGGGTCTGTGTGAAATGTTTTTGTGTGGTAAGAGAAACTTATGATACAAATAATCCACCTACTGAAATCACTATAGCCAATATCATTCGAAAATTTGATTCCCAGATTACATTACTGGATGATACTCGACCGGTTAGACCAAATCCAACAAGTAGTAAAGAGAATAAAGCAGCAGTCTAGAGTGTTCACGAAGACCGTGGCGAATCAATTCGTCGTCGTTCTTGCATTACAGTGAATTGGCTCTAAAAAAAATTAATGAAAATCTGGTGTTTTATCGTGAAATTTTGTTTAGTAATGAAGTACGTTTCTGTCAAAATGGATAAGTTAATAAACAAAATTATCGCATTAAGTACGGAGAGTTCTAGATAACAAAATTACTCGTGTTAATCGCGATATACTAATCTTAATGCTCGAACGAGTCGCCCAAAATTGGACATCAGATATATGTATATAATACATAAGGTGTGTTCCACAAGATCTCGGACAAGTTCGGACTAATGAGAGTAAAATGAAAATTACTCTCTAAATTTGCCAAAACTACCCAAAATTGCTGGAACGCAAAAAACCATTTTTGCACTTCTTGTAATACTAATGGTGCTTACTTTTTAAATTAAAATCTATTTAAGTGATTTTAGACGCTTAAAAGCAATAACATTATAAAAACAAAACATTTGCATCATTGCCAACAGATGTTAAAAATAATTTAAAAATAACTGAAAGAGAAGCTGAGCCAGTGTAAATTTTTTAAAAGTATTTATTTTAAAGAACAAGGGAGATATGAATTCACTAATGTATTTACCACTTTAACTTTTTCATTAAAACCTTCCATTTTGCTTTTTAATATATTTTTTAACAAAAACTAAACTTTTTCTTTTGCAAATTTTTTGATTGAAAATTCAGTTTCATATGTAAACAAAAAACAGCTGATTGTTAAATTCTTGTCCGAACTTACCCAAAGAAAAAGTTCGGGCAAATTTGTACAGGAAATGAAAAAAATTACTCTCTCAATTACTCTCATAATTGAACAAAAATTGTTATGTGGAACGCTTTTGGGTAACTTTGGGCAAGTTCGGACTGTTTCGTTATGCATGTGGAACACACCTATATACTTTTCAAACAGTAAATTCGATAAATTGTACTTTTAACAGAAAATTAAAAATTAAATTCAGTTTAGGATTTACGAATCACATTTATGAATCACACAAAAGTAAATACTATTTGTTTGACTTCTACACCAATAGTGAATTCATGAATTTCATTTAAAATGCCTTCCTAATGCTAAAACTATTTATGTACTTCAAAATAAGTGCAAAATCATGAAATTTTCTTTATAATTCATATATATAAACATTATTAACTACAGTCGAACTTCCATAACTCGAACTTCTCTAACTCGAACTTCTCTAACTCGAATTTTCTCCAACTTGAACTAATTTGGTTGGCAGTAGCATTAAAAGAACAAATCACATACAATTTTCCTTCCGTAACTCGAACTTCCATAAGTCGAAGTTCTCCATAACTCGAACAAAAAACATACACATGAACTCCATAACTCGAAGAATTTTGCTTGTTTGTTTTATTCCCGTTTGTTTCTTGAGCTGATTTGTCTACTTTACGTGCTATTTAAATTTTTTTTTCGGGGAATTCCAAATTTTGTTCTTTTTGTATGCGTAAGTAACAGTTCTATGCAAAATTCGAGCTAGATAATAAATGTTGAAATCAATTTTTTTTAATTATTATGGCAACTAAGCGTGTTTTAAAATACTTATCAATTGAAGAAAAATATAAACATATATTAATATTATATTCGAACTTTTCTATATATTAAATTTTAATGTAAATAATTTTTTGGCTTAAGTTCATTTATTATATTATTTAATTTTATAATTCAAATAAAATTAAATTGCAATCGTTTTTAGGATTATTCTTTAAAATTTTTTCCGATATTACCCGAGTGAAATGTATTTTCGAAACAAGCTACGATTTCATCATCAGAACTCTTTATCGGTATACTACTATGTAATTTAAAATTCCTATATATGTTTCAATTAAATTTTTAAATTATTTTAATTAGTTTTCCATTCAAGGCTATTTTAAATAAATATACAAAATAAAAAACCTTTTATTCTATTTAAACAAAAAATTCTGTAACTCGAAGTCTCCGTAAGTCGAAGTTTTTTTTTTGGGATAATGGTGATTCGAGTTATGGAATTCGACTGTAATTTAAGTAGAATGCATTAACATATTATTATAAACAGATGATCGCCAATAACACACTTATGTCAAAATCAATGATATTTGATCGAGACTCCAAACGAATAATGAGTTGCAATACCACTCTTCAGAAATCCACTGTCAGAATATTTAGGCTCACGAAATACGTCAGTAGATGTTGTCAGAGTTCCTGTTGACGTTTACACTGCCAGAAATCCGTTAAAAGGCAAATTTATTAGCTAGACCAGACAAGAAGCCACTTATAAGCAAGGTAAAAAAAAAAAACATAATTTTTGCTAATAACATCTCCGTTGGTTATTTTTTTTTTTAATTTTTTCGACGATATCTTTGTTGGTAATAGACCAACTGAACCAAGATTTTCTGTACCAAAGGTTGCAAGAAGTATCAGAAAGCTGTAAAATCTGACTTTGTTGCAAAAACACACGGACGGGCGGACTTAGGTTAATAAATATAGATTCAAAATATATTTATATACTTTATATGGTCTAAAATGAATATTGTTGAAATCACAAACGGAGTGACAAACCTAGCTGTAAATGATTTTTTAAGATCAAAATATAACTTTGTTCTACCGTTTATTTTTTATCTATTTATTTATTACGATTTACATTTTTCCTAAAATAAATCCAAAGGTGAATTTGCCTCGCTAAATCCAATAAACGGTGTACTCAAAATCTATTTAAAACAAATAAAAAAAATAATACATCACAACAAAAAAAAAACTATGACAAAAAGGTGATTTTGCAGGGGTTCGACTGGTGAAAAAGTGATTCAATTTAGGTTGAAGCACTAATGACTTTAACACTAGTGTGTTATTGAAGATCGTGTGTTTACACCACCAAATTTTTTAAAGAATATTTTATGTACACAGTTTTTTTTTAAATTTTAGAGTTAAACCTAAACAACAGTGTTAAGAGGAATACGTAAACATTTTGCATGTGTTTTGTTATCGTTACGAAAGTTATCGTGCAAAACTCCAACGCTTGACATAAGCAGATACTTGATGTTAATGGAAAACGTAAACTAATCAATTTCGAAAATCCTTTTTAGGACACACTTAGTTTTTTATAACTAAATTTTTAAAATTCTTTTTAATAAAGAATTATTTTCATAACATGCAATTCTTTTAATTTTTAAATACAGAAATATTAAAAGAACAACTTTTTAATTGTAAAATAGACGTTGTATTGATTTTTGTAAAATTTCTTAACCTTTTTAAAATCATGACATTATGACAATACCACACATAGGACACCTTTTGGACTCACAAATTATAATTAATAATTGTTACTTTTAAGAATATTATCAATCCATTGCCTTTGATTAGTCATATACAATGTCATACAGTTCGATGTTCTTGTTGCTTGCTTATAGAACTGCATATAGATTTTGTTGTAGTTTTATATTTCTACTACAGGAAAAACAAAATTACAAAAAATAAAACAAAAAGAACAGCGTAAATAAATCGATGGGAAAAAATTGACGGCCGAAAATGCAGACAAAATAACACTATGGGTTTTTTTAAATAATAACTTACCTCAAACAGTAGCGGATGAAAAAGTAAATCACTGGCATTTGGCCTTTCGAAAGGATTTCTCCGTAAGCACTTAAATATTAAATCCCTTTGTAAATCATGTTCCAGACTATTAATTGTTCTTAATATTGTCTCTTCATTAATGGTGGTGGATGTTTCGCCAGCACTATTTTGGATCTCGAGAGCGGCCATTTCAAGGGCACACATTCCGAAGGCATAAATATCGACAGCAGCAGTAAGCTGTTCGGCAGCACCATATTCGGGGGCCATAAAGTGCTGGGCAGCCTGTTCGACGTCCTTGGGCTGATGGTGGCGGACACTGTAGTGTACCGCATCGGGAACGACGGTGCCGATTTTGACGAGACCATTGTGTTGGATGAAAATGCTATCACAGGTTAGGTTGCCGTGGATGATGGGCGGTGTGCAGGAATGCAAATAGCTGAGAGCAGATAAGATCTGTGTGCACCAACGACGCCATGCCTCGAGGGGAAGACGTTTCGCGTTGCGTTTGGTGCGCTTAAGGAACTGTTTTAAAGAACCAGACGACATGAACTCCGTTATGAAGATAACGCGCGGCCGGTCGGGATGCTGAGTATCTGTCCAGTAGCGATGAAACTTGACTATATTTTGGTGGTCTAATTGTAAAAGATTGTCAAAGACCTGACGCATTTTATCTTCCTGCGACTTGAGCTCTTGCAGACTGGCGTATTGCACCTCATTCCAGACTACTTCTACACCCTCCTCGGTGTCCATAGCCAGATGGACACAATCAATGCCAGGAACATCGCGTTGATCGACCTCTTCGCGCCTTTTTAACCATCTCCCACACGGAGATTCTTCTAAAATTTCACTTTCATCTTCCGAATCGTCACCCGACTCGCGCGGTGAAGAATCAGCTGCCATATTATGAGCATCTGCTGATGAACTAGAACCAACCACAGCAATAGTAGTGGTTGATGGTGTCGTACCAGCAGTAACACCAGCTATTATCTGAGGTGGTGTGTGTTGCTGCTGCTGTAAATGTTGTGACGAGCTGCCACCGCTGCTACCGCCACCGCTTCCACCACCTCCACTACCACCATTCCCTCCGGCACTACCCCCACTACCACCACCAACACCGACATTATTGCCGGCTTGCACTTGATTACCGGACATTTACAGCCGAGTGGCTGCGTCAAACGCCTCCACTAGCGATGTGTGTATTTTGCAAACTAAGCCGGTGTCTGCTACCTCCGTTCAATTTGTATGTGTTTTGTTTGCCAATTGTGGTATATGTTTGTTTAAATTTCAATTAATATCGGCTAATTTTTGTTTATTATATTATTCAGTATTTTCTGTCTTTTTTGCTGCACTGGCCTTGGTTTTAGTCTTTTCTATTTGTATTTCTATTCGCTTAAACTATTTGATTTATCTTTTATTTGTTTATGTCTGCCTGCTTTTTCTGTTGCCTTTGTATGTCTCCAGAACAGCCTGTCTGATTGCAGTCAATGCTTTATTGGATTTTCTCCTTTTTTTATCTTATTTATTTTTTCTTATTGTTTGTTCAATGATCGTTTATTTTCTCGCGTTTTTTAATCTCTTCCTTAATGTTGTAGTTGTTGCTACTGATGTCTTTAAGGCGTATGAGTGTTTTTCTTCACTTTTTTATTTTTGCTTCTTTAAGTATTTTCTTTTTTCTACTTTTTACTTGTCTCGCAATCGTTGTTTTTCGTATATTTCTTAAATGAAATAATATGCTTCAATTTCTTAGTATTTAAACACTGTTTAATATTAAGTTTCAGAGTTAATAATATATTAAGAGACACATTAATTAACAAATCTTCATTACGATTTTTTTCCAAAAAAAAATTTATAGAAATGAAAATCAATTCATTATTGACTAAGTGTCACCAAGTTTGCAAAAATTATTCACAAAAAACATTGACAATTAAATGTCAACTTTAAGGAAGTCAACAATATTAGAAGCAGAGGGCACTGCCAACCACAACTTTTAAAAGTGCTGACAAGTTTATGCTTTTTACACACTGCCAGACTTAGAAGTTATGTTCTTCCAATCAGGGGACACTTATACAGACAGTGGTGATGTCCAGCCACAGAACATAATAACAGTCTGTGGTCCACCTGTCTGCATTTTGCGTCTCAATCTATGTCAAACTCCATACAAAGCAAGAGATTTCAGTCCAAATAATTATCAAACTACATATGAGAGACGAAAAATTCTGATTTATACGCTGCAGCCAAACTTACAAGTTCTTGTCTATTGTTTTTCACACATACTGCTTGACAAAATTAAAATTTATTTATCAAAGATGTCATCGTCAGGAAAACAACCCAGGCATATATTTACAGGAGGAATTCGTTGTGATGCTTTCTGTCAACCAACAATAAATTTTGACAGTGCTTAATATTGGCATTCGCTAACAGCGTGGCTGATAACAATGTATATCCACAGTACAAAAAAGAAAAAAAACAAAGATTTATATATCAACATTCTTATTTTTAAAATTTTCCTTTTTTACTCTGCACACGAGTGTAAAAAAGCCTTTTTACTTTTAACCACCGATATATGTATATGTTTGCCATTCCGTTTGTAATTTCTACAATTCTCATTTCCAACCCCATAAAGTATATTTTTTTGAAAGCTTATTAATAAAGGAGTCGATTAAGCCCCGACTGTCTGTCTGTCCGTCAGTCCGTGTGTTGGTTAAAATCAACTTTTAGAAGCAAACATATGTTCCTCAGATCTGTGTATAGTATCAATCTTTTGGAAATATCCGGGAATGAACAGCTATTAAAATTCAGCACAATCGCCCCATAACTTTCTGAGATATGGGGAAATAAACACGACTGCCTCTATTTTTTCCCATATTTTTACCACTATAATTAAAATTTTTTAACCTTAGAATAATTTATAGGTAATTTTGCTACTATTTATAGATTTAATATGCCTCTAGAGATATTCGTGAAAATTTTTGGATAAAGCGTGCTCTAATCGGTAAAGTTATAGGCAAAATTTTTTTTAATATATATTCCAAAAATTTACAAACTAAATTAAATTTTTTAAGCTTCTAGACAATCGAGAGAGTCAATATTGATATTATCTGAAGTACTTGTCTAGCGCAATATAAACATTAAAAAAATGAAAACTCATATTGGCCGCCACTACCAGATATCGGACAATAAATTTATATATGGGTCAAATATGGTAGCTTAAAATGTAACTTCTTGAACCCCCTCAATATTGGTATCAAATGAAAGGGAATACAGTAAATTATTGAAAAATGTAAAATCCAAGATGACGTCTAAAACAAAATGGCGGAACAAATTTTTTAAACCCATCAATATGGGTAACAAATAAAAGGGCTTGACTATTAGAATACCGATAACTACGTAAAAATTTAAAATCGAGGATGGCGTCGGAAATAATAAAGAAAAATGCCATGGAATATAGGTTAAGGTACAATGTGGGTGCACATGATGTTGAAGGGTATTAACAGATTCGGCACGGCCGAATATAGGAAACTTACTTGTTGGTATCTACAATCATATTAGACCCAAGAAAAGTTAAGTCCGTTTATCCCTGTTTGTGTTGAAATTAATTTTTGAAGCCATACGTATATTTTAAGCTCTTACATAGTATAAATTTATCAGATATGAATTAAAAAATTTTGCTGTTGAAACTTAATAATGTGGGTATATAACGAGGAAAGATATCAGTGAAAGAGCACGACTGCCTGTTTTTTACCCAAAGTCAAATTTTGCAGCTCTTTTAGTTCTTCTTGCAACGTTTGTTGCGTATGTACCTTTGGCAACATTTACAGAACATTTTGGGGTCAAATGATCGATTTTCTAAGTAAGTTTTATTCGACAAGATATTTATTTATTTATTCAACGCAGCAATACAAAGCCTTCCAGGCCAAAATATAAATATGTATTACTTAGTAATAAAGAACCTAAGTTATTAGACTTAATTTGTACATAAATTCATATAAAAAACAAAAATATATATAAAATACCAACAATGATTATAAAAATTTAATTATATTGGAAAAAAAAATTTAAAAAAAAAATAAAAAATAAATGTCAGATTACTAATCACAAAAGTACAAATTTGCTCCCCAGCCACAGTAAAAAGAAATAACAATTAAGCAGAAAAAAATAGGTAAAAAAGTCCAAATTAGTAGCAATTCAAATAAATTTATTAACTTATGTAGCATACATATGAAAATAAAAATAAGGAAAACACCAATCAGTAGGGTAATAAGATGAGTTAATAACAAAAAACCGAGAAAATAATAAATAATCAAGTAAAATTAGCAAAATATTTCATAACTTTAAGGCGAAATACATTGTTAGATTGGAAAAAAATACGTAATTCAAGGGGCAAACAATTCCAGCAACGTGCAATTCTCACCACAAAAGATCTCTCAAAAATCAGTCTAAAAATCCTAGGAATATAAAGTTGAGGATTACGAGAAGATCGCAAAAAAACAAATTTATTACGTAAAGGAGAAGGAAAACCATTCCTCATCACATTATGAAACAAACTCAGATTACGAAAATTCACTAAATTCATAAAAGTACAGCCAAGAAATTTATGAACATAAGACGAAATATGATCCCAACGCCTAACATTATAGACAAATCTAACAATCATATTTACAATAAGTTTCAACTTATTGAATATAAATTCCGATGTGGCAGAAACAACTTCAAGGCAGTATAGCACCTGCGGCATAAGAAGAGCATGAGCCAATCTACGTCTAATACGAAAAGGCAGAAACAAATTAGTAGAGTAAATTCTTCTTAATGTTCCCCAGACTTTACCAGATACAAGATCAACATGACTCATAAACGACAGATCACTATCAAGAACAACCCCCAAACATCTATGTCGATTAACACATTCAATTCTATCATTTCCAATATGAAAGATTAAACTCTGAGAAATATTGTCTGAAGAATTAAACAAAATAGCTTTAGTCTTAGAAGAATTAATACTAAGCGAGTTAATAAAGGTCCACTGCAAAACACGTTGCAGACAATCATTGACACTCTGCTCAAAAGCACTACACGACGTTCGATCTCCATTAAAAAGAAGAAAAATATCATCTGCAAACAGAAGCGTCTTGCACATCTCTGAATTGGTTTGAAGATACAAATCATTCACATACAGAATGAACAAAATAGGTCCCAACACTGACCCCTGAGGAACGCCAGCAAAGAGAGGAAGTAAACTAGACTTAGATCCTTTAAAATCTACAAACTGTGATCTTCCAGCAAGGTATGAAAAAATGAGACTACAAGCAGAGTTAGAGAATTTAAATTGGTCCTTCAGTTTCCTAATCATAGTTGCGTGGCAAATAGAATTGAAAGCTTTGGATAAATCAAGCGAAAATAAAGCTGAAAGTTTACCAATATTAACTTGCTCTCTAATAGAATCAGTGAGGCAAAGTAGTAACGAAGTAGCACTAAAGCCTGCACGAAAAGCATATTGAGACTCATAAATATTACCATTCACAAATTGAAGCATTTGATTCTTAATAATATGTTCAGCAATTTTAGACAGAGCAGGGAGTATAGAAATTGGCCTAAAATCATTAGCATCATTCACAACTTTAGATTTAGGTATAGGTACAACACGAGCTGTTTTCCAAGAAGTTGGGAACTTAGATGACGTAAGAATAAAATTTACTACATCCAACAACAAAACAGATATATGTGGAAATATTAGTTTAACGAATTTCAAAGGAATACCGTCAACGCCAACTGATCCAGATTTCACTTTATTCAACGCCTCAAACAATTCAATTTCATCAACACAGCGAAATGAGAAGGAATTTGATGAATCAAGAAAATTGCTAAAGTCACTATCATTGCTGCTATCAGAAATATCATGCCCAACAAAAAAACTATTCAGACAATTAACATCGCCATCCCAGATAACATCATTATCGTCCCGCATACACCCAAAGTTTTTCAAAACCTTCCACAGACCAGCTGTATCCAAACCCCAAAAAATTTTCGAAAAGTGCTTTCTCTTTTCTCTTCTAATTAAATTTTTGGCTTTATTGCGAAGCTTACAGTAAATATTCCAATTGTCAGACGAACGATCCGAACGAAATACAGAAAAAGCCATATCACGCAAGGACCTAGCCAAATTGATCTCCCTCGAGTTCATCCACGTATTATTCCTAAAAAGTATTCTCCTTTTAACAACAGGTACAAAAGAAAAAAGACTAGTAAGTAGAGAAGAAAAAGCAGAACATTTAGTGTCAACATTAGGAGAATTAAGAATAAGACTAATATCAAAAGTATAAATAAAAGACAGTAACCCAAACCAATCAATATTCTCATAATCTCGGTATTCAATAAAATTCTGAATCGGCACAGTATTTAAAACAAGGCAAGCAAAAATTAAAGCATGATCAGATAGCGATGGACATTGTACTTGATTAGAAAAATTAATCATAGAAAAATCACTAACTAGAAAATAATCCAGTAAGGATGTAGTGTCATTAGCCAAATCATAGTGAGTGGGTCTAGAATTATGAACGATAGAAAAATTAAAACTTGAGCATAATGCCCTCAAAATATTCGATTTATGAGAATTAAATAAATTACAATTAAAATCGCCAACCACAACAGTGTTTAAATATTTAGAAAAAATTAAACGATGGCATTCCTCAAATACAGACAAATTACCATTAGGTAAGTATACAACACCGAATAAAACCTTCACACAACCAAAGAAAAGTTCAATAAAGAGAGATTCACATTGACCAGCTATAAATGTCTTGAGGACAGACTTAAACCGTAGTTTTCTAGATATAAAAATACCAACACCACCACCCCTAGAAGGGCGGTCACTTCTACAAAAAACATAGCCTGGAATACTAACAGCACAATCAGAAATAGTACTATCCAGCCACGTTTCAGAAACCGCAAAAAGGTCAAATAAGTCATTACTTAAAATAGTTCCAATTTCATCAAGTTTGACAGAGTTAGAAGAAGGTCTAATACTACGACAATTTAGGTGACCAACCTTCAATTTATTAAGATTATTACGAAACACAGTCTTAAAATAAGAATTACCACTAATTACAGGACCCATATTTTCGTTAAAAGACATTAAAATTATTCAAAAATATAACAGCTGGGAACCAAAGAGAGCAATATGAAAGTAATTTTTGGTCACAGTCGCACCATATAATTGTCAGTTATTATACCCTTCACACAAAAGGTTTGTCATTCCGTGTGAAATTTTTACAGTTTTCATTTCCGACCCCACAAAGTTTATATTTTCTGAAAGCTTATTAATAGGGAAGTCGATTAAGCAATGTCAGTCTGTCCGTATGTTGAAATCAACTTTTTGAAGCCCACGACATCGCCTGGACCCGCGTGAGGTATTAAAATATCAGATATATTCTGGAGCCTATCGGTATTTGAAATCGGAAAAATCGGTACATGAACAACTGAAATATGAGGGAAAAACCACGATCACCTCATTTTTTTAACGACAACATACAACACATACATTCATTCATACATACATACATACATACATATGTACAAACATAAAAACATTGTATACTGATCAGAGTGAACGTGGCATCAAATCCCAGCTGAGACAAAATTTTTTTATTTTAATTTTTTATTTGTTATATTTATATTTTATTTTTCATTTTTTTTTTATTTTTATATTTTTTTAAATATTTTTTTTATAATTTTACAATGAGATGATTTTATATATGTATGTATGTTTTTTATAATTATTATTGCATGACTACACGTTGTGAAGGGTATATAAGATTCGGCACGTCCGAATATAGCACTCTTAGTTTTTATACCCTTCACCTGTGGTGCGCAAGGGTCTATGTATATAGCTTTATCATTCCGTTTGTAATTTCTACAATTTTCATTTCCCACGAATATCTCTAAAAGCATATTATATCTACAAATAGAAGCAAAGGTACCTTTAAATTATTCTATGGCTGAAAAATTTTAATATGGGAAAAACAGGGGCAGTCGTGTTTATTTGCTCATATCTCAGAAACGATATCTCATAACGATTTATTCCCGGATATTTCCAAGAGATTGACACCATACACAGATCTGACAAACATATGGTTGCTTCTAAAAGTTGATTTCAACCAACACACGGACATGGCTTAGTCGACTCCTCTCTTCATAAGCTTTCAGAAAATATATATAAGTTTTTTATTATATATTTGTTTTTGTGTTGGTTTAGTGTCTTGATATTTATTTTTTTTTAAATAAATTTATAGCTTGATTAACAAAATTTTAAATAACAAAAAGATTTTTTATTATTGAAAAGACTTTAAGCTTAAAAAACTATTATATATTATTATAAAAGGTCAAAGAAACTAATAATTATAACCAAATAAAAAGTCAATGAGCCAAAAGAATTTTTTTAAATTTTTGGAATCTATAAATAAAAATCTGGCAACTTTATTAAAAGCTGCTATATCTGTCTGTGCAGTCACAGCAACAGAGAGCATTTTTTTAATAAAATTTTAATTCCTAATTATTTTAAAGTTAATTACATTTTATTTTATTTAAATAAAGTAATTGTTTCCTTTTATCATGGATCCCATATTAGGTCGATCTCAGTTTCTTAGTGAAACTGTAAATTTGTTTACAGACGAGAAGACCGCAAATGCCAGAGCTCGGGTAAATTAGTACAGAATGTTGTTTTTCTAAACTTGGTAATTTGTTTGCTTTTTGATCCTTTGCTAGGTGGTTGAATGGATAAACGAAATTAACTTGGCAGAATCTCATGTAAAATGTGAACTGTTAGTTAAAATTCAAGAAACTATCATGGGTTCTTGTGTTGAGTTACTAGAAGAATTTTTGGAACATATTTTGTCTTTGGCCCATGATACAAATATGGAAGTACGAAAACAGGTTGTGGGTTTCATGGAGCAAATTTGGTAAGTTAAATGTATAAATTAAAGTAATTGCCTATTACTGTTGGTAATTATTATTAAAATAAATGTCTTATATTTGCAGTAAAGGAAAAATTGAGTATTTGGGACAAGTTGTAAATATTATATCTATGCTGTTGAGAGATCGTTCTCCCCAGGTTATCAAACGTGTCATACAAGCTTGTGGTAGTATTTATAAAAATGGTTTGCAATGGATTTGTAATCAACAAGAACTAACTGATAGTGGTGAACAGGCTTGGAATATTTTAAGTTTGATAAAGGCCCAAATTCTGGATTTAATTGACAATGAAAATGATGGCATACGCACAAACGCTATAAAGTTTTTAGAAGGGGTGGTAGTGCTGCAAAGCTATCCCGATGAAGATAGCCAGAAGAAGTACAATGATTTCTCCTTGGAAAATGTACCAGAGAATCTGAAGGTTATAAAACGTCAGAAGTTAGAGGAAGAAGCTTTTAATATTTTCGATATTCTACTAAAATTTCATGCAGCTACACACATTTCTTCAGTGAATCTAATAGCCTGCACTGGAAGCCTCTGCACTATAGCAAAATTGAGACCCAGTCTTATGAGTCCTGTAATAGAGGCTTTTAAAAGCTTAAACTCTAATTTACCACCAACCTTAACTGATTCACAAGTCAGTTCGGTAAAAAAGAGTTTAAAAATGCAATTGATAGCGTTGCTTAAGAATAAGGGTTCGTACGAGTATCATTCGGTTATAAAACATTTGCTATTAGATTTGGGTGCCTCACAAGGAGAGGTTCAAAGAGCTATACCTAAAATGGATAAACAGGAGCAGATGAGAAGGCAAAAAAGAATTCTAGATAATGCTACTTCTAACTTAAACAAGAAAATGCGTTTAGGAAAATTTTTAGATGAAGAGGATAAAAACCAAGAAATGGTGGTAGATGAAGAAGAGCTGGAAAAACAGAAGCAAAAATCAACAAAAGTTAATGAGAAATTTTTAGCCGAACACTTGAGATCTACTCAAACGGTGGTAAATTTAGTGGTAGATTACTTGCCAAAACTACCGGAAACTGCTCCGGAAAGCTTTTTAGTGGAATATAAACCCATTAAAGATTTATCTATACCTCAACAAGTATCTAAAATAGCCAATTTATTAGGTCAACAAATGACTGAACAAAAAGTTGGACCTGGTTCGGCAGCCTTTACTAAAGAACCACCAATGAAGATATTAAGAAAAGAAAAACAGTCGTCTAGTAAATCCCAACAGGAAAGTATGGAAGTTGATGAGCCTTCTGGCTCAGAAACTTTCACGTCTTTAGATGATGAGCAGCATCGTAAAGAAGAGGCAACTAAAAAGTTAAGAGAAAATATGGAACGTTTAAAGGGTGAACAAGAACTAATTGAGCGTATGAAACAAAAAGCCAAAGCACTTAAATTACAAGAAATTACCAAACCTTTTTCTCGGCCCACAAAGGAAAAATTCTTAATGGATGCGGTTAAGCGCATATTGCAAGCTGAACGCCAGTGTATAGTTGGTGGTGTGTCCGCAAAAAGAAGAAAAATTCTAACTGTAATGGCAGCCACATTTCCCGATAATGTACGCTACTTTATATTTGATTTTATAATGATGGATATAAAGCAAAGAATTGATTTAACCTTTTCATGGCTGTATGAAGAATACTGTTTGTTACAAGGTTTCACACGCCACTCTTATGTTAAATCTGAGAACCGTCCAGACTATGCCTACAATGAACTCTTAGGACAAATAATTGTAGGCATTATAAACAAATGTGAGTTAAGGGATAAAATTTTATTGTTGAGGAGAGTTTATTTAGAGGCTCCTTTATTGCCGGATGAAAGTTTAAAGCCTTTGTTAAAACTTATATTAATGGAAGAATATTCCGCTTATGGTTTGGAGCTGTTGAAGGATTTGGCAATTTTAAGGCCACCTCGGAAAGCTAAATTTTTAAGGCATCTATTAAATTTTTGTGTTCATGAGAGGGTTGACATAAAAGATAAAGCCTTAAATATTATAGTAACTCTTTATAATAGTCACAAACTGTTGCAAAGCCGTATAGATGAATTTGCTTTGGAATGGGCTTCTTATTTGGAAAAAGAAATTCCCCCTAACCAAATTTATGGCGAAGAGTATGGCAGAACAAATGTTGAAACAGCCTGGAGGGAAGAAATTTCCAAAATCTGTCTTATAATGCTATTATTTCTAGCCCCCTATAACCCAGAAATATATTTAGATAAATTGACACAAATTTATACTAATACTTCTGCAGATTTAAAACGTACTATTTTAAGATCTATAGACCCAGCTGTTAAAAAGTTGGGTGCTGAAAACGCATTGCTTCTAAAACTAATTGAGGAAGCTCCCAAGGGCTGCGAAACTTTAATTATCCGCATAATCTACATACTTACCGAGAAACAAGTCACGCCTCCTAACGAACTAGTCTTGAGGGTAAAAGGGTTGTATCTTAACAAAATTAAAGACGTTCGTGTTCTTATACCTATACTTAGTGGTTTAACACGACAAGAAATTCTTACGGCCTTGCCAAGATTAATAAAACTTAATCAAGTGGTAGTCAAAGAAGTTTTTAACCGTTTACTCAGCATAGGAACAGAGTTCGCCAACCAAACTATGGCCACTACGCCGACAGATATATTAGTGGCTCTTCATACCATAGATATCAATGAATGTGATTTAAAATGCGTTGTAAAGGCGACTTCTTTGTGTTTAGCTGAAAAAGAAGTTTTTACACAAGATGTGCTTACAGGGGTCCTACAACAATTAGTGGAAATTGTTCCTATACCCACTCTTTTAATGCGTACTATAATACAAAGTTTAACGCTTTATCCTCGCTTAGCGAATTTTGTATTAAATCTATTGCAACGTTTGATACTAAAACAAGTATGGAAACAAAAAGTCATTTGGGAAGGATTTTTAAAGTGTTTGCAACGTTTAAAGCCCTCATCACTACCGGTAATGTTGCATTTACCCCCTCAACAGTTAATGAATGCTTTAGAACAATGTCCCGACTTAAGGCCACCTTTAATTGAATATGCTCAGAGTATAGAGGATGAGCCCATGTCAGGCATAACACCACAAATTATGGATATAATAACGGGCAAAGCTGTTGACGTTTTCATTACTGTAAGTATTTTAAAACGGAGACCAAAAGCGAATACTTTTTTGCAAAGTAAAAATTTTATGAATAATTCAATCTATATTTTAAGGATGACACTGGCGGTTTTATTTCTGTAGAAAACATAAAAAAGGAAATTGAGGAACCTATGGAAATTTCAACTATATCAACCGTAACTACTGTACCCGTCCCCTTGCGTATGCGTTCTCCAGGAACTGTAGGATCCCAGGCAGCAGCTGGAGTTCTTGATGTTCATCAACCTTTGCCTCCAGGAGAGGAGTAGATATTTTTTTCCAATAAATTTTTGGATTTTTTTTATTTCGAAACGCATATTTTTCTTTTTTCTTAGGTAATAGATATTATTTAAAAATGTAAATTTGGGAGAGATAACAGCAAAAAACCCTTATTAAAAGTGTAAGAATGCAATAATTAATGTTTGACAGCCATCGATATACATATGTATATTATTGTAGCCTTATGTTAATGTGTGAAAAAAATAATTACACAAGAAAACTTAAAATTTTTTCCCTCTTAAATTTCGACTTCAGCCAACATTTTTTCACCTTTTAGACCAGCTAAAATATTTTCAGCGGTTATACGTGACATTTCTGTGCGCGTTTTAATATCAGCACTTCCAATATGCGGTAGTATAACAATATTATCCAATGTTAATAGGGGATCATCTAAGGGTAATGGTTCAGGAGTGGTTACATCCAAACCAGCAGCCAATATACGTTTCTCCTTAAGGGCATCATATAAAGCTTTCTGATCTACTACAGCCCCGCGAGCTATATTTATGAAAATGCAATTCTTTTTCATTTTGTCGAATGCGGAGGAATTAAAAATTTCCTTAGTTTCAGGTGTAAGAGCACAACAGGCTATTATAAAATCAGATTTCGTTAACATTTCCTCAAATGATACATAGATTGCTTGAACTTTTTTCGCATCAGCAGCTCGCTGTGTACGTGTAGTGTAGGTGATAAGGGAGGGTTTAAAGGGCACCAAACGACTGGCAATTTCTTGTCCGATACGTCCAAAACCAAAAAGACCCACACGTGAGCCTTTTAGCCCTTGTCCGCACATCCAGCTGGGAGCCCATGACTTCCAGCCACCATTATAAACCTGTTTATTAGCTTCAAATAGACGTCTGTTTACCGACAAGACTAAAGCCAAAGTCAATTCGGCTGTAGCATCGGTGAGAACATCCGGCGTGTAACCCACACGTATGCCATTCATTTTACAGGCAGATACATCGATATGCTCGTAACCAACACTTATCGTGGAAATACACTTTAATTGAGGGCCTGCTGATGTTATAACTGCATTATCAATTTCATCGGTTAAAGCACAAAATAAGGCATCTTTTCCCTTAATTTGTCGCAAAAGTTCCTCACGTGGCACTGGATAAGACTCAGACCAAGTTGTAACATTGCACCTAAGCAAACAAGCTTCGGTAAGATCACTTCTTATTTTTTTTTCTTCTTTGCACTTACTCTTTTTTTAATAAATCCAAACCAATAGCAGCAACGTCTGGTCTAGTAACATAAACACTTTTTCCACTTGCCATTCTCGAATATGAGATCTTTCTTATAATTGTATTGTTATTTGTTTGCTTTACGAGTGTTTGCGGGCTATGTTTCAGGTTAGTTTGGATTTGTATTGCAAGCAATCTGACAGATAACTTGTTCATAATTACCAATAATTACCACATTTATTAAATAGTAATATGCCTTGATAATTACTGTAGGAATTATTCGAGTTGTTTTTAGAACGATAAGAACTTGTTTACAGAGCAGTTTAAAGCAAATCATTTGTAAAGGTTTAAACGGTCGGTCGGGTCATTTACGTTTTGAAATTTAAAATACCTATATAAGAAAAATATCATATTACATATTCACGACTTCAATATCAATACTTAAATAAAATGCATTATAAACGCTTCTTATTGCGAAAATTTGTCATAAATGATGAGCATCAACATGAGTTCAAAATTATTGCAAATATCTTGCACAAATGGATCAATATTTTTTTCCATTTGAGTGTTTCAATTTACAGTCAAGAAAAAAACTATTTGCAATAAACAATTGTTAAAAAAAGTTCTGGTGAATGACATTTTAATGAAAAATTGTATACAATCTTCTCCAGGTTGGTGCTGGATATTACATGGGTAGAGCTTAGACCCTTTTACGCCATTGCGCAGGCACTGCACCCTGCAGAATGGTCTAGTGACGCCCATAAGTGTATTTTTTACATTTTAAACACTATTAAATTTTTAACTTAATTTTTTTTTTATAACAACTAGAAAGGGTATTCTTAAATTTTTTGCCACTAAGGGTTAATAAATCTAATCCAAACGAAAATAGCTGTTTAAAATTTTAGTTGTATGGCAGCTCGCACATCTTTGAAAACAAAAACCAGCTGATAAAAGTTTTTTTTTAGTTAAACGTTTTAGTTTACCGCAACACATGCGATTTAAATTTTTTTTATTTAGAAAAAGATGGATTTACATTCTGAGCAACTAAGTACTTCCAGCGAACAAAAGGATGTAGTAATAAAAAGAAAAAATAAAGAAGACACTAAGACAGAAAATGCAAAAAAAATAAAAGTTAATAAAATATCGGAAATCGAAATAAATGTCCAAGAAATTAAAACTAATACCAAATGTCCGAAAACAGTTGAAAAAAGTGAACAGCAAGCTACAAAATTAAACTCTTTAATAATGCCACAAGAAAAGTTAGGTGATGAGCCCCAAGCTAAAGTTTCAACCAGTCCCAAAAAGCGTTTGGAACTTGCAAAGTCATCAACACAACAAACAAATAAAGTGAAATTTATTTATGGCAACTATAGCCAATATTATGGTTATCGTAACAGGGATAAAGATTATCATGACGTACGTTTAGATGTCTTTGCTGAACATTGTAAAATTTTTAAAAATAAACACATTTTAGATATTGGGTGTAATAGTGGTTTCATTACAATGGAAGTTGCTAAAAGTTTTGAAATCAAATCTATAGTCGGTTTAGACATAGACAAATCTTTAATAAATCAAGCTATTAAAAACTTAACAAAATGTAAAAAATCGTTACCTATGGACAATGAATTTAAAAGACTCCATAAATTTCCCTTTAACATAACATTTGTACATGGCAACTATGTACTTAAAGATGATGTTTTACTAGAAATTGAAAAGCCACAGTTTGATGTGATATTATGTTTATCGATTACCAAATGGATACATTTGAATTTTGGTGATAAAGGCCTTAAACAGGCATTTAAACGTATATTTTTACAGCTGAAGTCTGACGGTCAGCTAATACTGGAGGCTCAGCCTTTTGACAATTATGCAAGAAGGAAAAAAATTACGGTAGTAAAAGCTTATCTTAATTTTTTTTTAAATAATTATTATAAATATATTTTATTTCTTCTTATCAGGAAACAATATTTAACAATTTTAAGGATATACAATTCTTTCCCAAAGATTTTACGGATTATTTACTTTCTTCAGAGGTGGGATTTTCCCACATGGAATTAATGGGTGTACCTGATCACTGTAAAAAGGGTTTCAAAAGACCCATACAAATATTTTTTAAAAAATAATAGAACGACAAATTATTCAAGCAAACGAATTAAAATATAATTAATTTTATTATACCTATTACCTACACAGTTTTTGGTTTTTATTTGCTAGTCCTTAGTTTCTTCTTTGGACTTGAAGGGGGCGATTCAAGTCTTTCCATGACCACAGGTAAATGATTGTCCAATAGTTCTTGAGCTGTTAATTTAAAATCACTTTCGGACCAAATTAGTTTAAGCTCATTTAATACGAGACCCATTTTCTTGTGTGTAGGACAGCCTCGTTCTTTCAACAAAATGCCGTTTACAGGAAATTTTGGTATAGTCCAGGCTCTCAAAGAATTATAAAAATCTTTTTTATTTTTGTATTTTAACAGTTCTTCTACGTATTCACGTTTGGAAAAAGGTTGCAAACAAAGTTTTTGATAATCGTTAAAAGTATTGTATTCAACGTCGACCTGAAAAACATAATGTATATAGGTAGGCATATATGTTGTCTGTAAGCATGGTTCCTTAGATATCGAATTAACATACCTTATCCCTTTGCTGTGTAATAAACAAGGCTAGATCTCTTTCATATGCAGACAGTTTTAGTCTTTCGTGCAGTTTAATAACATCTTCTACCGTGTTCAGCATTGAAATCATTACTAAAATCGGATAATGAGGCTTTTTAAAATCTTTTAAGGTAGAAGACAATCTCATAAATTCCTTCACATTTACTTCATGCGGTAAACCACAGTAAGGTGCTAAGCCACATTTTATCATTTCCAAAACTAGTTCCTCTGCAAAGTTTCCTACTACGATTTTTTGCATTTCTGACCAAATTCTTTCTCCACTTATACGAGCCAAACCATCTATATTGTTTCTAATAGACTCTAAAGTGGGTTCATCATGTTGATTTGCTTCCTTGGCAATACGACCATAAAAACGAAAATATCTCAAGATTCTTAAATAATCCTCTTGTATGCGTACATTAGCGTCACCCACAAATACTACTTTTCTTTGCATTAAGTCTTCGTAACCATAAAAATAGTCATACAGAGTGCCATCACAACCTAAAAACATGGAATTTATTGTTAAATCTCTACGATTGGCATCTAACTGCCAGTCGGTGGTAAATTGAACCTCTGCATGGCGGCCATCTGTGCGAACATCTATTCTTAAGGTGGTCACTTCGTAGTTTTCTTTATTATTTATGCGTGGTGTTATTGTGCCATGTTTCTCACCCTTGGTATTTATCATTCGCACATTTTCCAACGTAAACATTTCCTTCATTTGATCTGGCGTGGCGGTGGTGGCAAGATCAACATCTTTCGGTTTTATTTCCATTAATATATCTCGCACCGCTCCTCCCGCAATTCGCAATTCATAATTATATTTCTTAAATAAGTGCACTAAAAAATTGAGCTCATCGGTGAATATGCTTTTAAATTTTGGCGTATCAATAATTTTTACTGCTGGATTACTACGCATTTTGTTTGCTACTCCCATGATCACCGGTTTTAATTCTCTTGTTTGTTGTTTACACGAGGCAGACATAGAACGTAAGAAAAAATTTACAATTTGACTGGTGTTTATTAAAAAATTCAAACTTTTAGCATTAAACATTACTTTTCTCAGGTACCGGTGTTTAATTTTTTTTTAATTCAACAAGACACATTGATTAAATGTGAACAAAAAAAACACAAAACAATATCCCATCAGCTGTAAAGGTATATACAGAAGTGTATGAAAATGAGGTTATTGTCTCTACTAAGTATTTAAAAATGGTAGCACTGTAATTTACAGATAAAGCAGTGTTCTGAAAAGACAGTTTAATTAACCCGTTATGTCCTACTGTTGCCATATGGCAACACTCTCTGTATCAGTTGTTACTCAGCTTTTCCTAAGCATAGGTAACGGTTATTATGAAATTAGCGAATATTTGAGAATGTTTATATAATGTTTTTACTATTTTAGGTAAAAGAAAGTCAATTTCGTTTAAAGCGTCTTGTTTATAAGCTGTATTTTGGAAGTGCAAAAAAAAAAGTTGTAAAATTTTATAAAAATGGATTTCATGAAAAATTAAATGCCAATATTTTTCAAAACTTGTTGTATTTTTTAAAGTTATTTGACTAATTAATTTTGTAAGAAGTGTATCTTTGTTTTTGCGTAAAAATTATATATATTAAATGTTGATATCATATGTATATTTAATTTTTTTCATACACGTTGCCATATGGCAACGGCAGGCGTTATATGGTGTTTCATATTTGCATAGTGAATAAATAAATAAATTAATTAATTTTTTTAAATATGTTTAGAATTTAACAGATAGTTAACATTTTCTGATGCCTTAGACTTCCTGGAACCGTTGATAATGAAACCGAAAATAAAGTTACAAAGATTTTTGTTGAACCACCTGAAAATGATGGCTATATAAGCGGTGAAGACGACGCTTCAAAGAAGAAGGCGGTATCCCAGACAACATTTTTCCTTCTCTGCTGAAATCGAATTACGAAATAATCTTTTGAAAATGGACAGCGATAAGAATCTAGTTAAGACATAAGGAAAAAATGATAGGAGATAGATGATCTGCACAATTCGGTTGCAAATTCTACGGTAAGTGATAATTCTCAACAGAAAGAATGATGGTATAGATCATCCCGTAATACTAATTATTGAAAAACGACGTTGCGCCGGAGAAACTTGCAAAACCATTGGTCGAAAAGCCTGTAAAAAGTGCGACATTGGCAGATATTCAGAAATATAATAATAATAAATCCTCAATCTCCAGGCCGCAGTGGACGGTTTTTCGACCAAAATCATAATGAGCGTTGAGGCTCATTTTCACCTCAGAGGGTACGTGAACAACTATCGCTTCTGGGGCACTGAAAATCCACATGGAGCCATTGCACCTGCTCAAAGTGTCTGCATGGTGCACTGTTCATGCTGGAGGAGTCAAAGGGCCGAGTTTTTTCTGCCGCAATTCAAAAAATTAGGACTGGAGGATATGTGGTTCCAAAAGGACGTAGCAACGTCACACACTTGGCGAGTCACAACCGATATTCTGAAGGCGGTGTTCCCGGTGTTTACGTGAATAAGCCCGAAACTCTGGAAGCCCTTAAGGACAACATGAGTGATAGAATCTATCGCCCGAAGTTCTTGCCAAAGTGATGAAAATTGACCTAAAAAGCGCCCATTTGGCCGATATAATCTTCGCGACTTGACCTATGAAAGTCTAAAGGTTCAAATAAACACAATCAAAAAAAAAATCGAAATTTTTCAAACCACATCGGATAATTTGTATTGTATTGTTTGTTTTTTAATAAAATCTATCAACAAAAAAATTATTTCATTATTATATTTTGTAAGTTGAGATAGTTCCTGGCGTTGCCATATGGCAACAGTCTTTCCTGGCTCCAGCAGGACCAGCACAAAAAAAATAATTATGACGAAAAGATCTTTTCATGAGTGTGATTGGAATTTGATAATTTTTTTTTTAATTTGTGCAATAAAGTATAAATAAATAAATTAATTAATTTTTTTAAATATGTTTAGAATTTAACAGATAGTTAACATTTTCTGATGCCTTAGACTTCCTGGAACCGTTGATAATGAAACCGAAAATAAAGTTACAAAGATTTTTGTTGAACCACCTGAAAATGATGGCTATATAAGCGGTGAAGACGACGCTTCAAAGAAGAAGGCGGTATCCCAGACAACATTTTTCCTTCTCTGCTGAAATCGAATTACGAAATAATCTTTTGAAAATGGACAGCGATAAGAATCTAGTTAAGACATAAGGAAAAAATGATAGGAGATAGATGATCTGCACAATTCGGTTGCAAATTCTACGGTAAGTGATAATTCTCAACAGAAAGAATGATGGTATAGATCATCCCGTAATACTAATTATTGAAAAACGACGTTGCGCCGGAGAAACTTGCAAAACCATTGGTCGAAAAGCCTGTAAAAAGTGCGACATTGGCAGATATTCAGAAATATAATAATAATAAATCCTCAATCTCCAGGCCGCAGTGGACGGTTTTTCGACCAAAATCATAATGAGCGTTGAGGCTCATTTTCACCTCAGAGGGTACGTGAACAACTATCGCTTCTGGGGCACTGAAAATCCACATGGAGCCATTGCACCTGCTCAAAGTGTCTGCATGGTGCACTGTTCATGCTGGAGGAGTCAAAGGGCCGAGTTTTTTCTGCCGCAATTCAAAAAATTAGGACTGGAGGATATGTGGTTCCAAAAGGACGTAGCAACGTCACACACTTGGCGAGTCACAACCGATATTCTGAAGGCGGTGTTCCCGGTGTTTACGTGAATAAGCCCGAAACTCTGGAAGCCCTTAAGGACAACATGAGTGATAGAATCTATCGCCCGAAGTTCTTGCCAAAGTGATGAAAATTGACCTAAAAAGCGCCCATTTGGCCGATATAATCTTCGCGACTTGACCTATGAAAGTCTAAAGGTTCAAATAAACACAATCAAAAAAAAAATCGAAATTTTTCAAACCACATCGGATAATTTGTATTGTATTGTTTGTTTTTTAATAAAATCTATCAACAAAAAAATTATTTCATTATTATATTTTGTAAGTTGAGATAGTTCCTGGCGTTGCCATATGGCAACAGTCTTTCCTGGCTCCAGCAGGACCAGCACAAAAAAAATAATTATGACGAAAAGATCTTTTCATGAGTGTGATTGGAATTTGATAATTTTTTTTTTAATTTGTGCAATAAAGTATTCTCGGACATAATGGGTTAAACTTGAATACGTAGAACTAAACAATTTATGATTAAACTAAGCCCCAGCTTTTATTTATTTATTTATTCCAATTCCGTAATATAAAGCCACATAGGCAAATTATAATATATTACATAGTTAGAAAACGCCTAAGCATAGTCTTATAATAAAAATATAATATACTATACATTATATACATTATTTTACAATTTCAATAACAGACAGTCTCATTTATTTGCTCCCCAAGCATAAAAACATTAGGTCATATATTAAGGTAATAATATAAAACGTAATACAAAAAAAAAAAAAAAAAAAAAATAGTCCAGTTAGGGAGGCTCATCACCACAGTTCAAAAAAAGAAAAATTAGACAGCAGCAAAATGTCCCATAAGTTTTAATTTGAAAACATTATTAGAATGAGTAAAAATACGTAATTCCAATGGCAAGCAATTCCAGTTCTTAATAATTCTAACAAGAAAGGACCTAGCGTATATAGATCTAAGAATTTTAGGGAAAATTAGGTGCGGATTCCTACGACGAGGAGAAAAAGAAAACGCATTACGTAGTGATAAAGGTTTACCATATTTTATAATCTTATAAAACAAGTCCAAATTACGAAAGCATACAAATTTATTAAAAGAACATCCTAAAAACTCTCTAACGAAACCAGAAATATGCTCCCGTCGACGAACATTATAGACAAATATAACAATAGCATTAATCAAGCATTTAAGTCTAGCAAGAAGGAAACCAACAGTGCCAGAGATAACTTCAAAACCATAAAAAATTTGATACATTAAAACTGCATAAGCTAATCTTTTCCTCGCATAAAGAGGCAAGAGAATATTAGAGCAGTAGATTTTTCGCAGCAAACCCCAAACTCTACCAGATAATAAATCAATATGATTACTAAAAGAAAGTTTCCTATCTATAACAACTCCTAAACATTTGTGGTGATCAACAAACTGAACCACATCATCACCAAGAAAAATATCTAGAGTAGTAAAAAAACGAGAAGTAGGGCCAAACATCAAAGCCTTAGTTTTTGATGTATTAATGGCTAAAAAATTGTCAATAGTCCACAGCTTAATGCATTCTAAGCATGAGTTTATGTTGCTCTTAAATATTTCATTAAATCTTCTATTTCCTCTAAATAGGAGAAACACATCATCAGCGAAAAGGAAAGGGGTACATTGAAAGGAATTTACAACGTTAGAGAGATCATCTATATATATAAAAGTGAAACTCTGTGTGTGTGTGTGTGTGTGTGTGTTAGCTATAGACTCCGAAACTGTAAAACCGATCGGACTCAAACTTTGGCAAGTTGTTGTACACATACCAGGGAGTGTTTATGGGTGGAAAAAAGTGGGCGGGGCCACGCCCATAAAAATTAATTATCAGTTTAAGCTACTTGCACTTGACCGATTTTTCTGAAACTTTGCACACATATCGAGCTGTCATGACTAAATAATTTTGTTATAAGAAAAGTGGGCGGGGCCACGCCCCTAAAAAAGTTTTAATTTTGAGGTACTTGCACTGGACCGATTTTTCTGAAACTTTGCACACATATTGAGTTCTCATGGCTTTATAATTTCGTGATTGAAAAAGTGGGCGGGGCCATGCCCATAAAAAATTAGTTATCAGTTTTAGCTACTTGCACTGGACCGAATTTTCTGAAACTTTGCAAACATACTGAGCTGTCATGACTTTACACTTTCGTCATTAGAAAAGTGGGCAGTGCCACGCCCATTAAAAAAAGGTATAATTTTGAGGTACTTGCACTGGCCCGATTTTTCTGAAACTTTGCACACATATTGAGTTGTCATGACTATACAGTTTCGTATTTAGAAAAGTGGGCAGTGCCACGCCCATAAAAAAAGGTATCATTTTGAGGTACTTACACTGGACCGATTTTTCTGAAACTTTGCACACTTATTGAGCTGTCATGACTATACAGTTTCGTAATTAGAAAAGTGGGCAGTGCCACGCTCATAAAGAAAAAGTTATAGTTTTTAGCCTTGCACTTGATATTCATGAAGGGGCGTAGCAACGCGCGCCGGGATTGGCTAGTTAATATATAAAATAAACAAAAGCGGACCTAAAACAGAATATAACAGAGATATAAAAGCAATGATATATTTACTATCTCTCAAATTTTATAGTAGTAGTGTTATTTTGTTAATTATTCTAAATATACATACATATATACATACATATGAAGATTTAGTGCAAAAATTTGCACTTTAGTTAAATAGTGCAAAATTTAAGTCATCACTACAAAAAAGCTTGTATTTAGTGCTTAACATTTTTAATGTATGGTTCGGTGGAAGCTTCTAAGGTATTATTGGCATTGTTGCATATTATCTGGTTTTCATTTATGATTTAGTATTTTTTTTATTATTACTATGTAATACATTCTGTCTGGCCATATTGTTAGTTTAATCTGGGTCTTCATGTAGCAATTTTTATTGATAAGCACTAACAAAAACGTCGGCTAAATAACGTTATTTTATTGCCAAAGTAGGTTTGTTTATTTTCAATGGTTTGAGAGCATGACCCAAGTTATAAATTTAAAAAATTCAAAGTTTTTGTTTTAACTTTACACTAGTATGTTCTGCGATTGGTCTATGCGGCCGTAACCTAACTGTAAATGATTTTTTGAGCTAAAAGTATAACTTTATGATTGCAATTTATTTTTTATCTATTTACTTATTTATTTTGATTTAAATTTCTTTCCTAAGGTAAATTCGATAAACTGTGAATACCAAATCTAAAACAGAAACAGGCAACAATTGTTTTATAGATTGCTACTATGCTACTTGCGGTCTATGCATCACAAATTTTAAGGACGCAATTAAATTTGGTAATTTAGGCAAAAAAATTGCTATGGCGAGACCGCAGATTAATATTAACTAGTATGTTCCGCATTTTTTGAGCTAAAAGTATAACTTTATGTTTACAATTTATTTTTTAGCTATTTACTTATTTATTTTGATTTGAATTTCTATCCTAAGGTAAATTCGATAAACTGTGAAATCTAAGAAATAAAAAAACATATGTATGGGTTGCGCTTGTGTTAGTAGCAACCTTAATCGCTTATAACTCCTAAAATACTGAAACAATTTTAATAATTGAGATTGTATATTTTCAAATGATATATTTTTTATTGAAATCGGTTAAATAATGTGAGCGTAAACTACGACACAAGAAATCGACTTGTCTATTATTATATAAGATACCTACGTAAGTATATCGTTATCTGAAGTAAAAAAATGTAACTAACAAAAATGCAATTTTATAGAAGCAAATAGAAAAGAAAGAAATAAATATAGTCAGTGCATTTCTTGCTAATGCATGCATGCATTGACAAGTCGTATATAGAGTTCTTTTAACTTTTTGGCAAGAAATACAGTTAATTACAGTTTGTTTGAAAGGCTGTGCATTAACCTGTGATGACAAGTGTATATATAGCTTCGTTATTCCGTTTGTAATTTCTACAATATTTTTTTCCGTCCCGATAAGTTTATTCTTCTGAAAGCTTATGAATAGCGGAGACGATTGATTAATATTTGTTTATTTGTTTGTTAGAAGCCGTCATATTTTACACAGATCTAAACACGACTACTTTTGTTTCTGTGTGTGGGTTTGTGTGTGTGTGTGTTAGCTATAGACTCCGAAACTGTAAAACCGATCGGACTCAAACTTTGGCTAGTTGTTGTACACATTCCAGGGATTGTTTATGGGTGGCAAAAAGTGGGCGAGCTGTCATGACTATATAATTTCGTGATTAGAAAAGTGGGCGGACGACGCCCATAAAAAAGTTATAATTTTTAGGTACTTGCACTAGACCGATTTTTCTGAAACTTAGCGAACATATTGAGCTGTCATGACTTTACAAAAGAAAAGTGGGCAATCCACGCCCATAAAAAAAAGTTATCACTTTCAGCTACTTGGACTTCACCGATTTTTCTGAAACTTTGCACACACATATTGAGCTCTTATGATTATTCAATTTCGTGATTAGAAAAGTGGGCATTACCACGCCCATAAGAAATAAGTTATAATTTTTCGCTACTTGCACTTGATATTCAATTAAAATTCAGAATGCATTTTTATTCATTAAGAAGCGTAGCAACGCGCGCCGGGCTTTTCTAGTTTACAATAAAAATGAAAATTTTTCAGCCCTCAAATAATTTATAGAAACGTTTGCTACTATTTGTAGATATGATATTGCTCTAGGGCTATTCGTTACATTTAATTTAAAATCTGACTACTCTACTAATGTTTATAAGCATTAAGAAAACTTATACTTTATGGGCTCGGAAAGGTATATTGTAGAAATTACAAACGGAATGACAAAGCTATATACATACGTATATCCTTGACATTATATGGTGTAAGAATTAAAGAAAATTCATTGAAAATAAGCAAGAATTTATTTTGTTGCGTTTAAAATCAGAAAGTCTTTTAAAAGGTCTATATACAAAGGATTCTAAAGATACTTTCTAAAAGTGCCGTCATTACAACGCGTGTGTGGAAGCCCTTGCTCTATATCCCAACGCGTGTAAAAAGCAAATTAGTATACAATGGGTATCTTTATGTATGCTGAACAAGGCTAAATAAGGCCTTTTATAAAGTCTACTTACTATTTACTACTATTTACCGCTGGACTGCTTTAAAGTTTGAAAAAAAATAGTTATTTGAGTTATCTTAAGAGAAAATTATAAGAGCAATTTAATATGTTAAACTTAAGAGAAGTGAAAATAAGAGAAGTTTTAAAGAGGGATAAGAATACAACATTCATTTTGCAACCCTTAACCCCAATTATTGTTTTTTTAAAAATGTCGCAATTTTTTTTGTATGATTTTATGCTGGTAATAAAAAAGCGTCATAAAATTAAGAAAATACAAAATAATGAACATTAGACGAATTTAAGTTAGCATAAGGCAAAACATATACAAATGTAAATACATATGTAAAAAAATATGTACATAGAAGTATGTACATATACTTATATAAAAAATTAAACTTCTATGCAATTTAAAAATTAATAAATTTTAAATCTAGATTTAAAAACAAAATTCTTAACTTGCTACCAAAATTTCAACTAATTGAGAAGACCGTTTTTAAAAATTTATAATTCCGAACTTCGTAAAAGGAAAATTCGTTAAATATATTTTTGCATGATTATTTAAAAATAAATTTGCACAAACACAATCTGTTTCTAGCTTAATATTATGCAAATGACCTGTTGTTATTGCAATCCAACTGCCAAATAGATATAAATATAAACAACCCTCTTTTAAACAGGAAATAAAACTGATTTTTATTTGAAACTGGTGTAACCAAATACCATTACGCACGCGCACCCATGTCAAAATATGTAAATTTATTTTTGGTTTTGAATCAATACAAGTATCAATGAATGATAAAGATTAACCAATAATTGTATTGATGAGTTTGTCATAGAAGATGTTTAATATAGTTTTGCAGGCGCGGAAATAAAATTTGCTGAAAATAATTAGATAGAGAACGAGCTGTAGAGGAAATATCAACCAGCTGCAAAAAGTGCGGGTAGAGTTGAAAATACAAATTTATTAATTTGGAAAAAATATTTTTTTTTTTTTTTAATCAATGTCGTTACTTAAAATTTGCATAATAAAAGGTGTGTTAGTTCATAGTCAGAACAGAATGTTTTTAACTTACACTTTGTTAGATATTCACTTTGAACAAATTGTATGTTTTTTTTTATAAAAGTATATCCTAATCTATTAGTCTCTATATATTTTTTTTTTTTACAGAACACAAGTGGAAAACTCGTTGCGATCTTGGACACTAAAATAAAAGACACGCACGTTGAAAAACATGTCTTAAAATATAACTGACCTTTTGTAACTCAGCCAAACTAAAACCAAATACAAAAAAAAACAAGTAAGAGCGCTATATTCGGCTGTGCCGAATCTTTTATACCCACCACCAATTTTGTGTACATTTAAAGCACAATATTTATTATTTTGTTAATCATAATGGAATAATCTCTTTATAATAAAATATGTATCACCTTCTTTGTAGAGGGTGGTTAAATTTTAAGGGCCCATGTTGAAGGTTAACTACACCTAGTCTTTAAATTTGTTTTCTGCACTTCACTTGACATTTCTCAATCTCAAACTTACTCAATTTGTTTCGTAGAAAGATACGCAAATGAGCAACGCTTTAAAGTTATTCAGGTTTTTTATAAAAATGGGCGTTCAAATCAAAATGCATTTTGTGAACTTCGTAATTCTTTTGATCAACATAATCATTCAAATTCGTCCACAATCGGGAGAATTGTAAAAAATTTTTAAATTTCTGCAAAACAGGTCTGTATAAAATGTTAGAAAATCTGTGAATGCCTTCTTAGTTCGTTGAATGGGAACCATTGCTGGTTTTTGCGACAGTGTGGCAAAAGAGCTGTCAACCTCGACTCATCATCATGCCCAACAATTGAGTATCAACATTGTCATTGAAAATTTGGACCATCAGATAGAGAAGTGGCGCCAAGGATGGGGGGGGGGCCATTTGGCCGATATTTTGTTAAATACATAATTGAACCATACAAATATTATCATTACAAAAATAAATTATAATAATTTCTTAAATAATTTGTGTTTTATTTAAAATCAACATCGGCCCTTAAAATTTAACTACCCTTATTAACTCCTATATGATAGTAAAATGTTTTCGTAAATTTAGTCTTTTAGTGAAAGTGGGCGTTAAAGTAGGGGTGTCAATAAAGTTCTTGCTAAAAAATATATCTTAGATATTTCAATATAGTCCTTTATTTTCCCAAAAACTTTGTCAATAGGGAAATTACATGAATTTAAGATAAACCGTTATATGGGAGGTAGGCGATAAAGTGGGCGTGTAACCTAAGCTTTTTGGCACAACAACTACATTGATAAGAAGGA
Organism: Phyto melanocephala; assembly: GCA_941918925.1. Taxonomy (NCBI): domain Eukaryota; kingdom Metazoa; phylum Arthropoda; class Insecta; order Diptera; family Rhinophoridae; genus Phyto; species Phyto melanocephala. The sequence continues at coordinate 37,284,959 of OW799233.1, forward strand.
TATATGTAGCAAATTTAATCATCATACCTCTAATTTTGTCGGTTTTATGAGCTTTTAAATTTCATTAACGGTAGATAACGTGAAAAGTGGGCGTTATAGTAGGCGTGTCAAAGTTGGTTTTGCGAATGAGTACATTTTAAATGTTTAAATATAGCCTTTTATTATTCCAAAATCTTTATTAATAGAGAAATTTTATGAATTTTAGGTAAAACGTTATATGGGAGGTGGGCGTAAAAGTGAGCGTAGCATATTGATTTTCCGTTACAAAAAAGCGTGTAACCAAAAAGCAAAGTGTGCAAAATTTCAGAATCGTACATCCAATTTTGTTGCTTTTATGACGTTTTTGTTTTTAAATATACCGAAAAATACACTGTGCGGTATAAATTTTCGTACATTTTGATCGATAACTCCTTTCCTAATGCATAGATTTGGATGATATTTGGGGAAAGATATTGTTTTTACTCAGGAAATATATATTCGAAGTTTCATGAGTCTACGTTAAAGCGTTTGGACACAATTCCATTTTATTCGATGTTTGAAGGACACGGTTTTTTCGACCTACTCTTGCTTTTCGAGCTATAACTCTCTTCCTAATATTCCGGTGCGACCTCTATCGTGCTTTCAACAGACGGACAGACAGACAGACGGACGGACATAGCTAGATCGTCATCAAATCAAACCCTGATTCAGAATATATATACTTTATTGGGTCTAAAATTGATATTTCGATGTGTTACAAACGGAATGACAAAATGAATATACCCCCACCATTTTTTTGGTGGCGGGTATAAAAAAAGTAAACGATGGTCAGTTTATGCAATAAGGTTCCTAAATATAATAAAAAGGGGTGGCTTGTTAAGCAATGAACACGTGCCATAAGTATTTATAGGCATGACTTGATGGCTGTAAATCACGTTGAAATAATTCTTAAAAAGTACTAAATCAATTTAAAATAAAGCTTAATTCTAGTAACACACAGTTATGGCGTTGTGCGAAATTCACCATACACGACGAACTCTGTTATATACAGTTGAGCATCGATTATCCGTGATTCAATTAATCGGGAATATCAATTATCCGGGATCGATAATTAAAGGAAGATTCTTTATTTCAATCGATTAACCGTAATTACCTCAATTATCCGGGATTGAAAAATAGTAAATATAGCGGACAACTTGAGCGTTGATGATGTAGAAACTTGGCTTAACTGTGATAAAAATGCACCCTCATTTCCGATTTTGTCTGATGAAGAACTTATACGCTTGACAAATCACTATGATGAACTTGATACCGAAATAAGCTCGTATGATTCTGATGAAGATTATATAATTGTTACAAAAACATCACTGCAAGATGCTATCAACGCATCCAGTATCCTGCTAAACTTTTTGGAAAATTTTGCATCTTCGAACATTACAGAACAAGATAAAATTCAAATCTACCTTGTCAAAGAGAAGATTTTGGCAGAAAGTATACAGGTTAAGAAGAAGAAACAATCACATTAAATGGTTTTTTTTTTAATGTGTAATTTGATAAGTAATAATTAAAAATCTATTAGTATAATACTAAAATGAGTATATTGTAAGCGTGTATACTGATTAAATAAAACAAATATTTTTGTAAGTACGAGTTAAAAATTTTAAATTTCGTTAAAAGCTCAATTTAAATCGTGTGGTAATACAACACTAATGTTTGCTTAGGGCCAGCAACACGGACCGGGTCAGCTAGTTGATACCAAAAATAAGTATAATAAGTGTGAATGTTTGTATGTTTTAATATTTGTTACTCACTAAATCATGCAAAAATAGCTAAACGGAATTAAATGAAATTTGGCACACAGATAGATAGCATCCTAGACTAACACATAGGCTACCTAGACATTCTAGTTTTAAAAAAATATACAAAATAGTTTTTACTGTACAATTTATTTTAAGTTGTGTTATTGTTAATGTTTAATTTTATATTTTATTCGTTGACCCGGAAAACGTTGTTTTGCCATATAAATAATTTCTAGGAAATATTTTTTTAGTTCAATAAAAATAACTTACTTACTCTGAGTACATTAAAAAATACGGAAACCATATGTGTTCTACGGTACGCAGATCTATCTTAGTTTAAAATTTCATCGAAGTTGTTACGATATTTAGGTGAGGCATAAATTGGGGTGAGTCACCCTAAATATTTAGGAGTATGAAAAATAGATTTTGACCGATTAACAAACGCTTATTTCTGCATTAGCTGAACTATAAGTTATGTGCAATTAGAAGAAAAATACTAAAAACTATATCAATGCAAGTAAATAATTACAAAAAGTGGGCGTTAAAGTAGGCGTGGTAAAAAAATATCCTACTAAATTTATCAGAGTCTTAGTTGTATTATGTGAAAATTTCAAGAAGATCGGTCTAGCAGTCTGGCCTACCTGAGGGGGCGTGAAAAAAGGCGTGGCGTTGAGTGGTATGAAAAATAGATGTTGACCGATTCCCAGACCTACCCTATATGCACACAAAATTTGATGAAATTGGTCGAGCCATTTCGGAGGAGTTTAATCACAAACACCGCGATACGAGAATCCCCTGCACACTTCGTAGTGCAAAAAATAAAAAAAAAAATCAATTCATAACTTACGAACGCGTCGACCGATTTCGTGCAAACTTTAAATAAACCATCTAAACGACCATAGACAAACCCTAAAAATTCGAATTCCGTTAGACCGTTCGTGAGGTATAAAGTCACAACGCACTTGCAACTATTTTTTTTATATATAAATTTTTTTAAATGGTCATACTATTAGCTGTTATACGAAAACAATTGCTATAAATATACCATTATGCGGGTTGCAATTTTTACTTCCCCCCGAAATTGTTTGATTGTGGTCCTAGATTATATATAGCTTTGTCATTCCATTTACAAAATATTCATTTCCGAGCCCATTAAGTATATATTATCTGAAAACTTATGATTAGGGGAGTCACATTGGTAATGTCCGTGTGTTGAATGGAAATTAATCACTACTATACAGCACAATTGTCCCATAACATTCTGTCATAAATATAAGCAAATAAGCAAGACTGCGTTTGTTTTTTCCCATATTTTTACCAAAAAATTTTCAGCTTTTGGACAGCAGAGAGAAAACTGATATGGGTATCAAATGAAAGGGCTTGACTAGTAGAATGAATACAGTTTGCTATGTAAAAGTTGAAAAATAAAGATGGCATCGGACACAACAAAGCAAATAACGTAAAGCATTAAAATTGAAATCTAGGCGAAGCTATGATGTGATTACTACATATATACAGTAGAATCTTAAAAAAGTTAACCAAAACGTCCCACTGTGAATACCCCCACTTTTCTGAACTTTTAACTTTTCTAGTCGAAAAAAAGAATAAATAAAGTATGTAATACATTTTTAATGTAATACACAACTCTTTTTTAGACGACTAACGACCAACAAGAACTTCAACAGCAATGTTGAAGATGGACCACATTTTTTGCAGCTCAAAATAAAAAGGAAGTTCGGGAAATACCGTAATCTATTTAATAAATATAAAGATTTAGCGTTGCCACTGAGAAGATTTTAAATGATCAAGCTGCCACTATTATCACTGAAACAGCCGTTGTTTTAAAAAATATATACAAAAAAAAAGCTACACATTGATAACCAAAAAACTGTTAATTTATTTGCGTGTTTAACTTTTACACGAGTAAACTTTTCTAAGATTCTACTGTATATGTACATGTCGATTATAGCACTCTTTACTTGTTTTAAATAATATTGTTCATACGTATTTATTATACCCTTCACACAGTGAAAAAGGGTATATATAGGTGTTTGTCATTCCGTGTAGAATTTCTACAATTTTCATTTCCGACCCCATAAAGTATATATTTTCTGAAAGCTTATGATTAGGGGGTGTCAGTCTGACCGTGTGTATGTTGAAATCAACATAAACAAATGAGATATGAGGAAAAAAACCAAGACCACCTAGTTTTTTTCACAACAACAACATACATACATACAAACGTGGTATAATAGTGACATCGAATCCCAGCTGAGCCAAAAAATTTATTTTTTTATTTTATATATTATTTATAACTATTTTTATTATTTTTTGAAACATACATATGTATGTTTTTTAAGTGTATGAAAGTATTTTATATGAGATGAATGGTGATACAAGCAATTGTTATTGCATGACTACACGTTGTGAAGGGTACATAAGATTCGGCACGGCCGAATATATTTTTATGATGTTTTTACTTTATTAGGATGTTTACATAAATACGATATTAAATTAATGATTCAACAAAAAGCTAATTATGTATAAATATTTTTTTATCATTTCTTATCTTTAATCCTTTGAAAAAAATTCTTGACAAAAACTATATATATTTTCCCAAGAAAACTTGCTTTTTAGAAAAAAAAAATCAAAATAACCCAAAAGGTTGGAACTTTTCTTATAAATTAAAAAGATAGAAAAACACAATCCTAGTAAACATCATTAAAGGAGAAAATACCTTAAAATCTAAGTGTTTTACGTATCAAACAAAAAAAAAAAAACTTGAAAAAAGGGTTGAATTAAAAACTTCATTATACAGAACACAAGAGGAATGGACCAAGGCCAGATTTATGAGAGTATAATGAATTTTACAAAAAAAAAACAAAACATGATAATTTAACATCAGCAACAACAAGAAAAAAAAGCAAAAAAAGAAAACCAGTTTTGACACGTAAATTTATATTTAGAAGCGTCGATAAATAAAATGCTGTTTACATACGAGTCTTCTATTACTTAAAGTTTCCAACAGATTCCGTTTTGTATACATATATGTATGTACGTTATTTCGTTCATCCAAACATCTATTCGTATTTATTAGCGTTTTATTTGTCTGTCACAAGCAGTATCGCCATTGTCAATTAAACGTTATAGCCAAAGTTCTAAAAAAGAAGGAAATCGATACCATTTTGTAAATCATTTTGCGTATTTAATTTAGCTCAGTTCAAACAATTACTGTAAGAGTAATTAACCCAGTTATGCGAGTATATTAAAAACCTAATGAAAAAATAATTTCAATACATTGTAAAATCGAAAAAATATGGTCTTCGGTGTGAACTTTATAAGCCCAGAAAACAGAAAATCAAATTCAGTATCCATCGAATGGTTCGCTTCTTGCAATTAAACTTTTCTTTTGTGGTTATACAATTGGCAACAATTCTTGTACTCACAACCATAGTGTAATTACATAAGGTGATAGCGTAAATGAGAGCAATTGTTGTCTCTTATTTTATGTATGGATGGAGTTTGACAATTTCCGGAGTTTAAATTATTTTTTTAAATATGTAGTTTGACATACTCCAGACATACGTACATACATAGCAAACAAATGGATATTTTCTAATCATGTCTGATAATTCATTCCTACTCTTAGCATTTAGGTAATCAGTCAACTGCATTAATTTTTTTTTTAATTTGCATTAAAGACTCAGTTACAGATTTAGACGTAAGATCTGTCTGTGTACTGAAAAATAAAAAATTGTTATGGAAAAGTTGTTGTTTTTAACAAAAATCGTATGAAGATTCCGAACTCAGAACATGCATGAATTGTATTTTCTTTGCATTAGGAGTTCATTTTCATATGAGTAAATAATTTGTGTATGATTATCTGCAACGGCAACACTCTATATTGAGATTTATGAGTAGCACGAAATTCAGTTAAATTTTTTCTTTCTATAACTATATCGCTTGTGTGGACTTGTTTAAAATTTGCAATTAATGAAAATTATTAAAAAAAAAATAAACAAAAAGTCAACATCAAGACAAATTTCGATAAAAATTACCGAAGCGGCAATGCTGGTCATAACATAAAAAAACAACCCAGCAGTAAAAGTCAAGAGGGCTTTATATTTCAGCCGAATTAACACATTCCTTTAAAATTGTAATTTCATTCCATCCCGGCTTCCCTTAAAATCTTTTTAGAAGACCTCTGAACTCTGTTCTAAAGATCTAATAGTAATTCTGACTCCCATTCTTTACGAAGTAAGGTTTTTTAATGTTAGTATTTTTATCAACAACTAAACTGTTGCTAAAACCATATTGAATAAAAAAGTATCAAATAAAAAAAAAAAAATTAAAAACAAAAATTTATTTTTTTTTTTGTGTTTGAAGCTTCTAATGAGTGAGATTCATAGAGCTGAGACCGAACTAGTAAAATTTATAAGATTTTTAAAATTAAAATCAGAAAGTTTCCAGGTCTTGACACAAAGGGCCCCAAGTAGGCCTTAATCAGAAGGTCTTTTATATATATTTTTTATTTTTATCCATATCCTAACGCATGTGAAAAGGTATGGGAGTCCTTGTGCCTGATATACATACATACATATAATGCTATATAAGGCCTTTTATAAGGCCCACTTACGCTATCATTTTCATACATACTTATAAGTACAGTAGACTCGCGGTAACAAAAACACCGCCTTACGTGAACACCGGCTAAGATGAACATAATTTTTTTTACACTGACTACTCTGTAGCGTGAACACAGTAAGAAAGCCTTATAACGTGAACAAATTTGTCGGTTATGCAAATCGTTTTCATAAATGATTGTACAGGTTTAGTTTAGTGCGCACTGCTGATTTAGCATGATCTAATCTAAAGTTTTTCGTAAAAGATGTCACAAAAACTACCAAAATTCTAAAGTTCAACTTCTTGTGATTGGAAAGGCAAAAAATCCTCGCTACAACAATTGCTCCAAATCGTAATGGATTACAGCTGCCATTTTTGAAAATTGGTTTAACTATTAATGGACGCTATTGGCTATTTACATAAATTCAACTTGGCAACGTCTTAAAAAGAAAACAATAGCAAAATGCTGACTGAACATTTTTAGCTCTTTACTTTATTACGTCTACGAGCCATCGATTTGTCCAGTCTAGAACAAAACGTCGGCAGAGCAACTGTCAAAAAATTGTGCATGTTCTTTGACATGGTTAAAACGTATAAAGTGTATTTTGGCGCAATTTTTATGTGTCGTCTCTTTCTTTCATATTTAAAATGCCTTTTAATATCAGACATCGTTGTTCGAACAAATGTTCTGACAACGATGTTTGAACAAGAGCAAAACATCGACAACATCGATCCACACCAGGCTAATTCGTGTGCGCAGAAAAAATTTTTCGTTGTTCGAACAAATCGATGGCTGGTGTAGACCGTACGTTAGGAGAAGAAGAAGACTGTGAAAAGGATATTCCTTTAGCTTTTTTGAGAAAAAGAATTTGTTCAGCAATTAAAATTTAAAAATTAAAAGATAATCCAAAAAAAGGTAATACATTATTTAAATTAATTTTAACGTACTTTTTTTCTTAACAAACCATATGTACATAACAATCCGATATACAAAAAAATATATGAATTTAAGTTAAATCACATGTCTAATTTGTTTGAAAATTTAAAAGAGTTACACTTTCGTTAACATGAACAACTTCGCAAACGTGAACACGCTCGGTTTTTAATAGTTCACGTTACCGCGAGTCTACTGTATGTAGATATGTATGAGTATTTTATTTTTTTAAAAATCATTAAAATATGTAAATGCATTTAACTTTTTCATAGTGAAAAAATAAAAAAATTTGGAAATTCAAAACCAGTTTTTGTTAACCAGTTTTCAATACATACATATGTATGTATATAATTTCAGAAATCTTTTACATAGAAAAAAAAAATTTTGTACATTTTGGTCCAGACTAAATGCTGATTTAGGGGGTATTTGGTCAATGCTTTTTTTAATAAAATATACTTATGCTTAGTTTGCCAGCACTCTATTACTGATTCGCTTGTTATTTGCTTGCATGTGTGTTGCAGCAGAGGTGCCATATGATTGTGATAAAAAATCGGCTTATTAAAAAAAGGCAAAATATCAACAAATCAGAATATATATTGACAACAAAAAGTAAATTTTGTGAACATTCCCTATACACAGCAGAAATATATACACATGACGAATAATTGATTTTTCAGAGGTTAAACTGGTGATAAAGTGATAAAATTTAGTAGAAAAAACAATAATGATTGTAATTATTTAAAGCATGTGTTCATATGAATTCTAATATGGTAAAAAGCACATCATTTATGATAAATTATTTTGCATTTATGGAGTCATTTAAATGAATGATTTTTTACTATTTATTTAGAAGTTTTAAACATATAAACATTTTCATGAATATGTCAACTTGAAAGTTTTTCAATATCAGTTCATTGATAAAAAAACACTACTACTATGCGCAGGTTTTAAGAGCTTATTAAATTATTTTAAGAGCAATAAAAAGAGTTAAATCTGATTACATCTTTGACTTATTTTAAAGAATTGCAATCAACTATTTTTTTAGCGACTAAATTGTAAGAACAAATTGTAATTGAAAATATGCTTTAAAATTAAGGTAACAACAACAATTGACAAGATCCATAAAGTCCAATTAGCGGTATTTTTTTTTATTTCCCTAGGATGTTATTTTAATGTCACGTACGTAGTGCAAAAACATTATTTGTCTCCGTCATTCATATTTGAACAGTCGCCAGAGCACCTAATTTAGAATTTAACTTTTTTTCTTAACATAATATTAATTTTATTACCTAAGAATACTATTAGGGAAAAATCTGTCACGTACGATATGTTCCGAACTATATTAAATTGAATTTATTATAAAATAATTTAAAGATTGTTTTCAATTAAGTATGATGGATTTTAAATGAAAAATATTTGGTTTAGTGTAGGAAATTTAAAAAAGAAAAAATACCATCCAAGGTTCGCAGATTTTTTCATATTTCCATATATACCTCCAAATCACTTCTGTTTTATGTCACGTACGATATGTTCTGATTTTTCTGGATATTCTAGACAACAATAATTCAAATATAATTAAATATTAAATAAAGAACCCTTTGAATGGAACATAAAAGATCTAATTTTGTTTCAGTTACTCTTACTTTTGCAAAAATTACACCACTTTATAGGAGTACAAATGTCACGTACGATGACATGGAAATGCCCATATAATTCTTTTTTTTTTGTAAAATTAGGTGAATTATAAAACAATTCAAACATATTTTAATAAAACTTTTGTTAAAGTTTTTTTATTGAAATTTCTGTTTTTTTACTTTTTTTATTTTTGGTAAAGCAAAAATAAATTGTTAATTTTTGAAAAATATAAAAAAAATATTAGTTTAATTATTGTAATGAATTAGTTTGTTAAAGTAAATATATTCTAAAGAGGTAAATTTATCAAAAATTAAAGATAAGAAAAATTCCTATTTTTAATACCCATAATATCCGGCATCTCTGTTTACTTTTTTTTTTTGAGTATGTCCGTGTAGGTCTGTTATATGCTAATGCAGCTGTACATATCGTTGGCCACATTTAGAAAGGCCCTATTTTAAACAGTTGTAACTTTACAGGAGAAGGAAAAAACATAATAGAAAATGTTTTGTTATAATGTACCTAATTTCTTTTGTAAAATTGCATGTAAAACTGTTAATTTTGATACTATTGCATTAAATTTTTGTGTTGAGGTGTATTGGTGTAAAATATATTGGAATCACTAAAAAATTCAATTTCGTAGAAAATACGAGTAAGGGCCTTACAACTTGTGACCGTCGATATGTTTGTACATATAGAGGTGGCTAGTGCAAAAGGGTTGAAAGTTTTTCGTTATTATTTGTTCGTTTTTCATAGTTATTGTGGTGATTTTTATAATTTAAGGTCACCTGAAAATAAAGAAAATAAGTAAAGGGTTTTTCATCATCCATACTGCACGAATATAGTGGATGTTATCTGCTTCGACTGCAGTCTCTGTAGCATTAGAGTTTTGAATTGTAAAAATTATTCTAATGTAGCTTTAAATTATATTGAACTTTGTTTTCGTGTCGTATTTTACTTATTGTTATAATTGTTTTTTTTTTAAGTTTTTGTAACTATAGACAATCCATGCACCACTTTAATTATTGTCGACAGCCAACGGTCATTAAAATACATACATACGTACATACATACATACATATGTATTTCTTATTCAATTATGTACATACATAAACATATGTATAATAAACAGGCATTTAAAAGAATTAAGGTTAACAAAATTGTATTTATATGTCCATGTTAGTAATAAATTGTTAAGTTTATTGAACAACATTTTTATACAAAATTTGTATTATAAAAAACAATAACAAATTCAAAAATAGTTTATGAATATGGACGTTAAAGTGTAAAAAATACTGCAAAAAAATTGTTTTATTAATAAATAAATAAGAGTGCTATATTCGGCCGTGACGATTTCTGATAGTTGGTACCTTGGTCTTGGAAATGTCTAAGGGCTTCAAATAGTTGATTTCAACATACACACGGACAGACGGACAGTGCTTAATTGACTCCCCTATTCATAAGCTTTCAGAAAATATACAGTGGCCAAAAAGACTATTTGACATAAAAAGTTATTTACCTAAAATATTTATAGCAAATATTTCTATGCTTAAGATATTTTCTTATTTCGATCATGGTGTTTTGTTGTATTATTATTGCCTTTTAATGGACAGTCAGAAAATTAAAAAATAATGCGCTTTTTACAACAATTTTGCAATCGAAAATAAACTCATGAAATTTCCACAGCAAAAAAAGTATTCGACATGCAACTTTGTTTATTTTTTTTACTCATTCATCTCTTATTACTTTTGATTTTTTTTTTTAAAAATCCCGTTAGAATTCCTAGTTAAAAAAATTTATAATTTTTAGCTTTTTGCACTTGATATTCAATTTAAATGTAGAAAGCATTTTTATTCATTAAAGGGCGTAGCAACGCGCGCCGGGCTTTTCTAGTATGTATATAAAAGTGAAACTTTGTCTGTGTGTGTGTGTTAGCTATAGACTCCGAAACCGTAAAGCCGATCGGACTCAAACTTTGGCAAGTTGTTGTACACATTCCAGAGAGTGTTTATGGGTGGTAAAAAGTGGGCGGGGTTACGCCCATCAAAAATAAGTTATAATTTTTAGCTACATACTTGCACTTAACTGATTTTTCGGAAACTTTGCACACATCTTGAATTCTCATAATTATACAATTTCGTGATTAGAAAAGTGGGCAGTGTCACGCCCATAAAAAAAGTTATTATTTACAGCTACTTGAATTTCACCGATTTTTCTGAAACTTTGCACATATATTGAGCTATCATGACTATACAGTTTCGTGATTAGAAAAGTGGGAAGTGCCACGCCCATAAAAAAAAGTTATAATTTTTAGCTTCTTGCACTTGATATTCAATTAAAATTCATTAAGGGGCGTAGCAACGCGCGCCGGGCCTGGCTAGTATTTTATATTTATAAATGAATGTTATGTTTTGTTGTTCTTGCTGTTACATAGAGATTTAAAAATGTTTTTTTTTTAAATAAATTTGTAGCATGCGAACCATTAAATTTATATTTGCAGGGTAAGACCTGTGTGCCAAATTTGATTTAGTTGCGTTTAGCCGTTTTTGTGTGATTGATTAACAAAAATCTTAACATGCAAACAATTGTTAATTATTAACCATTTATTCTGGCGTAAGTTCTTTTTTTTATTATTAAACTTCCTAAAACATTTTTTAAATTAAATTGTAAACATTTAAGTAAGAATATTGAAAAATTATTCCGATATCCTTTAAGCAATTTTCGAGAAAAGCGAAAATTTAATTTTATATTTTGAACTTCTTTCTTACGTATACGTCAATAAGCCAAGATCAATTCAGAAGCTAAAGGATGAGATAATTTGGCACATTAACGACATTGAAACTTTTTGTTTTAATTACAAATAACATTGTGCGTTTTTGTTAAACCATCCTTTCTTCATTTCTTCCTGTTTTAAGGACTTCATTGAATAATTACAAACAAAAAGTTTTATTTTATTTTCCTTTCACTTATGCATTCTATACTTGATAGAAGGTTTGAAAATCTCTTTACATATACATAATACAAACCTGTTGCTACAATTTTCCTCATAAATTTCCATTAAAAACTAGTTTTTTTTACCCATAAAACATTTTACACCCATTTAGCTGACCAGTTGTAGTCAAAATAAATTTACGGTTTGACTTTAACTAAATACATACATATTTACCCCTTTTACAAAAAAAAAAAAAAATTGACCAAAACAAACAATTTACATAAATAATTATGCAGCAAAAAAAACAAACTTAAATAAACAACAAATTTTCTAACAAATTATATGTGATAATAAACTTGTTAAAAAGTGTCCAGTTTTTATCCTTTTTTTTTAATTGACACGTGTCACCAAACAAGTTTATTTATTTGTTGTTGACTTTCTTATAACAACAAACACTCGTACACACATTTCCTTATACCTACAAGTACATACATAAATATTATAAACATCTGACCAGTAGTTAAATTTATAAAGTGGAAAATGTTATCAAAAATCCTGTTTTCTAAATATTTTATAATTTCAACAATAAAGGGTGTCCATATGAAAAGAAATATAGAGTTTGAAACAATAGGGAAAAACGAAAGTGTGTCCGTTAGTCTGTTAAGTATCCGATTTAGTAATATGTACGAGTATAATGCACTGTCCTAAATGAATATTTGTATAAAAATTCATTTATAATGGTCAGTTAAGGGTTGCTTAATGTGTTTTTAAGGTGACGTTTTTTCTTTTGTTTTTTTTTACAGATTTTAAATGGGATGAAAAATATGGTTTTTTATTTGTTTCTTAAAACATTAAAAAATTCAGAAACTTTGGCCAACAAGAAAAAATATATTTCTATGAGTAAAAGAAGCTTTTTTATACCCTTCACACAGTGAAAAAGGGTATATATAGGTTTGTCATTCCGTGTGAAATTTCTACAATTTTCATTTCCGACCCCATAAAGTATATATTTTCTGAAAGCTTATGAATAGGGAAGTCGATTAAGCCCTGTCAGTCTGTCAGTCTGTCCGTCTGACCGTCTGTCCGTGTGTATGTTGAAATCAACTTTTTGAAGCCCCCCGACATCGCATGGACTCGGGTGATGTATTAAAATATCAGAAATATTCGGGAGTAGATCGGTATTGAAAATCAGAAACATCGGTACATAAACAACTGAGATATGAGCAAAAACCCACGACCACCTCGGTTTTTTTTTCACAAAAACAACATTACAACAACAACATACATACATACAAACGTGTATACTGGTTAGAGAAAACGTGGCATCGAATCCCAGCTGAGTCAAAAAAAATTTTTTTTAAATTTTTTTAAAAATTTTTTTTAAATTTTTTTTTTATTTTTTTTTTTATTTTTTATTTAATATATTATTTATATTTTTATTATTTTTTTTTTAAATTTTTTTTTTTTTAATTTTTTTTTTATTTTTTTTTTGTTTTATATATATTATATATATAATAATTTTTTTAAAAAATTTTTTTTTTTAAATTTTTTTTTAAAATTTTTTTTTTAATTTTTTTTTTTTTGTTTTTTTAACATACATACGTGAATTTATAATCTTACAATGGGATGTTTTTATATATGTATGTTTTTATATGTATGTACGTATTTCATATGGGATGAATGGTGACACAAACTACTGTTATTGCATGACTACACGTTGTGAAGGGTATATAAGATTCGGCACGGCCGAATATAGCACTCTTACTTGTTTTTTATCTAATTGTAGCATGTAACGTGTTAAGAGGAAAAAAAATCCGAACTAAATTTTAGTTTGCAAGAGCTTAGAGTAGTGGTAGCATGCTTCTGGTTTCCGGCTATGTTCTCGACGGCTAATGGGTGGATTCATTATTATCGTTTACAATCAAACAAAAACTACAGCAAGCTAACTTTAGTGTGCATGCTAGTTGATTTTTAGATAGAAAACAAAAAAAAAAAAACAATTAGAAGTGCTATATTCGGCCGTGCCGAATCTCAAATACCCTTCACAACGTGTAGTCATGCAATAACAATAGTTTGTATCACCATTTATCTCATAAAATAAAAAACATACATATATAAAAACATCCCATTGCAAAATTGAGTTTACGTATGTTTAAAAAAAAAAAAAAGAAAAAAAATTACAAAAAAAAAAAAAAATATTAAAAACAACAAAAAAAAAAATTAAAAAAAAATTATTTAAAAAAAATTAGAAAAAAATTTTAAACAAATTTTTTTAAAAAATAAAAAAAAAATAAAAATATAAATAATATATAAAATAAAAAAAAAAATTTTGGCTCAGCTGGGATTCGATGCCAGGTTTACTTTAACCAGTATGTACATATGTATGTTGTTGTTGTAATTGTGAAAAAAGAGGTAGTCGTGGTTTTTTGCTCATATCTCAAAAAGTTATGGGGCGATTGTGCTGAATTTCAATAGCGATTCATTCCCGAATATTTCCAAAAGATTGATACCATACACAGATCTGAGGAACGTATAGTTGCTTCTAAAAGTTGATTTCAATCAACACACGGACAGACGGTCATGGCTTAATCGACTCCTCTATTCATAAGCTTTCAGAAAATATATGTATACTTTATGGGGTCGGAAATGAAAATTGTAGAAATTACAAACGTAATGACAAACCTATATATACCCTTTTTCACTGTGTGAAGGGTATAAAAATAAATTATCAAAAAACCAGGTTAGCACAAGGTAAATAATTTCACCGATGAGTCACGCATGGGCCGCCAAAATTACATCCAACTTGAAATATGTCAAAATATGATTGATTAAAATTCCATTATTTGATTTTAATTTATTTTTTTTTTAATTCTTGTTGTATAAGTTGAGTTATGATGGGTAAGTACTAAAAGATTGAACTTGAGGTCAATGACTAATGAGGAAAAAAAGGGCTCCTTGAGACAAAACTATCGACATCTCATACTTTAATATCCGATTGCTTAAAAAGGCAATCCTTACGTTCGACAAAAAAAATATAAAAATTTTTTTAAAATAGTTCTGCTTAAATTATCGAATTACTTCCTTTGCAAAAGTTTAATGATTTTTTGCGAGCTTTAATTTTCTCATACTATCTAGTGTCTTACATTAGGGTGGTAAGAACTAAGATTTGCTTCCCCGAGACAAAAAACATCGATATACTCTAAGAAACGACTGTAAACGCCGAAGATATTACGAAAAATTTTCAATACAGCCTTCCAGCAATACTTATTAGGTGGTGTACGGCAAACTTTTTTTTGGAAGGCGATGCGGTTATTGTACATCAGGTATCAGGGTTGTCACATATTACTTTCATAAGTTACAGGCGATTTGAAGCCAAGTTCATAGTTTTCCAAAATCATAAAGATAACTACAGAATTATGGATTCATAACAAAGTCTTCGTTTAATTTCCATTTCTTCAATATATAAGTATATATGATTGTACAAATTCGGTTTGAAAAAAACATCGTTTATTTATGCTAAAAAATTTATCAGCTGTCATATTAGCAAAAGCCAAATAATACAGCTGCAAATACTTTCGAAAATAGCAAAAACTATACAAAATATTATGCGCCTTCAATAGCTAATAACTTCTACACTATTTACCCTTTTTTCCACAATAATAATTTTAAAATTGTACAAGAACTTATAAAATTTATATAAAAACATTAAGAAAAATATCAGGTTTCTGTACGAAAGCAAAAGCAGATAGCGAACAATAAAAAAGGATTTAATAGAAATCCTAATAAAAACTCTAGAAAATAGACAAAAAAAAAAAAAAAAAAGAATAGAAATAATAAGAGACAAAAACGATTGATCATCAATATATTTGTATAGAAGTGGCAAGGCGGAACCCTTTTGCACTATTGCTAAAGGAAACTTAAGCCTTCCATCGATCATCCTATACTATGCTTCCGCAAACATTGCGCAAATGTAACAAAATAGTGTATTAAAAAGCACCACTATTTTGTCCAACAGCATTAAAAAAAGAAAATTCCCACAGTAATGCAAAAAAAAAGAAATGTTAAGGAATTTGTAAGAATAATTCTTAATAAAACGATATTGATCTTTAAAATATCGTAATAAAGAATTGTTGTTGCTATAGTTTTGGCACACAATATTGAAGAGAAAAATTTACGAGCGATCAAATATCTTTATTTCTTTTTGCACACTCAACGAATTTTTTTTTTTTGTAGGCATCAAAGGGTGCAAAAATGAAAAATAAAACGACCCAAGTAAAAAAAAAATAAATCGTATTGCATTTGATCCTTTTGGCAAATGCAAAAATCAAATAAAGAAACTAAAAAAGTATCATACAGTTCAATATGTCACGTCTTATAATGTCATTTCTCTTACTTATGGATTTCAGTTCTCTACTTTCAACCCCCATTTTAGGGAGAGTGTCTTAGATAAATGATCGTCATCGGGTTCACAGTAAATTAAAACCAAAGGTGAAAGGCAAACAATGAGTGTGTTTTTGTGTGTATATGTATGTGTGCCAAAAGAAAGAATCAAGTCAGACATACTTATTTTGTAGTTTTTTGCCATAAAAAAAGGATTTATTTTTCATCCAAAAAAAAAGGACGATTTTCCTCTAACCCTTGCATGAAAATAGATTAGGTTTTTTCGTAAAATTTAAAATTTTTTACCTTAAAATAAAATAATTTTTTGCTTTTTATTTTTTTAATGATCCAAACTGTTTGGATTATATTATTTTGAATTGTTATTTATTTTGTTTCTGTTGAAAATAAATTATTTTTAAGAAGATGTTTAAAATTGGTTCATTCACCCGTAAAGACATTTTGCCACAGCAACATACATACATATATTTTTAATACGAATTTTAACCAGAACGACCTTTTGCTGCAGCATGATTTTATCTAGTTCAACTCATTAGTCCAATAGTCTGGCTGGGGTTTTTGTGGCTTTTTGTAGCTCTAGTCAAGGTTAAACGGTCATTTGAAATTTTGAGTTTAATGACCAAATTAAATGCTTTAATAAGATATTTACAATCAATTAAATGAAATCAAAAGGTCTTATGTTACAATATTAATAAGACAATTGTATAACGTAGTTTTTCTAAGCCGAGTTTTAAATATTCTATATATTCTATATATACTGTAAGAAAATGTTGAATACATTTCTTAGTTATTAATTTTCTATTAGAATTTTTTTTATAGTTATTGGAAAAAAACTTTTTTATTTTAAGTGAACATACTGATATATGTATAGTATTGGAAAGAAAATAGCAAGGCGGTAACTCCTACAAATGGGTATATACATACATACATACATATTACTAAACTTAAAAGATGTTAGATTATAATTCAATAATTTGGAAATGTTTGATCTTAGAGTTTTGATTTTATTTATTATTATAGATGATTATGTTATGAATTACTGGACTTTTCCGGAAACCCTTCCATTACAGATTAAAAAGTTGTTTTGGCCACTTGTTTAGAACAGTTTTTTGACCATCTGTTTTGAGAATCTTCCATATTGTGAAACACGTTTTTTGTGATCTCCAGTTTTCTTTTCACAAGAGCCTAATATCTCTTCACTGGTCTTAGCTTCGGATAATTTGGAGGACCGTCCTCTCTCTCTCTCTCTCCCCAGAGCTTTCTAAGCATAGTGACATTAAAAATACACATATTGCAATAACTTTAATTGCAATTAAGACGTACGCATAAACAAGCATATTAATCGTACAAATTGGCAACAATTGTTTCACGAAAATATATTCGGACAAACGAGCATATAAATCGTAAAAATTTACAACAATTGTTTCACGAAAATATATTCGAAAAAGTCGAAAACTTAAGAAAAACTCGAAAATAATTAACTTTTTTAGAACAAACTTTTTTTACATCGTCATACCTAAGAGCAAAAACTTTTTCTTTTACAGAACGAGAATTGACCCCCATGACATCAAAAATTGTTTGTATAAAACAGTGGCTCCACGTTTCAAGAAATGCAATCTTGGTGGCTAGGTTACTAGACAATTTCAATAAATACCACAATCGCAAAATATTTTCTTTAATGTAAACTTACTCGTGTGCTTTTATGAAGTTAAACATCTCCATTCTTTAGAGAGGAACGATTTTTTACGAACTAAGTTTATTTGAGTTGCCAATAATTTAAGTTTTTCCAAATAAAGTTGAACTAAGTTGCCACATCTTATAGTGAAAAAAATTTCAAATAAATGAAAAAGGAACATTGTAATTAAATTGAGCTTAGTAATTCAGTTGCACAAAAGTTTGATTCTAAAATAAAAATGTAAAAGTGTTGAATCTTATAATACCCTTCACCATCATGTACATTCTAATGGTCAAGACCTTTTATGCCATATTGTGGGAGATTAAGGGGCTATATTTTAAAATACCAATATATATTATGGTAATATATAATAATAAAAATAATAATGTAATATTTGTATTAGACGCCATCTTGGTTTTTAATTTTTTATAGTGCATTATGTTGCGCTAGTCAAGTTTTTTCATTTGATCCCCATATTGGCTCTCTCGGTTGTAGAGAAACTAAAAAAATCGATTTTCGTTTTTTAATTTTAGGAAAAGCCTAGAAGCAGTTGTGTTTTGGTACTTCTATCTCGGTTATTTTCAAACCGATTTGTTGGTTTTTCTTTAAATAATTTTCGAGACCATGGCTTAAATTTGGTATTTTTACCGTATCCAAAAATGAATTAGAAACTTAAAAAATTCGATTAGTGACGGATTTATCTAAAAATATCTCTAGAGGCTACCATATATATAAATAGTCACAAACATAAGTATAATTAGGCTGGTCGGCCTCCATATCAAAAAAAAGTTGTGTCAGTCACCCCCTAGAATCAAAGATATGTCAATGAAGTTTCTAAAACAGGAAAATGTTGTTTGCCACGCCCCAAAATACAGCGCTTTTTGTTTTTTATATAAAGCGCCGCGATTTTAAGTCCGATCTCATTATATCACTCGACTTTGGCTTCATTTTTGCCATGGGTGACTTTTTAATCTAACGTCAAATTGAAGATATCAAAAAAGATGCAAAAAATTTTATATTAGGGGGAAGGATCCGATATATCATAAGTGACATATTTATTTTGATGTATAAACTATCCTAGGCCCTAAAAGTTTTAATTTTGGTGGTAAAAATTTGGAAAAAAACATAGAGGCAGACGTGCTTAATTGCTTAAATCTCGTAAAGTAGTAGGGTAATTGTTCTGATTACAAATACCGGTCTACTCCCAAAAATTTTGATATTTTAATACTACACACCTGTCAAGACGATGTCGGGGGCTTTAAAAACCGGATTTCAACATACACACGGAGAGACGTACATTGCTCAATCAACTTCCCTGTTCACAAGCTTTCAGAAAATATATGCCTTATGGGGGTCGGAAATGAATATTGTAGAAATTTCACACGGAATGACAAACCATATATTCCCTACACATAAAAAAAATTCAGTCAACAAATTTTGTCGAATGTATAAAGCGCTGTATTGCATGTGGTGCCGTGTTTTTAAAAAATAAAATATGTTTTCAGTTATTATTTCATTCGTCGCCGTTAACTTAATTTTTTGAAAAAGTAAGGACTCATGATTTCATAGGCTTATAAAGCTCACAAAACAACGATTTTTTGTGAATGGAGAATCTTTCGTGAGTTTTGCTTACTCTTATTAAGCCAAAAATCAACCTCATCATTGAACACAATATTTAAGGAAAAAATGCACAATTTGCAAGTATTTCTGCGTTAGTCTATTTATAACAAAATGGCAAGCCAAAGTGAGCCCAAACGATAGAAGATTTACCAGATATGACCCTATACATAAACGCAGGATAGGTGTAAGTATATTTATAGACACATTTTTATAAATGACCGCATCCCAAAACTGTGCAAATATTTTTTTGAAAATTTTCAATACATTTTTCACTTATGCAAAATGTACAATACATTCTTGATTTGTGATGTTAGGTTGAAAGCCCATCCCCCAAATAATCTAATTATATAGTCCAATTTAACTAAAATTTCGACAAGGCCAAAACACTGATATCCTTAATGAATTCAATTTTGAAGTCAAAAAGTCTCAAGTCTCAACGTTAAAGTCATATCTAATACGTCCAAACGAACAAGTGTTCCAATGTTTCGTCTTTTTTGCATGCTCTGCATGTTGTTTAATCTGACTGCGAGCTAAATGAGTTCTCAACTCTGCGAGCTAAATTAGTTCTACTCTCTGAGTGTTGAACTTCTCAATTTTAGATTGTTTTTGTTTTTTAAATATTTGGTTTTGCCAACCGCAAAATTTTTCCACTTTCTAATGAATTCCTCCATCGCCCCGGTTTTAATTTTATTTTTAAACGTTTGTTTAAAAACGTACCCATTTTGGATAATTTGTCGGCATTCTTGTTTCTGATTATGTTATGATGGTCTGGTATCCATATAATCTTCTGGGGCCGAATTACGGCATTCGAACGTGATCGAAATTTGAAAATTCTTATTAGAATCACTATACCTAAAGCATAGCAAGATCGATCGCTCGAGTAAAATTTCGTTCGATATCGAATGCCGTAATTCGGCCCCTGATGTTTACAGTTTAACTTTTTCGTTACTCAAAGTCCTAATAACTGATTGGCTGTCTGTAAGGGTATGAATTAAAGCTTTAATATCAATTTCTATCGACTATTTACTGTCTTCTGTAATTGCCATAATTTCAATCTTGAAAGCAGTATTTTTATATTTTAGACGAAAGTATTTTTAATTGCTTTGGATCATACAATGAAACCCCTCTTCAGGATATTTTAGCATTTTTCGACACGTCCATATAAAAATTGATCCTTGCGTATTAAAATTTCCTTTTTTTTATTGAAAATTTAATCTGATTTATTGTGGCAACCAAATTATTCCATAACTGAGTGATTCCGTTTTAGCAATTAGATTTTTCTTGTGTGGTTATAAAATTTCTATTGCTTCAATCATTATTACGTAGTGCCAACTATATACATATTTAGATTTCGTTACCAGATTCCGTAGCTGCAGTGATGAAATCTTATTGATTCAACTATACTTTATGATTGGCAACTTTTTTCGTTATTAGAATCAAAACTTTTTTCTGTTTACATTTGTTGACGATAATACTAAATCTCCTGCAAATTTTTTGGTTAATTTTCTCAACTCGATATTTTTTTAAATTTGCTTACAGATTCATAGATAAGTTTTTACAATATACATATACATAGTAAGTAATTCATAAAAAAAGAAAGAGATTTAATTTTTTTGTTTAGGAGTGCAAAAATAAAGAGAGAACAAACAGCAATGCATGGTCATCATTAATAACGTTTTTTTCCTATTTTTAACAACAGCGCGCAGCTTCCCCGTGTTAATACTGTTTTGTTAAGGACAATGAAAACAGTAACAAATAAATTTAAAATTTTTTGTTAATGTCATGTTTTTTAACACGCACACATACACATTTATACATACTTACATACAACAATAGAAAACAATGAATGGGAAAAAAAGGGTTGAGAACATTTGACGAAAAAAAAATTTGCGCGTCCACTTTAAAAAAAAAAAGACAAGCAGATAATCAGACAGACAGACGGGCTTTTTTGTAATAAAAACAATAAGCGAGATAATGCGTGTTATAGTTTACAATTAAAAAATTATAAAATCTAAAACATCAATAAAAAAGAAAGAAAGAAAGAGAGAGATGGAGAAAAATTTTCGAAAGTACAGTGGACTGCACATTTGGTCCCCTTTCTAAGATTTACTTTTAATTTTGTTACAATTTTGACAAATATTTAATCTAAAAAAAAAAATACAAGATACCTACAACAAAAAAATGCTTTAAAAACGATGACAACAAAACGATTACAAATGTCTTAATAAACTATAATGGATTCCTGTGTGGTGCGGTAGTTATGATTACTTTTACAAACATTTAAGATTTAAAATCATGATTACGATCTTGTCATCATTTTTATCTTTCTCTACACTTTAAGTGTGTTGGCGTTTATACACATGATTTAACAACAAAATATTTTTTTTTTTAATTTTTTTAGAAAAAAATCTATTGATTCTATAGAAAAATCCACCCTCGAGTTTTATTGCGTTTTATAAAAAGAAAAAAAAACACACACGTTTTTCGCTCAAATATTTTTTTTTTAATAAAAAACATACAATTTTGTTGATATTTTTCCTTTCATCACACAAAATATGTTGTGTGTGCGCTTTTTGTAAAACTAACAAGATTCTTGGGATAGAATCTCCTTTACAAGTATCCTTTGTTTCCTACACAATTCCTCTATTCATTCATGATCTTCCTACGTAATTTTGTTGCTCCGGCTTCTTACATAATCCTTTTTGTAAAGGCACGTTAGATTATTTTGTATATTATTCTATTCTTTAATAAACATTTGCTTTTGGTTTTATATACATACATATATTTTTTCTTTGCGAAAGGATTGTTGTAATTTCTTAGAGCTAGCAGCTCAGGGGGTTCTATTGTTATTGGAAATGAGAGAAAAAAATGAACTGAATTTAGGACAACTGTCAGCATATCTCCGGCCGGTGCGCATTGGTATATTCACGTTTTCTGTACTTTCTTTCTTTCATTTATTTATTTTTAATAATATTTGTAATTTCAGCAGCTGATGATGATTTGAAATTTTAGTTTTAAATGATTTGAAAATTTAAAAAAAAAAAACGTTCAAGCAGGAAGTTTTCTATTGAAAACTGTATGGGGAATTTTAAATTTGAGAAAATTAAGGCATTAAAGGGTTCGATGGATTTAGAAGTTCTTTAAAAGTATGCTGTTCCGAATTTCATACTCATCACCAATACTACAATAAAATAACTGAATTCGGCTATATTCGGATTTACCGAATTTTATATGCCCTTCACACAGTTTATATCATCATGTAATGACCATAACTAACAATTATATGGTGCAACTGTAAAGAAACCTTTTTTAGGAAATCGATCATTTGAACTTTTATTTCACATTTTTTGGCGTAGAATACGTCTTACCTTACGGTATAGGGAGTCATGTCAGATTGTTATTGTTGTAATCTTTATTTCATTGATTGTGAGGAAACGGCGAGATAACTTTTTTTACAGTTTTTTTTTTAGGCAAATGAAGATGTTATCTTTCGTTTGATATACATTTCATATTGGTTGATATCTTCCTAATATTTAAATTTCTCAAATGAAAATTTTTTAAACACATACACTTAAACATATGTGTGGTGTTTGATTGAGTGTTTGAGTTTGTAGCGTGAACACAAACTATGCTGCTGTTTCAGTATGGACACAAACCTTCGGCTGTCGTTTTGATTGATGAAATATTGAAATTTCATATATTTACTTATGTATTTAAGTGAAACAAAATGTTAAATGTGAATTTGAATTTAACATGTATATTATTATCAAAAGTAACTATCAAATAAATAAATTCATTTGCTTATATTATTTATCATTTATTGTTATATATGTATGTTTTATGTCTTATCGGATGGCGTATTCTACGTTAAACTTAATGGCCGTGTCTATGACACAGCCTGCAGAGACAGTCCGTGGCCGAAGACCTCGGACAACTGTCTGCTGTTTTTTTTTTTAATTGTTTTCGCCGATATCTTTGTCAGCAATTAACCCATTGAGCCAAGATTTTCTGTAAATGTTGCCAAAGGTACATATTTTATATATACGTAACAAACGTTCTTCTTTTGCGTAAAAATCAGAGGTAATCGTGTTCACCTCGTAATATACCCACATAACTGATTTTCAATAGAAAAATTCTCGAAAGCATATCTGATAAATTGATACCATATAAGAGCAGGGTACACTTATACACGGTGGCGGTGCCAGCCCAGCTGAGAATTTTTTTTGTGACCTGGAGTATGTCAAACTACATATTAAAAAAATGATTTCAACTACGGAAATTGTCAAACTTCATACATAAAAAAAGAGAGCCGAAAATCGTTCTCCTTTACGCTATCACCTTATGTAATTACACCATGTATAAGAGTCTTAAGTGTACGTGAAGGCCTTAAAAAAGTTTATTCAATATACACACGGACAGACGGACTTATAAAGGATTCAAAATTTATTAACTTTATAGGGTCTAAAATTAATATTGTAGAAATTACAAGCTCCCGTTTGAAGGGCCTTAAAAAAATAGTGCTATCGGACAAAGCATATCTGTAAGAAAGAAACGTTAAAGTTTCTGTAACAAACTAGCTTACGGAATCACAACGGGACCCTCGGAGGACCCAAGTGAGCTATGCCTTCGGGCGGCTGCCAGATCTAACCTAGCTTACAGAATGCATGAAACTTGTATGGCGCATTCCCGGATTTAAGCATTACTTTTTTATCACCAAAAATGCTTGTTTTCCAAAGCAAAGTATTGTGTAAAGGACAGGTTTAGGCGTAAAGTGGTTCTAATTTTTTCCCCTAATGATTGCCAAGTCAATGCCAATTTCCCTAATGGATCGTTTATTCCCACTTCTAAAAGTGATACATGTAAAATAATTTTTTTTTTGCAAATTATTCTCTAACACATCGTATTTAGATAACACTGAACATTTTAAATTTTCTTGTATTATTCAATGTGAAGTTAAGTGAACATGCTCTTTTGATAATCAAATGCAGTAGAAAGCATTGGGGTAACTGAATCATTTTTGGGGGACACAATTGCACCACCAGAATGTGAAAAAAATAACTTTTGAATTTTTTAATATCTAACAAAAGTTTAGTTCATATTCTCTATTGTACGTTTGTAAATTTTTTGGAAGTAGTTACACAGTTTGTAAAAGGAAACTGAATGTTCATTATGTTTA
The DNA here is from genome assembly GCA_941918925.1 of Phyto melanocephala. Taxonomy (NCBI): domain Eukaryota; kingdom Metazoa; phylum Arthropoda; class Insecta; order Diptera; family Rhinophoridae; genus Phyto; species Phyto melanocephala. The sequence continues at coordinate 37,309,727 of OW799233.1, forward strand.
ACAATATTATAAGATATAAATATGTATAGATTGATCAATGATCATGTTCTCTATGTTTTCACTAGTCTCCATGTAGAGTCTGATGTAAATTCGTAAATTCAATTAACTTAAGTCTCGTGAGTTAAATAGATGATATTTACAACCAACATGTAACCACCGATCAGAGAGTGCTGATGATGAAATCGTAGCTGGTTTCGAAAATGCATTCCACTCGGCTAGTGTCGGTAATAATAATATGTAATAATAATATAATTTTTCAAGATTTATTCTTTCATTTATCACAATTAAAAAATTCTTTGTAAAAATAAAGAATATTAAAAATATGAACTCAAGCCTGATTAAAAATTTAAAATATTGGTTTAAACAAAAAAATTAAAAAAAAAAAAAAATTTTCGTACTTTCATATTTATGCATAAAATAAAAAATTTTCTAAGATGCACCCTCTTTACTTTTTAAAATTTGACGTTTGGTTATGACACCAGTTCCTAAAATAAATATTTAATTTTCGGGTTCTTTAATTTAAAACAGGTGCAATAATTTATATTATTAATATAATAAATACTTTATTTAAATTAATTCCAAATTTCAATGAAAGAAGTGATTAATTTGATTAAAATAATTTTTTAAAGTTTCAGCAATTTTAATTAATTTTTTTTATACTGTTTTTATTTAGAATTTTTGCAATATATTTTCAATTAAAAATATTATTTTTTATTTAATTAATAGTATCATTATGACGATTGGAGCAAAATCAAATAAAATTTTAATTAATAGTATTAATTTCGTAATTGAAATTTATATTTATTTTTTTCTGTGCACTTGCTGCTCGTCTTTGAAACAGCATTGTTAATAGTTTTAAGTCATTCTTATTTAAAGATGTTTATTTATTATACCCTTCAAACAGTGAAAAAGGGTATATATAGGTTTGTCATTCCGTGTGAAATTTCTACAATTTTCATTTCCGACCCCATATAGTATATATTTCTGAAAGCTTATGAATAGGGGAGTCGATTAAGATCTGTCAGTCTGTCCGCCTGTCCGTGTGTATGTTAAAATCAACTTTTTGAAGCCCCCCGAAATCGCTTGGACCCGGGTGAGGTATTAAAATAAATTATATTTATTATTTATATTTTAATTATTTTTTTTTAATTTTTTTTTTTAATTTTTTTATATTTTTTTTTTAATTTTACAATGGGTGTTTTTTTTTTATTTATTTATTTATGAATGGTAATACAAACTACTGTTATTGCATGACTACACGTTGTGAAGGGTATATAAGATTCGGCACGGCCGAATAAAGCACTCTTACTTGTTTATAACTTGTAATTGTTGCAATATGTTGTGTTAAATATTTCAATGCATAAAATTTCTTGTAACGCAGGACGTTTATGTACTATAAATATAAGACTTTTGTTGTACAGGAAAAAAAATCAAATAAAATACCTTGTAGTAAGGAAAAGATGAATGCGATTGGCTTTAATTAATCAATTCGTACACAAATTTATTCACTTTACTACTGAATCAAGTAAAGCTTTTTATCAATGCGTATATAAACATTTATGATATCTCGGATCCTTCCCCCCTTATGAAAGAAGGTTCTAGAAGGTTGTTTAGAAAAAAAGGTTAATGAATATACGAGCACGTTAGAGATAGGAATACATAGAAAAGAAGATTGCACTTATAACAATAAATTATTAACCTGCACTAACAATGATATCAGAATTTATATTTAAATGAATAATGAATATCTCAATTAAATATTGTTGGAGCCAGCAATGCCGACTGGGTTTAACAAGTAAGAGAAAAAGAAAATACATTCGAAAAGTAAAATAGATTATAACTAAATACTGCGACATTTTTAGCTTCCAATTTGTATACAAAATTACGTGACGTTGAAATGCTGTCACAAATAAATTCGTCGTTAAACGTTAAGTTTTAATTTATTAATCTTTTGTCAATTTTTTTAATTGTACAAAAGTATGTAAAAGTTTTCAGAAAAAAAAAATAATCCTTATGTATTTTTTTTTGTTAAAATTTTTATTAATTAATTATGATCACCTCAACCATGGTTTTTTTTTTGTGCATAAGAATAATTATACAAATAATTTTATTATTCGTTTAAAATTCCCTTCAAATTAGTCTTTAATTCATCACATTTATAATAACATTCCCTTTTTTTAATATTCCTCCCTAATCCTCCCAATACTCATAACTCTAAGGCATTTATTTTATTCTGCATATTGACCATTAAGAGAAAGTCATCTTTGATCTCAAAACTGTCAACACAAATCACAGAATAGAAAGAAGATCAATTGAAAATCTCTTGGTAATACTGTAAACAAAAGGAACCCCTAACGATATGCAAAACAACAGATATGCAAGTAATCCTTGTGTATAAAAGATAGAGACAGTACACAGGTACATATATGCTAATGAGTCCACAGACAATGTGAAGAGCTTAGAGAATAAAACGACCTCCCTCCGTGTTCTATTGTCATAATAATTATGCAAATTTTTTTCTCACTCATAGTGGTACCGTCTTCATTGATTCCTTAAAGTGAGTGTTAAACATTCTAATGAATAAATTTGTTGGAGAATATCAGAAGAAAATGCAAATGATAAATAAATAGAAACTAAATACGAATATGGTTGCAAACGAATTCATTGACAATAAGGATTAAAAATGTTTTGAGGGCATTAAAAGAGCATTAATAAGTTTATGTAAATAATTGCTGGTTTGTTAATGTTATGTAAAATTAAAGGTACTAAAAGGCAAAGTATAAAATAGTTTTTTGTATTTTGCAAGATCGATTTTAAATACAGAAAATTGTGTGGAAGAGAAAATACATTTTCACAGATTCCAAGTGAAATCGAATTGTTAAAAATTGTCATTGCAGTGGTGTTGTTTGTAACAACAATGTACTTGTAACAGGTTTTTTTTAAACAACTGATTAAATAATATAAAGACTGTCTCATAAAGACACTCGAACTTACTCATAAATGTCTCCTTTTTTCAAGCCTTTACCTCTGGTGCCAACGGTATATAGATAAGGTGACCAACTATACTAATTTACTTTGTTTTGTACTCTTTTCAAATCCTGTACTCTGAAAGTACTCATTTGTCACTTGTATAACTTTATACTCATTTGTATTTCTAAAACATTTTTTTAAATTATTTTATTTCAATTTTATTAATTAAATATTTTAAAAAATTTTGACAGTGATTTGAATTTCACGTGCGGATATTGCTTGCCGTTTTCGGCATAATTGAGAGGCCGCATTATGTACCTGGATAGATAGATACTACAGACCTATTTTTCTAATAACGTCAAAATTACATTTGTGAAAAGAGATGGATATTGAAATTAAAAAGTTGTCAGCCCTGTTAATCGTAAAACAGTTATGGTTGGATTAAAGGCTCTTGAATCTTGCATCTCTTACATCCATTTTGGTAAAAGATGTCAGAGCCAAAGTCAGAGATGCCATATAAAAAAAAACTTTGTAGCCAAATTACTTGGATATTATCACCAAAGTGTTAAAAAAATTAAACAAAAGTACATTTCCAAATTTTATGGCACTTTTTTATTGATATGCTGCTTTAAATGTGTGTTTGATTTATTTTTTTTCACCTATGAAATACTTGCAAAGTGTACAAATAATAGAGCTTTGTTCTTCCGTTTGTAATTTTTACAAAATTCATTTCCGATTCCATAAAGTATATATTAGGACGAACGAACGGTTATTATTCGACTAATGTCTTAATGTTTAAACAATCTGCAAATGTTGCTCTCTCTATACCAATTGCCAAATCAAACTAATCTTTAACCCCCCGACCACACGAGCAATATGTTTGGCAATTATTGCCACAGCAATTGTCAAATTCTATTGGCAACACAAGATATTAACGTGTGGACTGCATGAATATGTATTAGAACACATATTTAGCAATAAATGCTATAACACATTGCTGAGCAATTATCTTTTAATACAAGCTGTCAAATTCAATTGCAAACAAATAAAATGTAACAACAACACTAATGTATAAGAGAACGTCGCAAAAAAAAAGAAAACAAAATATTAGAATTAACATTGTTATTATAAAAAAATTTAAGTTTTTTAATTATATTTAAATATATAATGGCAAAAGAATCGTTTTAATCCAGTGCCTTTGGTGAAATTTATTTTCGTATATTTTTTGTAAAATTTTAAATTATAGATTAATCTCTAGCAAAATCTTTAATTTTATGTTTTAAGATATTTACGTGTTCACCACCTAGAGATATAAGCTTGAACATATGAACATAAAGAAACTTAAAGTTGCCCAAAATCCAAATGTTTGTTAATGGAATAATAGGATACATATTCAAGCTTCAAAATATATGAGCAATAAGGTTTTACGGTGGTTTGTTTGTTCTTGGCAGAGGCTAACCTAAACGTATTTCTTGCTTTCATTTATTTTTGTAAAAAGGGTATTTTTCATGGTCAAAAAAGTGGGCAAAACAGTCGTTTCAGTATTTGGCGTTTAGTAAAACTTTAATTTGTTTAATTTGCTTTTATTTAGGATAAAAATCATATTTGAAAGTTATCTAATATATATTAACAATCGGAACTAAAAATGGGTACACTGTGTGTAACATCCGTAACGGAAAATAGGGTTTTTTAAGTTTAACAATATGAATTTGAATAATTTGGTTTCCAAACCAGCTTTATAAACAGAGTTTTTTATGCACTTTAGTCTGATGGAAAAAAATAAATACCTTTATTACACTTTTTTTAAAAATATAAATGACAAAGTGTGTAACGTCCGTAAGGGCATGAAAATATCCAAAAATTTTATTTTAATATTATGAGGTGGAAGTAAGTATTTATAATGGATTTTCATCTGTTGAATCTGAATCTGGGCTTAAAATTGCTCTAGGTTGCCGGGAATCCGAAAAACTTCACCTCAAAGTAACAAAAAGTGTGTTTTAATAACATGCGATCTGCAACTTAAATTAAGATGAATTTCAAATTTTTCTGAAACCTAAAATAATTCCTAAAAATCAATAATTAGTAATTAATAACCATATTGTAAACCGAAACCCCGATGTCCCCCTTCAAATATTTAGCGGTGTGCCCATGCATGAATGTTTACGTACTGGATTTTCCGTTAGAAATTAAATTTTTTTTTGCTACTTCGCATGGAAAAGGAGCGGTGGACGGTGTTGGCACTGTTGTTAAGCGAAAAGTTTGGCAACTAGTAAAAGCCTAAAATGTCATCTTAAAAAACGCTCGAAATTTTCACAAATAAGCAAAAAAAAAAATATGTAAATGACGTTTTCCAAATTTACGTTGGTAAAAATTATGTCAAAACTATAATTGACGAAATATCAAAAACATGGATAAATGTAAAAAGTATTCCAGCTCTTAAATCATGTAATTATTTTTCGGGCTTTTCCAATGACAATACTATAAAAGTAGCTCGAACAGCTGGGTCTATTAAGCATAAACAGTTAAATAAACAAAGAAATAAATGAATATAAGCTAATATAAGAGTAATTAAATATTCTATAATTTTTTTGTTACTAATAATTACAAGGTTAAAAAGATTTTTAAATACAAATACATGTTTTTATATACACAATTTGGTTTAATGGAAAAAGTGTAACGTCCGTAACGTAACATCCGTAACAGACAAAAATTAAGATTTTTGTTTAACGGGACACTTAGACTTCTTTTCTAAGCAGGATTGATATCGTCATATATTCCACTTAATTTTTTGTATATGGAATTTTTTTGTTTATTATGCAAAATTAGCTTAAAAATTTGCAAATGCACATAAGCCTCAAAATCGACTTCCATTTTTTGTAACGTCCGTAACGGAACTTTAAGCTAGCATAACTTTTTTTTAAAGTTTTCAAGTTTTAAAGTACTCCCAAAGAACTGCATTTTGCAAAAAATTTCATGAAAATATTCCAATGTGAACGCCAGCTGTGTCAATCTTAACAAGCAAATTTGCGTGCGAATGTAACGTCCGTAACGCAGGATTAGCCCATATCGAAGAAAGAGCTTCGAATCAAGTATTTAAATATTTAATTCTTTTTCTTTTTTATTAAAGTGTTAAGTGGTTTAAAACAAAATTAAGCTAACGATTAGTTAATACTTGCCAATTTTTTGAAGTTTTTATTAATAAATGGCAATATTTTGTTTGGAAATTTTTTTTTTAATTTTATATAAAACAAAAAACACTCGGAACTATATATAGGTCATCAGTTGCTCTTTGTACAGTAAGTTAGAAATATTTAAATATTTAAAGATGTTTAATATTCTTTGAACTTGCAAGGTTACGAATTTTACCCACTAGCAGCGTTGCCACATATTTTTTTACAAAACTCTTTACTGTGAACAAGAAAATATTTACTTTATAATGAACATCTTTTAAAATTATTAGCAAGTAAAAAACTTAATAACAGAAATATATCTCTTCATATATGGTTACAAACTGCCCACTAGGGAGGGGTGTTATAACAACATTTTGAATACAAGCAGATTTATTTCTACATCTTATCGGCAAAAATTATTGATATAACAAAAAACGTTAAAAAATTTGCTTTAAAAAGTTATTGCTATAGAACTAAAATTTGGAAATTAAGTTGGCCTAAGAATGAACCACATGACCAAATTAACAAACATTTTCATAGTCCCATCAAAAATTTATTCAATTTTGCGCCAAAAATACTGTTAAACAAATTTATCTTTAGCAAAATATACTTCTTATATTTGAGGACATTTTTGTAAATAAAAAGAAAAACAATTGAATATTCCTAAATTTATAATCCCTCTAGGTGGTATTGAATTAGACAAAATTGACACTACTATTCTGCTAATTTATTCTATTTATTAATTTATTTTCTTCCTAACATTAAATATGCTGTGAAAAGGGTCAGTCCTTATTTACAAAATATTTAATTGACCCTAATCGTCCCTTTTATTTTATAAAAATATTCAAAAAGAAACAAAACAAAAACTGTCAACAAATTAACAGCTAAAAATAACTAAAGAACACTTAAGGACTTTTTTATGCATAAATTGTGGACGTAATTGTTTTATTACCCAAAAATGTTCCTAAATTTCACTTAAAAAGCAGAAAACACTTAAATCTTACTAAAACAACTCAATAAAAAACGATCGATATAAATCTTTTGTAAAACAAAAACCAACAAAAGAATTTCGAATTTAAATGTGAGAAAATTTTCTTGCAATTTGTAGCAATAGAAAAAAAAACAACAACAAAAAAACTAAATAAAAGAAAGTAATTTCCTTTTATAAAAAATAAGATGATCAATGATATTTTGGGTAAAAAACTTCTATTGTCTTCTAAATTTTTCACCCCCCTTAAAAGTCCAGTTTTAAAAATAAATTCACACTCCCAGCTCATCTTCCACAGTGACCAGGTAATGAAAAATTACTAAGATGATGATAAAATATATCGTATAGTTTTTGCACAAGATCATCATCAGCATCATTATTTAACCTAATGGACCCTGACCCTTACAAACAATTTCTTCAGTGGTTGTTTTTGTCTAACCATCGACTGTTTTTGTGTGCAGCGTCTGCTTTTTGTAATCTGTGGCAAAAATTATACTTACGAGTGAATTTTTCTTCAATTAAAAAATTTAAGATCATTTATTTTATTATTTTTTTTCTTTAAAATGTTTACTTTGCAGTTTATCTAAACGATAACAAAAAAGAAAACTAAATTAAGGGTGACTGGGTTGATTGCAAAATCTTGAGCAGCTAGTTTTTCTTTTATTGTTTTTTTCGAATTGTTGGTTTAATGTCCAAAAGCAAATATAAATCGTGGGTTTTTTTTGATTTAGTTTTTGATATATAAAGCAATTACAAAAAAAGGTATTTTGGTTTCTTTAAGATATTTATTTAGGATCAAAGAAAAACTTTTAGTTTCGATTTTTTTTCTTTCATTTATTTAGATTGATAGTTTTGTTTTCATTTTGTTTGGTTACTAAAATTTTGGATGAAATTTTTATTGCTGTAGCCAATAAAGTAGAGTGTTAGAAAATTAAACAATATAAAAAGAAATTTAAAAATTTATTGTGAACTAGCAGAACCGGCCCGCTTTACTGGACCAATGCACGTATTTTTATTTGTCAATCTATCATCTACTATTATATAAAAAAAAAGTTGGGTCATTATGGATATTTTGTTAATATGTGATGTGAGTATTAAAGCTTTCATACAAAGCAAACAATATTTGTCGCATATCCAAGTTTCTGTTATAGCTATAATTGCTATAACATAAAAGTTATGTGGCAAAAACTGTTGGCTTTGTATGAGAGATGCCACGCTAACTTTAAATTTTAAGAAGAGCTGTCGGTATAAATCTTACTTAAGGTTGACGGATTATTTTAAGAAAAAAAGTAGCCGAATCGTTCTCGTCGTTACCTGGATATGCTGTAAAATCAGTTTTGCTATGGGAGGTGCCACGCCCACTTAAATTTTTAAAAAGAGCTGTCCGTAAAAATCTTACTTGGGGTTGAAGGATTATTTGAAAAAAAAAAAATAACCAAATCGGTCTTGCCGTTATCTGGATATGCCGCAAAAACCCCTGGTTTTATATGGTAGGTTCATGCTCACTTTAAATATTAAGAAAAACTGTCTGTAAGAACCTTACTCGAACTTGAAGGATTATGGTAGGAAAAAATTACTCAAATCGGTCTAGCCGATATCTGGATGTGACGCAAAATCTGTTCGGTTTGTATGGAAGGTGCCACGCCAACTTTTAAATTTAACAAAAACTGTCCGTTAGAACCTTAATAGAACTTTAAGGATCATTGTAATATGAAATTTGACAAATCGGCAGTCCTTTCTCTAGCTATGGCATGAAAAACGTATGCAAATTCATGTTTAAAATAAAAAAAAATTAACATAATAATTATAGTTTAATAGAGTTGTAAACAAATATTATTCGTGTGCGATATGTTCATTAATATGTCTTCATGTATATAATTTTATTGCGTTATAATATTAATAAGTTTAAACAATTTTCATAAGCAGTAAAATTGTTCTGGCAGAATATAACAGTTTTTTGGCCCGTGAGGCGACATTAAGTTGTCATAGGACCCCAACTAGTTCATTTATATAAAGTTTTTTGCAATGCTAAATACTAGTTTATTGTTAGAGAGTGGTGAAGAAGTGTACACATATTGAAAAAAAATTATTATGTATTTTATACAGCAACTTCAGCATCAAGCACTATGAAATGTTTGTTGTCTCAGCCGAGACTTGAACCAGTGTATGTTGGTTTTGAAGTTTCATGCTCTAACCACCCTGCAGATAAAGTAACGAGTGTGTGATTAGAAATATATTAGTAGCTTTTTACTTCAGACTAGTTACATATCTGTCATTTTGTATACCCTTTACAGAGAGTGTAAGCGTAAATGCATTTCCGACCCCATAAAGTATATATTTTCTAAATGCTTATGAAGGGGCGTCGATTGATTAGGGGAGTCGATTGAGCACTTTCTGGCTGTTCGTTTGCATGTTAACATTTTTTTAGCCTCCCGGCATCGACAAGACCCGTATGTGGTAAAAAAAAAATATCACAAATATTCGGGAGCAGATCGGTATTAAAAATCAGCACAGTTGCCCCATAATTTTCTCAGATATGAGCAAAAAACACGACTCCCTTATATTTGCCACAAAATTAAATTCTAAAACCCTAGGAAAATTTATAGACACGCGTGTGTCTCTTTTAAAGATATGATATGCCTCTGTAGATATTTGTGAAAAATGTTGGACATATCGGTCACTAATCGTCAAAGTTATAAGCGGAAATTTTTTTTAGAAAAATACATATTTTTATACCCTTAACAGAGAGTGTTAAAATCAGTTATTTAAAGCACCCTGATATCACCTAGACCAGAATTGCAAATCAGTTTAACCGCTCCATAGCTTTCTGAATTATGAGCAAACAATTGCTACTGTTTTTTTCCCCCATGTTTTTACAATAAAAATAAAAAATGTTTAGCCCTAGTTTAATTTATAGACACGTTTGTAACTACTTGTAGGTATGATATGTCTCTAGAGATATTTTTAGACAAATAGGTCAAAACCGCAAAGTTATAGGCATCAATTATTTAAAAAAAAAATATTTTTTTTAAATATATAAAATTTTTCAAGCTTCTTAATAATTTTTGGAGAAGTTATTTTTTGGAAAAGTTATTTCTGAGAAAAATTATAAATCGGTTTGAAATTAAGTAAGATATAAACACCAAAACTGATTCTTTGTTTTTTTTTTTAAATTTACAAACGAAAGAATTTACAAAAGAAAGTAATAGTAATATAAAAAAATTTGTAAAAAAAATAGTTAAAAAGTTACTTTTTATAATATAATATATAAAGGGTCCGCCATCTAACGTTTTTTGTTCAAGTAGTGCTTATTTCGTGAATGGTAACACTTAGCTTATGTCTGATTTGACATATAATTAGTTTTATCCTTCCGTTGAACGAATATGGTTGTATATACGCTTGAACAACGCTTCGCTAAGTGGGCCTGCGATCGACTTACAGAAGATGCCGATTTTGCCAAAAAAAATCATCTTTTCAGATGAAGCTCATTTTGATTTTGGCGGGTATGTAAACAAGCAAAATTGTCGCATTTGGGGCACAGAAAACCCGCACTCATACATTGAAAAGCCGATACACCCAAAACGAGTCACTGTTTGGTGCGGATTTTGGTCCAGAGGCATAATTGGGCCATTTTTCTTCGAAAATTAGCAAGGAGTGGCCGTTACAGTCTATGGCGATCTTTATCGGGCAATGTTGAACAAATTTTTGTTCACAAAGATTGAAGAGGAGGGTATTGGCAACATTTGGTTTCAACAGGACGGCGCTACGTGCCACACAGCCGAAGCTACACTCGATGTTTTACGCATTATCAGCCGCAGAGCTGATGTCGTTTGGCCACCTCGGAGCTGCGATTTGACACCGTTGGACTACTATTTGTGGGGTGCCGTCAAAGGTAAGTCTTACGCCAACAACCCAGAGACAATTGACGCTTTAAAGGATAATATTCGTGAAGCCATTGGTGAAATATAGCTGCACACAATCGATAATGTGCTTAAAAATTCTTACTTGTTTTTAGGAATTTCTTACAGACATCTGACATATGTCGGAAAATATTATCTATGGACTTTGTCAGCTAAAATTTAAAATAAGTGAAGACAAAAAGAATTAGCTGACGAATCAAGACTACCTGATGAATAAATTTGCCTTAAGTGTTTATTTTATAATTCTTTTACGTTAAGCTTAAAAAAAAATTGAAGTTTGAGTTTGTTATTAGGTTTTACTTAATTTATTTTCTCTTTCGTTTGATATCAATAACATAAGTATAGCACAACTACTTTAAATCGTAATCATTTTCTTTTTAGGAAATATTTCAGAAAAATTAATATTTTGTTTGGTATTGACAAAAACTGCAGTTTCTGACTTAATACCTTTTTGCCTAACTTCGAACTTAACAAACTTAACCTAACTTTTTTGTTGTATAAAAAAAATAAAAGTCTTTCATAATGTTTAAAGAAGAAAAAAAAATATTTATAGTGTTTATGACAGGACTAATATTATTTGGATTATTATTCAAAAGCGCTAAATTGGCAACGCATCTCATTAGCATATTCATGTATGTAAGTACGTACGTACATACATACAAATGTAACTGTATACTTTTTTGTTTAATAGGGATAACACACTTTAAAGTCTATTGTGTTGCATTTTGTTTATTTTAAAGAGATTTTCTACAGATTTTCCATCAATTGTGTTGACAGTTTGGAGGTCAAAGGTGATTGTTTTTCTTAAAGGCCACTATGCAAAATAAGATATTCAGTAATAAGTAAGTGAAAGAAACACAGTTTAAGGGTGGACTGTTTGAAATTTTTAAGGGATTTTCGAAATAACTGAACAGACTATTTTTGAGGAAATGCAAGAAAGCAAATTATCAAACATGATTTTTTCTTTTAATACAGAAAAACGTATCTTTTCACATACTGTGTGTCTTGTAAAAGGAAATATTAAAAAAAAGTTTTTGTTTTATATATTTTTCGGTTAGTTGTTGGTGTGAAAATTTAATTAAAAAGTTTTCGATAACTTGTTAACTTCATTAAAAAGTTAATTGAATGTTTGATAAGTTCTTCACTAATAGATAATTATTTGGAATTTATTTATATAATTTTTCAATAAATTTATTATTTTGGTTAGACTTTACAAAAAAGATTTTTACTTCTTGGAATTTTTTGTTTTATTTTTTTTACACCTTGGGATAAACGACTAAGGCATATTAACATAATATTCAGTTAAATTAATTTAACGTAAAAGTTTACTAACTTTCAGTAAGCTTAAACTGAAGTTTTAACTATAAATTAAAAATGTTCGTTAACAATAGGCAAGAATTAGTTAACTTGTTGTTATTAATTATTATGAATGAATGTCAAAAAGAAGAAGAAATGTATACATAAATATAAATTCTTAATGTGCACCCATCTACTAATAAATTTATTAAAAATTTAATGTATTTTGAAATAATTTTTGCTATAAATTAAACAATTCTCTTAGATAAACGATATCTCATGAAAAACTCTGCATCAGGTAAATTAAAATGATCAATTCGACTTCTGTGGTTATATTTTCTTTTCATACCATAATAAATATTTACTTTATATAAATTATACAAATGTGTAAATCATTTTAATCGTAGAGGCATCTTTCAATTGTTTAAAAATAGCAAAAATATAATAAATTTAAATTCAAACATCAAATATTTTTTTTCAGTTAAGAACTTAAACGCCAAATAGTACTCGGTTAAATTTAACTGAAATTTGGCAAAATAATCTAAAAGTTATAAGATAACTGAACTTTGTGTTAATGGGTTTTGGCTAACCAAGGTTTAAATTTTGAGTTTAGTGTTAACTGTAGGTTAATTTTTTTATTGTTAACGTCCCTAAATCTGTTAGTTAGTTGTTTTAATTAAAGCTATAAACACAATCACAGGCTACTGACCATCGACTACAGACTACAAAAGTAGCTGGCTATAAAAATAGCCAAGTCGCCAGCTACTTAATTCTTTTAACGACTACCGACCACTAACTACAAAAAATAAGCATCTGTTTTGACATATGTATTAAAGTTAACCAATGGTGCCACTATAATAGTTTTTCGCGTTTTTAATAGCGATATTTAATGTATTGCGTTTTTAAAACCACCATTTCATGCATTTATTGTATTGGCAGCACTAATCTGTTTTTTGTAGCCAAGAAAAATAGAAACTAGCCTAAGTTGGCTACGGGCTACAAAAGTAGCCGTGTACACGCAAAGAAAAAATATGGTTGTGGTAACCATAATAGTAGAGCACCATACTATGATTATGTTTAAAATAATAATGGTTACCAGTTATCATTATTATGTTTAATTTAAGCATAATTTAATAATCATATATATGACTACAATTGAAATCGACAATCTTTGCTTTTTTACGGCAAATTATCGTATTTTGCTGTAACATACACATATTTATTGTACTCACCAATTTAATTGCAATTTTTATACCAATATTTTTTTACATTGTCTTGTTTATTTTTATATTTTCTTTAATTTTTCAAAATTTGTGTTCCTTTTTTTGACATCTCAAACTTTTAAAATAATAAAAATTTATTCAGCAAGTAGAAGAACAATTGAAATCAAGTTATTATTAAAAAAAAATCATAGCTTGACTATTTTGTAATCATACTGTTGTCTCATTTATTATTTAATGATTATTTTTAATTTTTAATGATTTTGAATTTAATGTTATTTTTGTCAAATTAATTTTTATACATCATACTATTTTTAAATGATAACCATTTTGAAATTTTTACGAAAAGTAATCATTAAATGATACAATTCAAAAAAATGCTTGACTATCGTGACAAAATATATGATGAAATGAAACAAAAATAACTATTACTTGTTTTCGACAACCAAATATTGTTTTTGAAAAAATAATATGACCGTCATGATCATGTCGTAACCATGGTTTTTCTTTGCGTGTAGTCGGTAGTCGTGTAGCGGCTAAAAGAATTATTCTCATAAGCACGCATGTATTCTATTTTTGACATCTTGTAGTCGATGGTCGGTGGACTTGATTGCGTTTATAGCATAAGTTTTTAAGTTAAATTACCTTCTGATCTGGCTTTTTCGCATGTAAAATAGTTATTATTAAAAACTGATTTATAAATGTACATGCATACTAATGTATATTATGTTTATTTTTATTTTCCAGTTTATCGTTAAAATATCGAAAAAACCAAGTGTGAATATATGCAATCATCAATTATACTAGTAGCAGCGAATCATGTCATTGAGTTTGTTTATTGTGACGCTCTCACACACTCTCTTGAACATGATGATGAAAACTGTCTTTAGTTGTCAACCCAAAACTCCCCAAAATAAACATTAATCATTTATTACAGCTGTCAATAAGGATGTAACAATAGAAATCCTTTAAAAGAAAACTTAATGAAGAATTTCTTACAAACGAAACAAAAATATTTTTTAGAGAAAAATAAGAAAAAATTTAATATTAAATTAATGGAAAAAGAAACAAGTAAATTCAACTAATGATAAACAACTTTGAACTATGAAAAAAAAAATAGTTTTTTCTTAATAAATTCTTTTGAAACCCTAAACAAAGAAAATACGTTAGAAAATATGTTGTTTAAATCAGCCGTTTTTTATTTCGTTTTTTTTGCCAATATTTTTTATTAATGATTTTATTAAGTTTCATATTCTCCTATTTATTATCAATAGTTGGTTGTACATACATAAATCATTGATTGACTTTGATGTGTTTTTTTTTTCATTAATAGTATTTGTAATTTTTGCCAAAAAGTCGTTTAGCTTAATTTGCATAAATTTTGTTTGCACATCCTTAAAAATGTGCTCTCTTTTTTTTCTTGTATGTGTTTAGTGTTTGTGTGCATGTGACTTGTGCCAATGTTATGCAAATATTTAAATCCATTTTCCGTGCTTATACTTTACCTTCTTGGGTAACACATTTTTTTTTTCTTGCTCATTTGCATATTGAGACATTTTTATTTTTCTTCAATTCACTACACACTTCAAACCATAAATAATTGTGTTAAATTCCGATATTGATTTTAATGTTCATTTCAAATATTGAGTTTAAAAACCAAGTACTTTTTCGACTAATATAAAAAGGGTTTGAATTGTTGTTGACGTTAGAAAAAAAAATGCAATTCGTATTAAATTGATTTTAATTTAATTGTTTGCTAATAAAAAAAATATACTGAACATGTTTTTATATAAAAAAAAACTTTGGGTTTCCCTCCAAATTTAAACAAGTAAGAGCGCTATATTCGGCCGTGCCGAATCTTATATACCCTTCACAACGTGTAGTCATGCAATAACAGTAGTTTGTATCACCATTCATCTCATATGAAATACGTACATACATATAAAAAATATACATATATAAAAAACATCCCATTGTAAAATTATAAATTTACGTATGTATGTTAAAAAAAAAATTAAAAAAAAAAATTTAAAAAAAAAATTTAAAAAAAAAATTTAAAAAAAAAATTTAAAAAAAAAAAATTTTTTAAAAATAATTAAAATATATATAATTAATGTAAAACAAAAAAAAAATAAAAAAAAAATTAAAAAAAAATAATAAAAATATAAATAATATATTAAATAAAAAATAAAAAAATATAAAAAAAAAATTAAAAAAAAAAATTAAAAAAAAATTTTTAATATATAATAAAAAAATTTTTTTTTGGCTCAGCTGGGATTCGATGCCACGTTTTCTCTAACCAGTATACACGTTTGTATGTATGTATGTTGTTGTTGTAATGTTGGTTTTGTGAAAAAAAAACCGAGGTGGTCGTGGTTTTTTGCTCATATCTCAGTTATTTATGTACCGATTTTTCTGAATTTCAATAGCGATCTACTCCCGAA
The DNA here is from genome assembly GCA_941918925.1 of Phyto melanocephala. Lineage (NCBI taxonomy): Eukaryota > Metazoa > Arthropoda > Insecta > Diptera > Rhinophoridae > Phyto > Phyto melanocephala. The sequence continues at coordinate 37,325,735 of OW799233.1, forward strand.
TATTTCCAACATTTTAATACCTCATGCGGGTCCGGGCGATGTCGGGGGGCTTCAAAAAGTTGATTTCAACATACACACGGACAGACGGACAGGGCTTAATCGACTTCCCTATTCATAAGCTTTCAGAAAATATATACTTTATGGGGTCGGAAATGAAAATTGTAGAAATTTCACACGGAATGACAAACCTATATATACCCTTTTACACTGTGTGAAGGGTATAAAAAGTGTTAGAAAAGATTCCGTTACTTTCGCTTTAAAAAGAAAAAAAAAAACACAAAAATTAAAAAAATTGCAAACAATTACGAAACGTCAATTATTCCTTGACCAAACAATTGTGCGAACTTTAATAGTTTGCGGAAAAAAGTATGAACTAGATGCAATAGCGTCTCTGTATAAGATAACAATTGTCAAAAATTACATCAACATTTCTTTGTTGCTGCGTACTAGCAAACGGAAAGTTGCTTGAAAATTACTGACTTTTTCGTTTATCTTCATCAATAACCATGATGTGCACGAGCTATGGTTTCAACAAGACGGTGCAACATATTACACAGCTCCTGCCAAAATTGATTTATTGAAGGAAACATTTGGTATACGCATAGTTTCACGTTTCGGACCCGTGCATTGGGCTCCAAAATCGTGTAATTTAACGCCTCTAGAATATGTGAAGTCACTAGTCTGTACCAGTTTGCCGCGTTATTGCCAATATACGACCACAAATGTTGGAAAAAGTCATCGAAAATTGAACCTCCAGATAAGAATACGTCGGAGCCAGCTGTGGCAGAAGATTATCTTTCGTATAAAGTAAACTTCATGCCAATTTAAACAATAAATTTTTGTCTATTTCAAATTTCAAACCTCTATAAATAACACCCATTACATACTTGTTTGATCATTTGATAAAAACTAAAAACAAAATTATTTTGAGTTCCTCCTAGACGGTTACATTCATACATATGTACATTTTTTCTTTACAAAAATTGCATGGTTCACGTAACTTTAGTACGTTTATTCAAAAAGCGATTTATGTTATAAAGGGTGGTTAGATTTTAAGGGCCGATGTTGAATGTGAACCACACCTAAAGGTGAAGTTTTCTTTCTGAATTTCATTTGACATTTTGTAATTTCAGACTAACTCAATTTGAATCATGGAAGGATACACAATCGAGCAACGCGTTAAAATTATTCAGGCGTGCAAATTAAAATGCATTTCGTGCACTTCGTGATTCTTTTGGTCAACATAATCGTTCAAATTCGTCCAAAATCAGGAGAATTGTGAAAATTGTTTAACATCTCTGAAAGCCTTCTTAGTTCGTTGAACGACCCATTTATGCTTATCATCGTGCCCAACAATTGAACAACAACATCGTGATTGAAAATTTGGACCATCGGATGGAGGTGTGTCGCCGAGATCGCGGCGGCCATTTGGTCGATATTTTGTTCCATATATAATTGAATCATACCAATATTATCATAATAAAAAGAAATGACAAGTAATTTCCTTAATAATTTGTGTTTTCTTCATAATCAACATCGGCCCTAAAAATTTAACCACCCTTTATTTGTAGGCTGAAAATACATAGAATTCGCTCTCTGCCATATTTTGTTAGATTATTGCATTGAAATTTGATGCTGTTAATGCAATCGATCGAATATCAGTTTTACTACAATTTGTTTTTTTTATTAAAAACTTAAAAAAGCCCAGCAAAAAATATCATGCAAAAGAAATACAGTGCTGTCTGGGTAGAGTGAACTAAGTTTTGCAGAGAGATTTCACTATACCCAGGTTGTTCACTAAATCAAGGTTGAAACGCTGTGCCAAAGAAGTAACACTAGCACCTTTTTCAATTTCTTTTATAATGTCGCTTTTTGTTTTAAGGATAAATGCTTTCTTTTCTTCGAATCCATTTTTATGTAACAATTATATAACATTAATTATTCAGAAATTATCTTTGACACACGACTTTAAAATAAATTAACACTTCATAGAATGTGTATTTGTGAGAGTAACTTGTCAACTTACTCTAAAAGAATCATTACTTTAACGTTATTTTATGTTCTCTTTAGTTTTTATACTCTTTGCATTGTTTTGCTCCTTCGCCAAACCTAAAAACTCACTATAAGGTATATTCACTCTATAAAGGTTCATGAGTGTTTACTCTACAGAGTAGTCAATGTAAACATTCTAGTCTTCACTCTAACAAGGTATTCATATCATCGGGGGTTCACTTTACCCAGACAGCACTGTAGTGAATGCATGAGTTCAACCCATGATGAAGTGGTTTAATTTAGGTGAAGCATGCATTATTTTTAATTTAACGTTTCATTGGGAAGCATTTGTTTATATGAATATATTACCAAAATTCACTTTATTCTAATAAGTGGCTAGAAGGCATTCCCACGTCTTGCACTTATAGATTAGAAGTCATAAAAATTGTTATTTACATTGACCTAGTGAAAAATTTTTTTGCTGGGAATATATTGATTGATTATGTGTTGCTTAAAAAAACAACAAATCAAAAATTAGAAAAAATATCTTGACAAGAAAAAACATAGAATTGTATTAACACCCTATCAAATTACTAACAGCCAAAAGAAATCTTTTAATTTTTCTATAAAAATGACAATTTTTAAAGAAAGAAATGATTAATTAAAATTTTCTTTAACTATGAAATATTTTTAATAAAAAAAGGACACTTTAATGTATTTAAAGAAAACACAAGAAAATTGTTGAGAAAATTTTATTTGCAAAAAACAAAAAATAAAATAAAAAAGTAATTCAATACATTGATCACGATGTTGTGAAAATTTTAATCCTTTTCTTTTGCAATATTTACAAACAAAGCAAAAAAAATTTTACATGTAACAAATTTTCTTGAAATACATACTTACATACATGCACATAAGCATATAAGTTATGTAAAGACATAACTGAAAGGGTTCTTAAAAAAAAAGATTTAAGATTTTCAATTTTTTACGTTCATCATACATACATACATACATACATACATACATACATGGTAAACAAAGACGATCTTGCAAATAAAGGGTTCACATAAATTTTAAAAATTGCATACAGTTTATGCAACACATGCAAAATTTTCTTGTGAACCCCTTTTTGCATTTTCTTTAATTTAGATTTATTAAGCATTTTCTGCCTTCTTCATAATTTTCTTTTCTCTTGGACAGACATTTATTTGCGTAAAATCATTAGCTGCAAATTTAATCCTTTTTCTTTTTTTTTTTTTTGCTTGACAGTATTGTAACATGTGTGCTCAAGAACCGTTATCAGGAAATTCGATATGTGCAAATTATGCCACCGCCTAAATAAACGTGAGAAAATTTCTTAAACAAAATGTAGAATATCAATTGGACTGACAGACGGAGGAAACCCTTTTTCGTTTTGAAAATTTTGCTAAAAGAAAAATCGTGCAACCCAACTTGAGTCGGTACAAGGCCAACATGCAGTGAAAATTAGTGGCTTATTATTAAAATTTTATTTTTTTGCAAGGAATCTTGAAGTGAAATTTGCATATTTAAGATTGTTTTTAAATGATATGTAACAACAATAATGAATATTTAATTAAGATTTTAATTAAATTTACAAAATGTGACTTGGTAAAGCCCAAATAGTGTCACACTAAATAACCGGAAAATTTGCATAAGTTTGAGGGACATTTTTGATTCCGCATGGTTCTTGGCGTTAGGACAATTATTGTTGCATCGATGGGAAATCATTTATCTTTTGAGAAAAAAAAAATAATTTTCAGTTTATTTAATTAATGCAAATATTTTTCTCCCCTGAGAAAGACTTCAGTTTATCGAAAGCTTTGTAAAAAATTATTGATTGTCAAATTGTTATACAGAATTAAATTTTATTTTCACTAGCTCAATTTAAATTTTAATTCCTATTTAGTTTAGTTTAGTTTAATATTTAAATTTTAAGCTATTCATATTTTATAGCATACTTTCGGGATGTTTTTTAGTATTTAGATTGTTTGTCAGTTATTAAAAAATAAATATAAGGAAACTACATTAAGATAAGTGAATATCAAGGTTAATTAAATGTCCTACAGATAATATTAGGCTACGTGGTCCATTTTAGCTAAATGGACTACTTACAACATGGTCCTATGTTATGCAGTCATGGACCATATCATTTTCAAACAAGAGATTCTAGTTAAACGACAAGTGTTAACGTGTTTAAAGTGTTTTAACGATTATATATATTATTGTCAAAACGTGTATAATGGTCGTGTAGATGCTCCATCGAGTAGTGATAAAGAGTAGTTTTAAGACTATTCCGATGGGTTATATGGTCCAGCCCTAGGACATCGTAATGTTAAATTGACCATGTTTTCTCCATACATTTGGGTTATCTTTGGACTAGTCCTAGTCTATTATGGAATACACTTTACATGCGTGTATGGACTACTCAAGTTATCTGCAGGGTGATAGTGAATAATGCTGTAATATTTGCGTGTGTTTCAATAAATATATACATTTAAAAACGTAAATTTCAATAGTGCTGATTATTGTTTGCAATAAAAATATCGGTTTATCTAAAGGAAATAAATTAACATTTTAAAAGGTATAAACGTAACAATATTTATTTGTCGAATCTCTTTTAATATTTTATTTAAACCTGCGTCAATTTGTTGTTTGTAATTCTTAATAAAAATTTTCGAAAAATAATCAAACTTCAATTCATATGTGATTGAAGTGCTTTATCTGATTTATACAGGGATGGGAAATTGAACTTTCTTCGGTATCCACAAATTTTTTAAAATATTTTTCTAATTTCTTATTGCAAAATGTTAAGCATGTTTAAAAGAGAATAAGAAAAATATCTGCCTTGCAATTACACCGTTGTAAATTGGGAGATAAAAATATACATACAGTGTCGGTCAATATAATAGCACCAGTTACAATTATATTCTTAAAAGAAGAACAAACAAATTTATATTTTTCCTTTATTTAACTTTAATATTGTATTTTATTGTTGTTTTATTTTTGTCTTGTACGTTTTTATTTTTGTAAATTATATTGCAGTTTATTTGATTTTTAATTAACTTTTTCAAAAAATTAGCTTATCTCTAATTTATATCTTTGAATTTTGCAACAAAAGAAACGAAAGGATAGTTGTTAAATTTTCAATTTATCTTCGTAATGTTTATTAGAGTTTGCGGTTTAAATATATAGCAATGGGAGGCGAAAAATACTGCACTATAAAAAAGTAAGAGTGCTATATTCAGCCGAGCCGAATCTTATATACTCTTCACCACGTACAGTCATGCAATAACAATTGTTTGTATCACCATTCATCTCATATGAAATACGTACACACATATAAAAAACATACATAGGTATGTGTATACAAACATCCCATTGAAAAATTTTTAATTGAGTTTACGTATGTATGTTTCAAAAATAAAAAAAAAATAAAAAAAAATTAAAAAAAAAAATAAAAAAAACATTGAAAAAAAAATTAAAAAGAAATTATAAAAATATAAAGAAATATAAAATAAAAAAAATTTTTTTTTGGCTCAGCTGGGATTCGATGCCACGTTTACTCTAACCAGTATACCACGTTTGTATGTATGTACGTTGTAGTTGTTGTTGTGAAAAAAACGAGGTGGTCGTGGTTATTTGCTCATATCTCAGTTGTTTATGTACATATGTTTCTGATAACGATGTCGGGGGGATTCAAAAAGTTTATTTCAACATACACACGGACAGACGGTCAGATGGACAGACTGACAGAGCCCTATTCATAAGCTTTCAGAAAATATATACTTTATGGGGTCGGAAATGAAAATTGTAGAAATTTCAGACGGAATGACAAACCTATATATACTGTGGGTATAAAAACGCTGCTTAATTGAAAACTCTTATTTCAAGGTAAGTCGTAATAAGAAATTTTCTTAACTGCGCATAGAACATGTTCCAATAAAATGATCATAATGCATTGAGATATGAAATTAGAGTGGAATCACGTGACCAGAAAAGAACGTTGAATGTTGTTAAATATTATTCTTTTACGATAGCGACGGAACTGAAAAAGCATTGGATATACTGGTAAGTGTGGAAATTATTCATCGTAGACTCCGACAAAGCAATCTTAACGCTTACAGTTCACAAAAAGTGCCGCTACTCTCTTCTAAGCATCTATCCAAACGAGTTTTTTTTGCAGAATCAAAATAATTTGACCATTTGAAAAATTATGCAAAATTCTATGGATAAGTGAATCGAAAATCGTCTTTTTTAGATCCCTTGGCCGAAGAACACATAATAAGGAATTTAAGTCGCAAAAAATATATGTAAAACATATTGGTTGCAGTATATATGGTATTGGGGTATTTTTCTCGTCAAGACGTGGCTCCTGTTAACTCTGAGTTACAAATCAGAAAGCCTTTGGAAAGTTTTAAATGAAATATGGAATTCCATTCCTGTAGAAATATGTAATAATCTAATAAAATTGGCTATAAAGCATTGTGTGCCAATTAAAATCTGTCTGTCCCAATTTTAAATCTTTACCAAAACCTTTTTAGCATTGGCGTAGATAGAAATTTTTTCTAGGGATGACAGGTGATTAAAGCAATACACTGCAACCGTTACTCACTTGCTGACCAGTAGACCGAAGATATTGATTTTCTGTCTCAGAAGCTTTCGTTCTAATACGAGATTTTCCTTTTTGTTTTCCATTATCACATTTTAAACCAATTTTATTTTCAAAAATAACAAGCAAATAACGTCAGTTGATTAAAATATATTTAGAGATGTCAATTTCGTATGTTGACATAACCGATAAAAAATCAACGTCATCGCAATTATGTTATAAAGGGTGGTCATATTCATCTCAGTGGACTCGTTAACAAGCAGAATTGCCACATTTGAGCAAATGAGAATTCACGAGTCGTTATTGAAAAGCCGATGCATTCACAAACAGTGACTGTTTGGAGTGATTTATAGGCTGGCGGCGTCATCGGGTCTTACTTCTTCGAAAATGATGTCGGCCAAGAAGTTACCGTTAATGGTTTTCACTATCGCAAGAAGATAACGGATTTCTTGTGGCCAGAAATTAAGTATATATACCTGGACGATATGTAGTTCCAACAGGATGGTTTCACTTGCCAACGAAACAATAACTCTTTTGTTCGAGAGATTCAATGACCTTATTATCTCATGTCGTGTCGATGTTAATCGGCCGCCACAATTATGTGATTTGACGCCGTTGGAGTTTTTTCTTTGAGGATATTTAAAAAAAAGCGTAGCGCAATAAGCCAAGAACAATTTAAAAGCTAAAGGATGAGATAATTCGTCACACTAACGACATTGAACCTCAATTATGCCCCAGTGTCATTGAAAATATGGACCATTGGATAAAAGTATGCCACTCAAGCCGTAACAAGCAGTTGGCCGATATTTTGTTTCGCACAGATAATTCTTTGAAAACTTTGTTTTTATTTCAAGTTAACAAATTAAAATTTGGTTGAACCACTCTGTATAATGTCAAATTGTTATTGAATTGATGTGTACGTTCCAGTTATCGGCATTGAGTCGTTTTTTCAATATTCATAGTGAGTCATAAAATTTGAGTATAAGCGCGTATAAATCATTGAAATTTAACTGAGCTGACGTATGCATACGCACAACAACGTTGATTTATAATTACAACACACAATGAACATAAGTACTACGTCGTACTTATATTTATAGCGTCCCATATTTATATGATTTGCAAGACTGCTCACGTTGATTCATATTTTTAAGAAACTACTTATCTTCATAGAATGAAGCAAGTTGACTCAACAACAAAAACATAAACAGCTCTCATTTGTATGAAAAATAAACAATGTTGCCAGGTCGGAGAGTGCAAGATATTTTTTGGCCGCCAGCAAATATGCATTGTTACAATGTGTAATATACAATTTTTGCAAGTATCACTATTTAATTATGATTATGGCCTTTAGGCTAAGTTTTGGTTGGCTTCTATAATAAGAGGTAAACAATAACAGTTATTTTGTGTTTTTTATTTTTAAAAAACAATTTTTTTGCAGCAAATTAAACAACTGCGTTCTCACTTAAATTTTAAAGATAATACGCAAAAAACAAAATCTTTTAAACAGACATCAAAGCAAGCATTTTATTTTTGCTTGTTGTTTTTGTATTATTTTTTTAAATTCAAATTATCTATTTTTTTAACAATCCACAATTATTATGATGAATGCCAAATTGTTATCTGGCAAGCCTAGTTAAAACACACATCTTCATAGTGAGTACGTGAGTCATACTTGCTTTTGATCGTCTTTTTATCTTGCGTGAACGACAATAGCATTCAACTGAGTCATACGTGTTGATGAATATGAGTACTGTAAGTACCTTTCTTTTAAAAGTGCGTATAAGTAGTGAAGGCTTTTCAATACGTATAAATGCGTGTAAATCAACGAAATAATGCATCATGATTCAAGTTGACTTACTTCATTAGTATTCGTTGCAGATCTCTGATACGTTAATATAAACTAAAGTTTACCATAAAATGACGTTGACTACGACAACTGGAGTAAGGCTGATTATTTAAAAGTGATTACAATCTTAGAATAAACTATTTATGGATGTTAAAGTGCAATTTTGTTGGCATCACTTTTCACATTTACTTTTTTGATTTGCCTTTAACAATAGGTCTGTCTGCGTACACATATTTTGCATCATTTTATGCAAAATGTTACAAAATCTTGCAAAATGTTGTCTGCGTACTCAAAATCTCTTGCAGCGAGAGAGCAAAAAGAAAATTTTTTGACAGTTGGAAGTTGAGAACTTGCAAAATGTTGTTGGAGAAATTTCTTCTTGCAAGATTTTGCAACTAGTTTGAACAGCTGTTTTTATTTACTAATTATGAAACAATTTTTGTGAAACGAAAATAAAAATTGAAATTTAACAATGGCAGAGGTAAGTAGTTAGAATTGTGCTGATTTTTAACGTTTATAAAATATTATAATAAACAACATTTTACCGTAATGTAAGTGGATTGGAGATGGCAGAACCGATAAAATTAGCATTTTTTAATTTACCGCGAGAATTCACTTTCGCGTACACATATGATAAAACTCTTTTGCTTTGTAATTTCAATTGTTTACACACCGATCAGCTGTTTTCTTGCAAAATTTTACTGGATACTGTCTGCGTACTTTTTGATATATTTTTAGACGCCAGAGTAAAATTGGTCTTACTCTCCCAAAAAAATTTACTGAGTATTTGCTACTGGAAAAGTCGATACTTGTACAACAGTAATTGTGTCAACAATTGTATTTTAAAAGACAATACAAAATACAATGATGGTTATGAATTGAACACATGTTGTTTTCTTATCATGTTATTTATAAAATGCAACAAAGATTGCAAAGAAATTTTTAAATTTTTTTAAAGAAATCTATCACAATCTTATTAACAATTCAAACCACTTTATCATACTTTTGTAAATTTGAAAAAAAAAATCTTTTGATCAAGGAATTTTTCTATTGTAATAACTCAGTCTTTATTAGTAAAAATTGTTCGAAGTGCGAGTAGTGTGTTAAATGTGTTAAAATACTCGTATTCGTTTTCACTTGGCACGAGCCAACTTACTGACTGACCACTGGTCAAGTTGAATATGCAAAACAAGTTTTTTGTCCAACAACAAATCATTAAGTTTTTTTATTTTTGTTTTAAATAAAGAAAGGGGAATAAAAAAGCATCTTTAGGGAAGATAAATTTGTATTTGTTTGTGGTCAGTTGATGGTCAGTGAGTGAGTGACACACAACAAAAGGGTTAAATTGTGGCACGCTTTTGAAATTAAAGTAATGAAAGTTCAATTTTTAGGAAAATTATTATTATTATATTAAATAGTCTGAATTTGAATTTTTAAGCTAAAAAAATTTCAACTGAAATTTTATTTCTTTTAAGGCATTTAATACAACAAAACTAGTTTTATAATTAAAACGTTTTTTTCTGTTCTTAAGAAATTTCTAACGGCTTTTTGTTGCAAATGCAAATCTTTTTTCCTTTGAACAAAGAAAAAAAAACGTATTTTCTCATAATATCACATTATCATTGGAGTTTTTTTTGTTTATAATTTTCTTCAAAAATTCTTTAAAAAATTCCTTAGATGGACGAATTGTACGAAAAAAGAAACGCTTTTACTGAGGCTGCTTAACAAAAGGGATGAAACATCTTAACCGGACTCTGGCAATAACCCTTTTGTTAAAATCATTCATTTGCACGTTCACCAAATATGTGTATGGATGTTTTGTTTGAGTTGTGAAAAATTTTTATCTGCTGCAACCGCGATCTGTCAAGAGAATACAATGAATAAAAAAAAAAAAAAATAATGATAAAAAGGACCAAGAAGAAACCGGTTTGGACAACAAACATTAATTTTAGAAAAGCTTAGCACAAAAAAATCCTTAAAACCCTTTTTTCAATGTGTGTCCTTTACTAACACATGCATTTGAATGTGGACGCATGTAGTAAAACCTAAACATATGGCTGGAAAAATAAAAGGATGTTTTGTTAAAACGGTCCATGGCCATAAGAAATAAGATCCTATTCTGGTCATTGATAACACAAAACTATGATTTGCATTTTTTTTTCGTTTCATTCGTTTGTTTTTTTTTCTTTCGACAAGCGCGCATAAAATTAGAAAATTTATTATTGGACAAGTTTTTCGTAATGTGCCTGCGCAAAAGGGGGAAAACTTGAAAGGGTTCAAAGGATGTTGATAATAATGGTCATACATACTACATACTAAGTAGCTGTACATACACACGTACAATATACATTTAAAATAAGTATGTATGCATAAGAGCTATTTCTTATGCGACCAATTGTTTAATAATGTACCAGCAATAATATTAGATTTGAGATGAAAAGGTCAGCGGCCATTTTTGATTTGTTAAAATTAAACAAAACATAAAAGTCATGAACTCATATGTATAAAGTTTCATGTATTCAAATTAACGGTTACTTTCACCCTGACCCATAAAAATATGAAATATTCAAGCATAATTTTACAATTTCCTTATAATCAAAAAAAAAAAAAAAAAAAAAAAAAACAAAAACTAAACAGTTTTCCATGATTTTTCTTGTTTCAATGTTTTTGGATTTTTAGTTGTGAACTTAAATAAAATTTTGAAATATTAGAATTGATATTGTTAGAATTTTGTGAAAAAAATGTAGGCAATATTTAAGTTGCCGTAGCGATAAGTGTTGCCATATTTTTAATTTTTGTACTTTTAATTGATTGAAAATAACTTGAGTATATAAGTTTGTCATTCCATTTTTAATTTATACAGAATTCATTTGCGACTCCATAAAGTATATACATTCTGATTCCTTATTGAGAAAGAAGTCGATTTAGCTATGTACATCTGTCCATCCGTGTGAGCGTTAAAATCAAGTTTCTAAAGCTCCCACATATTTTGGCTTGGCATTTCAACATGAATAGCAAGGCGTAGATTCAGTGAATGATCCCAAAACAAGGTTGCCGTTAATCCCGAATTTCATGAGCGAATTTTGTCTAGCGATGAATCTCACTTTTGTTTAATTGTTTATGCCAATAAACGAAATGTCGTACTTGGAGTGATGATAATCCTAAAGTGTATGTTGAGACACCGTTACTGCTTTAAAGGCTGGTGGAATCATTAGTCTGCACTTCTTTAAAATCGATGATTACCTCTTAAAGAGCTACGATTACTGAGTTTTTCGTTCAACAATTGAACAACCTTGATGTGCAGGAGCTTGATGTACAGCTCTTATCAAAATTGATTTATTGAAGGAAACGTTTTGTAAGCACATATTCAGCCTTACTGTCAGTGGCGTTCTCGTATTTGTAAAATGAATAAGACTTTGTCGTATTTCTGTCGTTTTCGACACAAAAACGACACGACAACGCCACTGTCAATAAGGCGGATTTTCACGTTTCGGACATGTTAATTGGCCTCCAAGATCGTGTGATTTAACGTTGCTAGAAAATTTTCTATCTACGCAAATTGGACCTACAAATAGGACTACGTCCGAGCCAGCCGTGGCAATCAGAAGCCAAAAGTCATATTTAAATTATAATGCCAGAAGATTATTTTTCGAATAAAGTAAATTTCAAGTAAATTTAAAAAAATCTTCTTTACTTTATTCCATTTTAAGGTTTTATACCTCTTTGAAACACACCCTTTATATACTAATAGTTGCTTAATTACATATTTGGAAAGGGTATAAAAGATTCAGCACAGCCGAATATAGCGCTCGCACTTGTTTTGTTTAAATTTTCATAAGTAAAGTTCGTCAAGGGACTGCAAATGTAAATGGGTAAATCCTGCGTGACGAACGCTTCAATAGGAGACATTTCCAGATTAAAACATAAACATTTTTTTGTCTTTCAAAATAGATAAGTATCTTCAGCATATACATACATAGTGTTTAGTAGGATTTAAGTTTACTTTCAAATGATATAAGAAATATGTGAAATAATTGATAATAAAATTTACGATGCACGCTATCAAGAAGGGAAGAAGTTTTGAAAGTTAAAGCGTGTTTTTGTAATTTTTAGTAAATTTTGCATAACAAGGCACACAAAAACTGATTCTTATTTAAAAGAGTGATGAATATGAGAGAGTTTTAAATTAATATATTTGTAGCCAAAATAAGTTTTTTTTTTTTATTAAAAGCAGTGAACACTTTATGACGCTACGCTACGTGACACAATTTAAAAATTTTTCAGTAGCATATAAATACATACAGTTTTATTTGTTTTATCAAATTAATTTATTTTTGTTTTTGTTCTAATTTTATGTGTTAAGTTAATTAATATAAATTTGTTTATAAATGAATTTTATGTTTTCTGGTTTAACTGGGTTAAAATAAAATATCAATGTAGATTTTGCATAGTAGCCGCATGACCTGGTGACCTCTGGTGAAAGTGGACGTGAGTGAGCGTGGCTGTTCAAAATGTTTTTCAAAAAGGTCAAAATATTTTTCAAAATGTTCAAAATATTTATTTACATGTTTATGTTATCTCCTATAGTTCAAGAGATATTTAGGTTTAAGCAAGTTTTTGGATGATTTTTTTATAGTTTTTTACTTCGCGAGCTTATTTAAAACCAGGCAATTTTTTAAAAATTGTACCTGAAATGCCGATAAATTTAAAAAAGTAATATGCGTTCATGTCGGTATCATGTAAAAAGGCTATAATATTTACTTCCTTTGACAATAAGGCTGATTGTATTATTGCAGAATTTTAACTTTTTATTTGCTTAGAAGCATTATACAATATTTATATTACGTCACGCACGTTACAGCATTTGGACACACAAAAATCTAAAGAAACATATCAGTTAGTTTAGATTAGGTTCGGCCGCCTAATGGCATAGCTTACTTTGTTATTTCTGACTGCAATCCTGTCCTATTAATGAATGTGTGGATTTTATCCAGATCATTTTTTCTTATTTAATATTTGTTCACCTAGAGGTTAGGTTTTTGACAAGACAACGACAAAAGAGATGTTCAGTGGTCTTTTCTTCTCTTCTTTTAAAAACGTTAGGGGATACTTAACCATTTTATTTGTTTTTCTAGAAGCCAGAATCCATTTTTGACCGCTATAATTTTCGTTAGATAGAATTTAGGCATATTTATGGCAAATTACGCACTTTGAGTCATATCTTTTTTGAAATGCCAACACGACTGATGCCGTTATAATATAAATATAATATTTGTAGTTATTTATTTTGTTAAACTCTTTCTTAACTCTTGCACAAATTAACTTTCCTGAGAGTCAATTTTTGTTACGTAAAACTGTGAAATGAAAAGTTTTTCCATATCATTCCATATGGTGTCACCATACCTTGACCATCTGGTATTTTTTGGGGTCTTAGCTTTTTATTTTTTTAGGATTTTCTTTCTCTTTTTTTGAATGTTTTCGAACACTCATTATAATATTTATATCATCATCTGTATGTTTTTTTAGACCATTAGATTAAATATTATTTTATTCCGCTTTAACAGAAGCAATAATAATCTAGGGATTTCGAAAAACCCAAGTCCAATTTTAAATTCTTAAAATGGGTACATATATAATTTTATATTGTTAAGGTCGCTCTCTTAAAATAAAATTGTTCAAAAATTAATATTATTTTTTTAATCTAAAATAACTCTTTGTTTTGATGTTTTTGCCACGCGTGCTCAAGTTAAGGTCAATTTAACCCTTTGTTAACTACTGCTTATTAAAAAAAAACTGGTTTCATTAATTTCTTGACCATTCGAAACGATGTGTAAAGGCGCGTGTCAAAATGACCATTGGCTACTTAGAAGAAGTAACAGAGCATGCCTATATGCATAATAATAAAAGAGTGTCTTAAAAAAAATAGTGGTTTGATAAACAAAAGGATTAATTGGGCATTTATGAAAACATATACATATATCTATACGATATAAATAATCGAATACAACCTCTATAGTTTGTTGTGAGTGAATTCAATTAGTGTTTAATTAAAAATCATAAGAAATAAAATAAGAACAAATAAAATATAATTCAAAACAAGTAAGAGTGCTATATATGTATATACTAATTAATAATATCCTTCACTAAAATGTACATAAGTAATGACTACATTGTCTGTTAACCTAGATTTAAGAATTCATGTCATACGCCATATTATTTATTATTTACGATGCTTTGATAGCTTTTTACGTTGTTAACTGTATTATACTAGTCAAGCTTTTTTATTTGATACTCATATTGATGGGGCTAAAACAATTTCGCCATTTTGTTTCTAACGAAATCTTGGATTTTACACTTTTATAATAGTTCACTGTGTTCTATTACAAGTTTAGCCCTTTTGATATACATATTTGAATCATATATCCGCCATCTTGGATTTTTACTTTTTCATAGTTAACGGTATTTTACTAATCATTTGATACCAATACTTGGGGGTGATTAGGGGATTAAATTTTGAAATACCAGATATGACTCATTTATAAATAAATTTTCTGCTAAATTTGTAGTAGCGGTTAACAAGGACTTTAATTTTTTTAATGTGTATTAAATATGAGCTTTTTCTTATAATGTTAAAAAATTCAAACTTAAGTGCGAAATCTATATATATAAAAGAGTAACGTGACTGACTGATTCATCATCGCACAGCCCAAACGCAAAGAGCTAGAGACATGAAATTTGGACAATCGGTTCCTCTTTCGATGTATAGCTCCACTAAGAAGGGATTTTTGGAAATTCGTACTTTAAGGGGGTAAAAAAGGGTAAAAACGGGTAAAATCGGTAATCTTATATCTGCTAAACTAAAAACGATACAAATAAAATTGAAAAAGAATTGTAATTTGCATAAAAAATAAGCTGATAGGTGTCTGGCCTTTTTTTGAATTTTCAACCCCTAAGGAAAAAACGGGTAAAAACTGTAATTTGGTACTTTTTTGGTGCCCTATGTAACTTCCAAACACATATAGCTAGGAACAAAATTTAAACTGTTTTAAGTAATACGCGAAAAAATATTAATAAGAATTCGTCACTTTTTCAAATTCGCATGTATAAGGGGTAAAAATTGTCCCTTTTTTGGTAGTTTTTTTAAAAGAAACTTTTCTAATATTATTTAATGGGACAAAATTTGATCATTATTATTGCTTAATAGAATATGGACAAATATTAAGGTGAAATTTTTGGAAACCTTTTTGGGGACAAAAAAGGTACCAAAACGGGGAAAATTCCGTAAAATGTACGTAATTCCTAATTTGCCGGCCAATTTTCACAAAATTTATAATTGGAATTTCACCAGACATAAAAAATTATGTAATTTAGTAAAAATTGAAACACATTCATAACAGGGTAGAAAGGGGAAAAAACGGGAAAAGAGTTTGGTACTTTTTAGAACTTTTTTGCAAAAAACAGTAGATTTACTGACTTTAAATCATGTCTATTAAAATATTTTGTTACAAAGATATTTGAACATTTTAAACTTGGAATTTGGAACTTGGACCAAAAATGTACTTTTTCGCATTTTTATGGTACTTTTTGTATTTTCTACGTTTATAAAGGTAGAATTGTAAAATAAAAGACTATTCATACAAGGCAAGACTAAAAATGTTATGGGCGACCAAAAATGTACTTTTTTGAATTTTTATGGTACTTTTTGTATTTTCAACGTTTGCGAAACTAGAATTTTGAAGTAAGTGACTATTGATACAAAGTGAGACTGAAAAAGGTATAGTCGGCCAAAAAGGTACTTTTTTGAATTTTTATGGTACTTTTCGTATTTTCTACGTTTATTAAGGTAGGATTGTACCATCAAGGACTTTTGATTCTAGGTGAGACTAAAAATGTTATGGGCGACCAAGAAGGTATTTTTTAGATTTTTTATGGTACTTTTTGTATTTTATACGTTTATGAAGATACATATGTATATTTGTACAATCAAGGACTATTGATTCCAGGTGAGACTAAATATGTTATGGGCGACTAAAAAGGTACTTTTATGAATTTATATGGTATATTTTTATTTTCAACGTTTGCGAAGCTGGAATTTTGAAATTAGTGACTATTGATGCAAGGTGAGACTAAAAATGTTATAAGCGACCAAAAATGTACCTTTTTGAATTTTAATGGGACTTTTTGTATTTTCTACGTTTATAAAGCTAAAATTGTGATATAAAGGATTATTGATTCATGTTGAGAATTAAAATAATATTGGAGACACAAAAAAAACCTTTTCGCATTTTTATTGTACTTTTTGTATTTTTACGTTTGTGAACATAGATTCTTAAAATTAGTGTTTATTGAATCCAGAACTCCTAATACTATGAACGACCAAAAAATTATTTTTTCTCATTTTTTTTTTATATTTTGTATAGATAGAATTCTGAATGTAAACCAATTGGAAGTTTTAGGAAAGGAAAAATGTTACTTTTATTATTATATCCTTCACACAGTGAAAAAGGGTATATATAGGTTTGTCATTCCGTGTGAAATTTCTACAATTTTCATTTCCGACCCCATAAAGTATATATTTTCTGAAAGCTTATGAATAGGAGAGTCGATTAAGCTCTGTCAGTCTGTCCGTCTGACCGTCTGTCCGTGTGTATGTTGAAATCAACTTTTTGAAGCCCCCCGACATAGGTTGAACCCGGGTAAGGTATTAAAATATCAGAAATATTCGGGAGTAGATCGGTATTGAAAATCAGAAACATCGGTAAATAAACAACTGAGATATGAGCAAAAACCCACGACCACCTCGATTTTTTTTTCACAAAAACAACATTACAACAACAACATACATACATACAAACGTGTATACTGGTTAGAGAAAACGTGGCATCGAATCCCAGCTGAGCCAAAAAAAAATTTTTTTAAATTTTTTTTTTTTATTTTTTATTTAATATATATATTATTTATATATTTATTATTATTTTTTTTTTAATTTTTTTTTTTGTAAAATTTTTTTTTTATTTATTTTTTTTTATATATATTATATACATAATAATTTTTTTTTTAATTTTTTTTTAAATTTTTTTTTTTAAACTTTTTTTAAAATTTTTTTTTTAATTTTTTTTTAAATTTTTTTTTTGTTTTTTTAACATACATACGTGAATTTATAATTTTACATTGGGACGTTTTTATATATGTATGTTTTTATATGTATGTACGTATTTCATATGGGATGAATGGTGACGCAAACCACTGTTATTGCATGACTACACGTTGTGAAGGGTATATAAGATTCGGCACGGCCGAATATAGCGCTCTTACTTGTTTTTAGGATCATTTTTGCAAATTATGAATCTTAAATTTTTGAAACTCAGTAGCATTGATCTTGCTTTTAGTTAGGAAATATATGCCCTATATATTTATTTATTTATTTATTTATTCAACGTAATATAAAGCCTCATTAGGCCAATTAAAATATATTACATAGTTAAATCCTGAACATTAATATTATAAAAATTATCTACAAATAAAAACCTAACATATATGACCATTGGTTCCCAATCTTTTGAAAAGAAATCAAACAAGTGTAATAGTTAATTTAACGATCCCAATACATCGTAACAGAAAAAGCCAGAAAGTAAAAATTAATTTTAAGAAGAAAGCATTATATACATGCATACATAGTTATACATATGCATACAAAAACATATTCAAACTATATAAAATAAATCTAATACTACAAATTGGTAAGAAAAGATAACATTTTTAGTCGAAAAGCATTATTTGAGTGGGAAAAAAGTCGAAGCTCCATGGGTAAAAAATTCCAAATACGGGCTATTCTAACACTAAAAGATTTTTCAAACAAAGAATTATTTATCCTTGGAATTAAAATTTGAGGGTTCCTAGTTGAATGAGAGAATATAAATTTGGAGCAAACTGATGCTGGAATTCCTTTTTTAATAGTTTTGTAGAAAAAAAACAAGTTACGCAGATTGATAAACTCAAGAAAAGAACAACCAAGAAAACGTTTAACAAATTCAGAAACATGATCACGTCTATGAAGGCCATATACATACCTTACAATCATATTAACAATGCGACCCAATTTAGTAATAACACACACATTTGACCCAGAAAAAATCTCCAGACCATATAAAACCTGTGGCATTAATATAGCGTGCGCCAAACGAAGTTTAATACGTAGGGGTAAAGATATATTTGTAGAATAAAAACGTCGCAACAAACCAGAAACTTTAGAACACAAATGATCAATATGACTTTCAAAATTTAAACGTTTATCAAGAAAAACTCCTAGGCATTTAATCTATCAACAAGTTCAACACAAGATTCCCCAACGTATAAGTTAACATTCGATAACAGCTGCTCATCAAAACCAAAAGCAAGAGCTTTCGTTTTTGATGTATTTATAGAAAGAAGGTTATCCGAACACCAAAATAAAAAGCGTAGAAGAGTATCATTGATATTCAATTGAAAAGTATTAACTTCAGATCTCTTGCAGTTAAACAAAAGGAAAACGTCATCAGCAAAGGAATACGATTTGCAAATACAATTATTGACGCAGGCAGATAAATCATTAATGTAAAGAATGAAAAGAATAGGACCTAAAACCGATCCCTGAGGAACACCGGAATTAAGACGAAGTAGGCCCGAATATTGATTATTAACATCAACAAATTGAAATCGATCAGATAAAAAAGAAAAAAATAAATTTACACGCAGTCGCCGAAAAGAAAAAAATCTCCCTCAATTTCCTAATCATAACACTATAATCCACAGAATTAAATGCTTTAGATAGATCAAGCGATACTATAGCCGCTATCTTCCCATCATTCAAATGTGATCTAACGTCATCAGTTAAGTTCAGTAATAAAGATGTGGTACTATGACCACGACGAAAAGCAAATTGTAAAGGATCAATGTAACGATGAACAAATAAAAGTATTTGATCTTTCATAATATGTTCAACCACCTTGGAAAGAGCCGGAAGAATAGAGATAGGTCTTAAGTCCTCAACCCCATGAACATATCTAGATTTAGGAATAGGAACAACCCGAGCAGTCTTCCAAGAAGAAGGAAAAGTTGACGAACACAAAATACAGTTAACATGATGAGCTAAAATGGTAGAGATATAAGGATAAATTACTTTTATAAAACGAATCGGTATTTTGTCGGTACCTAAAGACTTAGATTTCACCCTACATATAGCCTCAAGCAAATCATTTGCACTAATGCATTTAAATGAAAACATTCCATTAACAGCATCATAAGATCCAAAATCCACATAGCTACTACCAAAAGAGTTTGGATTATCAACAAAAAAGTCATTTATCACATTAACATCCAAATTATTAGTCCTCTTTTCATTTCCAGTCAATCCAGATTCTTTCAAAACCTTCCACATTCCAGAGACATCAAGGCCAGAAAAAAGTTTCATATAAAATTTTCTTTTTTCCTTTCGAATAACACTTTTTGCTTTATTACGATGCCTGCAATATATAATCCAATTTTCATTAGACTTATTAGCTAAAAATGCAGAATACGCTAAATCCCTCAAAGATGTAGCTAGTAAAATATCCTTAGACTTCATCCAATTGTTATTACTACCTCTAATTCTCCTTCTTACAATAGGTACAAAACTATATAGGGAATTTAATAAAGAATTTAAAACAGGACTTTGAAAATTAACATCAGATGAATTAAAAAAAGAAAACACATCAAATTCAGACAAAAAATTCAAGAGACCATCCCAATCAATAGAATTATAATCACGATATTCAATAAATTCACTAGTTTTCATGTAGTCAAATTGAAACACAGCAAAGATAAGAGAATGATGAGAAATACAGGGACATTGAATTAGGGAAGAATATAAAATTATTGACTGATCACTAACTAACCAAAAATCCAATAAAGATGTAGAAGAATGTGCCACATCAATATGAGTAGGACAGGAATTATGGTGTATTGAAATTCCACATCGAGAACACAAAGACCGCATCAGGTTGGATTTAGCAACATTAAACATATTACAGTTAAAGTCACCTACAATTATTATGTTAGAATATTTAAGTAGCAAATCACAGTGTAAAGTTTCAAATGCTGTTATATTGCCAAGCGGTAAATATACTACACCAAAAAGTAATTTAGCACTATCAAACAAAATCTCTAAAAAAATTGACTCACAGTCATCAGTTGAAACCTTAAAGACTTCCCTATATTTAATATTACAGTATAAGTAAATACAAACGCCACCACCTCTACGATGCAAACGATCATTTCTTATCACTTTATAGTTATCCAAACGTATCATGGAGTCAGATATATACGGTTTAAGCCATGTTTCAGAGATTGCAAAAAGCTCAAAACTATCATTCACAATACTCTTGAGTTCATCAAACTTAGCAGAATTTGAAGAAGGATTAATACTCTGACAGTTTATATGACCTATTTTTAATTTCTGAGAAAAAGAATTTAAATTAGTGTTAATCGACAATCCATTACGATTAGAGGAACCAAAAATACCATTGTTAGTGGACATTAAAAGCAAAAATCACAAAAGGGAACCAAAAGTCATTACATAAGTAGAAGAAAAGCATGATAGATCTTTTATAATAAAAATTTATAGAACAAACAACAAATAAATATATATATGAATACATATAAATATATTAAAAAGTTACAATTATACAATAAATTCACAATTAATCATAATAAACACACTGTTATAAATATAATAATTCAAGAAAATAATTCAATGCATAAAAAGTTTATAATTAACTAGCAAAACCAGAATTAACAATATTTAGTAGCAACAAAGCAAAAATTCCATATTAATATTCAATTGTTAAGTCTGGTTAAAAGTAAAATTAAAGATAATAATGAAAAAGGGTTATATTGTAAGGGTTGAGTTTGTATTTATGTCAATTAGATTACCACATTCAACAAGGTCACACTCCATTTGCTTGCCATCAATAAGAGTCAAGAAAGCTTTAGGCTTATCTCTGTTCAATATTCTGTATTTAGAAATAATTTTAAGACGTACCAACCTGCGACAAAGCGAGTTGAGCTTAGAGGTAGTAGGGGAAAAGTGATCATTTAGGTACACACGACTCTCAATCTGACCACCAAGTATATCTTTAACTTTTAGTGACCGTACTTTAAAGTATTCCTTCATTAAAGAATCACGAACATCAATATTGTTGAATTTGATCAACAACTGCTTTTTATCATTCATATAGCACACTTGATTCAAAGCCAGCTCAGAAACGTTGATCGCATAGTGCTTACATAGTGAGATAGCCACAGAAGACAAATTATTCAACCCAGATGGTAAACAGCTTACAACAATATCACCACGATTTATACGGCGGTGTAAAACGTTAACCTCAGCCTCCAAAGCAGATATCTTGGAAGAGGTGGAGTTATCAATTTTATTGACCAATTTGCAGCAATCAAGAATATCAGATTTCATTTCCTTAATGCATGACGAAAACTCATTTTTAAAATCGGACAACATTAGCATCATAGAGTTTTTAAAGGCAGTATTATCACTTTTGATAGTGTTAGCAAATTCATCAAAACTATTTTTCAGGGATTTCACTTCATCATGGACCGAACGGTCATAAATAGAATTATCACAACAGCTAGAACAGGTGAAAAAAAAAGACTTCGATCTTTCCTTAAACAAAGCAACATGTTTCTCAGTAACATTCGCACACTGCAAGTGTAACCACATTTTACATAATTTGCACTGTATGCTACCTTGGGACTTTCCAATAGCATCATCACACACACCACATTTGAAGACTTTAGTAGCCGGCATAATTATTAAGCTAGCAAATGAAAAGCAGCAACAACAAATCCGTTAGGAATTTCACAATATTCCAAAAAGAATGCAAAAAAAAAACAGCACACAGCAAAAATTCTCCAAATCAATATAAAAAACACTTTTTCATCAATATCTTATGATATTAAACTTTTATAGGGAAATATAAAGTAAAAAAAGTAACAAAATAAATTTTATGACATTTAAGTTTTTAGTTATTGTTATTTACGCCAGCGGTGTAATAATCACGTCTATTCAGGCATAGAGTTGCCGTATCCTTACTCTACTTTAAATTTTTCTAAGTAAATTGAATCAGAGATACAAATTTTCATAAACTGAACCAAAGATATTTAATAATTATAAATAGAACTTGAGAATTCAATAAATAGTAAGAAATGCGCTATCGAAGTAGCGGGTTAAATGCTACTATATATTAAAAATTTAAAGAATATTATTTGAAACTTGTTGATTACACTGTGCATGAAATTGATACTTTTTTTTCGTGACAAGCTGGGCACCTAGCGTTTTAACATAATTCGGGTACGCTAAATCCAGTGGTGCCCTCGGTTTTTTAAGATTGGCTCTGGTTTTCGAGATATACCGTTATTTCGAAAATGGAGGAGGTTGCACCACATATGTTCGCGTAACTCAAAAACGCTTTAGCTTATTCCAAAAACTTAAAAAACCGAAATTCCGCAATAAAATTTCCTTTAAGAAAAGTAAAACTTCTTTCTAATATCCGTAGTCGTTTTAGAAAAATAATTTTTTTTTGAAAAAAAAATTAATTTTTTTATCAAAATTTCGAAATTTTTGTTCTTTAAAAATTCATAAAAAATTAAAAAATGCAGCTAGGCTTCTAATTTTTTGCAAACATATAAAAAACAAAGCTGCTAACAAAACAAGCCATAAATGATTAAAATCTGTTAGCAACTTTTGATTTTATTCACAAAAGTCGACAAATTTTAATTAATTTAAGAATTTCATAAAACGCAATATTTGTATGGGAGCCCCCCTAAGGGATGGTGATAAAGGGAAAGTATAATTTAAGAAAATGTTAAGAACAAAAAACAATGAAGGTCGGTCATACATTTTATCCCCCTAGGAGTGAATCCTAGGCCTTAGAAACAAATGTTGGGAATGAAAAATAAAGTTGCGCTGGTCATACATTTGGCCCGTTTAGGGGTATCTCAGGCGCTGCAGGTGCAAAATTTAAGGCTAGGGTTCTACGCGTATAAAAAAATTTTAAATTAGTGACATGTAGCAAAACTGCTTTTAAGCTACTTTTGGAAGAATCAATAAATAAGCGCCAATCTCCAGGATTATATTCATTTTGCATTGTTAAAACCAATCCGCGGATGTCAGTACAATACGCAATAGAATTATTCTCAATAGATTTAAAAAAAGTCGTAAATCGTCTATGGCGATTGATAGCCCGTATGTTTGTACACCTGGTGCTAAAATATTAGCTAGCCTAGCTGCATTTTTTAATTTTTTATGAATTTTTAAAGAACAAAAATTTCGAAATTTTGATAAAAAAATTAATTTTTTTTTCAAAAAAAAATTATTTTTCTAAAACGACTACGGATATTAGAAAGAAGTTTTACTTTTCTTAAAGGAAATTTTATTGCGGAATTTCGGTTTTTTAAGTTTTTGGAATAAGCTAAAGCGTTTTTGAGTTACGCGAACATATGTGGTGCAACCTCCTCCATTTTCGAAATAACGGTATATCTCGAAAACCAGAGCCAATCTTAAAAAACCGAGGGCACCACTGGATTTAGCGTACCCGAATTATGTTAAAACGCTAGGTGCCCGGCTTGTCTGTTTTTTCAACTAGCACAGTGTTATTATTAAATTTAAATATGAATTTTCAAACAAGTTAAAATATTCAGGCATTTCACAGAGATTTATTTATTGTGGAAGTGAAATTGAAAACGTATTTTGCTTTTGTGTTGAATAAATGTCACAAAATAAATGATATCAAGCTCGTAATTTATAAAATATTTATAAAAAAGTGGATCGTAGAAACAATTAAGTAATGTCCTGATAATATAAACATTGCTTTGGATGCCTCTCTCCCTGCTCATATTCTGCTGTTTTTATCATCTCATTGAGTGATTAAGTAAAAGTTTAAAGTCTTTAGTGTTTATAGTTTTTTTTACCAATTTAATTGAATGGCCAAAATTTTGGCTTTATTAGCTTAAAAAATGTATGGAATTTGATATTTTAAAATAATTTCTGGCATATGGCCTCCACTACTGCTCCTTATGAACGGCCATTCTGGCAGTCCATTTGTGCTTCAAATGTTAGCTTCTAAATGATCAATTGTTGCTGGTTTATAAGCATAGACCAGCCCCAAAAATTAGTTTAACGGTTTAAAATAACACGAAGGATGTGGCCAAAATAATCATTTACCTGTAGCGTATACCATTCGATAAATCTATAAATTGGAATCCTCTGTCACACTCGCGTTTATAGCGGTCCCAGATAAAATGCGAATATATGCGTCAATTATAGTAGTGACGGCTTTGTCTCCTTTAACCCTCACAATATTAGTATCAAAATAGAGCTTGGCCATAACAATGAAGTAAACTTTTGAAAAAGTGTAAAATCCAAGAATGCGTCCGAAACAATATGGCGGAAATTTTTTTAACCTCAACAATATGGGTATCAAATGTAAGGGCTTGTCTAGTAGAATACAGGTAACTATGTAAAAATTCAAAATCAAAGAAAATGACATAATACATAAAATCTAAAATCTATCTATCTATCTATCTTTTAAAAAGCTCACACAACTAATTTACAATAGCGAAATTGTCTAAAGCATATCTGATAAATTGAAACTATATAAGAGTCTGAAGTATACATAGGGGCTTCAAAAAGTTGATTATAACATACACACGCACAGACAAATTTAACTAAATCAATTCCTCTATCTTAAGGCTTTAGAATATATTTATTTTGTAGGGTTTTAAATTAATTAAATTAAAATAAATTAATATTAAGTGATGCGATTAATGCGATTTATTTATATAGATATATTAAAAAGAAAGGTTTAATTATTTTGACCAGCTTTGCGAACCGGATCGCTAGTTTTTAACACGAATTTTTGTAAATTAATTTATCGTTTAATGGATGCTTAGTCAAGGATCTAAATCAAGTTTAAATCTTGGCACTGAAAAGTGTTTGCTAAGAATTAACTTGTTTGTTAAATCAATTTCAATTTTTTTATTATGTTTTTACAAAAATATTTTCCAGTTTCCGAAACTAAGTAATATTATCAACCCCTTAAGTTGAACAACTTAAAATGTTCTAAAATTGCTCTTTTAATTTTCAACATGACAATCCATTGTCCATTTTGTTTTTTTTTAAGAATCAATCGCATTTGATTGCCAAGCAATTAAAATGTAATAAATTTTCGCTTCTAATCAAAATATTCCCAGAAATCTAATACAATGAAAACATTCCATCAAAATCACTCAGACTACATCAAGTTGAACAGAACGCTTATTTTCATGTAAATTTTCCATTATTTTCGTACAAAATCATTTTTAACAATTTAACAAGCATACAAAATGTTGTACACAAACAGTTACAATTTCAAAAAAAAAAACGTTAAAGTTTTAAATTTTTAATTTATATAAAGGAGTTAAAATTAAAATGACAATGTAATTGTAATACCAATACATACATACATACATGCATCTAGTAAATTGTAGTGTAAATTTTAATTTAGTTTATGTGACAAGCCCATCTATAAACAAGCACTATGACTTTGACTGACTTGCCAGAGAGTTAGAGTTACCTTTAAAATGTTACTCTCAATACTACATTTAAATCAATCGAACAATGGCAAAAGATTTTACAAAGAATTAAACGTAACAAGAAGGAAGTTGTATTTGAAACTGTTTTAAAATCATTGGCAAAATATGCAAATTCATACATTCAGCATTTGTTCGCATTGTAAATATCTATGTATATAAATATATATTTTTTTATTATTCTAATTGTTAATTCTTATTCTAATTCAAATTTCTAATACTAAATTTTTATAACTTTATTTTGTAACAATGCTA
This sequence comes from Phyto melanocephala, assembly GCA_941918925.1. Lineage (NCBI taxonomy): Eukaryota > Metazoa > Arthropoda > Insecta > Diptera > Rhinophoridae > Phyto > Phyto melanocephala. The sequence goes on from OW799233.1 coordinate 37,352,119, forward strand.
TTCATAGTTCTCTATGACATGACTGACTTCTGAATAAAAATGTCATAGAGCTTTGTTCTCTCTCTCTATATAAATACATACATATATTTGTATGTGTGTATATATGCGTGTGTAATTTTGACTCGTATTATTTTTATGCAGATTTTTCCATATTCTGATATTTGCCCTAATTGCCATTTCTGTGCACAAAATAAGTTTGGTTGGCAAACCTCCTTTTTTCAATTGTGAAATCAATACTCAAAATAACAAAATTGAAAAAAAAAAAACATTATCATAAACAGGATTTATCCTTGTAAGAAACAAAAATCCAAACAAAAAGAGAAATAGATTGGATAAATGTTGTTATAGTTTTTCTAACGAACCATTTAACCAACATGTAAAATTACAAATCAATTGAATTTGAAATCGAACAGTTTTTACAAATCCAACTTGTAAATCGTTGTGTTCTTTCTGATCATTTGCATAAATTAGCATTTTGATTTAGATATTTATTCAAGACAAGGGTGAGAATTCGTATAAAATAAATGTGAACGTTTAAGGCAAGTAAAAGCCATCTGAAGGTAGTGTAGCACTGAATCAAAGTGAGAAAACGGCTGGTGCAATAGAAAACACCTTCATGTGAATAACGTTGTACAAAAAATAGTTTCTGAGTGATAAGACCTAAAGACAAATTAAGGCATTCGAATGTAATCACAATTTTAGAATTTAAAAGTGAGCCAGAAAAAATAAGTTAAATGAAACTTAAATCGTTCAATATAAAAATTCTCATAAATAAAGGGTGGTCCAACCATAATGCACAATGACCTTAAAGTCAAGTTTTTTACCCAACTTAATCTGTCATTTCTTTGTTTCAGTGTTTGACAAATTCAACCATGGAGAGGTACACAATTGAGCGGCGCGTTATGATTGTTGAAGCCTTCTACGAAAATAGCCGTTCAAATCAAAATGTATTTCGTGCACTTCGTGCCTTTTTTTGATCAGCATAATTTCACCTCAGTGGATTCGTTAACAAGCAGAATTGCCGTATTTAGGCAAATGAGAAACCACGATTAATTGTTGAATAGCCAATGCATCCACAAAGAGTGACTGTTTGGTGCGGTTTATGGGCTGGCGGCGTCATCGGGCCTTACTTCTTAGAAAATGAGTTCGGCCACGCAGTTACCTTGAATGGTATTCGCTTTCGCGAGATGATAACAAACTTCTTGTGACAATATTGGAAAGTTTTGAAAAGTTTTAATTACTTTTTCACGTTCTTATTTTTTGCTGTCCATTTTGCTGAAATAGCAGTTGAAAATGAATGAAAGTTTATATCCCGATATACTTCTAAAAGCTAGCAATAATCAAAAATATTAATTTGTTGAAAAAAGATAAGTAGCGAGTATTTTCTGATTTACTTTTTATTGGAATCTCTACACTTAAGGCTATAATACTGGTCCACTTCAATTCTTGAACGAGTTGGATTATGAAAGTTTTTATACAAAGATTTTAAAAAACAACATTTTCTTTACTTCTCTAATTTCAAAGGAAACAGAAGGAACGCACACCAATTGCTCACTGCTGGAGATGGTTTGTACTGCTCAGATGTGATGATTTTTAACACGGAAGACAAGAATTGCAAAAAAAAAGTATGAAAACCAAGAACTGAAAGCAGTTCTCCACGAAGATTGTTGTCCAACTCAAGAAGAGCTTGCAAATTCATTGGAATCTAATGAAGCAACAATTTCAAAACGTGTGCAAGCTGCTTATGAGGAAATATGTGAAGCCCGGCCAACCAAAACATCTTTGGAGCTTAGGTAATGCTCTAAGTTTGTTAAAATCAAAAGAGACCTTTCAGACCAGGCCAGCCGATTACAGGGAACTTATAATGAACACAACTCGTTTCGTTTGAAACGAATTTCTTTTAGCAAATAAGTGGTTGGGAACTTTTGCCTCACCCGTCTTATAGTCCAGAGTCTGGACTACAGGCGTTGCCCAGTCAAAATACTCTTTATTTAGATCGATTCAGAATGCTCTCTTATGGATACGCTTCACTTTAAAACAAGATATCCAAAATAGGCTTAATTCGTTCTTGGCCTTAAAAGTTTTTTTTTGGCGCGGAATGCAAATCAAGCATTAAAAGCAATAAAAACTCAACCGATATATTTTTCGAAATTGTTTTTTTTATGCAGAATTGCTCTCCAGCCTGCAGCATCATGTCCGTTAAAATATTGAATCAAAAGTAGTATAAGTTACAGAAATTCAAGCCATTTAATTTTAACGTTAACTGTACTCACCTTTACGTGTGACAATATAACGTAACTGACATTTGAAAATATAAGATTCACCGACTAATTAACAAAGTGAATAAATTATGAAGGGCAACCATTATTCATATATGTAACTGCACCCAGAAAACAGAAAATTACATTCATTGCCAATCGAATGGTTCAGTTCGTGCAATTGAACTTTTTATTTGTGATTATAAAAGTTCTATTGCAAGAATCATAACTTATTAGTGCTGACCACATATTTATATTACGAAACGAAATTCTGTAGATATAACCGTAAAATTCTACTATTACAACTAAACTATACAACCGATAATGTTTTCTCTGTGTGTTATTTATCAGATGTTTTAATTTAGAGATGGAACTGTAAACAACTTTTCCCTCAAATTCAGAGAAAACAGTATCGGTTGCGAGTACCAAAAAAATCGTTGCCAATCGTATAGTTTAGTTATGGTAGTAGAATTTAACTGCCAGTTCAACGATGTCGAAAGAAAACCCAAGCGAAATTTCATTCGTACAAATACGTTTTAGTTTTTGTTGTTGTTTTCAATATATTTATACGAATGAAATTTCGCTTGGGTTTTCTTTCGACATCGTTGAACAGGCAGTAAAGCTTGTGTCTATAGATTTTCGTTTCCGAATATCAATATATAGTCAGCACTTTATGATTTTTGCAATAGAACTTCAATAACAATAAAAGAAAAGTTCGATTGAAAGAACTGAACTATTTGGCAATGAATTTGATTATCTGTTTTCTGGATGTATCAAAACTTATCTCAATATTTAATACAAACTGTCAATAATACGCCATTTATAATTGAATTTAATGATTTTATAATTGTTATTAAGGAATTCCGAATCAAAAAATTAAAACAATCTAATGCTTGGTTTGAACTGTAAATTGGAGTTTGACCGTAGTAAAACTGAAAAATTCGACTTTAAATTTTAATTTGTTTTGTAGATAACAATTATTTCCAAGTTTAAGAAAAATATTGATTAAGGTTGTTAGAATAAATGTTAAATGAAGTTATAAAAAACAATTTAAAAATAACTTCTACTTAACTTCTACTTCTGTGGTTACGTTATTTTCGCCGTCAAATTTTGGCCTAACCTGTTAGAAATGTAGACGATAAAATTAACGTAAACAAAAAAAAAATTCTGCATGCAAAATAAAGGTAAAACTTAAGATCGTTGGAAAGCTAAATTTTATTTTTTTTAAAAATAATCCTAAACAAATGAGAACAAGAGTTCCCCAGTAAAATCAAGTTTTCGTGGTTTACGTTATTTTAGCGGTTTAGGTTCGATTTGTTGTCAGAAAGATGGACAAGGATCACAGCTAACAATGACCAACATATTGAATAAATTTATAATGTACAAATGTTTCAACATAAAAGTTAAAAATTTGAAAAAATCTCGCATTTTGGAGTTATACACACAATATTTTATTTTAGTAGTTACGTCTACTTCGTCAAATATTTCACTAGTAAAAACATACTTAATAATAAATATAATAATACAATAAGAAACTAAATCGTGATTTTTAAGGGCTATAGGAAAGTTTAAAAAAAAAACACATAAAATTCAGAAAAATGCATAAAATCTTTATTTGAATTGATAGTACGGTCCATATAATTTAATGTTTGAAGATTATTTCATTCAAATGTTTTCCGTGACTGCGCCTCAAATGGTCCATCCGCTTAGTACAATTTTGGCAAACTCTTTCCAACATTTCGGCCGGTTTCTCATGAATAAATGCTTCAATGTTGTCTTCCAATGCGTCAATTGAAGCGGGTATGTGTGTATAGGCATGAGCATTAACATAGGCCCACAAAAAATAGTCTTATTGCGTTAAATCGCACGATCTAGGCGGCCAATTGACCGGTCCCGAACGTAAAATAAAATGTTTACCGAACTCGCCTCTCAATAAGTCCATTGTTAAGCGTGCTGTGTGGCATTTGGCACCGTCTTGTTGAAACCACATGTCATGCAAGTCAAGCTCTTGCATTTTGGGCAAAAAAAAGTTGGATATCATCTCACGGTACGTTTACCATTCACAGTTACGTTACGATTCTCATCATCTTTGAAGAAGTACGGTCCAATGGTGCCACCAGCCCATAGGCCGCACCAAACTGTGACTTTTTCTGGATGCATTGGTAGCTCTTGCATGCTTCTGGCTGATATTCACTCCAAAATTGATAATTCTGCTTATTAACGTTCCCATTGAGCCAAAAATGAGCTTCGTCGCTGAACACAATTTTTCGATAAGAAGCGCGCGATGAACTTTCTTAACAGAGCACGCATTTTAATAATAAAATTTAATAATTTGCAAGCATTGTTCGTTTGTAAGACGATTCATGGTTAAATTATAGACCAAACTGAAGATGTTTGACAGTGAAACAAAAAACGAAACGTGCGTCAGCTGTTTAAACCAGTGTTGCCAAAAAAAAAAAAAATAGCTAAAAAATCACCCTTTATTATAAAAGTTTGTGTATTAAACAATTGTAAATAAATGTTGCAAACTAAAACAACCCATGATCGTACGTTATCTATCTTTAAAGTGAAGTGAACAATATTAGTTAATATAAACGTGTAAAACCATGTAACAAAATCCAAAACTTCTATTCTGTTTTTGGCAAAAAAAAAGGGTTGAAGATATTTCAAGTGACCTTTTGCTTATGTATTGCAAAAAAAATCTTCACATGTCGCGAAAATTTTACCAAAATAAAAGTAAAAAAAACACACACACACACACACCCCTATTTTTATACAAAATAAAGCTAATAACAATAGTTTTTATATTTTAAAAATTAATGTTTCATACTTTAAAATTTCCACCAAAACAAAACTGAAAAAAGATTACATAAAAAGGATGGATGGTATTACAAGCAATTTTTATTACCTGTGTTGGCTAAACAGCCGAAAGGATTAAAAATGCTCAAAATAAACAACAATTTTGTTAAAAAAAAAACACACGGCATCCAAGGATGCGTAACAAAATAATGATCATGATCATGCACATTCTTCCATTAAAAATAAATGAGAAAAGACAACTGACAAATAAAAGAAAAATAAAAAGTCTTTTAAGCAAAAAATGTTGAAGAAAATTATCTTTGCAATTCAAAAAGGGGTAACAGGGTAAAACCAAAGTATCCAATGTCTTAGGAAACATCATTAATTTTAATAATGTCATTAGTTTGACAAAAAATTTTGAAAAATTTTACCGTTTTTTTACACAATTTTTACCTAAAAATTATGTGTTTTTTTATATTGTTTGGCATAAAGCGTGAGAGAAATTTTTAATGATGATTTGATCAACCTTTTTTTTTTTTGTAAAGTTTTGTAACTTAAGACGTTTTTTAATGATCCCACTAGGTAATCAAGCATATTTTTTAAGATTGTTTGTTTTTGTGAAAACTTGAAATCCAAATAGATCATTAATCAATTAAATCATTAAAAAATAAGTATTTTCTTTTATTATATATTCAATTAATTAAAAAAAAAAAAAGAAAAAAAAAAAGAAAAATATGAAATAGAAAAATAAATCTCGCTGTTCGTATGTATGTGTGTATTTATTTGCAGAACTAAAGCGATTTATACTTCTTCTGTCCTTCGTTATTTTAAGGATGCCGAATGGCATCCTTTCTTCATTGAATCCTCTTCATTCTAGACTAGAAAACAGCCGGCAATCCATTTAGCATAGCATTTCGTAATCGCCAGCATCTACTTCAAACTAAGGTCCTTCAAACTAGTATCCACACTTAATATGTGTATGTGATCTTTAATCTCTTGCTAGCCAATGGACATTCGCGTTCTACATGCGTTGTTGTCTCAGCATCCTCCAGACACATTGTAAACACCATCACTTTCGATTCGCATTATATTTAAAGTTTTTGTGTTCCGTAACAAACACAGTTATGCAGTTTTTCGTTCTTCAATGAAATCTAAGCACCTTTACTGTACCTCTAACACCCGCCTCACGTGTGTTATAATTGATTGGTTATCGAGTGGAATGAGAATTTTTTTGATAAAATGAGTGCAACAAATCAAGCATCTTTGCCTGATAGATGGACTCGCACGTACTCACCTAGACTCAAGGTACAGGGCGAGTCTAATTCAAGTGAATATATACCAGACTTGCTGTTTCGTTAATAAAGAATCCATCAGTAAAAATACTGATGTCACTGTTCATGCAATCATTATGCATGCATACATCCGCTCTGAGCGTGCGATGTAGCCCTTCAACAGCTTTCACACGAGGTGAAGGATTCTTCTATGCCCCAAATTCGACCCAAAGTGATACCATGTTGTATCGCTTTGCATTTCAAATGCTGATCTTGCAGCTATTTTTTATTACGAAAAAATCTAAAGGCTGCAATCCTGCATTAATATCACAAATTTTATGTTATAGGTGGCGTTATTGTTGTTATTTTACAGTCAACTGCCGCTGATTGTATTCCAGCGGCAAAGATTTCTGACAACAGCCAGGTAGCTTGTCAGAACAAAATAGAGCAAGATATAAAAGAAATTTTGCCAGATGACTTGCACTTGAGCATTACAGAAGCAATGTTTTAAAGCGAAAAGATGACATGTTCGTTTTTAGCAGTGGGAAGTTTGAAAATTCGGATGTAAAAAACATGCCGTATATTAGCTGCTTAAGTAAACACTAGCCGTACGAGGTAAAATAATACAGGACGTGGCATCTTTTTGCTATTTGGTAAGCATATTGAATTGAACTGTTGGCTCCATATCTGATATCACAAGCCGCATAAATAAAGCTAGGAAAGAATTCGGCCTACTTAAACCGATATTGAACTCGTCGATTTTATCAAGACAAACGAAAATAAAAATATTCAATACAAATATGAAGTAAATTTTTTATGCATGCGACAAGAATAAAAGTTATTTTTTGCTTTTTATACCCTTCACCTGTGGTGCACAATGGTATATATAGCTTTGTCATTCCGTTTGTAATTTCTACAATTTTCATTTCCGACCCCATAAAGTATATATTTTCTGAAAGCTTATGAATAGAGGAGTCGATTAAGCCCTGACCTTCTGTCCGTCTATCCGTCTGCCCGTCTGTCCGTGTGTTGGTTGAAATCAACTTTTAGAAACAACTATATGTTTCTCAGATCTGTATATGGTATAAATCTCTTGGAAATATCCAGGAATTAATCGCTATTGAAATTCAGCACAATCGCCCCATAACTTTCTAAAATATAAGCAAAAAACCACGACCACCTCGTTTTTTTACACAATTACAACAACAACATACATACAAAAATACATGTAAAAACATAAAAAAAAAAAATTAAAAAAAAAAATATATTTAAAAAAAGAAAAAAAATAATAAAAAAAAAATTACAAAAAAAAAATAAAAAAAATAATTATATATAAATAATATATTGAATAAAATAAAAAACAATTTTTTTGGCTCAGCTGGGATTCGATGCCACATTTATTCTAACCAGTACGTATTTTATATGAGATGAATGGTTATACAAACAATTGTTATTGCATGACTACACGTTGTGAGGGGTATATAAGATTCGGCATGGCCGAATATAGCACTTGTTATTTTTACGAGCAAAAATAAAAGTTATTTTTTATTTTTTCGAGCCAATATCATTAGTTTTAGTTAGTTTTTTTTTATTAGTTTTACTATCATGAGAGCTTCCAAATTGTCCACTGACAAATTGTACCGCAACTCTCCTAGAACTAGTTTGAGGGCTGAAAAGGATCTCTCTACAGTAACTTGTGTCGCAGTCTATGTAGCCAGGGAAGTACATATTTCTTACTGTTGTTTTAAAAACTTTTCAGCAATCATGTAGGCGAGGGTAGGATGATTTACTAAACACCTGAACAACTTCATAACTCAAGCAAACCAGTGCCCACCATTAATATAGAATACATAGTGTACAGAAATGTGATCATCATGGGGATTTTTTATGCACATTAAAATGAATATTTGATATTAACTAAATTATTGCAATACGTACATTTCGTTAGAAAATAACTTTTATTTTTTGCTTAAAAAAAAAAATATCAAAAAATACCTTTAATTCTTGCTCGAAAAAATAAAAAGCAAAAAATAACTGTTATTTTTGATCAAAAAAATAAAAAGCAAAAATAACCCAGCAAAATCGTTTTGAAATTGTGTAATAGGCTGTCATTACTTCATATATTACATAGTAATGAGGGGTCGTTACCAACATCTTTATTTTAAAGTACAGAGTAATGGCCTATTGTTTATGACCTTCGTAAATACTTTTTATATATTTTTTTAAACAGTGAACTTTAAATTAACTTCATAAATATTATAATTTGCCTAATATAATAATTTTTATATTTTTTTGTATTGCAACAGTATAAAAATATCCAGCTATAATTCAGCTTTATTGGTAACTACTTATTTTATTGCTTTTTGTAAGTTTAGTTGTAAGCGAGGGTCATGATTTCTGGGACAACTCAAACAAAAACAAGTAACAGTGCTATATTCGGCCGTGCCGAATCTTATATACCCTTCACAACGTGTAGTCATGCTATAACAATTGTTTGTATCACCATTCATCCCATATTAAATACGTGCATATGTATATACTGGTTAGAATATATGTGGCATCGAATCCCAGCTGAGCCAAAAAAAAATTTATTTTATTTTATTTAATATATTATTTATATTTTATTATTTTTTTATATTTTTTTTAAATTTTTTTAAAAAATTTTTTTAGAAAAATTTTTAAAAAATTTTTTAAAATTTTTTTTTTAATTTTTTTAAAAATTTTTTTTTGTAGTTTTTTTTTATTATTTTTTTCTTATTTTTAATATTTTTTTTTTTTGTAATTTTTTTGTTTGGTATGTTTTTTACATGTATGTATGTATGTATGTTGTTGTTGTAATTGTGAAAAAAAACGAGGTGGTCGTGGTTTTTTGCTCATATCTCAGAAAGTTATTGGGCGATTGTGCTGAATTTCAATAGCGATTCATTCCTGGATATTTCCAAGAGATTGATACCATGTACAGATCTGAGGAACATATAGTTGCTTCTAAAAGTTGATTTCAACCAACACACGGACAGACGGGCAGACGGACAGACGGTCAGGGCTTAATCGACTCCTCTATTCATAAGCTTTCAGAAAATATATACTTTTTGGGGTCGCAAATATAAATTGTAGAAATTACAAACGGAATGACAAAGCTATATATACCCTTGTGCACCACAGGTGAAGGGTATAATAAGTAGTTAATCGGTCGAAAAGTAACTAGTTTATGTGTATCTCCAATATTACTTGCTAACTTACTAGGTAAGTAAAGATTTTGCTGGGAAGTTTTATTTTTGCTCAAAAAAACAAAAATCAAAAAATAACTTTTATTTTTGCTCAAAAAAATAAAAATCAAAAATAACTTTTATTTTTGATCAAAAAAAATTAAAAAATCTTAAAATGAGCGTGCTATTACAATTAAGTAATAAACAAATGGCCAATATCTACGTGGATTAAAAACACTTTAAGGCAAGTCCTTTAAATTACCATCATTCTTTTCATACACACTTATTGTTCAACAACTCTATTGTGTTGACATCTTTAACAATTAATGCCCTTAAGAAACTATGGTCACTTGGCATTTAAATAAAGTAGATTTAAATATGCAGACTAAGACAATAATATTTCGATCCTTCTTAACTAATAAGGCAACAATAAGAGTATCACTCACTTAATACGGTTTAAGCAAAAATGGTTTGACTTTTTCAAAACTGCAATTTTTGTTGAGGGTCAAGCAAAATTGACTTTCTTTGTTAGGGCATTGTGTTCTGGAAAAGAATAATAAAACACAACTTAATAAGAAAATGTCAATTTTTGATCCTTAATTTTTTTTTTTTTTTTTGATTTTTGGTTTTTAATTTCTTTTAAAAACGCAATACAAAACAAAAAAAACAAGTAACAGTGCTATATTCGGCCGTGCCGAATCTTATATACCCTTCACTACGTGTAGTCATGCAATAACAATTGTTTGTATCACCATTCATCCCATATAAAATACGTGCATACGTACACGTTAGAATAAATGTGGCATCGAATCCCAGCTGAGCCAAAAAAATTTTATTTTATTTTATTTAATATATTATTTATATTTTATTATTTTTTTTATATTTTTTTTAAATTTTTTTAAAAAAAATTTTTAGAAAAATTTTTAAAAATTTTTTTTAAATTTTTTTTTTTAATTTTTTTAAAAAATTTTTTTGTAGTTTTTTTTTATTATTTTTTTCTTATTTTTAATATATTTTTTTTTTAATTTTTTGTTTGGTATGTTTTTTACATGTATGTATGTATGTATGTTGTTGTTGTAATTGTGAAAAAAAACGAGGTGGTCGTGGTTTTTTGCTCATATCTCAGAAAGTTATGGGGCGATTGTGCTGAATTTCAATAGCGATTCATTCCTGGATATTTCCAAGAGATTGATACCATATATAGATCTGAGGAACATATAGTTGCTTCTAAAAGTTGATTTCAACCAACACACGGACAGACGGGCAGACGGGCAGACGGACAGACGGTCAGGGCTTAATCGACTCCTCTATTCATAAGCTTTCAGAAAATATATACTTTATGGGGTCGGAAATGAAAATTGTAGAAATTACAAACGGAATGACAAAGCTATATATACCCTTGTGCACCACAGGTGAAGGGTATAAAAACACATAAATCTATTCATTTGCCTAAAAGTGCCAACAAAATAATTACTAGTATTTATTAATCTTAATATTGGCCTCAACAGCTAAGAAGGGTGGGTTTTTCTTAAAGGTAACGAAATTTTACTTGAAATTTTGTTGTTGGATTTTACTTACCTAAAGGCAATAAATCCTGCGGCCAAAATACTAAACAACACATTTGGTATTGAATGTAAAATAAAATTTTCTAATGATACAGCATTAATTTATGTGAAAATAGGGTAAATAATGTCAAAAAGTTTTATCTATTAAACAATGCAACTTCTTAATTTTATTATTTGGGTTTGGTATAAAAACAATAAAATAAAAAAAAATAAATATTTAAGAAGAAAGCCACAAAAATTTGAATGTTTTATTTATTTCGTATTTTTATTCATTGTTGTTGTGTGAATTTTTTAGGGGGAAAATGATAAATATTTTGAAAAATTATTTGAATCGTAAGGATGTAATAATTAACTATGTCTTAATTAAGGATAATGATGCACAGTTTCAGATTGTTATGTACTTTAATATTTATTTTAAAGTCAATGTTAATGTAAATGTGTGAATTTTACGCAAGATTTTTATTTAGTAATTTTTATATCCTTGACAGTCAGTGAAAAGGGATACCTATACTACATATGTCGCACATAAAAAGTAACAACTCGAAACTTATCACAAATTTTTTTTTGCTAGACAGTGTCTTAGTGTTGGATGTAAATATAAAAATTCCGGTCAAAGAGTGCTGATGATGAAACCGTAGCTGGTTTCGAAAATGCATTCCACTCGGCTAGTGTCGAGATTAAAACTTACTTTTCCAGTATATTATCACAAATAAAATTTGATTTCTTCATATAATGATTAGAAATTTAGTATTAAAATGAACTAGAGCCAGAATTGTACAATATTTTTTTTTTTCTTACCGATGCCTGATTGCCCCAAGTAATTTCATAGGAAAACCTCCTTTAACTCACAAGAATCAACACCCAAATTAGAAGGCACAAATATAACTGGCTCGGCCACACGCTCAGGAAGCCCTATGACGAAATCTGTCACGCAGCACTAGAGTGACACTTCGGGAGCACTAGGCTCCCGAAGACAAGGACGACTTCGAAACACTTGGCGAAGGACTATCTTCAATAAAACCGACAAGTCTTTTAACGAACTCAAATACTTAGCTTTACACCGAAATAATTGGAGATTTTTCGTGAATAGCATTTGTTCCTGATGGAATACGGCAATTAATATTGTGCTGGATTTCAAAAGCGATTTATTTCCAAATATATACTAAAAATTAATTCCACATACAGATCTGTGCTATATATTGGGGCTTCTAAAAGTTGATTTTAATCAACACACTGATATACGGACATTGCTCAGTCACATGCTATACATACCCTTGGCACCACTGGTAAAGGGTATACAAAATGAAAGTAAAAACCGTTTAAAGCAAAATTTGCTTCGAATCGCAACCAAAACTTCTCTGTGTTGCTTACCCAAAGTACGAATTGAAAATACGATATTTGACGTTCGGTACACGCAAAGAAAAACCATGGTTACGTCATAATTATGATGGTCATATTCTCTGCACCAATATTTGGTTGCCGAAAACAAGTAATAGTTAAATTTATTTTATTTCATCATAGGTGTTGTCACGATAATCAAGCGTTTATTTAAATTTTATCATATAATGTTTACTTTTCGTATAAATTTCGATATGATTGCCGGTTCAAAATAGTATGATTTAAAAAAATTGTTAGGACAAAAATAACATTATATTCAAAAGCATTTAAAACTACAAATAATCATAAAATAACATGTGAAACAATAGTATGATTAGAAAGCAATCAAACTTTGACTTTTTATAATAATATTTTGATTTCAACTGTTTTTCTTCTTCTTGATGAATAAAATTTTATTATTTTAAAAATTTGAGATGTCAAAAAAATTTACAAAAATTTTAAAAAAATTAAAAATAAACAAGAAAATGTAAAAAAATATTGGTATAAAATTCCAATTAAAATGGTAAGTACAATTAGTTTATCTAACTTAAAGAAAAATTAAATAATTTGCCGTAAAAAAAGGAAATTTTGTCGATTTCAACTTTAGTCATATTTATGGTTATTGCATAATACTTTAATTAAACATAATAATGATAATTGGCAACCATTATATGTTTCAACGATAATCATACAATTCAATCATAGTATGCTGCTCTTTGTCAAAACGGTGTCATACAGACTCCACTTGACTGTTTGCGTGCAGTGAACTACCACGTTAACCATGCTGCTTTTAGATTATGATTACCACAACCATGTTTTTTCTTTGCGTGTAGCCATCGAAAATTACTCATTAAAAGAGCTTTAATAATAACCCCCCCGAATTATTTAATCTTTAAAAGTGTTGTGGAAAATTTCTATGACTCCATAACTTATACTTTTTCAATATTTTGAAAATATTTTGATTTACAAGTTTATAAAAATTTTCATTTAATTAATTGTACTATTTTGATGACTGGAGCAAATTTTATTAAAACTTTAAAATTGACTAAATTATTCGGGATTTAGTAAATTACCTAATAAGAAATTTTATTTTTCGGTTGCCCTTATAAGCATTTAGTGTTAAGCAATGATTAGCCAAATGTTAAAGGGATTAGAAAAATAAAATAAATTTAAATTTAAAAATTGTTGGTTGGGTTTTTGAAAAAGTTTTTTAAAGTTTTTTGTTTTATTTTTGAATTCTCATTTGGTAATGAGAATTTAGAAATATAACTATAACATTTTAAACTTTTTCAAGAATTTGGGTAAAAGGTTAACTGATGATCTGGCATAAGCACCAGTGAAATGCATATAAGCTAGCTTAAACCCAACAACCAAATATATAAAACTTGCTCATATCATTTTTTGCTTGCTCATATAAATTTTTTAAAATATCACTTGAGAGAAAAAACATCGAAGAGTTACGAAAGTTAAACAAAAACTTTGCAATGTTGGGAAAATGTGAATTTTTTAGTATCTTCCGGGTGAAATTAAATCGTTCGGAATTTACATTGTAGTGTTGTTGTTTCCGAACAATTAAATTTCACTCGGAATGCAGAGCAGGAATAATCGTTCAGTTTATTTTGTTCTTATTTAAATGTAAATTTCTTTTGTTTGATGTTTTTTTCAGTTTTTTTCCTATTGCCATTTTGTTATTTAGTTATGACAAGAATAACCTTTTTTTTTGTAATCAATATTGGAGCAAACAATTTATAAAATCTAGCTCTGTCTATGGCTTATCTTTAACCTTTTTTCGATTCATAATCGATATTAAAAAAAAAGAAAAACAAAAAACAGCATCAAAACCAAAATTGTAATAGTTTTTTATTTTGTTTGTTGTAAAATAAAAATTTTAAGTACAGAATCGATACAAATCGATTAAACCCAATGTAAATTTGAAATTATGTCTACACACATATATAAATACATATGTATATGTACATACATACATGTGATCGATATTCATTTGTGTGATTTGAGTTTTAATGAAATTTACATAAATTTACATTAAATGCGCCTTCTCGTACAGATTAAAAAGACAACAAAAAAATCCTTTTGGGTGAAAACTTTTGTCGTGTGCGCAAACTCGACAGGTCATTTGCATAACACAGGAAAAGGAAATCAAATGTAAATGCATGGCTGGTGTTTTTTGCTCTGCACCACCACCTTTTTCGTTTTATTGCAATTTCCATACACAAACATACAAACGTAAATACTCGTTTATGATCTTAACCATTTAAGGGAGTGTAACGTGCCAAAATTATGCAAATATGTTTTGTAAATTACATTTATTTTTTCAATTCAGGTTCTTTGCAGATTTTTTTTCTGAAATTTTTAATTTATGCTGTAAATTGTTTATGGCTCAGCGGAAGTTACATGTCGTTTCCTTTTTTTTTAATTATGTTAAATCCTTTTTCAGTAATTTGAAAATATGCAAATATTTTTTGCGTAAAATTTTAGCGCGGTTCCACAGTTGGAAAATTTTTAGAAATCGTAATCATTTTCTTTTCTTATTCATTATTTTTTTTGGGTATACATTTGGTTAGCGATTGTAATGTAGATTTTCCTATTGCGATTTTTAGTTTTTATGCAAATTTTTTTTTGCTGATAACAGAGAAAAATATTTTGAATTAAAATGGAAAAATTTGTTAACGAATAAAAGGAAAAATATATGACGACACAATATTTTGCAGCTGTGGAAAAAATTGCTGGGAAATTTTAATATTTTATAGTACGATTTTTTTATTGCCCTGCAAATATTTTAAAATCAGTTAAAGATATTAAAATAATGTACGAAGTATGTCATATCCACAATTATCTAGGCAAACCTGGTAAAAACACAATCATTAAAATGAGGATTTTAAACCAGAGCATCTAATACGAAAGATAAAAAATTAAAAACAAAATTAAAAGAAAATTTACTCCATTTACATTTACATTTAAAGTTGATCGAAGCCGCAAGACAGACCTGTATAATTATTCTATAGAATTAAATAAGCGTGACCACTATTTTTAATTTTTTTTTACACTTAATTTTATGTGATTTTCCTTAAAAACAAATATACTCAAAACATACTACAATGAATTGATAAATATTGCAATTAGGTTTAAATTATTTATTCGAGAAGAAGTTTAAACGTTTTAGTGGTTACCTCTTTTTCGTCAAATATTTGCCTAATATTATCTTACCCTAAGCGCATCACTGAGTAACGGCTAGATCGATTTTGAAAAATTTTTTTAAGCTCAAGAGCAATTTCTTTTTAATATTTTAAGAGATAACTGCCATACAAAGTTAACAGTTTGTGCCTCAAATCCTTTGTACTATAGTATCTTAAATGTTTAAAACTTGTGTTTGGTATTATAATAATTTGTATGTATGAGTTAAAAACAAGTTCTATTCGGCCGTGCCGAATCTGATAATACCCTTCCCCATCCTGCACATCGGCATAGCGTAGCCTAGATTTTACATTAAATGTTAAACGCCATATTAGTTTATTATTTTAGAAGCCATCTTTAATTTTGAATTTTTACATAATTAACTATATTCTACTAGTAAAGCCCTTTCATTTGATATCCATATAGATGGGGTTAGGAAAAAAATTATTCGTCATTTTGTTCATAGTTTATTGCATTCTATAGGACAAGCTCTTCCATTTTATTTCAATTTTGTGAGGATTGTTGGCGACAAATCCGTAATTACTATATTTGACCTACTATATATTCGCCATTTTATTAAGGACGCCATCATTTAATTTTACTTTTTAAAAATTTATTGTATTCTACTAGATAAGGTCCTCAATTTGATACCAATATATTGAAGGAGGTACATCTTTAAATACTAGATATGACCCATATATAAATTTAATGTACCCCATTTTGTAGCTCCGTCGATCTTAATATTTTTATAGTGTATTGTATTTTTATATAGTAGAGAACTCTAGGTTTTAGAAGTTTAAAAAATTTGATTTTTTGATGTTAATAAAAAAGAGCACCAAGCAGTTGTATTATGGTGCTTATATCTCAGTTAGTTTCGTACCGATTGGTCAGTTTTTCTCAGTTATAATTTTCGAGATAACGGCTGGCAGTTTGGTATTTTCATTGTGTTGAAAAATGTGTAAGGACCTTTACTAAGTTTATATATTTAAAAAGTATTTATATTTACAAATTATTTTTGCCTATAACTTTGCCCATTAGGCACCAATTAGTCGAAAATCATGAATTCATATCATATCTACAAATGGTAGCAAATGTGTCTATAATTTATCGTAGGGCTGAAATTTTCTATTTTTTTTTTTTGTGAAAATATAGGAAAAACAGAGACAATCGTGTTTATTTGCTCATATAGTGTTGGACAAAATAATGGAGACAATTTTTTCCCCCCCCATAACATGTAATGCAGTTTTGTGTACTGAGCTTTTTTTGATTTCACTCTCTGTAAAATTCTTTTAAATATAACGGGATTTCATATTTAGTAATCATTTTTGCGTCGTTTCCTTTAAACTACAATTTATTTGCAAAAAGGTAAGCAAACAAAAATTTCGCATTGAAGAAATTATAAAGACACTTTTATTAATTTTGTTTAATTGAAAAAAAAAACAACAACTAGAAAAAATAATAATTTTATAGTAAAGTGTAATTTTGCTAATAATTAAAAAATGACCACGCCCCATACAACAGATACGAAAAAAGATGTGAATTTAAAATTAAAAGCAGAGGGTTTATCTATAAGGGAAATTGCTCGTACTATGAAGTGTTCCAAAAGCAAAGTGTTTATTACAATGCACTTAAAGAAAACTGACCGTTTTGATAAACTTTTAATTCGAATCTCGGAGATTAATTTCTTCAAAATGAACTTAGTGCTTTGTTTTAAGTCGCTCAATAAGTATAAGACTTGTGAAAGCTGCACTTATGGGTCGGAGTACTAGAAAAGTATGTACTTAAAAGACTGGAGTTTGCCAAGCAACACCTGTATCGTGCTGTGGTATGACGAAACGAAGATTTTAATTTTTTCAACATATTGATATCAAATACAGATCTGTGCGACATGTGAGGGTTTCTTAAAGTTTATTTCAACCAACACACGGACAAACTGATATTGCTTAATCGACTTCCCTATTTATAAGCTTTCAGAAAATATTAACTTTATGGAGTCGGAGATAAATTTTGTAGAAATTTCAAACGAAATGATCTGTATATACTCTTGGCATCACAGGTGAAATTACATATGTATCGAAAAATATCTGTGCTAGCTGAATTCATATAAAAGATTTAATTGAAAACTAATACTATTACTATTCAACATATTAAATATTACATAGTTTTACATAAAAATACATAAAATATACAAAATTATTATAATTTACCTTTAAAAAATTACAACATTCATTTCATAAAATCTCCCCTTTTTTCTAATCTCAAAATTCCTTCACAATTCTAACAAGATTTCTCCACGTTGAAAAAAGAGCGAATTACGCAAAACAAAGAGAAATTCCTTTACTGTCGTTGGCTGAAACTCAATACATTTTTCAGCTAAAATTGTATTTTTTATAAAAATATTAGCATTTTCCTGTAATATTATTGGCCCATCATGAAACAAAAACACGCAAAAAAAACTACAGTAAAAAAAAAACAGAAATAACATTTTCCGGTTTGAAAGTAAAATCTAATAAAAAAAACCTTTTTTTAAGGGATGATTTGGCGAAAAAAATTTGCAATAAAAAAATAGTAAAAAAGATTACAAAATATTTTGTAACTTGACAAAAAAAGAATTGGTACAAAATTCAAAGATTACAAACACCCCTTTAACGATGATAAAAAAATACACACCACTCTCATCAGAGAGGAAAATAAACGGTAAAAAAGATCCTTAAGTTGTGTTGCTGCTCTTTAATGTAAGTTTGTTCGGTTAGTAAGAGAGTTTGATCATTCGAAAGTATTAAAAAAGAGAATTTATAGTTTTTTTATTTCTAGTTTTTTTTTTTTTATTCTAGCAAATAAAGGGAGTGGGTTTGATTTCTTTCGTTTTTTAGATATAATAAATATTTTGCTTTATATAATGCCTTTTGGTGAAGAGTTAAATCAGTTTGAGCCCAACAGCCAAGCTTGAAATATTTATTGAAATAATTTGGACTTTTAAGCTAAATGTGAAATATATAGAAGATTTGCTACTGAATGCAAAAATTTTTAAATTTTACGTGAAGTTTAAATATAGAAAAATATAAAACAACAAAAAAAGTCTAGCAATTAATTATAACAAAAAAAACGAAAAAATTAATTAAAAAAATAATAAAATTTGAAAAATTTTAAAAAAATATTTAATTTTTTTTTATAAAATATAAAGAAAGAATTTGCTAAAAAATATTTTATTAAAAGTGAAAAACAAAAATTTTTAGATTTAATAAAAGAAAATAATTAAGTTGACATTATGTCTTCTCAATTGGAATTTATAATGCAATTGTATATGATGAATTTGCTGCAGCAACAGCAACAACAACAGCAGCAACAGCAACAACAACATCCACAGCAACAGTATTTTATAACCAGTCCTTTGAAAGCCAAGGAATTTCAGCAAGAATCTATACAATCTTTGAATTTAAGGACACAAAATCGCAAAAATTCCCAAAACACCATGTGTAGTAGTAGCCGTAGTAGTAGTCCCAATAGTAATTTGAGTCCCTTACCAAATACAACAACAACTAACCTTACCGCTACCAATATTTCGGCCCCCAATCCCCAAGCCTTTAGCACTCCCTCATCCATTCTAACAACAACGTCGGCACAGCCATCAGCAGCCATAACACAAATGTTACTAAATAATATGCCGCCTTTAACACAGTTTATGTTGATGCAACAACAACAACAACAGCAGCAGCAACAACAAATAACCTCCTCTAATTTATTACTAACCCCCACTACACCCAATTCGTCAACACAAAGTCCCTGCTTTAGCAATTCCCTTGTCGCAGCTGATAGTTGTAGCTCAACACAAACTCCCTTGAATATGGCCAGTTATTTAGCCAACAATAGTTTAGTTAGTAACTGTGCTGGCGCTCCCGCTTCTGCTTTCTCTGCTTCTAGTTCCGCCTCTTCTCTTTTCTTTCCATCTGCTTTTACAGCTCAGAATCCTTTTTTAGCCGCTTCATCACAATCACATTTTCTTCAATCATCTACAGTGACCTCAACACCCTGCAGTGACACTAACGCAGCCAAAAACAACGATAAACCACAACAAGACTCCAACTTGGCATCAGATGTTTCGGCTGTTCGTTTGGGTCCTGAGAATAGTGATGTTGAAGAAGGTTCTAATGGTGATTGTCAAATTGTAAAGACCGTCCAGGTCGAGACGATAAATCTTGACGAAGATGCTCAGGTATATTCGAGTCTGCATTCTTCATCGGGTAATTCTGGTTCCACTACAGACACCTCAAAACTTTTGTATTCGGGTGTTATGGCTTTGGAGACAACCTCGGATTCCATGGAGGATTCAACACATATGGTGAGTGTGTTTTTGTTGCTGTTGTTTTTTTTCTTAATAAAAATTATATTTTGAGTGAAAAAAGATTTTAGCCAAAAAGGTACATTTCATAAGAGGTTTTTTTAAATTTTTATGCTCGAAGTTGATAAAAAAGATCCATATTATAAAAATGAAATAAAACAAATTTAAAATTTATTTAAATTTTTTTTAATTGGCACTTTTTAGCAAAAAAAAAGTACACCCTCTCGCTAACGCTTTAAAAAAAAGCCGTTAAATTTTTTTTTACAAAAGTTCACATAATTCATAAATGTACTTTTTAGGTACAAAATGTTATTTCCGTTTGGAAAAAATAGGGTTTATTTAGTTTTTCAAGAATTTAGAAAGTTTTTCTTATAAAAAATATTTTTTTAAAAGAGTACTTTTGTAATACGTTGATTAAACAAAATTTAAAAATTATGTATTTTAATAAGAGTGGGTTCAAATGATTTCTTGGAGCTTCTGCTGTATGTTTATAGCAAAAAAAAATAATTTTAATTTTAAATTTAATTTAATTAAAAAAAACACACATTTTTCCAAAAAGTTTCTGTTTACAAATATTTTCTCTCTCAAAGAGGTGCTCTTGTAAAAAGTACTTTAAACGGTTTTGTGAAAAATTAATAGCTTTTTTTAATGTAAGTGTATGTATGTATATTAAACCGTACCACCTTACAAGCAAAAAAGTGTACCGTACACCTTTGAATATCAAGTAAAGGCAATTTGAAAAAAAAATTTTCAAAAATTAGAAGTCTTCCCTTAAGTTTTTTTCGCTACATTTTCTGTTTTTCTACTCGTATCATAAAGTGTGATAAATTGAGTTTTAACCTCAAGTACCTTGTTCTGGTATTAACCCAACAGATTTCAGTTCCTACCACCTTAATGTACTGCTCTAATAGCAATAAATTAGTGCTAGCCTTGTGATAACTTATTAAAAATTTTGTTGCCGAACGTTGGGATTGCCTTTCAAATTTTTTTTAGTGTTAAATGCCCGTTGAGCATTGATTTATCATACTTAAATATCTGTCTGTAAATACCGAATATATAAGGAAGACTTTAAAAATGCGAACACTACGATCGGCCAAAAATGTTGTTGTCTTGTAAAAATATTTTGTATTTAAAGGTGTAGGCGAACTTTATTTCTGGTACGGTCTAGTGTGTATGCTGGTAAAAAATTAATTTTAATTCGAATTTTTGTAAGTTTCTTCTCTATGTCTAAAATCCCAATTATTTGTAGCAGCAATTCTCTATAATTTTTTTAGGATTTTTGTTTATTTTTCTTGCAAGTTTCTTAGGAAATCGTTAAAAGCCAACATGAAATTAAAACTAAAAGACATTACGGCAACATTGTAGAAATTTTTAAATGAACACTTGTGTTTTTGTGGCAAAAAAGCACATTTAAACACAACTTAAACAAAACAAATATAAACAAATCTTTGACAAAAAAGAAAAAAAAATTATAGTTAAACATGACTTTTTTGCAAAATTTGTGTGTGTGGGGGCAAAATAAAGTAATTTGAGAAGTTTCATTAAAAAAGCGATTCATTTAAATGCAACACGATTGAACAAATTTTCTATTTATATTTTCTTATTCTCTTTGCAGCCTTATACCCCTGAAAAATCTAACTCCCATCTGAATCCGTCTGCCTCACATTTAATACCCTATAAAGATACGGTTGTGACACAAGATGACAAGACAAATGTTACGCCTGTTACATTGAAGAATGCCATACTTACGCCACCATCTAGTGAGCAGCTTTCTTCAAATAATGGCCCAACATTTGAAGGGTCAACTTGTGTTCAAAATACCTCTACTTTGGGTACCTCATGTTCCTCCTCCGGTGTTGATTCATTTTTGACCGAAGAAAATTTAAAACATTTACGCAAAAATTCCTCATACTTGGAGTGCGAGAATCCGCTATGCCGTCAGGAAAATCTACGTGAACATTTTCATTGCTATGAAGAGCCCTGCCAGGGTAAAATTCTAAGTAAGAAAGATGACATTATACGTCATTTGAAATGGCATAAGAAACGCAAGGAAAGCTTACTGTTGGGTTTTGCTCGTTTCTCCTCCTCCGATGATTGTGCGCCGGAATATGGAGCGGGATGTGCCTACAACTGGAAACAAACTCATTATCATTGTATTTACGAGGATTGTCCTAAGGTTTATGTTAGTACTAGCGATGTGCAAATGCATGCCAATTTTCATCGTAAAAATTCGGAAATCGTGCAAGAGGGATTTCGTCGTTTCCGTGCTCATGAGAATTGCAAAATCGAGGATTGTCCTTTCTATGGTAAAAAAACATCGCATTATCATTGCTGTCGCGAGGGTTGCAATCACACTTTTAAGAATAAGGCTGATATGGGTAAGTTTAAATGAAATAACTTACCAATAATTCCCGTATTTAGTTTGTAAAGACAGTTAGTTAAAAGAGAACTAAAATTTTTCGCAAAATTTTCTAGATAAACACAAAACGTATCACATGAAAGATCATCAATTAGTACAAGATGGTTTTAAGAAGATACTCAAAACCGAGCAATGTCCCTTCGAGGATTGTAAATTCTCCACAGTGTCTAATCATATACATTGTGTGCGTGAGGGTTGTAATTTTATTTTGCACTCTAGCACACAAATGATCAGTCATAAGCGTAAACATGATCGAGTTGAGGGTGAACAAAATTATCAGCAATTTAAAACACAAAGAGAATCAAGTGAAGAAGAATCCCCCAAGACGGCAGTAAAGACAAAAACAAAGACCGAGATCCATAATACCACAAGCAGTACTTCAACACCTTTGTCATCTCTCTCAGCGGAGCATTTCTTGGCACGCAAACGTGGTCGTCCGCCAAAGAAAATTGTAAGTTTTTCTAATATAACGTTTGAGAATATAACAACTGTAAATCGCTTGCTCTCTTTATCTGCCTTGTAGCAATTACCTGTCGACAGTCTGGATTCAAAACGTATTAAATTGGAATCAACAACACAACAAAATAATAGTTCGATTTTAACCAACAACCCAGCCACACTTTCTATGATCAATCCCTTTATGGCAAATTTCACCAATCCCTCGGCCTCAGCCAATGCAACTGATCCTAATGCTCCCAATTTGCAGTTGACTCATTTAATGGCTCTATTTCAATTGCAAAATCCTCTCTTCTATCAAAATCTCTATCCTGGTGGCATGACTGCCGCTAACATGGCCAATATTTTGGGTGCAGCAGCTGTAAGTGGGTCGATACCTTCACCCGCCGCCTCTGCCGGTCACAATCACAGCAATAATGTTAAGCAGGAATTTAATGATAAAAACGAATTTAAAGAATGAACTCAGTTTAGGGAAAAAGTTTACAAGAAAAAAAAATCAAAACCGATTTTGAACTTAAACATTAAGGAATATGTAAATCTCTGCTCAATCTAAAAAACAAAGAGAAACGTTTTCCTACATCTTAAACCTGTCATATAAAGGAAATTTCGAAATAAAACGCAAATGATCTGAACGATCGCGCGGAGAGAAAAACTGAAATTTTAGCTTTATAGGCAAGTGATGAAGAAGGGCCTCAAAGGTTTTGCTAACTTGTAAACAACAAGTTTCAGTTTAAGTCTTCGCCAGAAGGGGTAAAAACTTATCAAGGATGCCACAAAGTCTAAATAAGTTGAAAGCAATAGATATTTGAGTAAAGAAAAATTTCTTCTACAGATTTTTGAATAATAATAAAAAAAATCTGTACAACAAATTATTCGAATCAAATAAACGCAGACATTTAATATTTTTTCAACGACTTGATACAAGACAATAAGGTAAAATCGTTTTCTGTGTTCTTCGTCTAAATGACCTTATGACGTTTAAGTAATTTAAATTTTCCCAGCTTTTTACTTGCTTTTTGAGCATTTTGATGAATTAAAAACAACAAACAACAACTTTCCAAGGCTTTGTATGTATTTTCGGAATCGTTCTGTTTCTGTTTGTTGAATTCTTAAGAGACGTGAGTAGATACCACACAAACCGATATAATGCTTCCTTCCAACTCGATTGGTGATGCCTACAATTCTAATAATATGTATGTCTTATTAATCATTTTACTAGGGTCATGTCGGTACCAGCAGCTTATTTAGGAATGATTTGAATTTTGTACGTGCAATTTGGCTACTATTTTAAACACGCAAAGTTCACTGAGAAAATATGTATTTGAAGCCACTATAGGTATTTTGTTCCTTAAAAATATGTAAACTTAAAAGTCTATATCGATTCCACTTGAAAAATTAAAAGAAGCAAAATGTATATTCAATTCTACTGCGAAACGGAATTAAGCTCTGTGACATGCCTAATAAAGTGTTGCTACCACACAATTATTTTTTTTTCCATCAATCTTGTAATCCAAATCGTTGTGATTTCAGTAGACAAACAATTTTTTTTTATTTCGGTTTCAAACTTTATTGCATTTCGCACATTATTGCAAACACAAAGAGAGTCATAAAAAAATGACTATACTTTCATTTGCATTTTCACTATATATTTACGGCCTTATTTATAAAATGTATTTTTATAAATAAGGAAGTTAATATACAGTCCTATTTTACACTGTAAAACTTATTCATTTCTAATATAATAATTTCCGAATGTAATCTTCTTTTTCTGCGTGTGGCAGCAGTGGTTTAAAAACGTATTTACAACAATTAGTATTGTCAAAATTGCTTCTAACAAAGAAAGCGACTTTACCTTGTTTTCTTGCATCATGTATAATAATAATTCAATATTAAATTTTTTTTCGAAAATTTTTTAATTGAGTTAAAAAAAAATGGCAAAAATTTACATATATTACAGTTAATGCATTTTTAAAACAAAACAAAAGAAATCCATAAAAATTTTTAATAATCAAATAATTTACCATAAAAACTAAAGCCAATAACCAGCTGTGATAATTTTAATAATTTTTTTAGGTTATGATTTATAAAAAAAGAAATTAAAAATTTTGGCTTAATTATGTAAACATTTAAAAAAGATTTCCTTGTTTTATAAAAATGTTTGTAAAATATAAATGAATCAGTATTTAGCTTATTTGCTTGTAAAAAAAAATTGCTTAGTTTTTTGCTGTTTAGGGAATTATAGTTTCAACTTTTGTGATATAAATTAAAAAAATTTTTTGCAAAAAATTATAACGTTTAAAAGATGTGTGTTTAATTTTGCAAGGATTAGAAAATAAAAACAAAAAGGTATTCACGTCACCGGTTTTAATCATGCGAATATCCGATTTTGTGTATATTTACTCTGGTTTATGTAAACACCATTTTTAGATAATGAAGACCATCGGCCATAGGCCAGAGGCGTTGTACTTAATTTGTCGACAAGTTGCTGTTGTGTGTAGATATTTTTTTTACAACTTTTTTTTATCACAATTTAATGTTGATAGAATACGGACAGTATTTTATTAATTTTCAATTTTTATTTTCACCAAAACTTTTCTGCAAGTTCTTATTCCCTTACAATCTGCGGGTGGAAGTATTGAAAGTGTTGTTGTGTTTCGTTTTAAAAACGTTTTTAAAACGATCTTTTTGAAAAGGTGTAATAAATTCCGATAGATTTAGAGAATTATTTTTAAAACAATGTCAAACTAATGACTTATAAAAAGTATACTAGGAGATAAAGTTGAATCCCGAAACGTCCTGCAATGCAAGAAAGAGAGAGAAAATAATAATAAAATTGTAAACGTCTGGAGATAATAGGGATACCAAGCCATCACGGGCTGTTCGGTAACGAGAAAGCCGAGCACTATAGCTTTGGAGAATGCTAAACCCTTTAAACGTTTTAAGGATGAACTTAAATGATGGGCGATGGAGGAAAATGGCAAAGCACTGATGTCGGTGAGGTGACAAGAACACTATGGGGAGACCTAAATCTTGGGAAATCAAAGGAGATTCTGATACTAAGTAGACCTAAGTGTTTGTCTAACCATCTAACCAGTGTAACTACAGGTCATATGGAGTTGAGAACCCATCTAGCTCTCATGAAATTATCTGAGGAAACAACATGTAGAGCATGCGAGGAAGAGGATGAGACTTTGGTACACTACCTCTGTCATTGTCCAGCATTTGGGCGTATTAGGCGCGAGAATTTTACAGTAGAAGCTATGCCGAACTTGAAATACCTGGGGAACTCGAACTGGAGATCCATAAGTAGTTACATTGAGGGGACTGGGTTCTTGCACTAGTCCGTTATTTATAGGGAATTATGTTTATGGTTTTCGTTTGGGAATTCGGTTTTCCATATGGAGCACACAACATGCCAACTGGACATAAGTGTATACCTGTCATGGGCTTGGGCTTTAAGTGCCCCTCCTTTTCAACCTAACCTAACATACTAGAAGATAAAATATAAACAAAGTAATAAAACTGTAAAAGAAAATTTATAAAAAACGATTGGAATACAATTCAAAAATAATTTCATTGTTTTCAAATAGTTTGTATGTCAAAATCGTTTTTTAACACACACCTGATTATTTCTCTTATTTGTCCTATCAAGATGATAGGATGATGATGATTACAATTTTTTTCTAACAATTTTTTTTTTTAATTGTCTATATATATAAAAATCAATGTGTGTTTGTATGTTTGTTTGTGCTTTATAGACGGTTAAACGGCTGGACCGATTTCCTTGAAATTTTCACAGAATCTTTCTGTATGTCTGGAAGGAACTATAGGCTATACTTTGGTTTGAAATTGTAAGTGGGCGGGGTGCCACGCCCTATTAAAGAATAAGTATTAAATATTATATATCACGAAAGTTAATGCAGCTAGAGTCTTCAAATTAAGTACGGTAAGCTTTGACATCCACACGAACATTTGGGTAAGAAATGGGCGTACTTGCAATAATAGGCGTGGCCACATTAATTAAATACTAAAATTCGTATATTTGGAAAACGATATCGATTAGAGTATTAAAATTTTGCAAGAGCAACTTTGACACCCAAATGAACATTTAGGCAAGAAATGGATGCATTATCAATAGTGGGCGTGGCACCTACCATATGAAATAAATACTAAGATTCGTATATCTGGAAAACATTATCGATTAGAGTACTAAAATTTTACAAAAGCAACTTTGATATTCAAATAAACATTTATGGAAAAAATGGGTGCATTAACAATAGTGCGCGTGGCACCTGCCATATGAATTAAATACTAAAATTTATGGTGGCGAAGCACACCGGGTAATAGCTAGTAAAATTATACAATTTAAAAATTTTGAAAAAATGCAATGAACATGGTACTGCTTGTTCTTCTTAACATAATGACATGTGATCTCAATGAGTTGAAAAGTTTGTTAAGAATCGGTTAAATAAAAGTAGTTGAAAAAATATTTACTAAGAATGATTATGTATGGTCGATCCACTACTCACTTCTATAATCACAAACTTGTTACATCACCTCTATATGCGTGTATAAGATTTCAAACCTTGTAATTGGTTAAAACTAAGTTACAACATTCCGCTACATTGATAGATATAGACATAAGTACATCCGGGCTAAACTAATAAAATTTTATTAAGCAGTTTCGTAAATGCCGTTGTCTTTAATAATTTCTTTAAAAAAAATTTGAAATTTGTCATGAACATAATCGTTACATTTTTCGTAACCCTAAAATAATGGCGACAAAGTACTTAGCCAATTGATTATTTACTTATAATTTCTGGACAACGACAAATTGAGTGATTAAGTTAAGTATTGTTGCCTCGGTGGACTAGTCAGTAGAGTGCTGGTCTGCTAGTTTGTGGGTTGCGGGTTCGATTCCCGCCAGAGACTCTAGACTAGTCTGCTTTTCTTCTATTCTTACTATTCCATTCATATGGAGCGCACAACATGCCGATTGGACATAAGTGTATACCTGTCGTGGGCTTTTAGTGCCCCTCTTTTGCAACCTCACCTAATCTAACCTAAGTATTGTTGTGTATAAAAGGGTCTTGATGACGATTGGTGTTAAATAAAAGGGATTGACTAGTAGAATTCATGAAACTGTGAACAAATTAAAATCCAAAATGGCGTCTGAAAAAAATGGCGGATACATGTAATAACGGCTTTGCTTCCTTCAATCGCCACAATATTGGTATCAAATAAAAGTGCTTAACTCTTCCAGCCACGGTTTTACATATATAACTTAAAAAATAAAACAGTTG
This sequence comes from Phyto melanocephala, assembly GCA_941918925.1. NCBI lineage: Eukaryota > Metazoa > Arthropoda > Insecta > Diptera > Rhinophoridae > Phyto > Phyto melanocephala. The sequence continues at coordinate 37,380,304 of OW799233.1, forward strand.
TATTGTTAGTTTAATTAAGGCTTATTTATTATAAAAAATAAAATTAGATCTTCAGTATTTTGCGTAATAGGATGGTTAGTAAAGTAACCACCGTGGCAGTTGGCATAAAAAATTAACAAGAAAAGTTAAGTATTTTTAGTCAAAAAGTATAAAAAAATTAGTTTTTGTGAAAATCTAGGCAAAATTACGGCATTTGATTACGATCGAAATTGTACTCGTAAGATCGAGTTCAGTGTGCTTTAGGTATAGAGATTCTAATAAGAATTTTCAAATTTCGATCACGTTCGAATACCATAATTTTCCCCCTGAGAAGCAGGTTTTATTTTTGTGAATGCAAAAAGAAAGTTTACATGTTCTGCATTACCATATAGTACGCGCTGGATTTTTTTAGTGCTGCATCTTGCACATTTTCGTAAAAAGGATCGCTCTGCTGCTTATAGTTGTAATTAGTTATACTTTTCCCATTAGAAGATATATCTTCAAACAAAATATTTTCGATATTACTTTCATTGAGTACCTTACAATATAAAAAAAACTATGTAGAAAAACTCATTATATAAAACCGAATATAGTCACAGTGGTTAGTATTCTAACCACCATATTACTTGCGTAATTTATCGAGAAATACACTATATAATATATTGATGTTATTACAAACCAACAAAACAAGTACTAAATAATAAAGTAACACTAAACTTGCTAAATAATAAACACTCTAAGCATTTTTATTGAACTAGAGAAATTCCGCTACAAAAACAATGGATTGCCAAATTTTTAAATAAATATACCAAAGTAACCAGCGCCCCCTAATGCAAATTTTGTTTACCAAACAATAAAAGATCACTTTAAAAAACGTAACTATTTAAGACTTTTCCAATAGTGCCAAAGCATGTTTTAAAATGTAAAAAATAAGTGGCTAGAAAACTGTCCACCAAACCTACAAGAGTTGAACAGTATGATAAAGCAAATTATGAAAAGTTCAAATCCAAGATTGCACCTTAAAGAAAATGCGGAAAACTTTTTTTAACTCCATCAATAGGGAAATCAAATGACTAGTTTATATAGCTAAATATGTAAAAATTCAAAAATAATACAGCAAAATGGCTTATAAAACTGCAACTGAAATCTAGGCTAAACTATGATGTGGTCATTATGGAAAGTGACAAATATTATCAGATTCGGCACGGCCAAAAATAGCACTCTTACTTGTTTTTTTAGTTATTAAAATTTTTCTTAAACTTACCATTTAAAACAAGTCAGTTGATTTTTCTAATTTTAAATCTTGATTCTTAAATTTAAAAAAAGCCAATTTATGTACAGGAATTTTGCTTTAATGGTTGAAATCTTAATTCTTGAAGCTAAGAAGCCAATTTATATACAGGAATTTTGCTTTACTGATGTTTGCATTCTTGCGTTTTTTTCATAAACAACAGATATCTATAAATTAAATTAAAAAATAAAAACGATATATTAATACAAATGGTTTTTTACAATTTCAATAAAATGACTAAAAATTTCACATTTTATTTAATTAATTTTTTTTTTTCTTTTTCTGTTGACTGAGTTCTTATGATTCGGATCATTTTTAGTTGTTTATTTTGTTTTGCACATTTTGTAATTAATTAATATTTTATATGTATATAAATAGACATACATACATAAGTTTGTATGTAGAATACGTACTTTTTTATATATAATTTGTTAATAACTATAATAGAAAAAAAATATAATAACAAATATATAATTCAGTTTTATTTTTTTAGAGGTTTGTTTTCACCAACATCTATTTTATAATTATTACAGAATACAGGGACTTAAGTAATTTAAAATTAATTTAATTATTTATACAATTTTAAAATTAAAGGTACTTAATGAACATTTTTATATTAGAAGCCAATTATAAACACTCTTAGTTAAAACTAGAAAGAAATTGGCTGTTAAAGATTTAAAATTAATAAATTGGCGGCTTTCGGTTTTTGGTATATAAAAATTAAAAAAAAATAAACATAAATTGGAGATACATATTACATTTTTGTGGCGAGAGCAGAAAAAAATAACATTAAACAATAAAATGTATGGAAATAAAAATTAAAATAAATTAAAAACGTAATATCTAAAAATTAAGGTGCATTAATACAGGTTGACGCATAAGCCTAGCTGATTGCAAATGTCAAAAGTTGTTTTTCTTTAATTATGCTTTTTAATTATGGCAGGAATGGATAATGAAAATATACTTTACTATATTCAAACTTTATAGCTTCTTTGCTTTTAAAGCATTGACATTATTATTATTTTTTTCATATGAAAAGGTAAAAAAAAACTATTGTCCGTTAATTTTTGGTAAATATGTAATAAAAACTTTACCATTAAAGACCAGAATTAATAAAAATTTAATGTATAACAAAAATATTTGAATTATATTTTCATCAATGTGGTGAATAAATCGCTTAGATGATTTATAATTTTTACATTTTTAAACAATTTTAAATAAGTATTTTTCCAGAGAGCCTTCTTATCAATTAATTTAAAGGTGACCATATTCTTAAAATTTTGTCGAAAATTATCAACTTGAAAATACACTACACAAACGTTTTAACAAAATTTCAATTATTAGTGTTACAACGAGCTGCAAACGTTTGTAGAAAAACGAAAACACCAATTTAATTAAACGCGAATGACTTGTACAAACGTTAATTTTAAATTTTTTTTGTTAAACTCATTTGGGTAAGTCTGGATAGAACGTAAATCCAATATATTTAATGACACAAAAATACATATATAACAACTTTTCCATCCCTGTGGCTTTGTTTTGATTTTACAAATCGGCTTGATATTTACCAAAAACAAAATGACTGCTGTTTTCGTATTGTTGCATTTGTTGTAGGCCTGCCTGCGTTCACCTCTATTAATGTATGTATGCATGTACGTTGCTAAAAATGAATTAAATTCATATCGTTTAAAGAAAAAAATATTTAAAATATTTATACTATATTTAGTATTTTCAGGTTTAAAATGTTTTCGTGTGATTTCTAATGATTTTTACACTTATGTTGTTGCCTTTGCAATTTTCTTTTATAAAGTTTGTTTTATAATAAGTTTAGCTTATTTTATACATATATGTAAAACAGTTTATGTTTCTTAATTTTATTTTTTTATATTTTGTTTATTTTTATTTTTTTAATTAAACCTATTTTACGGTTTCAAATTAATCACAATTATTATTTTATTTTTTTTTTTTTTGTTTTATGTGTTTTTTATCATAAGGAGAATAAGAAAAAATGTTTTATTCAACACAAAATTTGTATGATTAATACATATTAATTCGAAATTTTTTCTTTCGAATTAAAATTCGATTTCTGATTTTTTTAAAATCTCGAAATTTAGTTTTTTTAACACAAGAAAAGAATGAAGAATGACTACATCTACTAGTTAGCAGCATTTATTTATTTTAATAAAAGTAAATGATTTTATTTAAAAAAAAATATCAAAAATGATTTGAAAGGGATTTATGAAAATTAACAAAAAATTTCAAGAGAATATTTTTTGACTTATTTCTCCCTTTATGGAACGTTTTTATAAAACTTTAATAGAAAACAAGTATCTGCTCGCAATATCATTTACATGGAACTTAAAATTGGTTGCAGGGTATACTTTAATCCCTTTCGCTTCTGCGTCATTAAGTGCAAACACTTATCCCCCATATTTATAATAATTAGTTTAACATTTTATTTTTTATTTTTTTTTTGTTTTATAATTAATCAAAACTTTTTAAAATACAAATAAATAAATTCGTATTTTACAAATTTTAGCTAAGTCTTTTTTTTTAACACTCACTTTGTAAAGAAAATGTTCGACAAAAAAAGTCCTTAATACTTGTACACATATCAACAAAAATGTATATACTTTTAAGTATTTACGTGGCAGAAAAATACGGGGGAACAGAACAAATTCAAAACCTTGTTAAAAAATTTTTAAGCTTTGAACGGTGACGGCTTTAAGAGAAACTTCCACAAAATTTCACAGACAATGCAATTAAATATTAACAAAACTTAAATAATATTCAATTTCTATTGTTTAATAAGTAATTAAAAAAATAAAAACTTCTGCTACAAATTGATTATCACTTACTATTTCTTTTGTCGCCACAAAATAATTTGCCATTCTCTTCATCCTAGTTCATTCTGAGGTTTAAGAAATTGTTTGTGTTAAAAACGAACAAAATCGAACTAAAATTATGAAAATCTTTCGAAAATACCTTACTTTCATCTTAAGGACATTACCAAAACATATTAAAAAACGCACGATTATCATTATTATGGTTGCTGTTGCTGGATGGTAAAGCAGCGACCGCAATACCACCTTGTGTAGGAGTTTGTATAAAAACTGAATCCGAATTTACATCCATTCCCAAGTCGGATCGTTGTCGAGATGATGGCGGCGAATAAGCCGTAGCTGCTGTTGTAGTTGTTTGGGCAGATATCGGTTCATATAAACAGTGAAGTGGTGCATCATCGTCTTCATCCTCCTTAAAAGAGCCACTTAAATTCGGATTTAAAACATTATTCGACGAATGTGAAGTTCTTAAAGAGGGGTTTATTGTCGTCCCATTATTCACATTAGCAGTTGTTATGGCATTAGCAGCATTTACGGCTGTCGCAACTAAAGATGAAGGTTGTTGATCAGCAATAACATCTTCCAAGTAGGGAGGAGCGGCCACACTAATTATAACAGGTCGGCTGAACCATCTGTAAATGTTATAGAAAGTAACAAAACCATATTCAAATAATAGAAAATATGAATAAAGTACCTCAAAATTGGCCAAGACCATATGGAACTGTTGCGGGTTTGACTATTCAATTGAGCCTGCAAGTGGGGCGGTAAATTGGGGGAACGATCAAACGGATTTATACGTCCGGCAGGTGAAAGCACTTAAAAAAAAGAATTTAATTAATTAAATAGTTTCAATAACTTATTTCACTACTTACTATTTTCATCATCTGATGTAACGTTTCCACCAGCACTAGTTTCGATATTGTCACCACTACGGCGAAATGTACCATGACTTGTGGTCGAGACTCTTGATGAACTTAATGTTGAAACATTAGAATTTACCAAACTATTAGTCGATTGTTGTTGTTGCTGTAACAGTGGGGTCGTATCATCGTCCGTATCTGTTATACTATCCAATGAAGACTGTCGATTCCGCTGTGATCGCGTTTCGCCTTTCGTAAAAACCTTACGCTTACAAATTGGGCAATCACGTTTGTTTTCTGTTAGCCAAACATCAATACAGTCACTGTGATAAGCTTAAAAAAAAATAAAAAATATTATTAGAAACAAAACAAGTAAGAGCACTATATTCGTCTGCGGCAAATTTTTGATACTTATCAACATTAATTGCTATGTAATAATCTCCTTATACTAAAATATGTACTACATCGATTTGCTTGTAATTTATTTTCTTCAATATAGTCCTTAAGTATTTCTACATTAGAAATTACACTACTGACTCTTTTTTACAATAAAACTGAAGAGTATAATTTGGTACCCAGAGATAGTTAGAAAATAATATTAGCTTTGTGTTAGCATGGAACCTCCTAGTTTGAAAGTCATATAATTAATGTTTGAATTCAACTTAGATAATCCATTACAGATTTTAATTTTTTTTTTTTGGAAATTTTTTTGTTCATATAGAAATAATACAGGGGAGGGGAGGCGTGTCACCTTAATACTTATAATTATATAGGCATAATTAAATTTACCAGAAATCTATATATGGGCAATTCCATGTCATCGTACGTGACATTTGTACTCTTTTAAAGTGGAATAATTTTTGCAAAAGTAAGAGTAACTGAAAAAAAATTAGATCTTTATGTTCCATTCAGAGAGTACTTATTTAAAAAATTAATAATTATATTCGAATAATTGTTGTCTAAAATATCGAGCAAAATTAGAGTATATCGTACGTGACAGAAAACAGAAGTGATTTTGAGGTATATATGGAAATATGAAAAAATCTGCGAATCTTGGGAGGTATTTTTTCTTTTTTTAATTTCTTACACTAAACTTCTTTCATTTTTCATTTAAAATCCATCATACTTTATTGAAAACAATCTTTAAATGATTTTATAATAAATATCATTTAATATCGTACGTGACATATCGTGTGTGACAGATTTTTCTCTTATAATATTCTTAGGTATATATGTTAAGAAAAAAAAGTTAAATTCTAAATTAGGTGCTAAGTTTTAACTGTCACCTTAGCCTACTACAAACTAGTTAAGTTTTAACTTTTTTCCTTAATGAATATGCAGTTTGAGAGACATTCATAAAGTGCTTGTCATAATATGAAAACGTATGAAGTTTTTTATCTTTGGATTGGGCTGGACATTTTACCAAGAGATAATCAGATTAAACTCTTATTATTGCTCTTAAAATAATTTAATAAGCTCTAAATACCTGCGCATAGTAAAATTTTGGTGTTTTTATCATTAAACTTTTATTGAGAGTTTTTGTTTTTACAGTCGTGGTTGACATTTTCATGGAATTGCCCATATGCGAAATTTTATTATCTAATACATATAATTCTGTCGATTTTATGAAGTTTTAAATTTTACTAACAGTAAATTATGTAAGTAGTAGGTGCTAAAGCAGGCGTGTCATAGTTGTTTCTGCTAATATATTCAACTTAGATATTTCAATATAGAGTCCTTTATTCTTTAAAAATCTTTGTTCATAGGGAAATTATATAAATTTGAGATAAAGCGTTATATGGGAAGTAGGCGCTAAAGTGGGCGTGTCACCTTAGTTTTTCTTTATTCAAATAACATTGATGAAAAGCTATGTTTTCAAAACTTCAGCACTGTACATCTAATTTTTTAGGTTTTATGACGTATTAAATTTTTATTATACCGAAAAAGACACTACGGTATAAATTTTAGTACATTTTGATATAACTGATTTTGTAATACAATTTTCAAGGAAAACCTATTTATTTTACTCAGGAAATATACATTCGTTTTCACACAATTGGATTTTATTCGATGTTGAAAGAGCATGGTTTTTTTACCTACTCTTGCATTACGAGCTATAGCTCTCTTCCTAATATTTTGATTTAGCCCATTTTCAATATCAAACAAACCTTGTTTATAAGAAATATTCTGGCAAAATTTAAGCTCCCTAACTTTTTCGGTTCGAGCTCTATCGTGCTTTCAACAGACGGACAGACGTACAGACATATATAGATAGATCGTTCTAAAATGAAACCAGAACTCAGAAAATATATAATTTATGAGGTCTTAAATGGATATTTCGATGTGTTTCTTGGTGGTGGGTATAAAAATCGACGATTTGAAATACTTACGATGTTTACAAGGCAATACCCTTAACTTATCACCCTCAGCAAATTCATCGAGACATATGACACATGTGTCATAGGCAAGATCACTGTTTTTCGTAAACTTTATAATGGGTAGCTTTTTCAGCATTCTCTTTGGCAGACGATGGCGTCTCAAACGTCTTTCTTCTCGTATGCATTTGTAAATCATATAAAAAATCTTAATTAACAAAAGAAAATTTCTTTATAAATTAGAAAACCTCAAATATGTATATTCTACTCTAATAAAGAAGCTCACCATTATTAGAAAACATAAGCCAATCAAGATGGAAAATGGTAAAATTAATTGCGTATTTATATTAAATGGCAGTTCATCATTAATAACTAAAACTATTTCATTCGAATAGAATTCTCTTAAATTCAGACCGGTTGTACGGCCTACAAAAACTGAAGGTATTAGGATGCCGCTCGAGTTTTGTGCTGACATGTGTTCTAAAAAGAGAAAAAAATTTATAAATTATAATTTTTTAATTTGTATTATGAAAAGTAGTTTACCCAAATCATCACTTTCATTATTGTAAATGATTGCAGCATCAAAACGCGCTGCTTGTGCATTGCGTACCTTCAACTCGAATGTGCAATTAATGCCGCCTCTGTAAAAAGTTACATAAAGTTGAAGAAACTTTAAATATGTTCAAATGTTCCACATAAAATAACACATAATAGTTTTTATTAAAAAGAAAATATTTATTATTAAGATATTGTTCTGTTCGTAAATGTACCACTGTACTGCATGTGTACGCCATGATATATTAGAACAAGTAAGAGTGCTATATTCGGCCGTGCCGCATCTTATATACCCTTCACAACGTGTAGTCATGCAATAACAGTAGTTTGTATCACCATTCATCTTATATGAAATACGTACATACAAATATAAAAACATCCCATTGTAAAATTATAAATTTACGTATATTTGTTAAAAAAAATAAGAAAAAAATTTAAAAAAAATTTTAAAAAAAATTTAAAAAAAATGTTAAAAAAAAATTTTTTTTTTAAAAATTTAATATAAATAATATATATAAAACAAAAAAAAATAAAAAAAAATAAAAAATTAAAAAAAAAATAAAATATAAATCTATATAATTTACTAAATTATTTAGGATATGCTCCCATAATTTTTCAATTATATTTATTTGGTTGTTGGGTTTAAGCTGGTTTATATGCATTTCACTGGTGCTTATGCCAGATCATCAGTAAACCTTTACCCAAATTCTTGAAAAAGTTTAAAATTTTTATAAGTTATATTTTTAAATTCTCATTAACAAAATGAGAATTCAAAAATAAAACAAAAAAAAAACTATAAAAAACTTTTTCAAAAACCCAACCAACAATTTTTCAATTTTAATTTATTTTATTTTTCTAATCCCTTTAGCATTTGGCTAACCGTTGGTTAACACTAAATGCTTATAAGGGCAACCGAAAAATAAAATTGTTGGTTGGGTTTTTGAAAAAGCTTTTTATAGTTTTTTTTTTTGTTTTATTTTTGAATTCTCATTTTGTTAATGAGAATTTAAAAATATAACTTATAAAAATTTTAAACTTTTTCAAGAATTTGGGTAAAGGTTTACTGATGATCTGGCATAAGCACCAGTGAAATGCATATAAACCAGCTTAAACCCAACAACCAAATAAATATAATTGAAAAATTATGGGAGCATATCCTAAATAATTTAGTAAATTAACTAAAATAAAGATTTTATTTTTCGGTTGCCCTTATAAGCATTTAGTGTTAACCAACGGTTAGCCAAATGCTAAAGGGATTAGAAAAATAAAATAAATTAAAATTGAAAAATTGTTGGTTGGGTTTTTGAAAAAGTTTTTTATAGTTTTTTTTTTGTTTTATTTTTGAATTCTCATTTTGTTAATGAGAATTTAAAAATATAACTTATAAAAATTTTAAACTTTTTCAAGAATTTGGGTAAAGGTTTACTGATGATCTGGCATAAGCACCAGTGAAATGCATATAAACCAGCTTAAACCCAACAACCAAATAAATATAAATAAATCTATATATATAAAAGTGAAACTCTGTGTGTGTGTGTGTTAGCTATAGACTCTGAAACTGCAAAACCGATCGGGCTCAAACTTTGGTAAGTTGTTGTACACATACCGGGGAGTGTTTATGGATGAAAAAAGTGGGCGGGGCCACGCCCATAAAAAATTAGTTATCAGTTTTAGCTACTTGCACTTGACCGATTTTTCTGAAACTTTGCACACATATCGAGCTGTCATGACTAAATAATTTCGTGATAAGAAAAGTGGGCGGGGCCACGCCTCTAAAAAAGTTTTAATTTTGAGGTACTTGCACTGGACCGATTTTCCTGAAACTTTGCACACATATTAAACTGTCGTGACTTTATAATTTTGTAATAAAAAAAGTGGGCGAGGCCACGCCCATAAAAAAAGGCTACAATTTTGAGGTACTTGCAACAGACCGATTTTTCTGAAACTTTGCACACATATTGAGCTGTAATGACTTAATAATTTCGTGATTAGAAAAGTGGGCAGTGCCACGCCTATAAAAAAAAAGGTATCATTTTGAGGTACTTGCACTTGACCGATTATTCTGAAACTTTGCACACATATTGAGCTGTTATGACTTTACAATTTCGTGATTAGAAAAGTGGGCAGGGCCACGCCCATAAAAAAAATTTTAATTTGGAGGTACTTGCACTGGTCCGATTCTTCTGAAACTTTGCACACATATTGAGCTGTTATGACTTTACAATTTCCTGACTAGAAAAGTGGGCAATGCCACGCCCATAAAAAAATTATAATTTTTAGGTTTTTGCAATTAAAATTCAGAATGCATTTCGATTCATTAAGGGGCGTAGCAACGCGCGCCGGGTTTGGCTAGTAATATATAAAATAAAAAATAAAAAATAAATAAAAAAAAAATTTTTAAACAAATATAAAAAAAATTAAATTTTTTTTTTTTTTGGCTCAGCTGGGATCTGTTGCCACATTTTCTCTAACCAGTATACACGTTTGTATGTATGTTGTTGTAATGTTGTTTTTGTGAAAAAAAAATCGAGGTGGTCGTGGGTTTTTGCTCATATCTCAGTTGTTTTTGTACCGATGTTTCTGATTTTCAATACCGATCTACTCCCGAATATATCTGATATTTTAATACCTCACCCGAGTCCAGGCGATATCGGGGGCTTCAAAAAGTTGATTTCAACATACACACGGACAGACGGTCAGACGGACAGACTGACAGCTTAATCGACTCCCCTATTCATAAGCTTTCAGAAAATATATACTTTATGGGGTCGGAAATGAAAATTGTAGAAATTTCACACGGAATGACAAACCTATATATACCCTTTTTCACTGTGTGAAGTGTATATTTTAAGGCGTATTTGTTAGTATATATTTACACTCTTTAGGCTATTTATAAAAAATCTTAGAATAATTGTCAAAAAATTTTAAAATATTTATTTTGTAGAAATAAAGATCTTTCGTGTTATTTGTATACAAATTTGTAACCAAAAATTTATAATAATTTTTCTATGATCTGAAGGAGATTTGAGAAAAGTTTTTTAGAATTTAAAATATGTAAATGTAATTGTTATTTTCATCTATCATTTTTACAATAAACATATGTTTTTCTTATGATTTATTATTTATTATTGGATTGTTAAAAAATATTTGGCGATGTTAATAGGCTGCCACGATCATGTGATTCGACATTTATTGATTGATATTAAAAAGAAAAAGTGTACGTCAATTAGCCAAGAAGAATTCAAGAGCTAAAGGATGAGATAATTTGGCATATTAACGACGTCGAACCTCAATTACGTCTTAGTGTCTTTAAAAATATGGACCATTGGATGGTAATATGATACCAAAGCTGTGGTGAGCATATGGCCGATACTTTGATTCACAGACACTTGTCATAGATCCTTCTATCGTAATAAAAAAAAAATTAACATAATTCTCTAAAAACTTTTTGTTTTATTTACAATTAACATCGTGCGTTTTGGTTGGACCACCATTTAATTATACAATTGAGTTGTTTGATTATTTACGAAATTTCTTAAATTTTTATTCAGCAGCTCGCTAAAATAAAAAAAAGACTTGTTAACCTGTAGTTCAAACACGATATATTCTACCTTCAATTTGAAAATGATTTCAATGTAACAAATTTACAGCCGTTGCATATCAGTGATATTCTTTATAATTCGTAATATAAAAATGTGCAATATCAAGTGTTCAAGTTTTAAGTCTCCTTTAAATTCGCCTAATACATTTTAAATTAATCAATTTGTCTAAAAAATACTTTCCGTGATTGATTGATTCCGTTCCGCGGCTGCGGATAAGATTTTTTTTGGAAGCAAATATTGCAATTATTCATTCCGCAGCTGCGGTATCCTTCCGTTGTTGCGGTATCAACTCTACAGTTGCGGTATTGTTGTATTATTGATTCCGCAATGTAGATATTTTCCTCCATTCCGCTCAATATTTGTGATGGGTTATTAACGGAAAGTACAAAAATGTAAGGAACTGTTTTTTAATTGTGTAATTAATTTCTTTGAATATTTTTTACTATTTTTATAGGAGCAAACAAGAAAATTTTCGGGATCGTAATGTAATCTCCGTTCATTATTAAGGCACCTAAAAACAAATTTGGGCACTCCAATATTTCTTTCTACAATATTTATCAGGAGTCCGGTTCACATTTGTTTATTGCAACTTACTCTTTATCGTTCATCAATCGGATGTCCAAAGAATCACTGTCGCTACTATCCTCAAAAAAGACAATTGTATTCATATTTAATTTATAACAAAATATTTAACACACACATCTAAAATCGCATCTTAAACTTGTTGATATTTTCCCATCAGCTGACACAACATTGGATGTTAAATTAAGTTTGCGAAAAGAAAATGCCGCAGAAATGAATAATTGCAATTTTCATATCGATCGATATTTTTTCCGTTCAATTTTCCTTTCCGCGCGGAATCAATAATACCACCCATTATATTTGCTCAATTCACAAACTGGCGTAGGTTGTAAGAAATTTACTTCTACATATTGAAGAAAAACTGCGTTAGAATTAATTTTTCCATCTTTGATGTATTTACGCAACACAAAACCATAATAGAGAAATTACCAACAAAATGTATACAACTACTACGACGTACAACTACTGCGATATTTTGTGAATTGATCCATTTTATATGGGTTAGTATTTTGTGAATCAAAGTTAATTGTAAAGATTTGTAACTTTTTAAACACACTGACCTAATTGCAAACCGTATCAGTTTGAAATAAACTTATAATAATTATTATTTAGTGGCATTTATAAAACCATGATAAAATATGAATGCATACATATTTGTTATCTGCATTTTATTTTTAGAGTATTTAGGGCTAAATTTATAATTTCCTAAACATAATGTTACTAATTGATAACGTTTAGATGCCTATGAATTATAAATTAATAATTTATAAATATTTAAAGTTAAATGACTTATGAAGATATAAAAAATGCAATAAGAGATAATTTTATTTAAAAACAAGTAACAGTGCTATATTCGGCCGTGCCGAATCTTATATACCCTTCACAACGTGTAGTCATGCAATAACAATTGTTTGTATCACCATTCATCCCATATAAAATACGTGCATACGTACACGTTAGAATAAATGTGGCATCGAATCCCAGCTGAGCCAAAAAAATTTTATTTTATTTTATTTAATATATTATTTATATTTTATTATTTTTTTTTATATTTTTTTTTAAATTTTTTTTTTGTAGTTTTTTTTATTATTTTTTTCTTATTTTTAATATTTTTTTTTTTTTGTAATTTTTTTTGTTTGGTATGTTTTTTACATGTATGTATGTATGTATGTATGTTGTTGTTGTAATTGTGAAAAAAAACGAAGTGGTCGTGGTTTTTTGCTCATATCTCAAAAAGTTATGGGGCGATTGTGCTGAATTTCAATAGCGATTCATTCCTGGATATTTCCAAGAGATTGATACCATATACAGATCTGAGGAACATATAGTTGCTTCTAAAAGTTGATTTCAACCAACACACGGACAGACGGGCAGACGGACAGACGGTCAGGGCTTAATCGACTCCTCTATTCATAAGCTTTCAGAAAATATATACTTTATGGGGTCGGAAATGAAAATTGTAGAAATTACAAACGGAATGACAAAGCTATATATACCCTTGTGCACCACAGGTGAAGGGTATAAAAATGAGAACTGTTGATTTTTTCAGTGTTATTTAAAAACAAGTAAGAGCGCTATATTCGGCCATGCCGAATCTTATATACCCTTCACAACGTGTAGTCATGCAATAACAGTAGTTTGTATCACCATTCATCGCATATGAAATACGTACATACATACATAAAAACATCCCATTGTAAAATTATAAATTTACGTATGTACGTTAAAAAAAATAAAAAAAAATTTAAAAAAAATTTAAAAAAAAAATTTTAAAAAAAATTTAAAAAAAAATAATTTTTATATACATATATAATATATATAAAACAAAAAAAATAAAAAAAAAATAATAAAAATATAAATTATATATTAAATAAAAAATAAAAAAAACAAAAAAAAAATTTAAAAAAAAATATAAAAAAACAAAAAAAAAAAATTTTTTTGGCTCAGCTGGGATTCGATGCCACATTTTCTCTAACCAATATACACGTTTGTGTGTGTATGTATGTTGTTGTAATGTTGTTTTTGTGAAAAAAAATCGAGGTGGTCGTGGGTTATAAAAATAATAATTATTAATAATTCAAGTAAGAAAATATACCTTTTATTACTACAAAAAAAATCAGCATATTTGTTTAGTTTTGTATTTAGTTTGGTTTTTAGTTTTTGTACGAAAGGAAAGTAGGATTTAAATAATATAAATATTAAAAAAAAAAACAGCAGTTTAGTTGTGTCAAACTTTATTCTTCAAATAAATACCTCTTTATGATGGCAGCAAATTTAGCGTTACTCGGATATGATGTTTTTGGTGGTGGTTGGATTTTTTCACAAGCCTCTTCATTGAATAAAACCGGTATGGCAAATACCTTAATACCATTCGAGGGTAGACTGGGACCAAACTGTGCTGGCATATCATTATATTCTTCGATTAACTATCAAGGCCATATGAAAAGTTACAATAACGAAACATTAGTAAAACAATATTCAAAATGTTAAATATGGTCGTGTAAATTTACAATAACCTGATTGGTTAAGCGTCGATAAACTAAAACATGACCATCCACTTCAAGAGGTGTTTTGAAAATGCAAACTCCAACAATAATCGATATCCAAAGAGACATATTTGATGTTTGCGCCATTCTATATCTTCTATGTGCAATGTAGGGGACTGTTAGTAGAAACCTTAAGAGTCTGAATAGAAATGGTTGCCTGTAAGAAGAAAAACGTAGATTTTGGTTAGAAACATAATTCGCATGTAATGCACATTATTCGAAAATAAAAAAAAATTAATTTTAATTTTTAACAAAAATTACATCTTTTAAAAAAATTAAAATTTTCACAAAAATGATTTTCACCAAAAAATTGTGTGTATGAATATTAATTTTGTCATTCCGTTTGTAACATATCGAAATATCCATTTAAGACCCCATTAAGTGTATATTATCTTAGTCCAGGTATCGTTTTAGGAATATTTGGCATCGCCCGTCCGACTGTCCATTCGTTAAAAGCGCGATATCGCTAAAACAGAAAAAGCTAGTGGAATGAAATTTTCCCAGAATATTGCCCATACATCAGTTTGGTATTGGAAATGGGCTGAATCGGTCTATTAGTGTTATAGCTTGTAATGTAAGATAGGTCATACAAAGTAGACATTCTGACTTCAAATAATAAGTGATTGCGTCTAACCTCAAATTATCTAAAGAAATAGATGAACGATTCTGAAAACTTGCAAATATAGGCTTCTCGGTTTTATTATTATAATAACGGAAAATATAGGTGATATACCCACTTTAATGCCCACCTCCCATATAACGAATTTTCTCAAATTCATATAAAGTCTCTATGGCAAAGATTTTGAAAGAATAAGAGACTCTAAATTGTAAAATCTAATTTTAATTCATTAGCAGCAATTAATTAAACGCGCCTACTTTAACGCCCATCCCCAAGAATTGCATAAAGAAGAAGTGGGTAATATTACTTAAATTGTAAAAGTACTAAGGTTTCATTTTTAAACTAAATAAAAGAAAATAAATTATTAGCAAACTGTTTTTCAATAGTTTTATTTAACGTAACCTCGCATATTTACTTACTTATATTTACAATGAACCAGCAAATGAGTGAAAATCCGAAAAGATGAACGTCTTAAAAATGAAAACAAAGTTCGTGAAAACTCTTAAACGTAAACGGTTTTTATATACTTTTTTTCAAACTAAATATAAAATCCCCGAAATATTATAAAATAAATACAGTGCTGTCTGGGTAGAGTGAACTAATTTTTGCAGACCGATAGACCTAGAGGTATAGACCCAGGTTGTTAGCTAAATCAAGGTTGAAACGCTGTGTTTAAGAAATAACACAACTACACAACGTGTAGTCATGCAATAACAGTAGTTTGTATTACCATTCATCTCATATGAAATACGTACATACATGTAAAAAATATACAAAAAAAAAATTAAAAAAAAAATATATTAAAAATAAAAAAAAAATTGCAAAAAAAACTACAAAAAAAAATTTTTTAAATTTTTTAAAAAAATTAAAAAAAAATATAAATAATTTATTAAATAAATTAAAAATTTTTTGGCTCAGCTGGAATTCGATGCCACGTTTACTTTAACCAGTATGTATGTAGGTTGTTGTTGTAATTGTGAAAAAAACGAGGTGGTCGTGGTTTTTTGCTCATATCTCAGAAAGTTATGGGGCGATTGTGCTGAATTTCAATAGCGATTCATTCCTGGATACTTCCAAGAGATTGATACCATATAGAGATCTGAGAAACATATAGTTGCTTCTAAAAGTTGATTTCAACCAACACACGGAAAGACGGGCAGACGGTCAGGGCTTAATCGACTCCTCTATTCATAAGCTTTCAGAAAATATATACTTTATGGGGTCGGAAATGAGAATTGTAGAAATTACAAACGGAATGACAAATCTATATATACCCTTGTGCACCACAGGTGAAGGGTATAATAATAAAAATATAAATAATACATAAAATAAAAAATAAAAAAAAAAATTTTTTTGGCTCAGCTGGGATTCGATACCACGTTTACTCTAACCAGTATGAATGTATGTATGTTGTTGTTGTAATGTTGTTTTTGTAAAAAAAACGAGGTGGTCGTGGTTTTTTGCTCATATCTCAGTTGTTTATGTACCGATGTTTCTGATTTTCAATACCGATCTACTCCCGAATATTTCTGATATTTTAACACCTCACCCGGGTCCAGGCGATATCGGGGGCTTCAAAAAGTTGATTTCAACATACACACGGACAGACGGTCAGACGGACAGACTGACAGAGCTTAATCGACTCCCTTATTCATAAGCCTTCAGAAAATATATACTTTATGGGGTCGGAAATAAAAAATGTAGAAATTTCACACGGAATGACAAACCTATATATACCCTTTTTCACTGTGTGAAGGGTATAATTATTCAGAAATTATCTTTGAGACACGACCTTAATGGAACATGCGCGCAGACTTAAATAAATAAACACTTCATAGAATGCGTATTTGTGAGAGTAACTTGTCAACTTACTCTAAAAGAATCATTATTTTACCGTTATTTTATGTTCTCTTCAGTTTTTATACTCTTTTTCATTGTTTTTCTTCTTCGCTAAACCTAAAAACTCACTTTATAGAGGTTCATGAATGTTCATTCTACAGAGTAGTCAATGTAAACATTTTGGTGTTCACTGTAACGAGGTATTCATTCATTCACTCTACCCAGACAGCACTGTATAAAGTTTAAATGCTTCTATTGTTAAAAAAGGCGAAACGAAATTTACAATATAAAAGAAATAGCAGAGGTAATGATAAGGAAACCTTACTAGCAACTTGTAAATTTATTAAAAAATTATTCCTGTTATACGTTCTTGGATAATTATTTGCGATGTTGACTTTTTACCGAATACCCTGTGTCAACCAAACGATGGCAAATCGATTCCAAAATCTCTTTCTGCTCCTGATATAAAATGGGTACAATATTTGCGTTTACAAACAATCATTGTTATAATGCATTTTTAACATTTGGACATAATACTCACTCATTAATTTCATTCATTAATGCTCATGTTAATTGTCATGATTATTTAACAATATTGATTAAATTAGTAACAAAAAACACGCCGATACAGTTCAAACCTCAGTTCAATAACACGAAAAACACAAGATAATAATTTGAGTGCTAGATAATTATTTGTTTGCTAGATAATTATTTTGGTGTAATCACCAATTATTTACTGGTCTGCAAAAAAAACAAAAAATTTTCTCGTGTGGACTATGGATATTTTAACTCGCTAAATTCAAATCCGTTTTTATATTCTTTTTTCTATCGAGCTCAAATAATTTTTATGGACATGCATAATATTTTGCCCGAAATAAGGCGGTTATGCCGATACATTTCATCATGTCTTATGAACGTTTAGTCGGATTTTAATGAAAATATGTACCAGCAAATGATTCAAAATTGAATTTTCTTTCAGTCAGTTAATAATGTTTTTTATAATTAAATAAATCTGAGCCCAATAGAAGAACCCTGAAAACGGATTTGAATTTAATTTATTTAAAGGTGATTTTTGCTGCAGACCTGTATTATAAAATGGGAATATCAATTTAGAATTACTTTTTTGTAGAATAAAAATTAACATTAATTTTTTGTATATTAAATATTAGACTATAAATTATGCAAATTTTGATCCTCTACATAGAATTTGCCTACATTTTAACAATTTATGTGTCTACATTGATTTTACTGAACATCTTAACGAAGTTAATAGAGATATTATTCTACAACATATTTTTTAATCTTCATATTAATCTTAAAATTGTGTTTTCTTAAAAACATGTTCTCTTTTACTCATATTAAATGTTTGTTATGGTTTTATTATATCTATATATATATACATATGTATGTATGTATAAATCAATGCCAAATTTCGTTGTAATTTTATAACTCACCTATCCGAACCAAATGTTTAGGCTTTGTTCGGACTATTTAGTAGATGGTTTATGTGAAGTTTGCACAAAATCCGTTGAGCGGTTTGCGGGTAAAAACGCTAACTCAGTATCTCCGGGCTTAATAAAGATATCACAAAAATTCAGAAAGGACCAAAAAGTCTGTTAAAAATAATTGGATAAGTGACTGCTACTTTATGAAAAATTTGAGTTTTAAGGGGATAAGACGGGTAAAAACTGAATTTCGGTTCTTTTTGAGCAGCATTTATTTTTGAGAGGGATAGCAATAGGAAAAAAGTAAAAACGTAGTTTTACTCTCCTAAAAACAATTTATAATGAATTTTTGTACTTTTTCGAAATTTTGGAATTTAGGGGGAAAAAGGGCTAAAAACGGGTAAAATCGGTAATATTGTATATTCGGACCTAATACATGTAGCACAAAAATTCAAAAAGATCCTAGAAGGCTAAGGGCAATTTTTTTTAATTTGGTGTTCCAAGGTGATAAAAATGGGTAAAAAAATAATTTTGGTACTTTTTTTCAATTTCAGTTATCTGTAAAAAGGATGAGCGAAACAAAAATATTTAAACGACATTTTTCTTCCCCTAAAATGCAGGTTAGAGTTATTTGTTTAATATGGTGTTTTGGACGGTGTAAAGGGAAAAAAGGCAACTCAGTATCCCCGGACTAAATAAAGATATCACAAAAATTCAAAAAAGACAAAAAAAAAACGGGGGAAAAATAATTTTGGTACGTTATTTTCAATTTCAGTTATCTACAAAAACGATGAGCGGATGAAAAATATTTTAATGGCATTTTTCTTCCCCTAAAATAGTCTCACAAATGTAATTTCTAATTTTTTGTTTGTTTAATTTGGTGTTTTTTAGGGGAAAAGGTTTAAAAACAGATAAAATCGGTAACTCTGTATCTTCGGACCTAATGCATGTAACCCAAACAGATTAAGTTTGAAAAAAGTTTGAAAAAATTAATGAAATATATATATTTTTTTATACCCTTCACACAGTGAAAAAGGGTATAAATAGGTTTGTCATTCCGTGTGAAATTTCTACAATTTTCATTTCCGACCCCATAAAGTATATATTTTCTGAAAGCTTATGAATAGGGGAGTCGATTAAGCTCTGTCAGTCTGTCCGTCTGTCCGTATGTATGTTGAAATCAACTTTTTGAAGCCCCCCGACATCGCTTGGACCCGGGTGAGAAATATTCGGGAGTAGATCGAAATTGAAACTCAGAAACATCGGTGCATAAACAACTAAGATATGAGCAAAAACCCACGACCACCTCGATTTTTTTTTCACAAAAACAACATTATAACAACAACATACATACATACATACAAACTTGTATATTGGTTAAATTAACGTGGGATCGAATCCCAGCTGAGCCAAAAAAAAATTTTTTTTATTTTTTTATATTTTTTTAAATTTTTTCTTATTTTTTATTTAATATATTTTTATTATTTTTTTTAATTTTTTTTTATTTTTTTTTTGTTTTATATTTATTATTTATATTTATATTTATATTTTAATTTTTTTTTTTAATTTATTTTTTTAATTTTTTTTTTATTTTTTATTTTTTAACATAAATACGTTAATTTTTAATTTTACAATGGGATGTTTTTATATATGTAGGTATGTTTTTTATATGTTTGTACGTATTTCATAAGAGATAAATGGTGATACAAACTACTGTTATTGCATGGCTACACGTTCGGCATGGCCTATACACTCTTACTTGTTTTTTTGTAATAAATGAATTTTATGTTTCAATTAATTTTTATACCCTTCACACAGTGAAAAAGGGTATATATAGGTTTGTCATTCCGTGTGAAATTTCTACAATTTTCATTTCCGACCCCATAAAGTATATATTTTCTGAAAGCTTATGAATAGGGAAGTCGATTAAGCTCTGTCAGTCTGTCAGTCTGTCCGTCTGTCCGTCTGTCCGTGTGTATGTTGAAATCAACTTTTTGAAGCCCCCCGACATCGCTTGGACCCGGGTGAGGTATTTAAATATCAGAAATATTCGGGAGTAGATCGCTATTGAAAATCAGAAACATCGGTACATAAACAACTGAGATATGAGCAAAAACCCACGACCACCTCGATTTTTTTTTCACAAAAACAACATTACAACAACAACATACATACATACAAACGTGTATACTGGTTAGAGAAAACGTGGCATCGAATCCCAGCTGAGCCAAAAAAAAATTTTTTTTATATTTAAAAAATTTTTTTTTAAATTTTTTTTTTTAATTTTTTTTTTATTTTTTATTTAATATATAATTTATATTTTTATTATTTTTTTTTAATTTTTTTTTTTATTTTTTTTGTGTTTTTTTTAATTATATTTATTTTTATTATTTTTTTTTAATTTTTTTTTAAAATTTTTTTTTTTATTTTTTTTTTTAAATTTTTTTTTTAAATTTTTTTTTTTAAATTTTTTTTTTTATTTTTTTTTTTTAACATACATACGTAAATTTATAATTTTACAATGGGATGTTTTTATATATGTATGTTTTTTATATGTATGTACGTATTTCATATGGGATAAATGGTGATACAAACTACTGTTATTGCATGACTACACGGTGTGAAGGGTATATAAGATTCGGCACGGCCGAATATAGCGCTCTTACTTGTTTTAATTATTTCACTTGATACGTAGCGAAGCACGAAGCTAGTTTATTATAATTTTTTTATTTTTTATTATATGCATTGTACGTCTGTAAGGAATTTGCCGACTAGCGAATCTAAAAGGATTCAGACGTAGAATGACAAACTTATATATCGTTGCGTTTCTTCTCAAATCATGTAAGCACCATTTTTTCGAAATTGACTCTGCTGGTTTTTAATAACATTTCCAACCTGCTTGCATTTTCATCTTGCCAACTTTGTATGGAAAAAAAATTAAAGCCGTTTCGAAAACAAAATGGCATTTGCATGGAAAACAGAATGGTATTTCTATTTAAAGTTGAAAGTCTTGATCTCAATATAACTTTGCCTCCACTTTGTAAAAGCTCCATTGGGTTAAGATATCTCAGTTTTGACATACTGTTTTAAAATTTATTATTAGGTGTAATATTAGGTGTATTATAGAACTACGAAAAATTTTAAGTTTGAGGTCAAATGGTCATTGCGTGTTTAAAACATCAAAATATTAATTTTTTATCCCATTACACATCAGCCTTCATAACTTTTTTTTTAAGAAAATAAACTTTTTCCTTGAAAAATATAAGAAAAATAATTATTTACACACAGAAATTTGTGTGCTTGAATTTTACAAAAAGCTTGTTAAGAGACAAAGTTTGCAAATTGAAAAAACGCGTAGGCGACAAATTTTGTTTTACAACCTACATATATTTTAAAAGCTAATTTTTTCATTTTATAAAAAATGAGTTGTTGGCGAAAAAAGCCGACGATATGCCCTTCTAACACATGGTGTAGGGTATATATTTCAAAACAAAAATCTTTCTCTCTCTTGCATACATTTATATTTTCAATGTCTTTTCTCAACTGAAAATGAAGATATTTTAAGTAAACACTCGGTTTAATTTCTTTTGTCTACAAATGTTTTTTTTTTTTTGTTGTTGGTTATTCTTATAGCAATATTTACTTGTTGGTTTCGTTTGTTTTCGACCTTTTTTGTTTGCTGTCACTGTAACTGCTCACTTTTTCGTTTTCAATGCGACTCTAATGACAATTCAAACAAAGAAGTTCTTACAGTGGATCAAATATTTGTTGTTGTTTTATAAATAATTGATCGTTTTTGCGTTCTTGCTTTTGCTGCTCCTGTTGTTTTTTCTGCTGCTGCTGATGATGATGTTTGTTGATTATAAAATATTTACTCACAAGTTGCATTTGTATGCCCATGAATTTGTTGGTATTGTTGTTACAATAAAATCAAACTGTAATAATATTAAAAATAAATAATAAATGAAAAATAAAAATATTTATCGAATACAAATTAAATTTAAAAAAAAATTACTTTTAAAAATTGCGTTTTTTCATGGATCTTCTGATTTATGTGCCGTTTTTATAATTCAAGCGTTCGCTTTGAGTGAACGTTTTACGTGTAATTTGTTTTTGTTAAAATAACAAAACACATGTACAATTGTCACTCAAAGCCATCGTTTGGATGCTAAAAGCAGCACATAAATAAAAAAAAACCTGTAGATTTGTTTTTGAGTGCCTTGAAATTAAATTCATTATCACGGTTAGCCATCAACGATGATGCTACCACAAAATGCGACCAACCACCTCTGCTAGTTGATTGCATGTATGTATGTAACTGCATTCATTCATATTGTACCCGTATTGTGTTCACATTTTACTTAATATGCTTCTGTTAAGTTCAATAACATTATTGCTTTAAAATTTATTTAAACAAATAATAAAATTAAAAACAAAATATGGGAAAAAAGTAAATGACATAAACAAAAAAAAAAAAAAAAAACAAGTAAGGGCACTATATTCGACTGTGCCGAATTTTTTATACCCACCACCAATTTTGTGTACTTTTATGGCACAAAATGTATTATTTTGTTATTAACAGTAATCGATATGGAATAATCTCTTTATACTAAAATCTGTATCACTTTCTTTTTCTTAAATTTAGTCTTCTGATGAAAGTGGGCGTTGAAGTAGGCGTGTCAATATAGTTTCTGATAATAAATATATATATATATATATATATATATATATTCCTTTATTCTTCCAAAAACTTCGTCCATAGAGAAATTATATGAATTTAAGATAAACCGTTATGGACGTAAAAGAGGGCGTGTCACCTAAATTTTCTAGCATAACAATTGACTAGAAGGATATCTGTAGCAAATTTCATCATCATACTTTTTATTTTGTCGCTTTGAGCTTTAAAATGTCATTAACAGTAGATAACGTGAAAAGTGGGCGTTATAGTAGGAGTGTTGAAATAGTTTCTGCATATAAACTCAACAAAGATATTTTAATATAGTCCTTTATTATTCCAAAATCTTTATTCATAGAGAAATTATATGGATTTGAGATAAAGCGTTATATAGGAGGTGGGCGTAAAAATGGGGGGGGTCACATTTATTTTTCGTTAGAATTAAGCGTTTGACCTAACAGCAATGTTTGCAAAATTTCAGAATCGTACATTATATGAATCTCAAATTCATATAATTTCTTTATGAAAAAAGATTTTGGAAAGGACTATATTAATGTTGGAACGGTACACAATGGGTTAAGACGGTCGGTTAGACGTAAAGAGGTAGAGAAATAATAAATGAGCGACAGACGAAATAAGGACAGAGGTTAAAAGGGAAAGATAGAAAAAGAGTTTGAGTTAACTATGAAGTCAGTTAGATCGCAGACAGAGAGAACGACAAAACAATACGCGGACAATAATACAAGCAAAATAATGTTAAACTTAATTAATAAACTAAAATAAATGTATTAAATATTAAAGCGTGGTTTTCTTTCATGGTGATCGTACAAATATGGTTGTCTTGATAGTCAAATCCTTCCTCGACCCTACATTAAAATATCTAAGTTGAATTTATTAGCAGAAACTATATTGACACGCCTACTTTAACGCCCACTTTCATCAGAAGTCTAAATTTACGAATATAATTAAATAGCACATCGAAGTTATACAAAGAAAGTGATACATATTTTAGTATAAAGATATTATTCCATAGCGATTACAGTTAATAACAAAATAATAGATTTTGTGCTATAAAAGTACACAAAATTGGTGGTGGGTGTAAAAAATTCGGCACAGTCGAATATAGTGCTCTTATTTGTTTATATATAGATTTATTTATTTGTGCTAATTATTTGCACACAACTGTTTTATTATAATTTGTTACAACAACTACAACAGTAAAGTTGCATAATAGTTGAGTGATTAAATTCTAAAAGCTTAATAAAATTTACACAGAATTTTGTTTTAAGATTATTGAAACTTTTATTTATATACTAAATACGTTGTATTAATATATAGTTAATACGTACATATGTATGTATGTATATTTAATCTCATGACAGGATTTTTACATTTGCTCAATCTAGGTGTTGTATGTCGTGATATTTGAAAAGTTGTATAAATGTTTTTGATGACACTATGCAGCAAGAAAAAAACCCCGTAATCACTGTACTGTGCTATAATCTCCTAGCTACAAAAATAATAATTTCTATTAGAAAGTATTTTTTTTAATTTTTATTTTCATAAATTTTAAAATCAGAAAAGCCAAACTGTAAAGGAATGATACTTTTTTTGAATGAAATTGTAAATCATTTAGACAGATAATTGTGGTTTTTTATTAATTAATTTGGTCTAAAATATGATTTGAAATAAATTAAAAATTAGTTCTCATGAATTCGAATACATTAATTTTATCTAAAACAAGCCAAACGGCTGAGGTATAAATCATTCCAAACAAGTAAGAGGGCTATATTCGGACGTGCCGAATCTGATAATTACCTTCCTCGTACATATGTAGCTTAGCTTTTTATTTTTTGACGCCATCTTCGATTTTTAATTTTAACAATAGTTAACTGTATTCTACTATTCAAGCACTTTCATTTGATACTCATATTGTTGGAGTTAAAAAAATTCGCTCTTTTTTCGTTTGAAAAATTTAGGAAAAACACCGAAGCAGTTGCACTTTAGTGCTTATATCTCAGTTGGTTTTGAACCGATTTGTTAGTTTTCCTTAGAAACTATTTCTCAGTTTACGGCTTATAATCTGGTATCTTAAGCGTGTTAAAAAAATATTTAGGATATTAAAATTTTTGGATATATTTTAAAAATATATATTTTTTCAAATAATTTTTGCCTATAACAAGCCACGAATATGGAAATCTGAAACAGGAAATAAAAGGAACTCCTTATAGACATGGCTAGTTTGACAAGGCTTTAACGTTTATTGAATAAAATACGCTAACGGTTTCAACAGATTCTCCTAAATATTGGAAATCTTAAACTTACTGTAGTCAGTAGACTTGTAGCTTATTATCCGAATTTAAAAAAAAATTATTAAAAAATTATTTATGTTTTTTTTTACCTTCAATTTATCGATGAATAATTTGAACCATGTTTTAGATGTAATTAATGCATTCAAATTTTTCAGATTCATGATGAATTTATTCATATTTTAATTAAAGTTTTGTTTTAGGCCAATTAATGCATTAAAATTTTGTTCATTCGTTTTTAGCTCTGATCACCAGTTATGATAGAATATGAAGCAGCCGGTCCAAAAATTAAAAAAAAATTGCCATAAACTTTTAAGTTGAGATTGTTAAGGTATTAAAAACATAAAAGAGCTTATCTTATTTACCCTTCGCATAGTTTCTGCTATCATATACATATATACATAAGTATGTATCAGCGAAATCTTGATTTGTTTTTTTTTTAGCTTATCGACTTCTTAAAATGATTAGTGTAGAAATTACAATGGAATGACAAACATATACTCATATTTAACATTTTACACTCTTGTGTTAAGTGTAGTGATAAGTAGTAAGTTGTAGTGATTTTTTGCTTATATCTCAGTAATTTATTTGGTAATTTTGTAACTTTTCAACACTAACAATTTCAAGTGCAATCGTGTCCAAAGCTTATTAAGAAAATACATAATCTAAACTTTTAATAGGAGCTGCAAAATCTGGCTTTTTTTTTTTTGGTTTAAAATTAGAGGCAATAGTGTTCTTTTGCTCATAAATCAACTCATAATATTCCAACATCACTTATTTTTAATAGCAATATTCACGAACATATATTTGATAAATTGTTACCATAGAAGAGTCCAAAGTACACTTGGGGGCTTCAAAAAGTTGATTTCAACATACACACAGTCAGACGAATTTAGCTTCATCAATTGCTCTATCCTAAAGATTCAGAATATATTTACTTTGTAGGGTCGCAAATGAGTATTGTTGAAATTACAAACGGAGTGACATATTATGTTCTTATATATACTATTTTACACTCTCGTGTGATGGGTATAAATATAATAACTAATCAGATTTCAATTATTGTTTGTCTTGTTGTGTAAATAATTTCTCTCTTAATATGTTTTGTATAAAACATAAAACAACAATTTTATCAGTGTTTATAAAATGTATAAATACATCACAACAGGAAAAGCTAGACAGTCTTCAAGCACACAAGTTTTAGTTTGAAAAATGTTGTTGAATTTTTTTTTAAGCTTTCTATGGTGCTTAGACACAGAAATTTAAATTATAACAAACTTTAACCTGTGTGCTTACATATATTATCATGTGTTTTTGTGTGAAGGTTGATGTACGAATAAGGAAAACAGAAGGAATAAGTCTGTACCTTCGCTCTCTTTCTCATCCTTTCAAGAGTTTCCTAACTTTCATTTATGCATGTGAGAGCTGTCTTACTATACTATTGTCCTTTTGTAATTATGTATGTTGAAGAGAATGTAAAACGTGTTACAACTTACAGCTCCTACGATAGGTTGTGAATTGGACAAATATTATTGTCAAGTTTAGCCTTTTATTTTTTTATTCCTTATTTATTAGTAATTTATTACAACATCAGACAGACAGACGAATAGTCAAATATTAAAAGAAAACTTTAAACTCTTTTAGCTTTAATTTTATTTCAAATTTTGATTTTTTTTCAGTATAAGAGTTTGCTGTTGCTTCTTTTTAGTTTACAAAATATTATATTTTATGAATGCAATACAACGTGTTTTTATTTATTTCTTATTATTGGTCGTTGTCTATTTGCCTTTTGTTATTTTTACATTTTATTTGTCTTTGTTTATTCGTTTGTTTTTTATGTAACTTTAAAAAAAATTGCTATTTTTTATTTCCTTGTAAGTTAAACACAATAAAAAAAAATTTAGCAGAATATATATTTTTTTTTTTTTTTGCCAACATTACAAAAACTTTAATTTTTTGTGTTTAAATATATTACGTAAATAAAAAACTGTACAAATAACTTCAGCTCTTATAATTTATTATTTAGGCTGATTTAGGCTTTAAATAAAATGTATTTTTTAATACTCCAACTTAATATATTGTAAATCATTTATTCTGGCTTAAGTTCATTTCAAGTTTAAGTTTTTCCTAAAAAGTTTTTAAATTGAATTGTAAACATTTGAGAATACTGAAAAATTATTTTAATTTAAGTCGAGTGTAATGCATTTTCGAAACAAGCTAACATACCGAAAACAAGTGCTGATTATGGTATCATAGCTGGTTTCGAAAATGCATTACACTCGTCTTACTCGGCTAATATCGGAAACAAGGCATATTTATTCATCAAGTACTCTTGATTCGTCAGCTGATTATTTTTTTCAACACTTATTTTAAATTTCAGCTGTCAAAATGCATAAATAAAAAACAATTTTCTCTCTTTTTAAATTTATTTCAAATGTCAATCTTCATATATAAAAAATAAAAACAAAAAAATTCTCTCCGAACTGCAATTAACTGATGAATAAAAATGGCTTGATAAAAAAAAACAAATTTCTAGCCCTAGATAAGACCGTCATTAAAAAAAATACAAAAAATCAGTCAACAATTCCAGTTTTTTTTTTATAAACATCTCTTTAATTATAGGAAATAAGCGTAATTTTAAAAGATATTTTGAGCATGAAAAAATAATTTTTTGTGATTTTGTTTTTTTTTTTTTTAATTGTATACACGAAGTGACCAACTTTAGAGCCATGCTCACTAACTTCAACTTTCACAAGGGGGTCGTGAGACTCTAAAGCAAATCATATACACTTCAACACTTACTCTGCGAAATTTATGTTCAATACTTCATATGTTACCGAATTAATAAAAAAAAACATTTATTAACCACTGTGTAACAGCAAGCATAACAAAACATAAAATTCATTAAAAACAATTTGATATTTTCTATATAAAAATTAATCCCTTTTTCCCTTGGTCACGGCATCACGCGTGAATGGCTGGACCGATTTCACTAATTCCTTTTTGTTGTATTTGTTTATATTAGGAGAAGGTTCTTATGTATGAAAATAATAATAATATTGTGTCACTGGCAGTAATATTTACGAAGTTGACATTAAAACAAAGAAACGTAGTTTACATGCTCTTTGCAAATATATCGGTCGGAGTTGGTCTGTGGTCGGATTTATAATAACAAAATACCTACATAATTCATTTACCATTTCTTAGTGTACTTTTCACATTGGTTTCTACAGGATAATTTGTACTGTGTGTTTTTTTCGGAAGTGTTTGTTAAACAAGGTTAGTCAAATTAATATAGTGTTGGAAACTTTTGATAGACCATTTTGATACTTTTACAAAAGAATAGGTACTATAGTTTCTTTATTTTCTGTTGAAAAGCTAAAGAGTTATATTTGCCGAGGCATCTGAGATGTGTCAGCCACACATTAAGTCTTTTAGCCACAACAGATTTGAATATTTTCATAAAAAATTCTCGTGCCTGTAGGATTTACTACTCGGCAATTGCTAAATGTACTTTATTATGGAATTAATCCAGAAGACCCAAATAAGCTGAAGTCATAAAAGATTGCCTCGGACATCAGTTAGTATATCCATGTACCACAAGATGGAACGTTCTTTTCGATTCCATAGTACAGCTAATGAAATGAAAATCAAAATTAAATGGATTATTTGTTAAGTTTGATATGGCTAACACGTTCTCAGCTATAGAACTGGAGTACTTAGAGGAATTCATTGAAATATTGAAACCGTTAGTTACGGCTTGGACTACATACAGGGAAATAATTGCTATTATGGAAAACTTTTGCCCACTTTAATATCTGTAAGAACCAGATTAGATCGGCTGCAATGTAACAATTTGAGAAATTTAAGTTGTATTTTGCCAAAACTAAGCGAGAGCGTTGAGAGAAGATTAAATAGTAAGGTTTTTAATGCTGGCACCTGAAGCAAATAGAGACATATTGGCGTCATGTTTCCACCCAAGTTTTAAAATGCGTAGGCTGCCAGAAAACATCACTGGAAACGAGAGGCAACGAATTAAAAACTTGGCAATAAATACCTTACAAAAAACGTAAAGCAATGCTTGGATGCTGCAGATGATGAAGTAGATGAAGATTTTATTGTTTTTGCCGACGAGAACATTGATCAACTTCGCACATCAATTTTGGAATAAGAGTTCATCAGTTTCCTAAATAAAATGTATTTTGTATCTGTATTTTGTATTTGGAATACACATCTTGAAAGTATTTGTATTTGAAATACACATCTTGAAAGTATTTGTATTTTGTATTTGAAATACATCAAGGTATGTATTTTGCCTAGTCCTGATTATAGAGCGGTACGAAGTTCGCCGGGTCTGCTAGTTCATTATAAAATATGAATCAAGACGAGTTATTAAATACAAAAAATATTAATTTGTTAAAATAAATAAAAATAAAGCACTGGAAATAATTTAACGCAAGTCGCGTAGCAAGAGTCACAAATGGTTAACGGCTTTTAATAAAAAACGACATTTTATGGATGCAAATACATACATATGGGCAATTCCATGTCATCGTACGTGACATTTGTACTCTTTTAAAGTGGAATAATTTTTGCAAAAGTAGGAGTAACTGAAAAAAAATTAAATCTTTATGTTCCATTCAGAGGGTACTTCATTTAAAAAAAAAATAATTATATTCGAATAATTGTTGTCTAAAATATCGAGCAAAATAAGAGTATATCGTACGTGACAGAAAACAGAAGTGATTTTGAGGTATATATGGAAATATGAAAAAATCTGCGAATCTTGGGAGGTTTTTTGTCTTTTTTTAATTTCATACACTAAACCATATATTTTTCATTTAAAATCCATCATACTTAATTGAAAACAATCTTTAAATGATTTTATAATAAATATAATTTAATATCGTACGTGACATATCGTACGTGACAGACTTTTCTCTTATAATATTCTTAGGTATATATGTTAAAAAATAAAGTTAAATTCTAAATTAGGTGCTAAGTTTTACCTGTCACCTTAGCCTACTACAAACCAGGGTACACTTATACATGGTGGCGGTGCAAGCCCAGCTGACTATTTTTTTGTGTCAAAATACATACTTAAAAAAATTATTTCAACTTCGAAAATTGTCAAACTCCATACATAAAAAAGAGAGACAAAAATTGCTCTCCTTTACGCTATTACCTTATGTAATTACACCATGCAACAAACTAGTTAAGTTTTAACTTTTTCCCTTAATGAATATGCTGTTTGAGAGACATTTATAAAGTGCTTGTCATAATATGAAAACGTATGAAGTTTTTATCTTTAGAATGAGCTGGACATTTTACCAACACATAATCAGATTAAACTCTTATTAATGCTCTTAAAATAATTTAATAAGCTCTAAATACCTGCGCATAGTAAAATTTTGGTGTTTTTTTATCATTAAACTTTTATTGAGAGTTTTTGTTTTTACAGTCGTGGTTGACATTTTCATGGAATTGCCCATATGTATATTATTTTATAATTCCCTTATATGTATATCATTCTAGAAAAATCCGCGAAAAATTACAAAAACAGCCTGAAACTTTCAAAGAAACTTTAATTTTTTGTAAAGAGTGTCACCAAATTTTGTAATCAAAAAAACCAAAAAATGCGAGCGAAAAATTTGAATATTTCAAAGCATTTGCATTTAAAAAATTTACACAAAGATAAACATTCAAAAAACTTCTAAAATAAATAATACATACATATATATATATATATATTTTGTTAATAAAACTAAATAGGTATAAATTTCTTAAAAAAATGTCTTGGCCAAACCTAAAACAGGTCGAAATAGGTAGTGCTTTTCATTTAAAAGTAAAAAATATTTAAAGAAATGTCGTAGGTATTTATCTTCTTCATAATCACTTTTAATGGCATTGATAACTTAAGTTATCATATCTCTCAGCTATACACATTTATTGTCTACAGAACCATCGGTTTTATATAATCTGGTACGCTTCGGATACCAACAACACCAACAATAGTCAACAAGGATGCATAATTTAGAAATTCTTATTAAGAAATATCTTATTAAAAAACAGAACTACATAAAAAAATTAATATACCTATGGCTTGGAATCAATGTATATATATATCCAGTTCAAAAAATAAAATAAAAATCGCAAGACAAAATCAAAAGTTCGTTAATATATGTAGGTATATCTACACCAAAAAGGGTTAATCATTTAATACATCACTATGTATGTATGTACCTATGCAGCTACTAAAACTTATTAACATAAAATAATTAAGCATTAAAAAGTTCTATAAGTAGGTACCTACTTACCTATTAACTGCTAACATAATTACAAATTAAATTAACCAAATAATATGACCATGCTTTAATTTATATCAATATAGAAAATATGATAAATGTTCAATCAGGCTAGAATTAATGTTAAACCTATTTTGAATGCTTAAATACAAAATAAAAAATGTGGAGCATTTTATTTTACTATGAACATAGAAAAGTATGTATGCAATTAATTATCAAAAGAATAAGTAGGTACCTACACCTTTATGGTCAATACCTCCTAAAACATAAGATAACCTTCAACGTATCAATAAATGGAACAGTGTACTGTAGTGATGAGTTTTTTTTTTTGCAAACAATAGTTAAAGGTATTTATCACATGCATACATACCTACATTAGTATTTGTTTTAAAAATCCAGACGAAAAAACAACCTTCAATATTACAACAACTAAGGCCCCATTCGCATTAGGCAACTATAATTGCGCAACTCTTGTATTTGTGGGTGTGAGAGGAAAGGTCGGTGTGAAGGGGAAAGAATTGCCGAGATTTGAGTACAGACTTGCTTGTACTTGGCAATTCTGCTTCTGCTGTCATTCTTGTCTTGGAATATTTATTTGTTTTTGACATTGTCTTTTATTTCTTCTTCGGTGTGTTGTGTAATTTTGTGTGTGTGAAAATTTTATTTGTTTATAAGTGAACCAAATATTTAAAAATGATGAGAAATTGGAAGCGAGATGAAACAGAACGACTAATTCAATTAAACTTGCGCAACCAAGTTGATCAATGTGAACATAAAAGCAAGTTTAAAAGAAAAAAATAAAAATTAAAATTATACTTGCGCAATTAAAGTTGCCTAATGCGAAAGGGGCCTAACACTACTTTACAAGGTTAAATACCATTAGGCAGCCACAGTGAAGCCTACAAATGAGAACTACAAAAAACTCTATAAAGAATAGTAATTGGTTGGATGATAGGAAAACCCCAAAATCCAGGAAATGAAAAAATAGCTATAGCACCAAAAATAGTCAAGCAAAAGTAAAAAAAAAATGTTTTTCATACAAAATTAAAATATTTATGTGTGGGTCTAACTTGCAGAATAACGTTTGTATATATTTATTGAGAAGGGGAAAAGGAAGTTTTGTTTTTGTAAGTTTTTAAAAGCACCCACCTATTGTTGTTATATTTTTTAGTTTTATTGATATTTTGTTTTTATTGGTTTGTTTTTGATTTTCTTCTATACACACCAAAGGAACTGAGGAAAACATGCATTTCCTTTTGTTATTCTTTACTTACACTATTGGATTTTTTATGATGACCAACAATACTTTTCACTAATTATTTTTTTTTTATAATCTCCTTGCAAAAAAAAAAAACAAGTTTAATTTTTTGGTTTTACAAATTTTTACTATTTGTTTTTCTCTGTATGTTTTTGCGTTTTTTTGCGAGACTCTTTTGTCTTTCAATTATTATTGCGTTTGATCATTCGCGTAGTTTTGTTCATTTTTCGGAATTATTGTTAGCAATTATTTGTTAAAACTAGCTTTCATGGCTAAATAAAGGTAATTGTCTTGTAGGAAAACATATTTTTATAATTTTTAATTGGATATTTAAATAATAATCGTAACTTTTTCACAGCTATAAAACACTATAAAAAATGGAAAAGAAGACTGCTGATTCTAATTGAATTTGTTAACAACGTAGTAAAAAATAGTAGTAAACGTTTAAATGGACAGAATACATATAATGCGTTAACAGTGGTTAATAGAAAATGTGTTATGCTACAAATAAAAATTAATTTATTGTTTTTACTGGTTTAATAATAAAATTTATTTAAAACATTTTTTATACTAGGTATAAAATTTAAATAATAGATACAAAACGAATATTGAACACTTGAATAAAAGTTGAATGTAAAAAGTACCAAAGTATTAATTCTAAGTGAATGTATACTTAAAATAAGAACAAGCATTTGTTTTTATTTGTAAAAAAGAACGTCCTCAAAGAAATTTTACTTGTAAAAAAATGAGCTCTCAAACAGTGCGTACGCCTGTTTCTCAAATTATACACAGTAAAGATGAAGCCGAAGATGAGGAGCCTAAGAAAAAGTCTCGTGAAGACTGGCGTAAGGCCAAAGAGTTAGAGGAGGCGCGTAAAGCAGGTACTGCTCCAGCTGCCGTGGATGAAGAAGGTCGGGATATAAATCCTCATATACCACAATACATTTCAAATGCTCCTTGGTATTATGGAGCCCAGGGGCCGACGCTGAAACATCAAAGGCCCCAGCGCGAAGAAGATAGAGGGGAATTAGAACATATGGCGCCTAAAGGAGTAGACATCTCACGTTTGGTAACGAAATTTCGCAAGGGAGCCTGTGAAAATTGTGGAGCTTTGACGCATAAGCGCAAAGATTGCTTAGAAAGGCCACGAAAGGTATTGGCTAAATTTGCAGAGTCTATAGTGGTTCATGATGAACATATTGTTAAGGACAAGTCAGTAAATTATGATGAGAAAAGGGATCGTTGGAGTTCATATGATCCAGCCAATCACCGGGAAATTATTGAAGAGTTTGAAAAAGTGGAAGAAGCTAAAAGGCAATTAAAAGTCGAGAAATTGAAAAATAGTAATATTATTCTTCTTAAAAAAAAAAACAGGAAATAAATCTTTGATATATGTATGTTTCAGATCCCGATGCAGAAATCTCCGATGACGACAACAACGAAGATAAGTATGTAGATGAAGTCGATATGCCTGGTACAAAGGTGGATTCTAAGCAGCGTATTACAGTGCGTAATTTGCGTATAAGAGAAGATACTGCAAAATATCTAAGAAACTTAGATCCAAATTCTGCTTACTATGACCCTAAAACTAGATCTATGAGGGACAATCCCAATCCTACTACACCAGCAGAAGAGTATGTTGAAAAAATTTTAAAAATAATTAAAATTAAATAATTTAAAATTTTTAGAGCTGAATTTGCTGGGGAAAATTTTGTGCGTTTTAGTGGTGATACCACAAAGCATTCGCAAGCCCAATTGTTTGCCTGGGAGGCCCATGGAAAGGGTGTAGATGTACATTTACTGGCCGAGCCCACAAAGCTTGAATTACTGCAAAAGGAATATGACAAAAAGAAGGATCAATTTAAATCAAGTGTAAGTATTGTAACATAATTTAAAATCTTTTCAAAAGTTGTATTCTATTTTTTTTTTTCCATTTTAGACTAAAGAGCATATTGTTGAGAAATATGGTGGTGTAGAACATTTAGAGGCCCCTTCGAAATCTCTTTTGCTTGCTCAAACAGAGGAATATGTAGAATACTCCCGCAGTGGCAAGGTTGTCAAGGGTATGGAAAAATCTAAGGCTCGGAGTATTTATGAGGAAGATGTATATATAAACAATCATACCTCAGTTTGGGGTAGTTATTGGAATGGAGGCCGCTGGGGGTATAAATGTTGTAAATCGTTTATAAAGAACTCCTATTGTGTGGGTATTAAGGAGTCTGAAATCTCAAGCGAATTCAAAATGCCGAATTCTATATTCACTTCAACAGCCACAAAGGAGAAAGAGGAAGAATGTGCTCATTCCACTACTTCAAAAATATATACCGAGGAGAACAACAGGAAGATCGAAACCGATGGTGATCAGCAAGAATCATCCTCTTCTAGTTCGTCTTCTTCCTCATCCTCCTCTGAAAATGAAGAAGAGCTACAAAAAGCCGCTTTAGAAAATAAAAAACTCAAAAAGAAAATGAGGAAACGAGAAAAGAAGCGAGCTAAGAAACTTAAGAAGAAAGAGAAGAAATTAGCCAAAGAAAAACGACGTTTTGAAGAGAAAAACAAGTTTAAATCTGACAAAAACAAGAAATCGACTTCTGAGATGTTGGATGATAGAAAGAGGCCATATAATAGTATGTACGACATAAAAGCACCCACAGAAGAAGATATTGAAGAATGGCAGCGTAAACGTACCAGGGAAGAAGATCCTATGTTACAATTTATAGATAAGTAGTTTTTAAGGAGTATTACAGCGTAACAAATTTTGCGAGGTTAAAAAATATATGCAGAAATTAAAGTTTCTTGGTTTTATTAGGTGTTATTTAAAGAAGTGTGCAACATTTGTAAGTTGCAAGTAAATACCTATATTAAAATGTTTTTTTTTTATATTGAGTTCACAAACCTGATATTTTTTTTAATTTTACATTAGACATTTATCTTTGTTTAATTTTTTTTTATTTCTTTATACAATCGCATACTGTTCATACAGCAATTCACGTATCTTGTAATATTCGTCAGACAAATATCCTTCCATTGTCACTTTACCGGTGTCAATTCGCCTAAGTGCCAACGAACCATTGCAACACCATAAAACACCACCAGAAAATTCTGAATTTATATTGTTCTTCATTAAAATTTGCTTAAAGTCCGAAAGTTTCAACTCATTGATTAGCACTGAATTATGCACGGGTATTTCATCATTTTCTAATGACTCTAGAGTAAGAGTTTTTTCATCCACTCTTCCTGTTTCCGTAACATCATTGTCACCGTTAAGCAGTGTTGAATTAGACGATTCAATAGCTTGTATTCGCTCACCAATTCGAGCGTCAATCCAGGCCACCTCAGCATCTTTGCCCTTTTGGAACTGTAGTTGTGCTACCAAACCTTCAGTAAGGCGTACTTGATAAATATAAGTTTCGGTAGTGGCATCAATGGTCTAAAATTTTATCAATTAAAACCAAATCTAGGAAAAAACAGGAAATTTTAATCTTACTTCTCCCTTACGTGGCGTAAAAACCCTAGCTCCTATATTCTGCTCGCAATGTTTAGCCACCGTATGCGTAGCCTCTTCAGTGCCATGTACTACTACGACGCGGCGAGGTCTTAATTGAGACAAAATTTTTAACATAGATTCGCCATCAGAACGACCCTCAAAATCTATACGTTGTATTTGTGCATTTATTTCAATAATTTTACGTTGACTAATGCATTTTGTGGGTTTTTCTAGTAACTGCACATCTAAAAAAAATAATATTTATTATAGAGAATAATTCAATTCGATTTATTTTTAACACACCATTATCTGTTTTTGTTTTTTCGGTTTCTTCTTTTTTCACATTTTCCTTATTATCATCCATGGGATAGTCATATGCCACATCGGCTATGCGATATTCCTCTAAATTGATAATTTCACCATATTCATCACATTTGATTTTTTCCTCATGAAAGGGAAACATTACATTATGCCTTTTATTGGACTTGAAGAAACCGGTGTGCTGTCTACCTTCTGGCCTAATGACAATATCATGTTTTCCCGTTATGATACACATTTCTATATCGTCTTCTGAATCGGAACTGTTTTCTTCTTCGGCATCTTGTTTCATTATAAGCCTATTGACTTTTTCACCCTGTACACGCAAATATTCCTCTAGTTCAGCTCCCTCTAATTCTACACGACGTCTTATATCAATTTCAATTTTTCGACCAGATGCATGATTCTCTACTAAATCCATGGCCAATGTACCCTGGGAGGTTCTAAATGCCAAAAAATTATATTAATGTAGTTTAAATTAATGAAATGCTTTCTTACCGTGAGGTAAATATAATGCTATTATTGGGATTACCCGCCCATTGCACAAATAAATCTCTAGTGAAGCCGCTTTCCATATCTGGCTCACTAGCCAAAACTACTTTAGGTCCCGGTAATTGAGCTAATTCTGCCAGGCTATGGCACAGTTGCATATGTTTAAATTGAAAAGGATTGTTACGTGCGCCTTCAAAACTTTTCATTAATTTATCACTCATCCATTCAATTTGTGATTTTG
Source organism: Phyto melanocephala (assembly GCA_941918925.1). Taxonomy (NCBI): domain Eukaryota; kingdom Metazoa; phylum Arthropoda; class Insecta; order Diptera; family Rhinophoridae; genus Phyto; species Phyto melanocephala. The sequence continues at coordinate 37,417,925 of OW799233.1, forward strand.
CGAACTCTATAACGTTATAAGAGAAATTGTTAAGCAGGGCTAGAGAGTAGGCCATCAAACCTGACTCTTTGTTTTTCCAAAGCTGGTCCAACATATGTGCTAATTCTAAAACACGGCCAGCGGTGTCAACAGCTATTAGAACATTCCCATTACCACGCAAAGTTTGTAATATATTTGTCATAAGCTTTTCATCACGAGCCCTACGTCTGGCCTGCTGATACAAGGCATTGAAAGCATCTGTTATAAGAAGCGAAGGCCTCTGAAGCCTCTCTAATTCACAGCCATTCAAATGACGTTCCTTTTTGTGATTGAAATCTGTGGCATATACAATATCTTCTTCTCCTACTTTTAAAATTTTCCATATAGTGCCACCAATCATATGACCGGCTGGTAAAGGCGTTATAGCAATGCCATAACCTTTACCCTTTAATGAAACTGTCTGGTTATACTTAAGCTGAATAATTTTATCAAAGGCCGCATCCACATCATCCAAAGAAAACAAATCAAAATCGTACATATTAAAATGAGACATATAGAGATCGTACATAAACATTTGCCCCATTTTATGTACGGGTATGGTGGAATATATAGGACAATTCAAACCCAACTTTCCCACCAAGTAGGGTAAAGCTCCCAAATGATAAACATCAGGATGTGACAACAAAACTGCATCGATGGTATGTACATGCCTAAGACAAGCATTTATTGCAATTTATTCGCAAAATTTAAAAGTTTTACTATGTACTGTACACAAACCTTTTAACTTCTTTTATGAAACTGGCATCAAATTTCTCATCCCAACCACAATCCAACATTATTTTGACTTCATCGATCTGTAATATATAACAGGGCGGAGTTTCGTCCATTGCTCCTGATACTGTATGTAATTTAATTATTGATGTCATATTTCTTAATAATTTATTTAAATTTAAAAACGTAAACAAAAAACCGTGCACATTTACTAAAAATACGGTGTTTTGTGCAATCCACTTCTTGTTGTTGTTGCCATTCACAGAAAATTGTGAACCAGAGTATTAAAAATGGAAGCACAGGGTTTGGGAAAAAGTTACATATTTTTAAATACTGTGACGTTTTCGATGTGGTTAGTTACGGTCGGCTAAAATTTGTCCATAATTGAGAAGTGTCCGCTTAAGGTAGTGTCTAATAAAAAGCTTGATTATTTTTATTTTATTTAATAAGAAACAAACAAAAGATAATTTTAATTAAAACGAAACATTTTTAAAATTTATCGATGCATACATAGTATCTTACAATAAATAATGTTTTGTAATTTCTAATTGAATTAATTTCAAAAAATTTTTTTTAGTTTTCTGTTTTCAATTCGAGGTTTCAATAATGTTATTTTTTTTTTTTTTTTTTTGTAAAGCTATTTTGAACAAAAAAAAACAATAAAAATAATTGACAATAAAATGTAAATTTCTTAATTTTTCTTTATACTGTAGAAAAACATACACAACTAGCAAAGAAAAAAACATGACGATATGATTTTGAAGGGGATAAAGTGATGATGCAGTGGTTCAAATTAGAAGAAAACACAATAAAAATTTGGACATGTCTTTGAAGAACAAATATATGAAAGAGCTGTACTCCATCCTAATAGTGCATAGAACTCATTCACATTTGATGAAAAGTAGCATATATATAATGAATTAATTGTTTAAGATATATTGAATGACTTAGCATTCACTTTAAAGTACATCATTCATAAAAAATTATTATGCACTTTTAAAGTCATTTATAATGAATGCTTTTAGACTATTGATTTAAAAGTCTTGAAAATTTAATTCACTTTGCACTACTTACAATATTTTAATCCTGAACAACCAAAACAATATAAAAGCGATGCTTAATTTACAAAAAGAAAACGTAAAAATAGTATAGTCAATTTAGTTAGGAGTTTTCACTGTATATATGAACAACGGATAAACTAAGCTCCGTATTCATAAAATTTAAATTGAGTTTGAAATAAATTTTATTTAAAAGTTTTCATACAAAATGTTCTTAAAATATTAAAATTTAAAATACATTTTTTATATATATAGACCAAACCATAAAAAGTTTTCGAGGTTTACAACTCTAGTATGGCTTGCGCTGTTTGGTTAAATAAAAAACAATATTATTTTTTAATATCATTTTTGGGCAGAGATGTACTAAGCTAAGTTTAAATTTTGTTACAATAAACCAATAAATCTATATGCATATATAAAAGTCTAACTCTGTCTGTCTGTGTGTGTTAGGTATAGACTCAGAAACCGCAAAGCCGATCGGACTCAAACTTTGTCAAGTTGTTTGTACACGTTCCAGGGAGTGTTTATGCGTGGTAAAAAGTGGGCGGGGTTACGCCCATAAAAAAATAAGTTATAGTTTTTAGCTACTTGCACTTGACCAATTTTTCTGAAACTTTGCACTCATATTGAACTTTCATGATTATATAATTTCGTAATTAGAAAAAATATGTTATATTTTTTAGCTACTTGCACTAGCTCGATTTTTCTGAAACTTCGCACACATATTGAGCTGTCATTATTATACAGTCTCGTGATTAGAAAAGTGGCCACTGCCACGCCCATAAAAAAAGTTATAATTTTTAGCTTCTTGCACTTGATATTCAATTAAAATTCAGAATGAATTTTTATTCATTTAGGTGCGTGGCAACGCGCGCCGGGCTTGGCTAGTTACTATATATAATTTAATTTTCGATATTAGTTATACAAAGTCGAATCTTCTAAATTCCAATTTAGAAACTAAGGCCCCTTTCGCATTAGGCAACTTTAATTACGCAAGTCTTGTGTTTGTTGGTGTGAGAGGAAAGGTCGGTGTGACGGGGAAAGAATTGCCGAGATTTGAGTACAGACTTGCTTGTACTTAGCAATTCTGCTTCTGCTGTCATTATTGTCTTGGAATATTTATTTGTTTTTGACATTGTCTTTTATTTTTTCTTCGGTTTGTTGTGTAATTTTGTGTGTGTGAAAATTTTATTTGTTTATAAGTGAATCAAATATTCAAAAATGATGAGAAATTGGAAAATGCGAGCATAAGCAAATTAAACTTGCTCAACCAAGTTGCTCAATGCGAACATAAAAGCTAGTTCAAAAGAAAATAAATAAAATTTAAAATTATACTTGCTCAATTAAAGTTGCCTAATGCGAAAGGGGCCTAATTGATTTCGTTAATGATATGCCAAAAAATACACACCGCAAAATTTAAATTGTTTACTGTGTTTATGTAGAAAATTTAGTTTTAGGAACATAGTATATATGAAACCAGTTATCATTCGTTGTTGGTTGCATAATGTGTAGTCATATTTATGGTTTCAATTCGTGTTGCATTCAAAGTTTTAAAAAAATATCAAAATATTTTTTTTGTATTCATGAACTGCACATATGTATATAGCAATAAATGTTATAATACATAATCTTTTAACACAAGCTGTCAAATTCAAATACAAACAACTAAAATGTAACAACAACACTAATGTATAAGAGAACGTCGCAAAAAAAAAAAAAAAAAAAAACAAAATATTAAAATTAACATTGTTATTATAAAAAATTTAAGTTTTTTTAATTATATTTAAATATATAATGGCAAAAGACTCGTTTTAATCAAGTGCCTTTGGTGAAATTTATTTTCGTATATTATTTGTAAAATTTTTAATTATAGATCAATCGCCAGGAAAATTTTTAATTTTATGATATTTACGTGTTGGGTTCACCACCTGGAGATATAAGCTTGAACATTAACAATTTGATGCCGTTATTCTGCCGGCGTTTTGCTTATATTAACACATAATCATTCGCTCGTGTGGTCAGGGTGTTAAAACGTTTAATAATAAATAATAATAAATTTAATAAATAATGCAAGTCTGGTTGTTTTTTCAGTGTATATTGTGTGACCCAGTTTAAGCTGAATGCTACAAAATTACAAAAAGAAGAAAATTACAATATCAAAGCGCCGAAATTGAATTGTTTATTTTGTACAAAGACGAAAATTTTGTACTATAATTGTGTGAAAAAAAGTTGAAATTAGTTTTTCTTGTTGACTTTTTAAAATGTGGAATAATTTTGAACAATCTTCTTTAGATGATGAAACTATATCGAATGCTTTTTCTTCCCGAGGAATTTTTCGTATATCTAGTGATGATGAGGTTTGATATTGATATACATACATATGTTTTGGTATCCTTTGGTTAAGAGTATATAAAGTTTATAGCCCAAAAGTGTTTCTTTAATTAAATATTCCAATCAAAATTTAGCTCCTGGTTAAAATATCATATCTCTTCAAGAAAACAACAAACAAAGAAAACAGAGGTTTAACTAATTGATTCAATTTAGGTGTCAACACGATCCTGTGTCATATTTTTATACTCCTAGAGTGTTTAGATCCTCTTTTAATACGTCTTTGCGACTATACCCACATTCTAATAATATTTTTAAGCTAAAACTATTATTTTTTTTCGTTATCATAATATTATATCTTGTGATCTTGATGTTTATTTACTGCCTGTTCAACGATGTCGAAAGAAAACCAAAGCGAAATTTCATTCGTACAAATACGTTGAAAACAAAATCAAATTTTTTGTTTTTGTTGTTGTTTTCAATATATTTGTACGAATGAAATTTCGCTTGGGTTTTCTTTCGACATCGTTGAACAGGCAGTTAATGTACATATCGTCGGTCTCATGTAGAAAGGCCCTAACTTGTACTTTTTACGAAATTGAGTTTTTCAGTGATTTCAATAGATTTCACACTAAACCACCTCGACACAAAAATTTAACGCAATAGTATCAAAAGTAACAGTTTTACAAGCGATTTTACAAAAGAAATTGCATTACGTAAATTATAATTATTTGACCTAGGGTCCTTCTTCATGAGACCGACGATATGTTGTTTGGGCTTTCTGTTACTAAATAGACCTTTTGATATCATCTACTTGTCATTTATTTTTAGTCCTACGTTTTTAATTTATGGCTAGGAAGTTTTTGTGATGATACTTTCATTTACCATATAAATCTGGATTTTATTTATGATCTAGTTGGTGTATTCACAAGTTGTTACAAAATTTAAATTTAATGTAGTATAACAGTCTTAACGGATCGCCGCAGGTATCTGAATAGTTATGTCAACACAATAAACATACCATACATAGTACTATTACTTTAGGACAGTGTTAACTTGAAAAGCAGCTAAAATTTTTTAAACTATTGTGAAATCCTAGAACGTTATTACAATATGGCATGTTAGGACAGCTTGTGAATAGAGAGAGCTAATTCACAAGGTCTCCTAAGTGTCGTATTGTAATAATGTCATAATTTCAAAAAAAAATTAGAAAAGCCAACATTTTACAATTAGCAAAACAAAAATGCGCAATGCACAATAACGAGCTGCTATCTTTCCCCTATGGAAATTTTCCCATAAAAAAAAGTTAGTAGCTTCTTTGTTAACACTAGTTAATGTTAAGATCAAGCATGTTTCATCTAAATTGAACCACTTAATCATGAGTTGAACCAATGCATTTACTTTGTTGCGAAATTTTGTAATTTATTTATGTATAATGCATAATATGCGTTATGCATAATATTAAACCGTGTGCTAAGACTATTCATGTGTTCGTTTTGAATTTGCCATTATCCGTGTATACTGGTTGAATTTATTTTCGACTTTCTTATGGAATCCATTCAATAGAGTCTTAAATTAAATTCCAATTCCAATAGCTTAAATGAATATACATATGTATATCGATGGTCACAAGTAAAAATGCCCTATCTCGCAGTTTTTACGAAATTGATTTTCTCAGTGATTGATTACACCTTAACAGAAAAATTTAATGCAATTACAATTTTACAAAAGGAGTTACATTTTGTTAATACAGTTTCTATTACGTTTTTGCCTTTTCCTGCAAAGTTACAATTATTTGAGTTCGGGCCTTTCTACCTGTGACCAAGGTTGTGTGCTTAAATTTAAAGCCAAACTATGTCCATTTCTACAGAAAATTAATTTAACATTATTCTTGAAGAAAAGACTTAAGAAATTATTTTAAATCTTTATTAAGACGATACTTTTTGAATATTTTTCTTAGGTTAAACAGTATCCCCAGGTTCAAGCCGCAGTACAGAATACAAAAATGATTATATCCATCGATAAAACGTTATTTTTATTAGAAAATGAAATGGTAGCTAAGTGCAGTTTACTGGCATTTAGCGCCAACATTGATGTCTTGGCTATTTCCCAAACTGGCAATTTAATAATTTGTGGTTTGAGTGATGGTGAAATTCATGGTGCTTTTATTAAAGGAATACCACTGTTTAGTAAGAAAATTAAACAGTCCGATGTTAATAGTATTGGAGGTAAGACATTTGCGGGTATACAGCAAGTGGGTAATAATTTTTGTTTAACTTGCACAAATGGCAGTGTTTATAGGTGAGAGAAATTAAAATATTTAAAATTGCTAAAATTTGTAAATTCAATAAAAAAAATTTTACTTTTAGTCTGTCAGAAATTGGTGAGTCCTGTTTGGAATCCTATTTAAATATTTCTGTGAACGAAACTGAAACCATGTCGTTTGCTGAAAATCTTTATAATGATGTTGAACTGAAATATCTTTTCGGTCTAAAAGGTCTAACCGATATAACGGTTGCTTTGTTATTAGAACAAAATTATGATTTTTTTAACAACAAAAGTGACGACAGAGAACCTTTCTTAATAGCTGGCACTCATAATGCCATCTTTATGAGATCATCTCAGGCTGATGTTGTGCGTATTAATATACCGGAGAGTTATCAAGGTGTTAAAAATGTTTATTATTTAGATCAGTTAATGTAAGTTCAACAGGATTATGAATTTTACATTTCTTTAAAAATTTGAAAATTTGTAGTATTATTTTAACTAATTCGGGTCAATTACTGGAATTGTGCCCCTTTACCAAGCTATTACTTTATCCTTCGTCGAAGCAAGAGGTCTTAATAGACGATTTAATTGTCATGGAATGTAATGATGATAATATAGAAATATTAGCCTTGACTAAACATTCTCAAGAGCAAGACAGATTGATAAAGATTTTAGATTATCCGGGTGAGAAATTTGGTTAAAAAAGCTTCTTTAAAGTTTACTTAATTTATTTTTTTATTTTATTTAAGCTTTTAAATGCCACAATGAGCTGGATGTGTCTGAATATTCTTGGCTAGTCAAACAGCCAAAATGTTCAGTTAATTTATATTATATCAGTTGTATGCAGCGTAATCTTAACAATTTACCCTCGGTTTTGGAAATGTTATCTGTTTCGGAAACTCATCCTAGTGAACGCTTCAAGAAATTAATTGCTAAAGGCCATTTGGAGGAAGCAGAGGTAAGTGTAATATTTAAATTTATAATTAAGTGTATTATTACTTTTTTCACATTATTGTGACTTTTATTTAACAAATTATAAATGGAGAATAAGTGTTTTATCAATATAAAAAAAAATATTTAAAAATCATTTTATATTTTCTTAATTTTAAGGTTTTCGGTACTCAATTTGAACTGTGTTTACAGCCTATTTATGAAGCTAAAGCTAAAAGGATTTTAGTAGAAATGGCTAGTTTAAGAGTGGTAAGTTTTTAAATATAAATTTGCCTTAAAATATTTTGCAATAATATTTTTTTAATTCAAATGGTTAAATTTAACAACATTTTTATTTAAAACATTACAAATTTTACTGAACATTTATAGTTATTATTTATATTTATTAAATTAATTATAAAGGTAATGTTAAAGAAAAGTAGAAGACATCGAGTTTAAGAAAGGTAAGTTTCTAAAGTTAAGGTTACATTCAAATGTATTAAAAATATTTTTTATACCCTTCACACGATACATTCATTATTCATTTTAGACTCATAGACAGGGAATTGATTTAACTAAGTTCATCTATCAGTGTGTATGTTTAGTTCAATTTTTTGAAGCGGCCACGTATACTTCAGAATTTTATACAGTATTAATTTATTAGGTGTGATCTGGGGAATTTTGCTATTAAGAAAAATGTGGGTATATTATGAGGTAAAATATAAGCGAAAGAACACAATTGTCTCAGTTTTTTACCCAAACAAAATCAAATTTGCAGCTCCTATGGAACTTCTTGAAACGTTCGTTTCGTATGTACTAAATATGTATTTGTTTGAAACAAAAGTCTAATTAAAGTTCAGATTATTGGATTGTCAAATGAGTTTTGTTCACATTTGTACCATATAATTGTCAGTTATGGTCTTGACACTGTTAGTAGTGATAAATAACAAAATTGCCGCTTAAATTACTGAGATATAATAGTTTTTACAGCATTAATTCGCGATCCTATAAAGTATATACATATATTATGAATCGTTATAGATGAAGAAGTCGATTTAGCGAAACCCCAACAAAAGCTGGCGGTCGCTAATACATATGCACATGATGGTACAAACTGTGTGAAGGGTATATAAGATGCGACACATTCGAATTATGTAAATGTTTAATTTTGACTCCATTTTATTTGAAACTCACAAATTTTAATAAAAATTAAAAATATATACATACATATATATATATATAAAGTACAAGGGTTTCTTTTCTAGTGCCTTTCGAAAATAAATTTTGCACATGGAATTAGTAAAATATGTTTAGAGCACAACAGGCCATTGTGGAATTCCCATCTGGAAGCACTCCTAATTCAAATACCTATTTTGCTTTTAGCACAAGGGATATATGTATGAGGAGTGAGATTAAAAAAATCTTAACACAAGTGCTGCCGCTTAACTTTTTTCGGAAACAATATTTTTTTTTTATCTTGTTTTATTTGAAAAATATGTCAGATATTTTATTATAACCGACAACCAGTTGACTAGTTGTGAAAAGTTACAAAAAAGAACCCAGCAAAAATTACTGCATACCTGGAAGCAGGTTTGTAAGGGAGAGACAAATGTACTTTCCTTTCCCAACCTGCTTCAGGAAGGCATGATTTTTATATGAGATGTCCCACTTGGTAGGGCTCTTTGATGCTCTAATTATTTGCCATTTTCACACATGGTTAATGCAGTAATATCATGTCTCTTTTGTGTGTTTATTTAGGCATCCACAATGCGCTGAAATCATGTGTATTTTTTTTATACCCTTCACCTGTGGTGCACAAGGGTATATATAGGTTTGTCATTCCGTTTGTAATTTCTACAATTTTCTGAAAGCTTATGAATAGAGGAGTCGATTAAGCCCTGACCGTCTGCCCGTCTGTCCGTGTGTTGGTTGAAATCAACTTTTAGAAGCAACTATATGTTCCTCAGATCTGTATATGGTATCAATCTCTTGGAAATATCCAGGAATGAATCGCTATTGAAATTCAGCACAATCGCCCCATAACTTTCTGAGGTATGAGCAAAAAACCACGACCACCTCGTTTTTTTACACAATTACAACAACAACATACTTATATACATACATGCAAAAAACATGCCGAAAAAAAAAATTACAAAAAAAAAATATATTAAAAATAAAAAAAAAATAATAAAAAAAATTACAAAAAAAAAATTAAAAAAAAAATTTTTTAATTTTTTTTAAAAAAATGTAAAAAAAATAATAAAATATAAATAATATCTTAAATAAAATAAGATAAAATTTTTTTGGCTCAGCTGGGATTCGATGCCACATTTATTCTAACCAGTATATACATATGTACGTATTTTATATGAGATGAATGGTGATACAAACAATTGTTATTGCATGACTACACGTTGTGAAGGGTATATAAGATTCGGCACGGCCGAATATAGCACTGTTACTTGTTTACATTTGCAATCATAATAGATGCGCCTAAATCATGTATCTTTTCTGCTACTTTCTGTGCTACTTTCGTAGCATTAAAACATGTTTTTTTATTTTTATTTTAGTTAAAATTTATTTTTAAAAATATAAAAAACAATTCCAGTAAGCAATTATTTACATATTCAATTAAAAATTATATGTTATGTGTAATTTGTAATTAAATATTTTAATTAATTTTTAATAGGAAAATTGTTAATATAATATATAATATAATAGTTTTATTTTATATAACTATTTATTAAAGTTTTCTTTATAGAAAAATTCATTATTTTTCCCCAACGTTTCTTTCTTATAGTGGAAATTTTTGCTTGCTAAAATCGTTGCTGCTAAAAAAATAAAGTTATTAGAAAAAAGCAGTAAAATAAATTTTGAAATAGTTTGAATGCTTACGTATCATGAATTTGAAAATTTTGAATAATTCAGAAGCCTTTCTTTCTCTTGCCTTCCATCTATCAAAGTTTATTTCTCTGCCTTTTACCAATTATATTTAAAAAAACAATCAGTTATAAACAACAAATTACCACAAGATTTTTTAACAAAAGTAAAACAAATAAATCAAACACAAAAACCGTTAAAAACTACTTGACAACAAAAGTTAAAAAATAAACACAAACTAATTTAGCAAAAACACTTACACTTCTTAAACTTTTTAAACACAAAGAGTCGCTTTTACAAAATTTTACACGCGCACTTGTTATTTAAAGTACAAAACATCAACTGATTCTCCAAAATAATTCTGTTTATTGCATCACCCAATTGGGATGACATTAACATAACAGTCTTCAATAAATTTTTTAAGAACTACATTAAAGAGAGGTAATCATTTGCTTACATTCCTGCATCCTCGTAAGCGAGAGAAGTTGCAGTAAGTTATTTTGTAAAAAATTAAATATATTCAATAGAAATTTCTGACTTCCATTTATAGCACCCTCGAATGCGCTCTAATATTGCGCTATAAGAAGGCATGATTTTTTTTACTGCTTACCGGTACAAAATAAATTTTTGCTGGGAAGTACGTACCAGGGTACACTTATACAAGGTGACGATGCCAGCCCAGCTGACTATTTTTTTGTGTTCTGGAGTATGTCAAACTACATATTTAAAAAAATAATTTCAACTCCGGAAATTATCAAACTCCATACACAAAAAAACAGAGACAAATATTTCTGTCCTTTACGCTATCACCTTATGTAACTACACCATGGTACGTACTAAAATTATTAAAATTTTTAAGTCCTAATTGGTACTAAAAAAACTTGGTGTCATAGAATTAAATGTATGCCGTCAAACTGTCAAACCAATGTTATAAACGGTTTCAGGAGAATTTTATCATTGATAATAAACCTGGTTCGGGAAGAAAAAGAAAGGTCTACACAATAATGGGAAGGCCAAGAATATCAACTGGTAATAAAAAGAGCTCCAAACACTAGAAAAACAGCCCGGTTGAATCAGAGCTCATTCTATTTGGTGCAAAAAGTTAAAGCAAATACAGGCTTGAAAACACACAAAGTATAAAAAGCTCCAGATGGGAATGCTGCAAAAAATTAAAAGCCAAATACTTATGTTGTATAACGAACGACGAAATTTTCGCTTCTTCCGGGTCAAAATTTTTATGTTGCTTATGTTCAAAGAAATGTTAAAGATTTAGTACCCAAAAAAAAAATTTCATAAATTCTTGGTAAGACAAGGTTTTTGTAGTTGCGGAAAAAAGCAAGTCATTTGTTACAGTGAACTCAATAAATACCGAAATATACATCAAAGAATGTTTGCAAAAAAACTTCTTCCTTTGATATAAGAGCACAATGTTTCCACATATTTTCGGCTCGATTTGGCATCATATCACTATACATTACAAAAGTAGTTATAGATCAAAACGTACAAAAATTTATAACGCGCAGTGTATTTTTTCGGTATATTCAAAATTTAAAACGTAATATAACTGACAAAATTAGATGTATTATTATAAAGATTTTGGAATAATTCAAGAATCTATATTGAAATATATAAGTTGTATTTATAAGCATGCCTACTATAACGCCCACTTTTCACGTTATCTACCGTTAATGAAATTTAAAAGTCAATGTCATTATTACGCCAGAAAGTTTAGGTGACACGCCCACTTTAACGCCTACCTCCCATATAACGGTTTATCTTAAATTCATATAATTTCTCTATGGACATAGTTTTTAGGACTATATTGAAATATCTCAGTCTTATTTATTAGCAGAAACTATATTGACACGCCTAGTTGAACGCCCACTTTTATTGAAAGTCTAACATTTTGCTAAACTAAACATTTCACTAGCATATCGAAGTTATGCAAAGAAGGTGATATATATTTTAGTATAAAGATATTATTCCATAGCGATTACTTTTAATAACAAAATCATAAATTCTGTGCTGTAAAAGTACAAACTGAAAACATCACAAAAACTACTACAGTAAACAATAAAACAAACTCCACCACGCAAATAATTCTCCAAATATAGGTATTTACTCCCGATTTAGCCCACAGTCGCAGCTGCATCCGATGTAAAATCACATCGACTAAAAAATCCACATGAACTCACCTTTTCCACTTACTATCAACAACATATAACAGAGGATATAACAGCTCCTACAGAAAGCAACACAATATCAACGAGCAAGTCATACAAAAACAGCAGCACTATACATATATACAATCGGAGGCTAATACCGATAAGGTGACAACCAATTGGTTCTAAAGGTTCCTGTCCATGACCTAAATTACCCGCAACAATATATAAGTTTGCTTCCGTTTGTAATTATACCCTTCACACAGTCAAAAAGGGTATATATGTAATTTCTACAATTTTCATTTCCGACCCCATAAAGTATATATATTCTGAAAGCTTATGAATAGGAGAGTCGATTAAGCTCTGTCCGTGTGTATGTTGAAGGGTTTATAAGATTCGGCACGGCCGAATATAGCACTCTTACTTGTTTATACAATATTAATTTTTGACCCTATAAAGTATATATATTCTGAATCCTTACAGGCAGAGGTATTGATTTAGCCAAGTCAGTTTGTCCGTGTGTATGTTGAAATCAACTTTTCAAAGCCCCCATGTATACTTTAGACTCTTATATGGTATCAATTTATCAGACACGCTTTCGATAATTTTGCTATTGAAAATCAGTTATGTGGGTATATTACGAGGAAAGATATGAGAGCACGATTGTCTTTTTTTTTTACCCAAATAAGTCAGATATTGCATAAAATATGACCGACATAGATTGCGAGGAAATTGTTTTCCTTCTTAAAAAGCGTCAATTAAAAGTTCAAATAAGTTTTGGTCACAGTTTTGTTTTCACTTATGGTCATTACATAATGGTGCACACTGTGTGAAGAGTAGATAAGAATATACCGCTCCTACTTGTTTTTTAATGCAATTAAACTTGACCTCTTTTTTTTTTGCAATATTAGTTACTTCATAAATAAATCTTTAAATAATACAAAACATCACAAAAATTTAACAGCAGATTGGAAAGTAGAAGCATCGTTTTTATAATATTTATTAATTCTCGTATAAATCTTTTAAAATTTTGTGTTTAAAACTTTTCTTTTAAGTACATTTTATGTAAGATAGGTTTAAGTACCTGTAAAGTGAAAAAATGATGCAGTACCAAATTTATGCAAATTATAATTATTTTTTTTTTCTAGAACAAAGTCGAAATGTTAAATGAACGTTTTTTGGAGCTCATGAAACTTTTACAAAATATTGAAAATAAAGAATTCTTTCGCCAACATCGCGAGTTTTATTTGCCTACACGTAAAATAATGGAAAAATATTTACTAGAAGTTCTGAGGCATTTGAATGAAGAGGTAATACAAAATCTTTAATACGCACTTAAACTTAAAATAAATCTATCTCCCTAACTCCCAAAGGACGACGAGGATCATATACTAAAGGTTGTGGAACAATTAGACCGTCTTAAAACTTTGGATATTATCGACCCCTACGAAATCAATGACGAATGGCAAAAGTTCGTTTATCATCCCAATTTAGTCAAATATATTACTTTGTTATTTAAATCGGATATGCCTTTGGCATGTCTCATATGGAAGAGACACTCGAGTGCTTTGCTGCCACAACTCAACGAAAATAAACTACGTGATCTGCTAAATCTGATACCCGTTGATACGAAACCATTTTATCTATTACAATGGTTAAGGCAATTTGTGCCCATAGTAAGTAATACTCATCCCAATATAATGCCCTTAATAACGGACTGGAGCATACAAAAGTTAAGATCTTTACAATATGCCGATCATTGGCCAGAAATTGGTTTAGAGTTTGCCACTAAAGTCACCAAGATTTTTGAAGATATGTATTTCATGCATTCGGATGTTAGGCGACAGCATGAACGCAATATTGCCAAACTAAGAAATGTGGTAAATGCTTTGGAGGATATATTTGTACTAAAGAAGAGTTATAATTTAATATTTACTTTAGACAACTATTTACAAGTGAGTTAAGAATTTATAGTGGTGTTTGTTTTAGATTTTTGTAGCTAAAATAAACACATATTTTACAGGACAAAATAGATGAAACAGCCAAATGTATTTTATTGCGTGTTCATTTGGATAAACTTAAAAGTTTGGTTAATGATTTTCTTTATCCCATTTATCAAGAAAAAGGTACTTCTCCAGTTTCGGCCATAAAACGTTATATATCTTTGTTGGTGGCCAGTAGAAATTCGATTTCAACTTGGCTGGAGAGATCAGTGGCCTGCATAGAATTGCTGCATAATGAAGATGATCGTTTAGAGTCAGCGTTATTGGTGTTACAGGTAAAATTTTATATTGTTTAAAAAATCTGAAGAATGAAGAGTTTTTAAAAGGTAATTTAATATCACACAAGTGCCAGAACGTGGACGAAGAAAAGGCAAATGCATTATAAAACCAAAATTTCAAATAATATTTTCTATTCTTCTTATTCCCACTTGTCAGATAGGTTAGACATAAAATTCTAAAATTTTGTAAAGAAATCGTTAAAAAATTTCAAGTAGAAAAACATTTTTTAATTTTTATAATTAAGCGTATATTGCTTTTGTATTGCAATACAAAACACATACACATTTCCAGTGGCACATAAATAAGTTGTTAATTTTGATTTCCTTGTAAGTTGAGTATAATCGATGCTTGGAAGTAGAAATATAAATTCTAGCTTGGAAGAGTTTTTTAAGGAAAAAAAGTGACAGGAGGCAATCACAAAGAAGAGTTTTTTCCCTTACTGTGGCTACTTACAGTTAACGTTATTTTGAGAAAGTTTGATTTTGAAAACAGGATGTGGTTTGATTAACGGCACCACCAGCCCTTCAAGTTATGAACTAACCGATGACACACACGTTGAATTGACGACTTTTATGATAACAGTCCGCCAAATTTAAGAGTATCAGTCATTAACCAACGAAATTTATTTCTGTTGAGAACAGCATCCAGAAAAATCAGGTAGTGGTTGCTCAAAGTCCGGCGCAAAGTCAAGCATCAGTCATGAAACTATTAGCAAATGTGTTTTCCCGCTTGGCAATAAACCACAAAAAACCACGTGATTACTGATTCCCGTGGTACCAGGCTCTGAGCCAGAGGTGATAGCAACCTCTCTATACACCGAACTGGCAGTAACACCAGGGAGAGGATACTCAGCTATAGTTTCATACTCCCGGGGGAATCTGCAGGCAAAAAGTTCGTGACATCTGCGGAGCACTGGCAGTAACACCAAGGAGAGGATACTCAGCTATAGTTTCATACTCCCGGGGGAATCTGCAGGCAAAAAGTTCGTGACATCTGCGGAGCACGTATATAGTACTGCTTAGTTTAGGCGAGGTTTCTTTCAACGAGTAGTTATTTCAACCGACACTATGTGCACTTTCTTCATTAACCGATTGAAATAGGGTTGATGTAAACCGAAAGTGTAAAATTTGATTTACACGACAGTTTAAGGTTTATTTTTTGGTTAGGACTGAATTTTTTTTCTTTACCTTTTTTAAATTTCGGCTGTCGAAGTCTATAGATAAAAAACAATATTCTCTCCTCTCTCTCTCTTTTTTTTCAAATGTCAAACTTCATATATAAAAAATATAAACGAAATTATGATGAATTTATATGCCTTGGTTAGGACCTGATCGACTGTATTAGGGGCGTGCAGTTTTTTTTTACAGATATACATTTAATTTATACATCGGCTAGGATTTTTTATACTTAGAGGTAGAACATCAGGAGGTCTTATAGATTATCTAATGACTGCAGTGTAATCCAAACACTGCAAACACAGAACATGCATGTAGAAACTGAAGAGACTGGAGGATTTCAAGGACATTATGGCCAAGAGTAAACTCAGTAAACACTTCAATACTCCATTAAATTGCTTGCGAAATTATTTTTATTAGAATCTAAAACTAAGGCACAGAAAACTCATAGAGCCACTGCATGGTAAAACATTTACGTCGGAGGTGTTATCGGACCTTAGTCCCGTTTTGGTTTTTTACAGTGATGGGTAAAATCGTCCGATTTAATCGTTCCTTAGATTTATCTTTGGAATTTTTCGAAAGTCTTTATAAACCACAGATTCTGTAAGCTCTTTAAAAGAAATTTGTTGTTGGTGTTTTGGTACCCATAAGCTTTTGTTTTAGCTGGTAGTGTTTTTGATAGTTAGCCAGAACAAGTCGGGGCAATACGCGAGCATAAATGCTGTAAAGAGAGTATCAATAAAGTGATGCCTACGTAATATTCAAAAACTGATGACGAAAAAACTTTAAAATCCAAATAACTTTTAAAAGAAAAAATAACAAAATTATGTAGTTTTATTCTAAAGATATTGTTAAGCAAGACGGTTAGATTTCTTGGGACACCCCATAAAAATATTTGAGTTGGAACAAAATAAGATTGTATAAAACTATGTCTGTTTTTTGAAATGTTGATGGCTGTGTAAATAGTCAAAGATATAGAATACAAGCTCACACTTTTTATAGTTTTTGTCTGTCTGTCTTTCTGAACTCGATTGGTTTAAAAAATACTGGGTGAATTTTGATTAAATAATAGAGACTTTTTATCACGTAGAAAAATAGCAAATTAAATGATATTTTCCATGATATCAAAACGTTACACACTGTCGTAAATCACAATCTAGCTGGAAAAAATTAAAAAAAAAATTTTTGGCAACATTCCTTCTGATCGTTTAATGAGCTTCTCAATACAATAGGAAACTGTAATTTATGTTTGTTTTTTGTTTGTTTTAAACTCTGATTAGGAAAAAGTCAGCTTTAAAGTCAGTTATTGTCAACTCATGCATTCAGATTTCAAAGAGAAGCGTATTTTTTGTGTGACTTTGGTTAATGATTAAAAAGGCTACGTTGATTTTATTGTCATTATTTTTTTATTATTATAAAGCTTAATTTCAGGGAAATGCATTACGATGTTCATTTAATTGTCCCATTATAAGTATTAAAAACAAAAATTGTTTAACAGTTCAGAAAGTGCAAAAAAAATATTTTCTTTTTTTAAGTAGAGTTAAAGCTGTTTATTCCAGATTGTTCCGGTGTAAAATTATATTTGGGTTAATCTTTCAAGTGTTTACTTTAACGTAAACCAAA
The DNA here is from genome assembly GCA_941918925.1 of Phyto melanocephala. Lineage (NCBI taxonomy): Eukaryota > Metazoa > Arthropoda > Insecta > Diptera > Rhinophoridae > Phyto > Phyto melanocephala. The sequence continues at coordinate 37,435,381 of OW799233.1, forward strand.
AACATCTGGCGCATTTTTACGACCGCCAGACATTTTTTTTTACTTTTCCAGTATGACCTCCACTCTTTCGCAAAAGGAAATTTTTGAAGAATGGGTAAAAACTCCCAAAATACATCGCAAGGAGGTCTTACTGGTATTAATAATGGTTAGGTATGGTCTTCAAAAGACGTGCTAGCCGAAAAATGGATCAAAAGTGGAAGACATCGTGACCGTTTCTTAAAATCAAATTCAGTTTGGCTTAATAAACCGTATATGTTGCCTGAAAGTTGTTTACTAAAAAAACATCAAAAATAGACACAAATACAAATCTTTTCAATCGACTCTTAATTTCCTCGGATCCTTTTATCGCAAATTTGCGTCACATTCCCTTTCGAGTTCGAGGTTTGATAACAAAAGAAGTTATTTCATTATTAACTGTTGATGCTTTTGAGGAGGAAGAATCCTTTAACGATGCATATGAAAGTGAATAAATTAAAAGCTCTATGTGTATTATTAATGTAATAAAGCAAAAACTAGTAAAGAAACCAATTATTTATTAAAAATGTTTTGATATTAAAAAAATGATTATCTCCGACTCCTTACAAAAAAACTCTCACAATAATTTTATTAACCATGAATCTTAGTTATATTCAACCTTAATGCTAGTATATACATATATAGCTACAATTAAGCTTAGAAGATGTATTTAAAAAACAATTTTATACATTAAAAATTTATTTTTTCTTGACAGTGAGAACTGTTTATTTTTGCCTCATTTTATTAAAAAAAAATCTTTTTTTTTTAAAAAGTTAATTTTTTATACTTAATTATATTTAAACTCAATTTTTATTTAATTCATAAGTATTAAGTGAACCCAACGCGATTTATTAATTTTGTCCAGTTAGATTTGCGATCTACCACACTGTGCGTTGGTGAGAAACAAATGCATAAGCAGACACGACAGAAGGAGAAATATAAAAGAAATTACACTTAAAACAATTAACAATTAATTTGCACTAACAACTATAAAAATTTATTTTGAAATTAATACAATGCAAAAATAGCAAAAAAAAAAATAGGCCAAAAATGCGAACCGTGTTCAACTCGTAATAAATAAATTGTTAACTTTTAGAAAATTCTAGATAAATTTTCTCTTTTAAGTAATTTTGTATTTCTTTTTTAAAAAGATTTATTAAAAACAAATGTACAAAAAAGAAAAAATTAAAAGATATTTGTAAATTATATTTTTTAAATAAGAACTCCCCTGTACCCTGGCCAGAAACTGTGGTTTCCTTAGTTAAGCTGCGCTACTCTACGCATCCCTTGGCTCTGAAAATTAATACCGAATATGAAGTACAGGTCATTAAGATTATGAAAGCCAAATACGGTTGGCCTATGGATGTGTCTTCTGATATTAACTTGAGTCTATTTATGTTTCGTATTTTTAAAATGGACTTGCCCGATATGTTGGAGGATACAAAGGTGCTTATTAAGGCCGCACCTGAAATTGCCAGTGAAGCCAATTTCAATTGTTGCTATCAATTGGTTAAACGGGGTAAATTAGAAATTGCTTATGAATATTATAAGACACTTAAAGCGCACAATAATTCCAATTATGCCCAGGAAATACAGGAATTTTTTGCAGTAAGTTTTCTATTTGAAAATAAAAGTTTTTGTTTTTTTTTTGCTATTAAATATAATGTATATTAAACTTTAGGGCTTTTTGGAAAATTCCACTAGTTATTTTAGTGAATCTGTGGAGGAACAACGTAATCTTATAGAATTCTATAAACTGATTATACCTGTCAATTGTCCTTTCGCGCAAAAACGTTTAAAAACTATAGAAAATTACTTTGTTTTAACACATAAATACAAACTACATATCAAGAATATCAAACAACTTGTGCAGTTAGAAAATCGCCTTCAACTTTTAGATGCGGGCATAGAAAATATTATTAAACGAAGTCAGGGAGTCGATAATATTTATAAATATTTAACCAGCGAAATATGTGAGCTATCGTCGGCTTTGAATTTTTCTAAGATGTTTGGCGTTAAACGTTTGTCACAACGCATGAAATGTTTAATAGTCTCCTGTGCTCTCACCTATACCGTAATGCAAATTGTCGATTGTAATAAGGATAATAAGGATGATTATATAGAAATGGCTTTGGAATTGTTGGTCCAACAAATACAGCTCACTAAGGGTTCACAATCTAGCACTTTGGCGGCATTATTAAGCAATAACGATCCTTTGGTCTTTCCTCTGGTGTATGAACTTTTGGTGAGAGCTTCTTTCGTTGAGAATACACAAAATTGTGCTCTTGTGGAGTTGATTAATTATATACGCATTGCCAGTGCAACTTATGGCCTCAACGAAATCGAACATTTTTATGAGGACCGTGAACAAGATATTTCAAAACTGATTTGTGAAGCTTTAGCTGCTACTGAAATAGCTGTGGATAATGTCACTTTAAATTTTACCCTGGATTTGAATAATTCTTTTGATGTTAAACCGGAAAAGCCTAAAAAGCGATATTCGATATCTTTGTTCGATGAGGTATTACCAATGCCACAACAGGAGCATACACAAAATAAGGTAAGTTTTGTTTTTATTTAATACTAGAAAAGCCCGGCGCGCGTTGCTACGCCCCTTAATGAATAAAAGTGCATTCTAAATTTTAATTGAATATCAAGTGCAAAAACCTAAAAATTATTATTTTTTTACTGGGCGTGGCACTGCCCACTTTTCTTATCACGGAAATGTATAGTCATGACAGTTCAATATGTGTGCAAAGTTTCAGAAAAATCGGCCCAGTGCAAGTACCTCAAAATTATAAATTTTTTATGGGCGTGGCCCCGCCCACTATTCTAATCACGAAATTATATAGTCATGACAGCTCAATATGTGTGCAAAGTTTCAGGAAAATCGGTGAAGTGCAAGTAGCTAATAACTAATTTTTTATGGGCGTGGCCCCGCCCACTTTTAACCACCCATAAACACTCCCTGGAATGTGTACAACAACTTGCCAAAGTTTGAGTCCGATCTGTTTTACAGTTTCGGAGTCTATAGCTAACACACACACACACACACACACAGAGTTTCACTTTTATATATATAGATTTTTGAACGCAATTTTCTTAATAATTCTGCATATATTTATTTTAGGTCACCTATAGTGAGCATTTACATATTGTGAAATTCGTGGCCCGGACCTTACATTTAGTGGCTATAACCACACCCTCTAGTAATTGTTTCATCGTTAAGCTAAAAGAAATGATTTTGAAAACATCAGATTCTTCGAAAGAAATTGATTTGGATAGTGCTAAGAATGATTTCTTTTCATCGCTTGAACATTTAATCAAAAACAAAATCCATGACGTTTGGTATATAATGGCTCAATACCTGTTGGACTATCAAGAAAGGCACAATTGTAAATTTATAAATCGTGATTTTATATCTCTGCAAATGTCCAGGCTACTCAGAAATTTAATGTCACAAAAGGAAGTTACCTTTTTGGGTAAATAAAGAAGAAAGAAATTTACTTTAATAAATATACTAACGCGCATATAAATTTTAGAATTATTTGTTATGCTTACGGCCGATCCTTATTCCACGGTTTTGCTGGAGAAATTAAAAAATGATTTGAGAACAGATCAACAAAAAGTCAATTTGCTAACCCTATCCGAAATGTATAATATGTACTTTAAAGAGGTAGCCAATGTGGAGGCTATACGGAATGAGTAGGTTCCATATTTTCTAAATATATTTTTTGAGAATGCTTATAAAAAGTATTTATTATTTTAGACGTATTAAACACTATTACTACTTGGAATTTTGCAAACAAGATCCTTCCATTAAGGGTAAATTTAATGCTGAAATCGATGGCATAGAAAAGTTATTAAAAGAATTTCATAATAAGCAATTGGATGTGCATTTGTTGGAGCGCATGAGCAGAGATTTTCAATTGGATTATCAAAAATTGTTGGTCACACAGGTGAGGTTTCGAAATTGTCATATTTTAATAGCATCTCATTCGTCCATGTTCTGCATTTCGAGTGAAATTAAATTATTTTGAATTGTCATAGCATTGTTGTTATAACCAACAACACTGCAATGGCAAAGCTAAACGATTTAATTTAATTCGGAATGCAGAGCATGGTTGTTTTATAACTTTTAAACTTAAAATTTTTTTTTTAAGGTGGTAAGTATACTGCAGTCTCAGAAAATGCAGTATGACATAAAAACAAATAGTTTTGGTGATGAAGAATTGGTAATGGTTAGCAATGTGGAGAGTATTAGAAATTTATGCCAACCTTATATTAATGAAATTACAAATACCGATTTACTTACTTCAAAACTTAAACAATTTATAGATGAGGTAGGCATTGTTAAATTTTTAAACATCTATCTATATAATTTGAACGTCTTAAAAACTTTTCTTTAGATTAACATCTATTTCTATGAATTGTATTTGTGTGTGATCGAAATTCTTTTACATTTCGATACTGTGCCTAAAGAAATGCAAATATGGACTAATATTTTGCATTTCCTGAAACACAAAATGACCGCTAGGCGTCGTAATCGACCGGGCCAGTTGGAAACGGATGTGTGGTTCGAATCGCAAAAGGAAATCAGTGTTTTACCAAAAATATCACGCTATCGTTTACCTTTTAAACCCATTGTTGAAAAACCATTAAAAGACATTCTTGATACCGAACTAAATGTAGACAATTGTGAAGGCTGGTTTCCACTTATACAAATGCACATGATGTTAAAGGGATCCACCGATATAGGTCAAAATTGTGATTATTTTTGCATGTCAGCTGTGAAAAATTCTATTGGGGAATATAAAAATCGTGATGATTCAAAAACATGGTATTTACAGCCCACAAATAATGCTTTTCTAAAGTCGGTAAGTGTTTTAATGATCAAAATATAAATAAAACTATTTACAAAAACAAACAACAACAAACATTTTTTTAAAGATCTTACGTTTGGTCAAACATGTTCACAATCCCTCTAAAGCTTTCATGATCTTATATTTTGTCTCAAATTATGCTCCCGATGGAGCCGATCAAGTAGAAGCTTCTTACGAATGCTATAAATTTGCTTTGGAAAATGAAAAACTTATTACGGATCCCAAATGTCAGGAGCAGTTAACGAAAATTAAACGCAAATATCCCACACTTAAAACACAACATTTACTTTATGTTTACGGTTTGACTGATGAGAACCTAATGCGTTTAATAGAGAATCCTTCGGAGCTTATTTACAATGTCTATCATCATGATGTTATACTAGAAGGGGGCAAAATGGATATAAATGCTGTTGTTAAGGAAATTGCAGAACTACATAACCTCAATGTAGAACCCATACAATTTAAACTGCTACAAAAATGGTTGTCTTTCACAGTAGACACACCAGATGGCACTATACTAGATGAGACTTTGTTTGAGGATCAGAATTTACCTGAAAATAGCTCAGAGGAATTTAATAATGCGGCAGATAATGTGATAAGGTATTACAAAATTATAAAAAATCAAACATGGAATTTTTTTAAACATTTTTGATGTGTGTTTTTTTTTTTTTTTTTGCCTAACAGAGCAAATTACATTATAAACAGCTGGCCCATTGATGTGGCAATGCAATTTTTGGTGGCCAATATCTTTCCTCCAGATGGGTGAGTTTTGAATTTAGTCAATCAAATGTAATATTATGAAACCGATACGTCTTTTGTAGTTCCGCAAATACATCCAAACAGCTGCAAATGTATGAATGCTACTTGCAGCTCTATGACGGCAGCAGCAATTCCTTTGACAATATGTTAAGTCAAAAGCAATATATTACAATCAAATGTGTCCATGAACTTAAAAAATTGGGCTACAATTCCAGTTTGGAAAAATTCGCTAATAGCAATAAAATTGATGTATTAAAAACGATATGGCAACGAAAATCTCACAATCCAAATACTTTGCAAATATTGGCCAACATTTGTTTAGGTTTTGAGATTTATTTATCCAAAATATGGAATGGCATATTAAAACGCATGGTCATGTTTAATATGGTTAAAGATTTAAATGCCTTAGTGGATTTATTGTCTTGTAAGCCTCAACTATTGCATACCGAAGGCTTAATAATGGCTTGGGAATGTGTTCTCTTGGATCCATTTAAAAACGCCAATCAAACTAGATCATTTGAACAGGAAGAGAAACTACACAAGTCTTTATTTAGGTTGCAGGTAATTAAAAGATTTTTTTTTTTTTAATTTGTAAAACAAAATTATTCGTATTTTCCTTTAGAGTTGTCCCGCCGTACATTCTTTAAATCTATTTAGATTTGCTGAAACATGTTTGGGTCTAGATCGTCCTCATATGGCTGCAGTATTTCTGTCGTTTTGTAGAACCGAAGAGCAGAAGACAGAAATTAAAGAGGTTAGTTTTCTTTTCATTGTTCTGTAAGACGTTGGTAATTTTATTAATAAAATTTTCAGCTAATCACTTTACGCAATGATAAAATGCGCCAAGAAATCTTGGATTTAGAAGATGCGGGTATTTTACCGTTTGTTTTGAATTTTGCTCTTAAAGAATTAAATTTATAATTATATATTTTAATTCATACATATGTCCTATATATGTACAAGTTACAATTTTATGAACAACTTAATTTAATATGGCTATAAATAAAAGACAATTTAAGATCAAAATCAAATTGTTATTGAACATGTAACTTCAAAAGGATGTCCAGTCTGGTCAATATATTTTTAAAATGTAAACAAAAATATAGCTTGGTCTGTTGTTAACTAAAGACTTTGAATACGAAAATTAATCTTGAATGTTTGCGTTGCATGAATACAGAAAGCTGTGTTTGAAGACGCTGACTTTATTTTTATACCCTTCACACAGTGAAAAAGGGTATATATAGGTTTGTCAGTTCGTGTGAAATTTCTACAATTTTCAATTCCGACCCCTTAAGTATATATGCATTTTCTGAAAGCTTTTAGAGTCGATTAAGCTCAGTCCGTCTGTCCGTCTGAAATATTCTGGAGCAGATCGGTATTGAAAATTAGAAAAATCGGAACACAAACAACTAAGATATGAGGAAAAAACCGCGACCACCACTTTTTTTCACAACAACAACAACATACATACATACAAACGTGGTAGGTATACTGGTTAAAGTAAACGTGGCACGGAATCCCAGCTGAGGCAAAAAATTTTTTTTTTTATTTGTTTTTTTATTTTATATATTTTATATATATATTTATTTTATTTTTGTTTTTTTTTATTTTTTTTTTAATTTTTTTTTATATTTTTTTTTTTGCAACACTCAATTTATAATTTAACAATGGGATGTTTCTATATACATACATATGTATGTTTTTTATATGTATGCACGTATTTTTTATATGAGATGAATGGTAATACAAACAATTATTATTGCATGACTACACGTTGTGAAGGGTAAAAAGATTCGACACTGCCGAATATTGTACTCTTAGATGTTTTTTATATTAAAACTCTTTTATGCTTATTGCCGACAAATACCGATAAATAGATAGGGTGAATACTTAAACACTAGCAAACAAGTATGATCATCAATATGAGCATGGGCGTTCATATGTGTTCATAATCATGAAGACTAGTAAATAAAACGTAGTTCAAACAAATTTTGAACATACCCAACAAAAAAGACATGCAAAAAAAAAAAGGGAATGCATGTTTCAAGCCCATTATAAAGTTAAAACATGCATTCATTTTACATTAATCATGTTTTTATATGAATATATAAATAAACTGTCCTCCATTCCAATAAGTGCATAAAACGCATGTTAATTTTGTTTGTTTACAGAAATGTTGCATGATGTTGCATTCATTTTTAAGCACATTATTTATGACAAATAATTTCGCATTTAGGGAGTCATTTGGAATGAATGCTTTTAAACTATTGATTTAGAGAGCTTGAAAATGTAATTTACTTTGCACTACTTCCCATTTTTTATACCCTTCACACAGTGAAAAAGGGTATACTTATATAGGTTTGTCATTCCGTGTGAAATTTCTACAATTTTCATTTCCGACCCCATAAAGTATATATTTTCTGAAAGCTTATGAATAGGGGAGTCGATTAAGCCCTGTCAGTCTGTCCGTCTGTCCGTGTGTATGTTGAAATCAACTTTTTGAAGCCCCCCGACATAGGTTGGACCCGGGTAAGATATTAAAATATCAGAAATATTCGGGAGTAGATCGGTATTGAAAATCAGAAACATCGGTTCATAAACAACTGAGATATGAGCAAAAACCCACGACCACCTCGATTTTCTTTTCACAAAAACAACATTACCAACAACAACATACATACATACAAACGTGTATACTGGTTAGGGAAAACGTGGCATCGAATCCCAACTAAGCCAAAAAAATTTTTTTTTTTAATTTTTAAAAAATTTATTTTTTAATTTTTTTTTTATTTTTATTTTTTATTTAATATATTATATATATTTTTATTATTTTTTTTTTAATTTTTTTTTATTTTTTTTTTGTTTTATATATATTATATATGTATATAATAATTTTTTTTTTTCAATTTTTTTTTTAAATTTTTTTTTTAAATTTTTTTTTTATTTTTTTTTTTTTGTTTTTTTAACATACATACGTGAATTTACTGTTATTGCATGACTACACGTTGTGAAGGGTATATAAGATTCGGAACGGCCGAATATAGCGCTTTTACTTGTTTTTTCTGGGAAAGTGTGAATAATAGTGGACCTAAAATAGAATACCAGAATAGATAGGAGGTACACCTTAAATAACTCCATTTGCAACAACAAATTGAGACCTACTTAATAGGTAGGAAATAATAAGCTTACAGGCATTCTAAGAGAACCAAAACGTATCCTTAAGCTTTAGTATCAAAAAAGTTAAATTAATAGAATTAAATGTCTACGTATTTTAAATAGTATTGTACTCTAAAAATATAATAAATTGAATATAATATAAATATAAATAATTGAAAATTCTATTGAGGATAGTTTTGAATTGAGAATTAAAGTGGTGTTACTTTAATATTTGCTTAAGTTGTTATTTAAGGCAAGACCATGTTCTATATTTCATCTTAACCTGAGTCTTTATTATTACTTTTTTTTTCTTTTCGTTTTTAATGGCAAGGTTTTAGAACCATAGAGCCAGGGTATCCCACACTGTTTCGGGTTGAAATGAAAAAGAATAACAGCAAAAGCAAACGTGTAGCAGAGGGCGAGTCCGAACCAAAAAATTTTGGTGTTTATAGCAGGTCGAAATATGTCTCGTTCAAATTGGGCATTGAGAAATGCCTACTTTCTCGAATTTTACGCCGTATGTGACTAACGGTAGCTTTTCAAGTTAATTAAAAACGATCACGTATATTAGCTTCCTTAATGAAACTAATTAGTTGAGAATATATACCAATATCATGTGAGTTTAGTAAATCAAAAGGTTTGTGAATCTACGAAATAGTTGATGCTTAGTGCGAAAGAGTCTTTATTAGACAAATTAATTTCACATGTAAAAATCATTAGAAAATATAACGTTTGACGCTTGTTATGACATAAATCTATCTACAGTAAACAATATATAAAAAATAGCAGGTGAAGATGTTCTTTGTACGGCTTTTACATCCCTGGTTTTTATGCATTAGCTAACAGCTGTTTAGTTGCTGCATTATGACGTCCTAAACCTGCAGCAAAACTGTTTTGATTTCTTCACCAATGTGTTTTTTACATTTTGTTAACATAAATAAGCGAATAATTAACTAATTACTAGCTAATAATTATTTATTTATTAATTAAAATACAAAAAAAGTTTGATGTAAAAGATAAGATAAATAATATTTAAGTGCAAAGTCGACAAATACAATTACACACGAAGAAGGAAAATCCATAATTAAGGAACTATATAACAAATTACAAAAAAAAAAAATATGAACTTTAAAATATTCCAAAGAAAATATTATCTAGCTGAAATAATACCCAAAATAACTTTTATAGTATTACTAGTATATGCGGTATTACCGCATCGTTTTGCATCCCATTATGAGTACCTGGATGTGGATGACATACCTGAAGCCTTGGTAGCGCAAGTGACCACTAATATATCACAACAACACATGGAAGAGTGCCAGTATGAAAACAAATTAAAGGAGAACACTTATATGTTGACGCCACACAATCGAGAAGAGTTGTTGAAAGCTGAAGAAATTTTGCCGGGAGGTGAATACTATCCGGAGCAATGTAGAGCTAAGTTTAGTACAGCCATTATAGTGCCTTACAGGCAGCGTGAAGAACAGTTGCACAAGTTTTTAATTTATATGCATAATTTTCTGCGGCATCAGGATATACACTACAGAATATTTTTAATAGAACAATATGATCAAAAGCCCTTTAATCGGGCTAAACTATTTAACATTGGTTCAATTATAGCGGCTGAGCATGAATTTCCCTGTTTAATTTTACATGACGTTGATTTGTTACCTTTAAACTTGGGCAGTTTGTATGCTTGTACCGAGTTACCGCGTCACATGTGTGCAGGTTTGGATATTTGGCGTTTTAATTTACCATATCGTGGCCTTTTTGGTGGTGTCATCTCAATACGGACCCAACAGTTTCGCACCATAAATGGCATGTCAAATATGTACGAAGGTTGGGGTGGCGAGGATGACGATTTATTTGAACGTCTAAAGGCGCGCTATATAAACATTTGCCGTTTTGCACCTCAACTAAATGATTACACTATGCTACGCCATAAATCTGAGAAGAAAAACGAGAACCGTGTGCAGCTTTTACGTTCGGGAGCTTTACGTTTCAACACGGATGGTTTGAATTCGTTAGTCTATACAGAAAAAGAAAGACGTATACATAGTTTATTTACGCATATTTTAGTACAAACATAACTTTTTATTGGTAGGTATTAAGCAGGCAATTTGAATGTGAGAGATTATGAAAGATCAGCAGTCATTTAGTAATTTTAACATTAGCTTTAATTAAATTGCTTTAATGGTAAAGGTTTCAAAGCAGATAATTGTAAGCAAAAGGCTGATAACAAAGATAGTTTTTATTTTAAATTATCTATTCTATCTAAAAATTAAATCCATGATCTTTTATTTTTATTGTACTTTATTTCACTTTGTACGTTTTACATTTAATTTTGTGTAAACGAATGCAATTTAGTCAATTACAGTATGTTATGGTAATATGTATACTAAAAATTATATTTGAAGAAATATTTTTTATAAATTAACGATTATAAAATTTAATGTATTTTAAACTTTATAATTTTCTGATATAGTTTTGTATTTATTTACCTTTAACATCTTCAATTTGCTGATTATTTTCAAACCTTTTTTATAAATAGTTGCTTATAAATTTGTTTTTGTTGTAGACATTTCAATACATTGTTGACTTTTACAATTTGTCCGTTCGATTCTCGTTGAAATCTTACCATTAAGCCCGAATTAAACATACCTCGTAAGTATTTTTTACTACTCTAATAATAATATAAAACACTTTTTTTGTAAAAATTTTCTACGCTTATAAATAAACACTTTACATCATACACACACACACACTGGGCCAATTCAAAGTGGTTGCATATCAGTCATATTTGTACTAATTCATATTATTTTATGCATGCATAAAAATTTTGTTAGTAATTTACATACAAAGAAAATAATAACGGCCATATGTATAAAAACTTATAAAAGGCTTATAAGTCGTTTTTAGGCAAAATTCACTATTGTTGCATTCATAAACCATTAATAGACTTATAAACCTTTTATAAACCATTTATAAAATCAAAAATTTTATTGTTTGATTTACCCTTCTTTAAACCAAAAATAAGGCGACATTTCATGCATAATTATGCATTATAATTTGCGTTAAAAAAATTTTTCAAGAAATTTTGTAAAAAAATGTAAGAAAAAGTAATTGAAATATTAAAATTGATTAGATTAACACATTTTGACATATATATAAGTGCAATTTATACAAAAGAAAATAATAAATTTAACATATTTTAAATTAAATAAAATTAAAAAAAAATATAATAGTGATGTAAGAAAAACGTAAACAAACTTTTAACCCGAATACTTTTCTTATTGTTATTAACAAAATAGGTAAATAATTAATATCTTCAATATAATTTTTGCTCAAAATTTTTCATATACCAAAGTTATATAATTTTGATTTTTTCGATGTTGTTTTTGTGCTTTAATTTTATAAAAAATGTTACCTTTACTTGATACCCTGGTAAATCTTATAGTAGTTATAAGCACCACTAACAATAAAATGACAACTAAATATAAAAAGCGTTGCCATACATACTAATAAAATCACTACAAACATTTAATAACTATAAAAGGTTTATTGTACGTTTATAAATACAAATTCTTATTAGTGGTTTATAACACAAAAAGCGTTTAATAACTATTGTACACTATAACCATAAAATAAATACTTTTTATGCATATAGCCGTAAGACTTTACACATGTGTTTCCTATGTATAAGAAATTGTTTATGTTATACTTTTAACCATACTGTCTCTCAGAGAGAATTTCTTCGCTTCTCACCTCTCAGAGAGAATATTTTCTATTTTCTTCTTTCCTGTATACATACAATTTTTAACAGCGTCATCTCTTTGTCTTCTTTCTTGTATTGAATACATAATTTGTTAACAAAAGGTGTTCAAAGTCACTAGTCATATTAATATGAATTATATGACATAGTACAATATGAGAGTCTACTTTGAATTGGCCCTCTATCTTGTAAGTGCTTCTTGTAAATACAATTTATCAATTAAAGAATATATACAAACATACATATGTTTTAAGATAAACAAAAGTGTTCAATATCAGGATTGTTAAAAACTTCCAAAATCGATTTGAAAATTAAAAAAAAGTCATGTGATTGAACTAAGATTATAAAAAATATTTTAATAAATTTGCACTTTTCGTTTGTAGTTCATAAAAATATATACTTATAATTAATAGTAACAAAATTAGTATATAAATTAGATGAATTTTAAAGAAACACCAAAAATAATACAAGGAAGTAACAAAAAAGGTCACTTAAATGAAAAATATCTTTTTAAATTGTTTTAAATTTAAAAAATATGTTATTGTAAGGGAGGGACGTTGGTTAAACTGACGTTTTTCAAAAGTTTAATAGTAATAGTTATAATTATGTATTAGCAACTAAAAATATATTTTATTAACAACAACAAAAAAATGCGTTATAAATTTAAATTTATTTTAATTTTTATTATGCAAAAAATAATAATAAAATCAAATAGAGAAGAATGAACTTAATAAATTATATTAAAGAAATAGTAAAAACTTTATTTTTTGTTTTATTTTTCTTGTTTTGGATTAGAGTGAACCTTCGAAAAATTATTTTGAAATGGAGGAATCATTTATTTAAAAAACTAAATAAAAAGCGCTCTTTTATATTAACAGTGTCATAACTCAAAAAACATTAGTTTCGAGTAAAAGTTTCAAAACATTTCACTGTTTTTTTTAAAATAAATTTTAACAAAATAGCGTATAAGTAAAGGAATTTTATATTTTAAACTTATTTTGAACAAGATTTAAGATATAGAAACATAAGAAAAATCTTCGTTTTTAAATTTTGCGTTTAATTTAAAAATTGCTGCAACTACTTTAGAAACAGTATCAAATTAAGTTTAACAGATTCAACTTGGTCTTAAATATGCAAACTTTGAACTACAAAACTAAATATTATTTATTTTTCTGTTTTGCTTCTAATTTATTTTTATTTATTTTATTTATGCAGTGTAGTAATTTTGATTCACACTCTTTTTTTTTATTTACTTTTAAAACGTCTTGGTTAATCTGTTTGTTTCATTTTATTAATTGTATTGTTTGTTGAAAACAACGGATTTAATTTGTTTATTGATTTTTGAAACGGGTAAGTAAAATATTTAATGTGGTGTGCAATTATGGATGTGACTGTTACTGTGAACTTAAGTACCGCAAATAACAAATATCGATGCCCTACTTCCTCAACTTGAAAAATACGGTTTTAACTTTTTCATATCAAACGATTGTATCATGCTTTAACTAAAAAAGATTAGTATATTATTACTACTAATATACATAAATACAATCAATTCCTTAATAATTGCATTTAAACTGTTAACCAAACACCGAAGTATAAAAAGATGAACCGTTTTTTTTTTCTCCTGAAAAATTTTATTTTTTAAGATACGAGGTTGAGGAAGTAAGGAATCGATATGTAGAAATTCTTGTCACAAATGTAGGTATTTACTAGCACGAAAAATTAGCTTATCATTTAACAAGTAACAGTGCTATATTCGGCCGTGCCGAATCTTATATACCCTTCACAACGTGTAGTCATGCAATAACAATTGTTTGTATCACCATTCATCCCATATAAAATACGTGCATACGTACACGTTAGAATAAATGTGGCATCGAATCCCAGCTGAGGCAAAAAAATTTTATTTTATTTTATTTAATATATTATTTATATTTTATTATTTTTTTTTAAATTTTTTTTAAATTTTTTGTAGTTTTTTTTATTATTTTTTTCTTATTTTTAATATTTTTTTTTTTGTAATTTTTTTTGTTTGGTATGTTTTTTACATGTATCTATGTATGTATGTTGTTGTTGTAATTGTGAAAAAAAAACGAGGTGGTCGTGGTTTTTTCCTCATATCTCAGAAAGTTATGGGGTGATTGTGCTGAATTTCAATAGCGATTCATTCCTGGATATTTCCAAGAGATTGATACCATATACAGATCTGAGGAACATATAGTTGCTTCTAAAAGTTGATTTCAACCAACACACGGACAGACGGGCAGACGGACAGACGGTCAGGGCTTAATCGACTCCTCTATTCATAAGCTTTCAGAAAATATATACTTTATGGGGTCGAAAATGAAAATTGTAGAAATTACAAACGGAATGACAAAGCTATATATACCCTTGTGCACCACAGGTGAAGGGTATAAAAAAGTTTTTTAAACTTTTTTAAACATATAAAAAAGTAAATTTAAATTTTTCTTTAAGTATGATTATAATCTACTTACCTACATTGTATACACTTCTAAAAAGTAGATGTCATTGATTTGATGATGATTTGTGTAAAATTTAGTTCCTTTGATGATACATTATTAAAATTGTTTGCAGATTAAATATTATGTGTATTTACATTACCGATTATAGCCGGGTTTTTTCAAACACAACAACAACTACATATATGTAAAATAATTTCGCACTTAAATGCATTTTTGTACTGTCTCTGACCTAGCGCGTAAATATTGAGACGCACACGGCGTCTATTTTTACCAAGGGTTAGCGCTCAACACAGACTATTATTATCATATTCTGTGGCGCTTAACTCATCGGCGGTTAAAGAACATTAAAACGACAGTCACAGCTATTAGTTTGTTGGCTTCGTTTTCCAATGCTAGAAACACAATTACGATAAACGACGAATTCGTTGTTAAAAATTCGCTGTGTAAATTCGTCGTATGAATCACAATTACAACGAAAACAAGTAAGAGTGATATATTCGGCCATGCCGAATCTTACATACCCTTCACAACGTGTAGTCATTCAATAACGATTGTTGGTATCACTATTCATCTCATATAAATTACATATATAAGTACATATATAAAAACATCCCATTGGAAATTTATAAATTAAGTTTACGTATGTTTTAAAAATAAAAAATAAAAAAAATATTAATACAAACAAAAAAAAAAGAAAATTAAAAAAATATATCGTCTAAATTTCTTGATCTTTTTTAATTGATAATATTTGATTTTTATTTAAGTTTGAGATCAACTTTTGTGTTTTTTTATAAAATATTATTAATTAATAACCAATATTTTGCTACCAAACAATGGGTAGCTTCTTCAGGGTAAATATGTATACATACAAATTATATTAAACAAAAACCAAATTACAAATTGAAAAAACAAAATAGTTTTTTCGGATTCGATTTACTCTTACCAGTATATACATATATATGTTGTTGTTGTAATTGTGAAAAAAAAACAAGGTGGTCGTGGTTTTTTGCTCATATTTCAGAAAGCTATGGGGCGACTGTGCTGAATTTCAATAGCGATTCATTCCCGGATATGTCGAAAAGATTGATACCATACACAGATTTGAAGAATATATAGTTGCTTCTAAAAGTTGATTTCAACCAACACACGGACAGACGGTCAGGGCTTAATCGACTCCTTTATTCATAAGCTTTCAGAAATTATATACTTAATGGGGTCGGAAATGAAAATTCTAGAAATTACAAACGGAATGACAAAGCTATATATACCCTTGTGCACCACAGGTGAAAGGTATAAAAATAGCATCTTTTACCCAGCAAAAAATAGTAAATTTGCAAGGGTTTATCTGGTGACGAAATGATTAAATTTAGGTAACAACAATAATGATTTTAACATTAGAGATCATGTGTTTACATGAATATCATGTGTTTACATGAACTGCACTCTATTTTAACAAGTGCACTGAACTCATGCATATATGGTGAAAAGCATGTGCTGTTACAAAGTTAATTTTGTTTGTTTACATGAATTGTATAAAATATTTTGTATAATTTTGCATTAATTTTTAAGCACATCATTTATGACAAATTGCTTCGCATTTGGGGAGTTATTTAGAATTATTGCTTTTACACAATTAATTTAGAAGTCTTCAAAATAGGTTCGTTCGAGAACTCACAAATTTGTACGAATTTGTACAAATTTTTACTGCATTTTACGAAATTGCGTTCGTTTACACAAATTTGTAGTAAATGAGAGCACAAATAGAGAGCGAAAAGTGACAGTTTTTGACTGAGTATTTGCAAATTTTTTCAACAGAAATTTCTTGCTGTAAGATTTAGCAAAACCAAAAAAAAAAAATATGATTCAAAAGGTAAACAAACAAACGTAAACAAACAAAAAGTATACAATTTGCGAAAAAAATATTAAAAAAAGGAAAATCCAAACAAAAGTGCAAAATATTATTAAATTTAAATTGTTTGTAAAATAAAGTTAGTTAACAATGTCTACAGATGAAAGAATGGAACTGCCTGAATCTGGCGCAGGTATACATACTTAAATACATATTTGCATATATATGTACATAGTTCCCATTAAACTTTTTTTATTTGCCATCAGCTGTTGCTTCAATCTTACGAATTTTTACAAATGTCTGTTCGAGTACTTTTTTGAACAAATTCTCTTTTTGAGAGTAAAATTTTCAATTTACTAAATAATTACTCATTTACTACAAAGTGCAGTAAAAGTACTCGAACGAACCTAATGTAATTCGCTTTGCACTACATCCAATTTTTTTTGCTGGGTATAGTTGATAAAGTTGTTTACAGTTTGAGCAAAGAAAGAACAAAAATAATCAATGAATTTAAATTTTATTTTAAATTCAATTTTAAGTTAAATAAATTTTTTCAAATTAACAAATATAACTTCTGTTAAAGTTAAAATTTTTTGCTTTTACGAAATCGTTTGCAAAGAATATGGTGGCTACGACCAAAAACATTAGTTACAATTTTGTTTGAGCTTAACAGCTAATAAGTGATCATATAAAAAATAAAATAATCTTAAACATATACAAGAACTCGAATAAAAACGATTCCTGTAGTTAACCTGTTTTATATATATTTTCTGGTAAGTACAAGTTGTGCAAATTTTTTTAAACCTAAAAGAATTGTTAACATGATTATTTGTTTCGTTTACAACATTAATATGCGACAGCATGTTTCGGAATAAGTAAACCAGTTTCTTGGCTGTTCTTTTTAACAATTTTTAAAAATTACAAATCTGTTTCTATTTTATGTATGTATGTTGATATTAAAAATGGTAATCCCTCAGAACTTTGTAAGATTTTTATTTTTATGCGATCAATAAAAAATCCTCAAATCATCATCCCTAAAATCTGTGGTTTTCATGGCCACCCACGTATGTCTTAAAATCAAATTTTTTAGAAAAGCTACAAAACTGTGTTCGAACTGAACGATTTTGGAATATCTATAAAAGTTACGTTGTTATGCCTTTAAAATAATCGGAATGGGTCCATATTATTTGAGAAATTTTTTAATCCTTGTAAAGGCCGTTTAAAGCCAAGCAATATGGCATTCTTAACTCAAAATCGTATAAAATTAACATAAGCGGTTGCCCATGAAAACCACAGAAATATCATATAATTTCCTCGTTCGTACTGCTCGATATATTAATATTTTGCCTACTACGTTGAGGAAAATTGTCGAATTTATAGGTTTTGTTGCTTTTCATGGACCAAGTTTTTGTTATTTTTTATATGTACTTCCTTTATTGTAGCGGCCAAAAAGGGGTTAAAAAGAATCTAAAAAAAATTTAATTGTTTTATGTTTAATAATTGATAATTTTTCCATTTTATATATTGATTGTTAAAGTAGTTTAGGTAAGGTTGTTATTACTATGTAATAAATTGTTTTAGCCTCTTTATAACTAAATAATTATTTAAGTAAAAATTAACTTTATTTTATAAAAAAAAAGGTTTAAAAGTAAAATCAAACATAATAAATATGGTCACATTGCACCAATTTATTCGTCCTTAGCCGGTGTAAGATATATAAGGCCCCTTTCGCATTAGGCAACTATAATTGCGCAAGTATAATTTTAATTTTTATTTATTTTCTTGGTTGCTCAATTTCTTCCAGTTTCTTCCAATTTCTCTTTGATTCACTTATAAACAAATAAAATTTTCACACACACAAAATTACACAACACACCGAAGAAGAAATAAAAGATAATGTCAAAAACAAATAAATATTCCAAGACAAGAATGACAGCAAAAGCAGAATTGTCAAGTACAAGCAAGTCTGTACTCAAATCTCGGCAATTCTTTCCCCTTCACACCAACAAACACAAGAATTGCGCAATTATAGTTGCCTAATGCGAAAGGGGCCTAAGCGTATAGTGAAAATCAACCGATGCCAAATTTGTATCAGCCAGTTTACATGACAGGGACATGGCGAAACATAATATATCTGATCTTTCTAAAGAACACAAAAACTAATTTGCTCTTCACACCTTAATTCTTTTTAATATCTTAATTTACAGTTATTTCTTTCATTCAGTGTTGATATAAATTATGTCCCAATTTTTAAATTCCCTAAAATATCAATCTGGCAGCACCGGGGACTTGTGCCTTCATGTAAACTGGCACTATGCCTTCTCATATACACAAATGTGTTTTGGCCCCTTTCAGATTAGGTAAGTCTCTTGCGCAACAGACGAATATTCGCGGCGAAAATTTTGTTCGTCCCAGTTGTGCGCCTAGAATAAAAGCGATGCCATTAATAATTTGGTTATAAATATAGAAAGATAAGATGTTGCATTAATAGTTAAAAGTTATTGTTTTAATTTTTTATTGTTCGATTAAAATATAAATACAATTTGTTAATTGATTTTAACTACACTACAATAAAAATCGAATAAAATGTTTCGTTTATTATAATGATATAGATTTATAGGATAATTTACGATAAAAATTTTTACTATAAGTAGCTCTTAAATCAATAGTTTTATATATTTCCATATTCATAATCAAATTTTATAAACTGTGTAATAACTATTATCTGCTAATACTCATCAAATTTGAAATTTATTAAAAAAATGTGTTGCCAATTTTATTAAAAAATTATCGTTAAAAAAGTTCATAAGTTAGTTACCATATTTTGAAAATAAATCCTTATTTTATCAAAGGGGTTTTGAAAAGAAAACCCCTGCTCAATTTAAAATTTATTATGAATAGGTATGTCTAAATGTTTTTATTTTCTTTTTTTTTTATAAAATATGTTTAAAAAATACACAAAACACACTTTTAACTTTTGCCTTTATTTTATTTAAGTAAAGATAAGGAACACATTTTCAATTTGTTTTTATATTTTGAAAATTTGAAGTCAATAGAACAAACAAATTAAAATATTGAGACAGTTTTATCTTACTCATTTATTGCATCTTAAATTTTTTATAAATAAATAAAAACATCATATATTTAATACTATTTAAATAAAAAAAAAAACATATATATGCTCCTTACGGGAGTAAGAGGATCTCATATAAATAAAAACATTACTATGTATATACATATACTTACATACATACATGTATATTTAAAACATATTCTAAAGGGGGAATGTTTGTTTTTCTTTGACACAATTTGTTACTTTACATTTGTTATCTATTATCTCTATATATAGATATAGAAAGATATATAATTAGATTAAATCACAAGACGATTTATAATGATAAGCCATTATCATTAACACTCTCTCAAGGTAGAAGAAAATTTTCTTTTGTTTTAATTCAAAAAACTTAAAATATCTTGCTGACTCAACGTATTAAAATTGTTTGAGTCAGGAGATTGAGCATTCGTTGTTGCTGTTGTTTGCGGCATTAAAGGTGTCATACTAGAATTCGTATTCATTAGGGAGTTCATGTTCACAGGTTTAGAGCTATTGTATATTAAGGGGGTGTTGACATTTGATTTCATTTGCTGATAACCTACCGGATATATGTAATCGACAGTGGGTTTTTGCAACGTAAAAGTATTGGCTTGCGTATTAGAGTTGGTATGTGGCTGTTGTTGCTTTTGTTTTGTATTACCAAATGGATCTAAATCATCGAGTGAAGAGAAATTGTTACTGGTTGAGTTGTTGTTGGGTGTAGCTATTGTGGCTGCTGTTGTAGGTGGTGGTAATTGATGATTTAACACTAAAGGATTGGCACTATGCCATGTGTTAGTTGTTTGTTGCCAATTTTTAGTGCTAGGATTGTCGTTGGTATTATAGGGATTATGTAGATTGTTAATTGGTTTTGAAATATTATTGCTATTGGCCATATTGGAGATATTTGAAGTAATAAGAGAGGATAAAATATCCGGTTTAGCTGTGGGATTATGTGCAATTCTGTAATAAGGAAGTTTTAAATTACAGTAATTTTCAGTTGCAAATTTCTAACAAAATGTTTTTAACACAATTTTTTTTAATACAAAATCATTAAAGTTTGATAAAAGTTAATTTAATTATAAAATCAATTATTGGTGAAATAAGTTTGGAATAAAATATATTTTTTCGTTTTTGGAATAAGAATTTAAAAACAAAAAATTGCGAAAAAATTTTTTATAAAAAAAAGTTCTACAAAAATAAAAAAAAACTAATTTATGACAAAATTTTAGTATAGATATACATACTATAAAAAAAAAACAATGGGACAAAAATTTTTTAGAAAAACTAGGACAAAAAAAATCAAAATAAAAATTTTGATAACAAATTTAAAATTAATACAAGTTTGGGGCAATTTTAAATTTCAAATTTGAATTTTTTTTAAATAAAAGTTTTGAAATAAAAACTATGAGAAAAAAATTAATTAAATAACAAAAAAAGGCACAAAAATTTGACAGAAATCTGAAGACAGTTCTAATCAAGGCATATCCATGAATGAATTCGCCTTGGTTCTAATACAGAAAAAGTTTTGATCGAAAGTTTATATATGTATATAATAAAGTTTGAAACTACATACATAAATAGAAATGTTTTCGAGTTATTTACTTAAAAAATTTTAAATAAAATTAAAAAAAAAAAAAAAACGATTTTAGGATAAAATATATTCATATTATCTATAACTAACAAATATGATACAGTTATCTTTTATATTTTTTTAAAAAAACTTTAAAAAAATTTGTAGTAATTTTTTTTTGTAGTAACAAATTTTTGCATACTTACTTTAATTGCTCTTTAGGTTTATTAAGCTGGAGATTATTCAAAGGTTGAGTTTTATTATTTGATGATTGACTAATAGAGAAACCAGAAAACATGTCATCGCTATTATTAACTCCACCTCCCTTAACAGAAGCATTTTCCAATTCACTAGCCAAAATTTCTGAGGCATCTTTAGGTCTAAATAATAATATCGAAATGTTTGAATTACATAATGTTAAGGTTATTCAATAAATTAAAGCGTACTTATTATCCCTTTGAATTATAGACAATTGCTCAAGTTTCTCTCGTTGCTCTTTTTCCACACGAGCAAACATTTCTTTGATCAATGCAACTATGGTATTAAATTGAGAAATAGTTAAACCATTTTCTACACTTAGAGGAACCAAAAATGGTATACACTTATGGGCCATTACATCTTTGGTAATGCCCAATTTAGTATTGGTCATAGCAATTTTGTAAATACCTTTTTAAAAAAAAAGAGTAAAAAGTTCTTTATTTTTTTAAACAGTAATTAAAAAAGGTCTCACCTATTATAGCCATCAGTATAGCTGGTTCACGACTTTGTATCTGCTGTAAAAATGGTAATATATCATCCAAAACTAACCATTTATCTAGATTATCGAGTAGTTTGCCAATTGATATTAAACAATTTACTTTAACTGACACATTAGAGCTCATCAAACATAATTTTTTTATCCTTGGAATTACAGCATTTTTCATTGCATTATAATCAATAAGAGTGGAAAATGTGGGTAAT
The DNA here is from genome assembly GCA_941918925.1 of Phyto melanocephala. Classification (NCBI taxonomy): domain Eukaryota; kingdom Metazoa; phylum Arthropoda; class Insecta; order Diptera; family Rhinophoridae; genus Phyto; species Phyto melanocephala. The sequence continues at coordinate 37,457,925 of OW799233.1, forward strand.
ACATTAAGACATAACTCTTGAATTTGCGGCATATCACATTCCAGTGAACGATAGAGTAATGGTAGAACGTGCATTTTCACCTCCTCGGCTGGTGTTAGTTTCAGTAGTAAATCCATTTTTTGCATAAATATTAATAATATTTGTATGGGATCGGTGAGTTTAAAGATCGGTTTAAGGTGGGGTAGGATATGTTCACAATATTCTTTTTGGCTACTCATTTCGGCGATGAGCAATACATTGGGCAATACAAAGGGTATCATGGGTGAATTGACAAACTCTTTTACAAGATAGGGTAAAATAGAGTGTAAATTAACACGATGCGGTAGAGTAGGGATAATTTGTGGTAAACCCTTATAAAATTTAGATTTTTGTAAATTATCCCATTGATAGAGGGAGTCCAGGTAGCTTAATGTTTTAACTCCCACATCATGAAAGTAGGTGACCTGAAATTAAGTATAACGAAATAGAAATGAATTTCAAGTAACAAAGATTCATTAACAAAAGAATTACGTAATTAATTTTTTCTTTATTTTATTGAAAATATTTATTTATGTTTACCTCTCTTAAATCATGTAATTTCGTCCTCAAATGTGGACTTGGATGTAACAAAGCCTTAAGACTCTCAGTCAATTCGCTAGGCACGGCATTCATGGGTGGATATTTACGTTGATTTAATTCGTTAGCATAACGTCGAAAAGCACTGTAATCGTTGCCAAACATTTTCATAGGTTTACCTGAATATATGGTAAATATTAGCACACCCAAAGCAAAGAGATCACTATCAGTGGAATTGATATTATTTAAGGCGATTTCAGGTGCACAATACTCCAATGAAGGTTGAGCCAACATGTGTATAGACGTAGAGTACTCCTTGCAAGGCCAATATGGTTTACCATCCGGTTGCGGTTGATTTGCTACACAAAAATCAAAACCAAACAATTTCCAAGAACGATTTTTATTAATGACAATAGTCTCCGCGCAAATATTACGATGAACTATCTTTGCATCATTATGTAAAAATTGCAAGCCGTCAAAAAGTTGTAGTAAGCCGTGGCGTATTTCAACATCGTATAATTTTTTCTCAGATCTAACTTGATCACCCACTACATTTGCCAGTGAAGCAAAAACAGGTTCTGTAGCAAAAGCCAACGAGTCACGACTTTCCTCCAGTGGATGTTGTACAGTCAATACATGAGGATGCCTTATTTTTGTTAGCTGCTGTACACCTCTACGCATTGAATCCAATATAGCTTCTCTGTCTTCTTTAGACCAACGATCTAATGCCTTCTTTTCAAACACAAATACTGATACCTCTTGTTTGGTACTTTTCTTATAGCCATTATAAACCTTCCACAACAAACCCACTCCAGCAGTGCAAGTTTGTTCTAATACCTCATATTCACGCGTAACGTTGTTTCCTGGCAAAACTCCGGATAGATGAGAGACAGTAGTGTGTACCGTGGAATAAAATTTATTTATAACATCCATTTTGATTTTTGTTTTTACGGTTAATATTATTAGGGTTTTAAGCAGTTAAAAGCCTTTTCACTTTGTTTTTTTTATAATCTTTCTACAGTTTTTTAGGAAAATAATATACAAATTTTCACTTTTACACAAATTTTTCTTTTTATTGTTTTTCTTTTCTTCACCACTACACAAATCAATATTTTTTGAAAGATGTATGTTCAGTGAGAGTAGATGAGGTTGCTAGTTTATTTTAGTATACATATATGTATAAAAAACACCCAATCACGTATTTTAAAGAAATCTGTTAGCACTAAAAAAAAATATATGTGTATAGTGCTCATATCACTAAATCTGTGATACAATTTTAATCAATTTAAATGCGTTGTCCTTATTTTTCTAGGCTTAATATCAGTTTTTTATATAAAAATTTTTTTATTATCAATTTAATGTTTCGCTGTCACACTGAGAAGCTTCTTCAGGGATGTTTAATGTTGTCTATTTTTCTCCCATTTTATATTAACAATTTTGAATACGTTGTCCAAATTTTCAAATAAAATTTTTCACAAAAATAAAAAATATATATTAATAGGCAAGTTTTTTGTTACGATTTCTGATTTCAATAAAAAAAATTTATTATGTATGCCATTTGAAAGGAAATTCCTGCAGAAGTACACAATCTCAATTCCATTAAAATTGGTTTAGTATTTTAGGTGTTATAAGCGATCAAACTGGCTACTAACACATATGTATGTGTGTGTGCAAAAAAAAGAAATGCATGTTGCTACAATTTTTTTTTGCAAATACTGTCCCAGTGAGAGTTTTTGCTAGAGTACTTTATTTATATATTAAAAGAAACAAGTAAGAGCACTATATTCGGCTGTGCCAAATTTTTTATACCCACCACCGATCTAATGTGCTTTTATAGCACAAAATTTATTTTTTTGCTTTTAACAGTAATCGCCATGGAATAATCTCTTTATACTAAAATACGTATCACTTTCTTTGTATAACTTATTTTCTCAATGAAAGTGGGCGTTAAAGTAGTCGTGTCGAAGTAGTTTCTGCTAATAAATTCAACTTAGATATTTCAATATAGTTCTTTATTCTTCCAAGATCTTTATTTATAGAGAAATTATATGCATTTAAGATAAAGCGTTATATGGGAGGTGGGCGTGTCAAATTTATTTCGCCTTGTTTGCAAAATTTCAGAATCATACATCTAATTTTGCCAGTTTTATTACGTTTTAAATTTTAAATATACCGAAAAATACACTGTGCGGTATAAGTTTTCGTACATTTTGATCTATAACTTCTGTCATATTGCATGGATTTAAGCAATATTCAGGGAAAAATATTTTTTTTTCTCAGGAAATATACATTCGAAATTTCATAGCTCTACGTTAATGCGTTTAGACAGGATTGTATTTTTTTAAATGTTGAAAGGACATGTTTTTTATACCCTTCACACAGTGAAAAAGGGTATAATAGGTTTGTCATTCCGTGTGAAATTTCTTCAATTTTCATTTCCGACCCCATAAAGTATATATTTTCTGAAAGCTTATGAATAGGGGAGTCGATTAAGCTCTGTCAGTCTGTCAGTCTGACCGTCTGTCCGTGTGTATGTTGAAATCAACTTTTTGAAGCCCCCAGACATCGCTTGGACCCGAGTGAGGTATTAAAATATCAGAAATATTCGGGAGTAGATCGCTATTGAAAATCAGAAACATCGGTACATAAACACCTGAGATATGAGCAAAAACCCACGACCACCTCGATTTTTTTTTCACAAAAACAACATTACAACAACAACATACATATATACAAACGTGTATACTGGTTAGAGTAACCGTGGCATTGAATCCCAGCTGAGCCAAAAAAAAATTTTTTATATATTTTAAAATTTTTTTTTTTAATTTTTTTTTAATTTTTTTTTATTTTTTTTATTTTTTATTTAATATATTATTTATATTTTATTATTTTTTTTAAATTTTTTAAAATTTTTTTTTTATTTTTTTTTTAAATTTTTTTTTTATTTTTTTAACATACATACGTAAATTTATAATTTTACAATGGGATGTTTTTATATATGTGTGTTTTTTATATGTTTGTACATACATACGTATTTCATATGGGATGAATGGTGATACAAACTACTGTTATTGCATGACTACACGTTGTGAAGGGTATATAAGATTCGGCACGGCCGAATATAGCGCTCTTACTTGTTTTACCTACTCTTGCATTACGAGCTATAACTATTTTCCTAATATTAGGATTTAGCCAATTTTTAATACCAAACAAACGTTGTGTATAAGAACTGTTCTGGCAAAAATGTATCTCTTTCGGTAACAGCTCTATCGTGCTTTCAACAGACGGACATATGGACGTACATAGCTAGATCGTCATAAAATGCAACCAAGACTCAGAAAATATATACTATATGGGGTCTAAAATGGATATTTCGATGTGTTATAGACGGAATGAAAAAATAAATATACCCCGCCCATTTTTTTGATGGCGGGTATAAAAACATAGAGAATAGAAATAGAAGGTAGGAATTCCAACGTTAAGTTGCGTAAATTCCCAATAATTTTTTTTTGCTCTATAAACACGTAGGAATTCAATATCATTGTTATTGTACTCCATAATTTGTATATGGCAATACTGTGTGTTTGATTATTATAATAATCAAATAACTTAAGACACAAACCTTTACGGAAATCGTTACATTTTATTTAATATGGATTTAATACGCTTATATTTCTTTCACCTGTATTTCGTTTAAGTGATGTACTTTGGGCAACATTATTTTTATAAAATATATAAAAATATTTTGTTAACATATCAATTTGAATTAATTAATATAACAATACTTTACCTAATATAAGAAATTTAAGAAAAAATAACATAAATGTTAAAATGTGGCCTAACTAGACCATTCTGGGGTTGTGCAATGCCCATCTTGAATTGTTTTTAAAGAATTTGGAAACAGTTAAACATAAATTTTCTATTGATATTTAATTTCATTATACATAATATAAAAAAGCGAAAAAGAAAAATACAAAAATAAAATTTTTAGCTAGAAAGAAAGGATTTTTAACCAATGTGCGATGTAAAAAATATTCGCACTCGGCTAAAATTTTAATATTTCTTGACATTGCATTGCACCTGTTTATTACGTCCTCGTTACAATACCATTTTTTTTATAAAAAATAAAAATTCGTTTTCTACTACTTCAACTTAATTGATTTTTATGAATCTTAGCGTAATATTTCTTTGCAAGTCAATTCAATGGTTAGAAAAGTAAGCAATCTTATGGCCATCTATCTATCTGCATATGTAACTGAATTTTTAACGTAAATTCTACCAATATAAATACCTTCGATAAACTTAAAACTGTTTTAATTATACCCTTCACACAATGAACAAGTAAGAGCGCTATATTCGGCCGTGCCGAATCTTATATACCCTTCACAACGTGTAGTCATGCAATAACAGTAGTTTGTGTCACCATTCATCCCATATGAAATACGTACAAACATATAAAAAAGATACATATATAAAAACATTGTAAAATTATAAATTCACGTATGTATGTTAAAAAAACAAAAAAAAAAAAATTTAAAAAAAAAATTTAAAAAAAAATTTAAAAAAAAAAATTTAAAAAAAAAATTTAAAAAAAAAATTTAAAAAAAATTATTATATAAATAATATATATAAAACAAAAAAAAAAAATAAAAAAAAATAAAAATTAAAAAAAAAAAAAAAATTTTAAAAAAAAATATAAATATAAAAATTATATTAAATATAAAATAAAAAAAAAAAAAAATAAAAAAAAAAATTAAAAAAAAATTTTTTTTTGCTCAGCTGGGATTTGATGCCACGTTTTCTCTAACCAGTATACATGTTTGTATGTATGTATGTTGTTGTTGTAATGTTGTTTTTGTGAAAAAAAATCGAGGTGGTCGTGGGTTTTTGCTCATATCTCAGTTGTTTATGTACCGATGTTTCTGATTTTCAATACCGATCTACTCCCGAATATTTCTGATATTTTACTGTATACTGGTTAGAGTAAACGTGCCATCGAATCCCAGCTGAGCAAAAAAAAAATTTTTTTTATATTTTTTATATTTTTTTTTACTATTTTTTTTTATTTTTTATTATATATATTATTTATATTTTTATTATTATTATTTTTTTTTTAAATTGATTTTTTAAGCTCGAGGTCTTTATAAATATTTGTTGATTTTTTTATTATTCAATATTTCGCTACTCCTTTGTGTAGCATCTTCAGGATAGAAATTGTGTGTTTTTACACACACAAAGGAGTAGCGAAATATTGAATAATAAATAAACCAACAAATATTTATAAAGACCTCGAGCTTGAAAAATCAATTAAAAATTTTATGAAATAAAGGTAAAATAAGAGCAATAAGTATTATTTTTTTTGTTTTATATTTATTATTTATATTTTAATTATTTTTTTTTTTAATTTTCTTTTTAATTTTTTTTTTAACTTGCATACGTAAATTTATGTATGTTTTTTATACCCTTCACACAGTGAAAAAGGGTATATATAGGTTTGTCATTCCATGTGAAATTTCTACAATTTTCATTTCCGACCCCATAAAGTATATATTTTCTGAAAGCTTATGAATAGAGGAGTCGATTAAGCCCTGACCGTCTGTCCGTCTGTCCGTCTGACCGTCTGTCCGTGTGTATGTTGAAATCAACTTTTTGAAGCCCCCCGACATAGGTTGGACCCGGGTAAGGTATTAAAATATCAGAAATATTCGGGAGTAGATCGGTATTGAAAATCAGAAACATCGGTACATAAACAACTGAGATATGAGCAAAAACCCACGACCACCTCGATTTTCTTTTCATAAAAACAACATTACAACAACAACATACCTACATAGAAACGTGTATACTGGTTAGAGAAAACGTGGCATCGAATCCCAGCTGAGGCAAAAAAATTTTTTTTTAAATTTTTTTAAAATTTTTTTTTTTAATTTTTTTTTTATTTTTTTTTTTATTTTTTATTTAATATATTATATATATTTTTATTATTATTTTTTTTATTTTTTTTTTTTTTTATTTTTTTTTTATTTTTTTTTTGTTTTATATTTATTATATATGTATATAATAATTTTTTTTTTTAATTTTTTTAAATTTTTTTTTTTTAAATTTTTTTTTTTTAAATTTTTTTTTTATTTTTTTTTTGTTTTTTTTAACATACATACGTGAATTTACTGTTATTGCATGACTACACGTTGTGAAGGGTATATAAGATTCGGCACGGCCGAATATAGCGCTTTTACTTGTTTATATGTAGGTACGTATTTCATATGAGATGAATGGTGATACACACAATTGTTATTGCATGATTACACGTTGTGAAGGGTATATAAGATTCGGCACGGCCGAATATAGCACTCTTACTTGTTTATAGTTAAAAAATTTCAAAAGTACAAATGAAAGAATTGTAGCATTTTGATATCAAACACTCTACGCCTTTTTTTAATTTTTTTTAATTATTGACTTATTTTTAGTTCGATTTGGTATAAGAATGTGTTTTTTTGAACTATTATTTATAATTTTCGAAATGAAAGGCAACCTATGTTTTAATCTAGTTTGTTATTTATCTGTGTGTCAAATTTCATTTAGTTACGTTTTGCCGTTTTTGCGTGATTGAATAACAAAAATCAAAACATCCAAATATACAAACATCAAAGTAACATTCACATTTATTATAATTAAAATATAAAACCCATAAAGCTAAAATTTTATTTGAACCAGGGTACACTTATACAAGGTGGCGGTGCAAGCCCAGCTGACTATTTTTTTGTGTTCTGGAGAATGTCAAAATACATACTTAAAAAAATTATTTCAACTTCGGAAATTGTCAAATTCCATACATAAAAAAAGAGAGACAAAAATTGCTCTCCTTTACGCTATCACCTTATGTAATTACACCATGATTTGAACTAAAAAATTATATAAATATTCAGGTATGTGCTGGAAATCGAAAACGAAACAAATCAATTTTGAAAGTTTAACATTTTAAATCCAATTCTTAAAAATTTTTTTATACAATTCTATTTAATAGATAAACTTAATATTAAACTTTCGTTTTCAATTTTAATCACATATCAGATTATATTTAAAATAGAATTTCTTGAGATATTTATGTACTATTAATGATGCTAAAAAAATCAATGACGTAGAAGCAAATCTTATTAAAATATGAATAGTAGGGTTAGATTCAAATTTTTCGCATAGTATCGCGAAATGAGCAACAATGTTTTATTAATGAAAAACATTATCATGGTTTATTTAAAAAAAACTTTACGCACTAAATTTATTTTTTAATTCAATATAAAAAAAATTAACAAGTTATTTTATTTGCAAAATTATAATTGATAAAGGTTTTAAATTCTGTGTAATTGGCTAAGATATTAGTTTAATTTTTCGTACGAAAAACCGATAGGATCAGGTTCGCCTCATTATTTTGTTACTAATGCGAAATTCTTGCATTCGAACGATAATGAAATTTTACTAAAATGTATACATTTTATATGCTTTAAATATGTAGGTTCTAATTATAACTCTTTGTAGGGTATATTAGTATCTAAGAAATTTGGTAAGATGTAAAACAAACGTTACAGGGATGCTGTCAAAATTTAATTTAAGTTATTCGATAAAACTAAGCTTCTAAAACAAGAAATTTAAAGAACTTTTTACTTTTGTTACTACGAAATAGCATTTTATAATATTAAAAACTTATGAAGTTAATTTTTGTCAAAGTTTCTGTTATAAAATCTAAAATAATATATCTTGCATAAATCTGCGTGTTTCATTATTGTTAGATTTTATTATCGTAATTAATTTGATTAAATAAGCTTTAATATTTAAAGTAAAACAAATTATCATAAATACAAATGGCATAAATACACATTCGCTAGTGGCATCCATGAAAATACTTAAAACAAAACAAAGCAAAAATAAAAAAACAATCCCATACCTACTCATAAAGCAATGTTTTTAACGGTAAATTTAAAATATAAAAACAAATGCATCTATCAATACTATCGTTTTTAAATTAGTGCTTTTATCGCTATTTTAATTGCTTTTAAGAATTTTCTTCTTAGTGCTGAGTATTTTGTTCCTATTACTAAAATATCAAATCTTTAATTTAAAAAATATAAATAAAAAGAGAGTGTAATAAAAACACTTCTTACATTCATACATACAAGTATTTTATAATTGATATTGTAAAATAAAAATATAACTTAATAAAATTAATTTATTTGTTTATTTATACCCTTCACACAGTGAAAAAGGGTATATATAGGTTTGTCATTCCGTGTGAAATTTCTACAATTTTCATTTCCGGCCCCATAAAGTATATATTTTCTGAAAGCTTATGAATAGGGGAGTCGATTAAGCTCTGTCAGTCTGTCCGTCTGTCCGTGTGTATGTTGAAATCAACTTTTTGAAGCCCCCGATATCGCCTGGACTCGGGTGAGATATTAAAATATCAGATATATTCGGGAGTAGATCGGTATTAAAAATCAGAAACATCGGTACATAAACAACTGAGATATGAGCAAAAACCCACGACCACCTCGATTTTTTTTCACAAAAACAACATTACAACAACAACATAAATACATACAAACGTGTATACTGGTTAGAGAAAACTTAGCATCGAATCCCAGCTGAGCCAAAAATTTTTTTTTTTTATTTTTTTTATATATTTTTTTTAATTTTTTTTTTATTTTTTATTTAATATATTATTTATATTTTTATTATTATTTTTTTAAATTGTTTTTTATTTTTTTTTAATTTTTTGTTTGTTTTTTTTTTGTTTTATATTTATTATATATGTATATTTTAATAATTTTTTTTTTAATTTTATTTGTTATTTTTTTTTTAATTTTTTGTTTTAACATACATACGTTAATTTTTAATTTTACAATGGGATGTTTTTATATATGTGTGTATGTTTTTTATATGTATGTACGTATTTCATATGAGATGAATGGTGATACAAACTACTGTTATTGCATGACTACACGTTGTGAAGGGTATATAAGATTCGGCACGGCCGAATATAGCGCTCTTACTTGTTTGTATCTACCTTATTACTGTAAAGAGACATAGGCATTCATACACACATTAATAGGCATTCATACACACATTAAATATTGACATACTTATTAAACTATGTACACATTTTTCTAATCACAGAATACATATTGTTAATAATTAATTCAAATTTTTATTCAATTGCAAATTTAATTAAATAAACCCATAAAAATAAAAAGATAAATAAGGATTAATTGGGAACATTTAGTTTTTATTAGTGAAACAAAAAATTAAGTGCAGTACTTGGCCATGCCAAATCTTTAATACCCTTCACCAATGGTTAGGCATGCACTACTAATTGTATTTATACATTTATATGCTTTTTTGATTTGTGTAATTTTTTTATTTTTCTAATTGTTTTACCAGCATATCTTATCCCTCAATCATTTATCGATAAGATTAAAAATGTACCTTCACCCTCATGTACATAGGCATAATCCCACATCGTAGCTTAACCTATATTTCATGTTATACGCCATTTTTTTTTTATTATATCCGACGCCATCCTCGATTTTGTAGTGGCGGGCAATATGAATTTTAATTTTTTATAGTGCTTATATTGCGCTGGTCAAGTCCTTTCAGATGATACCAATATTAACTCTCTCGGTTGTCTAAAAGCTGAAAAAATTGATTTTAGTTTGTAAATTTTTGGAATATATATTTTTAAAAAAAATTTTTGCCTATAACTTTACCGATTAGAGCACGCGATTTTTCACAAATATCTCTAGAGGCATATTATATCTACAAATAGTAGCAAAGGAACCTATAAATTATTCTATGGCTGAAAAATTTTAATTTTGGTGGTAAAAATATGGGGAAAAACAGGGGTAGTCGTGTTTATTTGCTTATATTTTAGAAAGTTATGGGGGGATTGTGCTGAATTTCAAAAGCGATTCGTTCCCGGATATTTCCAAAAGATTGATGCCATACACAGATCTGAGGAACATATGGTTGCTTTAAAAAATTGATTTCAACCAACACACAGACAGACGGACATGGCTTATTGGACTCCCCTATTCATAAGCTTTTAGAAAATATATACTTTATGGGGTCGGAAATGAAAATTGTAGAAATTACAAACGGAATGACAAAGCTATATATACCGTTTTTCACTGTGTGAAGGGTATAAAAAAATTAGAATATTTAAATTTTATGGAGTATCAAATAAGCATTGTAGAAATTTTAAACTGCATGGGTCACTCATGGTAAAGGCAAAAAACACAAATTGTGTTGATTAATTGATGGATATTTTAGCTAAAAAAAAAACATTTCATAATAATGATTACCATCGACACTTTACGTTCATTTGTATTTGCTTAGTTTTTATATAAAACTAGCTGACCCGGCAAACGTTGTTTTGCCATATAAATTATTTCTAGGTAATATTTTTTACATTAAAAAACGTAAACCATATGTGTTCTACGGTATGCAGATCGATCTTTGTTTAAAATTTCATCGAAGTCGTTACGTTATTTAGGTGAGGCATAAATTTTCCTTTGGGGTGAGTCTCCCTAAATATTAAGGAGTATGAAAAATAGATTTTGACCGATTCTTAAACGTTTATTTTTGCATTGGTTGGACTATACACTGTGTACAATTTGAAGAAAAATACTAAAAACTATATCGATATAAGTACATAGTTAAAAAAGTGGGCGTTAAAGTAGGCGTGGTAAAAAAAGTATCCTATTAATCATATCAGAGTCTAAGTTATATAATGTGAAAATTTGAAGAAGATCGGTAAAGGCGTGGCATTGAGGGTTATGAAAAATAGATGTTGGCCGATTCTCAGACCTATCCGATATGCACACAAAATTTCATGAAAATCGGTCGAGCCATTTCGGAGGAGTTTAATCACAAACACCACGAAACGAGAGTTTTTTGTACAAGGTGGCGCAACAGAAATCCTCCTATCAGAAAATGCTACAAATTTTGCAATTGGCCCCTAATGTCAGTTCTGTTTTGACATTTGTGTAGTTAACACATGCAAAATACGCGTTAATAAACAATGTTACTCTACACTGCTCCAGAACGCGGAATATTGGTGACTATTTATTTGACCAATAATCGGTCGGTGACTTTGGCACAACGTGAATTTCGTCGCAGATTTCCTAGCCATCCAACGCCTACTGGTGAAACACTGCGACGTTTAGCCGCTCGCCTCGAAGAGACTAGCACAACACGAGATGCTGCCAGGAGTGGCAGACCCCGGAGTAGCCGTTCTGCAGAGAATATTGCTGCTGTAGCCGAGGATGTCATGGAAGCGCCATCGACATCGACCAGACGACGTGCCACGCAAATGGCTATCAGTCGACGGTCTTTACAGCGAATTTTGGTACAAGATTTGAAGATGTTTCCGTACAAAGTCCAGACGGTGCATCAGCTGTTAGCTGCTGACCGCCAATCGCGTCTAACATACGCTCAAGCCATCCTGAATCACCACCAAGAGGAAGATGATTTTTCATCAAAAATAATCATGAGTGATGAGGCCCATTTCCATCTTAGCGGGTACGTAAATAAGCAAAATTTACGCTTCTGGGGCACTGAAAATCCGCGTGTAACCCACGAAGAGCCATTACACCCGCTCAAAGTTACTGTATGGTATGCTGTTTTCGCTGGAGGAGTCATCGGACCTTTTTTCTTCGAAGACGTCGCGGGCCAAACGGTTACTGTGAATGGTGAGCGCTACAGAGCAATGATCAACGAGTTCTTTTTGCCGCAACTTGATGAATTGGGATTGGAAAACATGTGGTTACAACAGGACGGTGCAACAGCACACACTGCACGTGCCACAACCGATCTGCTGAAGGATGCATTTCCCGGGCGCCTAATCTCCCGTTTTGGCGATTTGAACTGGCCAGCAAGATCGCCTGATTTGACCGCTCCAGACTTCTTTTTGTGGGGCTTTTTGAAGTCGCGGGTTTATGTCAACAAGCCTCAGACTCTTGCAGCTCTTAAAGACAATATCCGTCAAGCATGTGAGGACCTATCGCCGGAAGTTTTGGCCAAAGTGATGGAAAATGCCATAAAAAGGGCTCAAATGACAATCAACTGTGGCAGCGGCCATTTACATGACATCATATTCTCGACTTGGTGTAAAAAAAAATTAAAAGACCAAATAAAAATACTCCACAAGAAGAATCAAAGTTTTTCATTTTTTTTTAAATTACAGCCAAAAAACATCGGAAGGTTATTTTTGCGCCACCTTGTATTAGATTATAAAAAATCTAGTGTGAAAAAAATTTCTTTAAAAGATAGTCATTAATATAAAAATTTATTAAATTGGAAAATTGTTTAATTACTTAAACCAGTGATGGCTATGCTAGTACAATTACCGTTATTTTTTGGTAAAGCTTTACTTTTTTAGCATTGAATTTTAATAAATTATGATCGAGTTTCTTCTACTAGGCGACTTCTAGTATTTATATATCTATATTGATAATAAAATAAAAACTTCTATGCATGAAATATTTTTAAAAATTCTGATAGCTGTGTATATAGCCATTGATCTTGAATACAGAACACTAACTTTTATAATTTTTTTCGATCTGTATTTCTGACTGTCTTTTTTAAAACCACTTTGGAGCGACTTTGATATTTGGCTTAATATACATTTCTAACAGAAAATAGAAAACTAGCAGAAATAAATGCATATAAGGATATGACAGACAGAAGAATATACAAAAATTTAATAAACAATAAGAAACTTTTTATATATTAATATAAATATATATGAATACATAAAAAACATATTGTTGAGGACAATATTGCACACCGAGTTCAACTAGTTTTTCTATAAATTAAGAATTTATAGAAAAAATATCAACAACTGTAAAAATTAAAAACACATGCATGCTGATATATATATATATAAATGAGTATCAAAACATTTTAATTCGTTATGATTTCTTAAACAAAATTTATAAATCAAACATATTAATAATTAAAAAATATTTGAATAATTTTTATTAAAAGTGAACTTATCGACATTTCTGCGGCAAAAAAATAACTGCTTGAGTCAACATAAGCTAAAATGGAGAATTGCACCATTGTAATCCTGTAATTTAAAGCTACCCTCAGGTGATTTCTCAATTATTATGGACCATTTCATACGAACTTATAGAGTAAAACCTTATTACCTATATTATTTCAACTGATAATATCGTTTGCAATGAAACCTTGGTTTATCTTATAATTAAACTAAATAAAGCGTGATTTGTTAAGAGCTATAGGAATGTTAAAAAAAACACATAAAATTCAGAAAAATTCATAAAATCTTTATTTGAATCGATAGTACGGTCATCCCAATGCCACCATCCCATAAACCGCACCAAACTGTGACTTTTTCTGGATGCATTGGTAGCTCTTGCAATGCTTCTGGCTGATCTTCACTCCAAAATCGACAATTCTGCTTATTAACGTACCCATTGAGCCAAAAATGAGCTTTGTCGCTGAACACAATTTTTCGATAAGAAGCGCGCGATGAACTTTCTTAACAGAGCACGCATTCTGATAATAAAATTCAATAATTTGCAAGCGTTGTTCGTTTGTAAGACGATTCATGTTTAAATTATAGACCAAACTGAATATGTTTGACAGTGAAACAAAACACGAAACGTGCGTCAGCTGTTTAAACCAGTGTTGCCATAAAGATAATAGGTAAAAAATCACCCTTTATATGAAAACCAATATGCTCTTTAATTCATAAAGTGCCGAATTCATATAAAAGTCTTTATTTTAAAGCGAATCAATTTCTAAAAATCAACTCAAAAATTTAAAAGTGTTTTTCTAATAAACTATAAAATTGAACATAAGCAGTTAAAAAAATTCAAATATTTTCTATAAAATTTTATTTACTTAGTAAAACTTTTTATATAGATTGACAATTTATGAATTGTATTTTGAAGAGAACAATTTATTAAAAATGTTAAAAAGAAGAACCAAAAATTATTGTTAGTAATTGAAAATCTGGCAACCTTTTGCTCCTTGATGTAATATCTTCTAAACGCAATCCTTTATTTTTTACCTTCACTAATTTTTTGTACAAACTACATTTCACTATTTTCTTGTACTTTCGAAAAACTTGTCTTTTTTCATTTTAAATATTATTTCGAAATCAAGTCGTTTTATTATAATATTGAAACAATTATTTATTAAAATTTCGTACAAATTGAGAAAATTTAAATTTTATATTAATGAATAGTTTATAACATTTTATTATGCATTTTATAAATTATACTTTTGTCTGACTTAAGTAGCTTTAGGACATTAATCTAATTTGTTTAGCTCAAGGGTCAAAAAACTGTTTAACAATCTTTGATGACAAATAAAAAAAATTCCACAGAATTTTCTATATTTTATTTGAAAACAAAAGATTGTTTAAAAACATGTTACAAACTTAAAAATCCTTTCAACTTAACTTTTCAAGTCACGCCTGAAATACAAAATGTTAATTTGTATTTGTGATTTATAAACCAAGTTAAACTTTATCTTCTTTTTATGAAAGTATGCAAGTATGTACAAGTATTTTGTATAAATTGAAATAAGAAAATATTATTTATATTTATACCATGGCTTATATAAGACAATGCAAGAAGAGTTTAAGTAAAATAATTTAAACAGACAGCTAGTCAGATTTTAGGTTTTTTAAAACAAAAATAAAATAAATAAAATCGTTTTATCCAATCTTAACGATAAGCTAATCCTCGGGATGCTAAGAAACAGCTGAGATGCAAAAATATATCTCATGTTATTCGTTAAAGTTCGTTTCGACTGTTCTACTGTTTCTAAAAACTGCATTACGTGTATTTGGTATTTGAGTGGTCTTTAACAATTTATAACAAAATTAAAATTCTATAGGTGTCTTAAAGAGTTTATACATTATAATCAGCATATAGAAATAAATCTATACTTTACTTACAACATGCAAATAAAATAATGAATAATTTCGTTTTGCAATAACATAAGTCAACTATATTGAAGATTTAAGGGGAATAACTGCTAACAAGAATATTTTTTTCTAAGATTATACAAATTTTCTTTAATTCTTATAAGTAATGACAGAACAAGGCCCCTGTCTTAAGTGAAGAAATTTTTTAAAAAGAAGCATAACTAAAAAAAAAAATTGCAAATAATAAACTTTTAAAATTGAGATGGGAAATTAATTTTTTATATTACAAAAACAAAGGTCAGCGAAATTATACATATACATACATACATTAATAATTCTTTATATGTATATTAGCAATATATGTATCTATCCACTACTTTGCTAGCGCAGTTCTTAATATTTATTCAATTCTAAAGTGAATAAGGGTATATATAGGTTTATCATTCCGTGTGAAATTTCTACAATTCTCATTTCCTTATATTTTCTGAGAGCTTATGAATAGGGGAGTCGATTAAGCTCTGTCAGTCTGACCGTCTGTCCGTGTGTATGTTGAAATCAATTTTTTGAAACCCCTCGACATCGCCTGGACCCGAGTGAGGTATTGAAATATCATAAATATTCGGAAGTAGATCGGTATTGAAAATCAGAAACATCGGTACATAAACAACTGAGATATGAGCAAAAAACACAACAACAACAGACATACATACATACAAACGTGATATACTGGTTAGAGTAAACGTCGCATTGACGTTATTTTATATTTTATATTTGTATTTGTTTATTTTATATTTATTATTTATATTTTTATTATATTTTTTTAAATTTAAAAAATTTTTTTTTTAATTTTTTTTGTTTTTAATATATTTTTTTTGTAATTTTTTTTTAAAAACAATTTATAATTTTACAATGGGATGTTTTTATATCTGTATGTTTTTTATTTCATATGAGATGAATGGTGATACAAACTATTGTTATTGCCTGACTATACGTTGTGAAGGGTATATAAGATTTGGCAAGGCCGAATATAGCACTCTTACTTGTTTAAGTACTAAATAATTTGTCGATAAATTTATGACAATTTGTTTCCATAATTAATTTTATTTAGAAAAATTAAAAGTACTGTATAAATATATATCGGGAATACATCTTCTATCTCAACCAAGATCATTGTTTCTGAGATTCAAAATTTTAGATTCATAAATTGAGAAAATGCAAAAGTACAAAAGTACATTTTGCTTTTCTCTAAAATTTTCAAAGTCAACTTGGATTATTAGTATTTAATTTTAGAATTCTATGTTTATTCCAAAATATTAAAAATACAAAAAAGTGCCATAAAAATGACAAAAAGTAAATTTTGGGTCGCCCATTTTCAGTCTAGCTTCGGATCAATAGTCACTATTTTTAAAATTCTAGTTTCTCAACCGTACAAAGTACAAAAAGTAGCGCAAAATGATCAAACTTGCATAATAGGTTTTCGTGAAAATACAGGATATCAAGAAAAAAATATCGGAATTCAATTATTGTACAATAAATAATATAAATTATATAATCCACTCACAACTATTTGTTTAAATGGTTGCTAGTTTACCCAGCATATATATACACATGAATGAAAATGTCTGAAAATCGCAATACACTCACACTTCTCATCGAACACACTCACCTTTTTATACCCTTCACTTGTGATGTGTAGCTTTGTCATTGCGTTTGTAATTTCAATATGGGTATAAAATGAAAGGGCTTGAATAGTAGAATACAGTTGACTACGCAAAAATTTAAAATCGAGGATGGCATCGGAAATAATAAAGAAAAGTAGCGTAAAACATGAAAAATAAGTTAAGCTACGATGTGGGATTATACCTATGTACATGATGGTGAAGGGTATTATCTTTCCACTTAGATTTCAACGCTATTTTCAAGAAAGTAATTTTTTGACTTTTTAAAGAAAGGAAAGTGACAAATAGGTAAACACTGTTGCCTACTATTAATACTTAATTGTAAACATAACATATTTTTGTGAAAAGTTTTTAATATTTATTCTTCAAATATAGATAAAGAATACAATTGACGTCTTTTTAAAACAATAATTTCTTTTAAAAATTAACAAAAATAATTTTTTTCAACTATTGCGGTTTTGTGTAAAGCACCTAATACACGGCATGTTTTTAACATCTGACTTTAAAATTTGTGAGACATATGTAAATCTGCATGTCTGTCAAAATTTTACTTTTACAGACAACCGTCGCTGACTGCTCTCCAGCAGCAGAGATTTCTGCCAACGGCTGATGTCAGATGTTTTGACAGAAGAAAATAGATCGCGCTCTAATTAAAATTTTGTCAGATGTCTCAACACATGTTTTTTACAGAAGTAATATTTTAAAGTAACACATGACATGTTCGTATTTAGCAGTGGGGAATTTGACAAGTCAGATGTAAAAAATATGCCATGTATTAGCTACTTAACTCTAAAAAAAAGAATGTAAAAAAGAATGGAGGTAAATAAAGCTCATCAATGTACAATATATAGTAATTATTTTACTCTACGATTCGACGACATTTTTAAAATGAAGTTTCACTTTCCTGTATAAACGTACAAGAAATTTTCATGAATGTGGTCTATTTCATTGAAATTTTTATTTGTAATACGTATACAGAATTTTATGAAAGTATTTTCCTGTGTAAATGTAGGGTGAAAACAATGATAACATAAACATTGTGTATTATCAATCCTTAATAAGTTCTTTATTAATAATTTTAATATATTTTCTATTCTTTCAACTTAATATCATTTTATAATGAGTAAGGGCCGTATTCATAAAAAATAATTAAGGTTTATTAAAGGCTTATTTGACAGATGTTGTAGAGAAATTTGTCAAATAAGCCTTCAATAAACCTAAAATATTTTTTTATGAATACGGCCCTAGATGTTTTTTAGCTTGGTAAATTAAATTACCCCTACGAAAACTGTTAAAAAAAAATAATTTGAAATTTAGTCACTAAATAGTCAAAAAAAGCATTTAAAATTAACAAATAAACGCACCAAACATTGGCTTGAACATTTTCCGCGTCGAAAATTGTTAAAAAGCGTAAAAACAATGCTAAAATCACCTAGTTGATAAGGCTGCTCTTTAGTATATTTGCTAACTTAAGGTCATGACTGACTATCAGATTCAATCGTTCGATATGTTAAAAATTGTATATGCGATAGTGTGGACAAAAAGTTCACATATGTAACAGATTTTTTGTTAAGTGTGTCCGATTTGATAATCTTTTTTGAAATTTTCATAAAACAATGATTTCCGTGCGATTAGAGCTGCTCTTTTTAATGTAACACATATTCCAGTGTGGCCTAAAACTAATAAATTATTCTAACACAAAGTAAACGTAAAGTCTTCATCGAAAAATCGTAATTTTCAGAGCAAAAATCGGCAAATCGGCAGTTTAATAATTTTGAGACGAAAAATTGGCTAAATAACTCGGAAAATGTGGCAAAATTACTCAACATATTTCACAAACTGAAACAGAGTACTCTGTTTGTTTTATTGAAAACATATAAAATGTTTCTATCAACATTCAAGCAACATTTTATTTCGTATGAAATAATATGTTCGTTCGTTCACTCAAAAGTATTGACTATTTTTTACTGAAATTTACTGGATTGCGTTCGTTTTCACAAATTTCCATATAAAACGTAAACAATCCAGTAAAGTCCAGTAATAAATATTAAAAACTTTTAGTAAACGAACACACCCAATATAATCAACAGTTATTTCGTACGAAAAAAGTAATGTTGCTCAACTCAAAAAAACTTTACATATTTGCATAAACAATTTGTATCAGCATTGTTGATTCAACAATGTCGATTCAACATGTTTTTTTTTTGTTTTGTTTTATTACACACGTATGTTTTGCACATGTGTTAAGTACTAGCAACTTTAAATACTAAACTAAAACTAAACTAAATACTAAATCAAATACTATAATATTAAGATTGTGAAATTCCGCAGAAAATGTAAATGTAATCGTAAACAACTAAGACTCTGATATGATTAGTAGGATACTTTTTTACCACGCCTACTTTGACGCCCACTTTTTTTATAATTATATATAAAGTTTTTTATGGTTTTTAGTATTTTTTCTTTTTATAGTCCAACCAATGCAGAAATAAACGTTTAAGAATCGGTCAACATCTATTTTTCATACTCCTAAATATTCAGCCACCCAAAGGGACAATTTGTGCCTCACCTTAATGACTTAACAACTTCTATTAAATTTTAAACTAAGATATGAATACGGCCCTTATAGTTAATGTTTTTTTTTAATGTAAAAAATATTTCCCAGAAATAATTTATATGCCAAAACAACGTTTGCCGGGTCAACTAGTTTATATATAGTTAATACATAAACTTTCCACACTTGATTTTTCCCAGCATTTCAATTATTTGTTAGCAAAAATACATCGTATAATATAAAATAAGCCTTTTTCCTTCTTAATTTATTTGTTACTTATAATACATTGAGTTTTTTTATAACACATCCTTTTTAAATTTATGATCATATAAAATTGACGTTAATTCTTTCAAAAAACAAAACAGACTAATTTATTATTAACTATGCAAGTCAGGTATAAAATGTGGTTTTAATATAGAAATAAAACATTTACGAAAATGTCTAGCGAATTTTATTCTTTACTTTTAATGACCACAAAAATCACAGACATTTTTCGAAGACAGCTCTATTTAAAAGCGGACTGCAGACATAAGGTATGACGGTATAAGGCAAAGATAGTCAGGCAGGCAAACGAGACATGTAGAATAGCAGTTATTTTTACTACGTGATCGATTGATTTAACGAGATTAAAAAATGGCCAAATAAATAAATAAAAAAATCCCATCTTAGTAAATTAAATTTTGAAAAAAAATTAGCTCAAATTGTAAAAAAGATACAAAAAATATGTATAACAAAACTAAACATACAGGGTGGGTCAAAAGTTACGTCTGCGTTCAAAAACTGAATGACTTTTTTTTGTGGTGCAACACGGATCGATGAATAATAAAAAAAAAAAAAATAAACAAAAAAGTCCACCTTTACATGCAAGTGTGATTTTTGGCCCACAATTAGTATTTGTAAAAGGCTGGAGTAAAAAAAGACTGTTAAAAATGCAAAAATAATTGTTTGAAAAGGTATTTTAGCGGGTGTGTTTTTAAATTTTTATTTATCCGGCATTGAATAAGATTTCTTGCGGTTCTGGCAACTCTATTGCTATTTTTAATTAGTTATAGACTCTAGTGAATAGATCTACGTACTAAAATCTATATATATAAAAGTGAAACTCTGTGTGTGTGTGTTAGCTATAGACTCCGAAACTGTAAAACCGATCGGACTCAAACTTTGGCAAGTTGTTGTACACATTTCAGGGAGTGTTTATGGGTGGCAAAAAGTAGGCGGGGCCACGCCCATAAAAAAAATTATAATTTTGAGGTATTTGCTCTAGACCGATACAGTTTCGTGATTAGAAATATGGGCAGTGCCACGCGCATTAAAAAAAGTTGTAATTTTTAGCTTTTTGCACTTGATATATAATTAAAATTCAGAATGCATTTTTACTCATTAAGGGGCGTAGCAACGCGCGCCGGGCTTTTCTAGTTATAAAATAAAGATTACATCATGCGGAAAAATTTCTGCTTAAGTTGGAACTCTGACGTCACGCAATATGATAGTGATTTTAATGACATAGCGTTTCAAACAATCAATAATGAAAAAAGCACAAATATTTTGCAAAAAAAAAAAAGAAAAAAAAATTTATAAAAATATAGGGAATAAGCCTTCAACTTCTGTTTATATAAATTAAAATTAATAAAGAATGACTGTGTTAAAATAATGAATTTTGTAAAACAGCTTAACACTACTAGTGGTGGGTATATAAGATTCGTTCACTGCGATGTATAAAACACTTATTTGCTTTAGAGCAAAATACTTAAAAGGATGTTTGGTTTAGTTCATTTTTATTTTCACCATATTTAAGCCTTAAATATTATAATAAATACAAAAAATCCAAATTGTTAACAGTTTTTAAAATCTATTGCAATTTTTAAAAGCCTTTTTGAGATTTGTTGACACTATGAAATAATGCATTAGTTTTTGTAAATTTTATTTAGTGTTTCAGTGAAGAGCGTTAATTGATTTTTGTGACAAAAAAAATTTAAACAAAATATACATATTTAATACTATGTATTTGGTAGTGGTAAGAGGTGAAGTTAGTTGTAGTAAACCTGGTTGCAATACATAGTACATTTGGAAGGTTCTAAAAGGGGAATAAAATCTTGAAAAATTGTTTATATTAAAATTTTTTCAATAGTTTTTTTGTAGCACTGGGCTTTAGTTATTTGTTGTTTTAATAGATAAGCACTAAACGTGAGACTTAGAATTTAAGGGTGTAACAAACTTAGAGCTTACAATATGTATATACGTGTATATATCGTCGCAAGAATTAAAGAACGCTGTAACTGAGAAAACATAAAATGTTCACCAGAGCCAAAAAACCTGTATGAAAGTAGAACAAAAAAAAAAAAAAACATATCACAAAAACTATACAACTTAGGAACATAATTTGAAAAACGATTTTTTTTCGCTTTATATATTGGCTGTAAACATTTCCTCTCAAGTCTATTATTCCCGGAGATTTTGCGACTTACAGCAAACGATTTTTTTTCACAGACCTCTATAAAATGCTGTAACTACAATTATTCTTTTATGGAACCAAAATATGAGAAATTTAAAACGCTTTAAGTGACACATTTTTTTAAGTAAAACTTAATAGCTGTAAGTTAAAGTGAATAAAGTGGGAAAAATATTTTTTGAACAAAACGCAAAGATTTAAGTACATTTATTTAATAATCTAGAACTAAACACATTTACTTAATCATTTATAAATACATATATTTCAGCAGAATAAGTCCTTTTTTCTAAAATATTCAGTCTTCTGCTTTATTGTTGTGGTGCCGGACCAGAAATTCTTTTGCGTAGTTTTGTGGAATAGTTTTCTTTTTTACAAGACTTTTTAAATTATTGTATTTTCTTATTCTGGATTGTTAAATTTTGTCTGTATTATATCGTTGTTATATTGGTTGCTACTTCCAGATATTGGATTGAATTGAATTTTATGAAGTCATACGACATGCTTCGGGAATTAACTGGTGCATCTTTCAACTGCTTACTTAATTAAAATTATCATCAAAGTGTTTCACCGGGCACCTTCAGGATGAGCGTCACACTGTTAAAACTTTATTACTGACAAAAAGTGGTATCTTGAATAAGATATAACTGATACTTTATAATGAATCACATACGCAAAGAATGGCGTAAGCGTTAGTTTGAAAAATTTTGCTGACGCGACAATTGTAAAAAATACTAGTTTTTGTTAGGCTAACGACAAAGAAGACACTGGTATTTTTCGAAACGCAGACGGCGTAAGTCAAATTTTTTCATCATAAAAATATGGGACCAGGACCAATCGACTCAGTATTTTTTTCTGATAAATGTTATGCAAAAAATGTATTTTTGATTTTTTGTCAGTTACAGCGTTCTTTAATTCTTGCGACGATATGTATGTAAATGCCGCTCATTTCAACCTTACCTAGCCTAGGATTTAAAAAGGTAAACAGATTGGTAAAATAGCTCTGGTGAGGTCAAGAGCTTAAGCATCATTGTCAATACCTTCTAAAGCCAATCAGGCCATCCCTTTTCATATTCCTTTGAGAACTTTTCGACTCACTCCTGCACGTGGTTAATTGTTTGGCGTCACGTTACTGTAACGTGTTACAGTTTTCTTAGGCTTCTACACACAAAAGTGAAAAAGGGTATATATAGGTTTGTCATTCCGTGTGAAATTTCTACAAGTTTCATTTCCGACCCCATAAAGTATATATTTTCTGAAAGCTTATGAATAGAGGAGTTAATTGAATCCTATCCCTCCATCCGTCTGTTCGTCTGCCCATCTGTCCGTGTGTGTGTTGATTTTAAGAAGCCCCCTGGCATTGCCTGGACCCGGGTGAGGTATTAAAATATCAGAAATATTCGGGAGCCGATGGGTATTAAAACCCATAAACTGCTGTAATACGAGGAAAAAACCACGACAACCTCGTTTTTTTCGCAACAACAACATAAATAGAAACGTGGTATACTGGTCAGAGTAAACGTGGCATCGAATCTCATTTGAACCAAAAAAAAAATTTTTTTATTTTTTATTTTTTACTTTTTTTTATATAAACTCTTACTTGTTTGTACTCAGTCGTTTATGTTCAGATTTAGCAGAAGTTTTATATCTAACACTACATGAGACTTTGGATGATATCTTTAGCCTTCTGTTATAATGCACCCTCATCGGTAAACCAAATCCCCTACTTTTTATACCCTTCGCACAGTGAAAAAGGGTATATATAGGTTTGCCACTTCGTGTGAAATTTTCTGAAAGCTTATGCATAGGGGAGTCGATTAAGCTCTGTCAGTCTGTCCGTCTGACTGTGTGTATGTTGAAATCAACTTTTTGAAGCACACGGGTGAGGTATTAGAATATCAGAAATATTCGGGAGTAGATCGGTATTGAAAATCAGAAACATCGGTATATAAACAACTGAGATATGAGCAAAAACCCACGGCCACCTCGTTTTTTTTAACACAAAAACAACATACAACAACAACATACATACATACAGACGTGGTATACTGGTTAGAGTAAACGTGGCATCGAACCCCAGCTAAGCCAAAAAAAAATTTTTTTTTTTTATTTTCTATATTATTTATATTTTTATAATTTTTTTTATATATTTTTTAATCTTTTTTTCATTTTTTATTTAATATTTATTATTTATATTTTTATTATTTTTAAAATTTTTTTTTTGTTTTTTTTTTTAAATTTTTTTTTATAATTTTTTTTTTCACTGTGTGAAGGGCAGTGTTGCCGTTTTCACTGCGATCGCAGTTTTTCACTGCGATATGCCCGTCGTCACTGCGTAACTGCGTTTTTTTAATATCACTGCGTTTTTCAGTTTTTGGTAGTTTTCCTCTTTTTTTTGATCAACAACGCCTTAACATGATTTACCTCAAACGTGTTTAACACGTAAGTCTGTAAAGGCTATAACACAACGAGATGAAATTGTCACCCTGTTAAAAATATAGCAGCTAGATGGCAACATTTTCTGCTGTTACGTTACGTTGTAGTTGACTGATTAGGTCTTGAATTTAAATGTCAAAAATCCCGTTAAAAAAAAACATAAACAAACATAAACTAATATTTGCTTTTCAGTCCATTTAATTAATTTTTATATTGTTTCGAAATGAATGGGTAAGTTGGCGTTTAAAAAAGGGCAGAAAAGTGTTAAAAAAAATTTCCTTTTTTTGTCCAAACGAAAACGACATTTTTTTATTTTTCGTCACTGCGCTTCACTGCGTTTTTTTTTGTCGATTTCACTGCGAAAAAAGTGGGTCGGCGGCAACACTGGTGAAGGGTACAAAAAATATTAAAAATTAAGTTTCTGTTGAGCTAGTCGCAGTGACCATAGGCTAAAAATTATGTTCAATTACAAGTGGCAAAGGGTTACATATCGTCGTTCGTAAATTATTGTGTTCTATGTGTATAGGTTTTATGTGTCACATAGAACACAATAACTTACGAACGACGATATGTAATAAATTTATAAATAAATAAATTATTTCTTTGCGTTAAATACTACTTAAAACACGTAACTTTATGGGATGGCAAATTAATATTGTAGAAATAGAAAACTAATATTTACCCTCGTTTTTCATGATTTGTAATATATAAAAATTCAAGAATTTTTCTTAGGCATTTAATTAAAAAAAAATCTTTACAAAAAAGAAGAAGAATTTTCTACATCTAACATTGCAGCGCAATTAAAGCTCTTTAAAATCTACAATTTCCTCTAATTTTTTTTCAAACTATGCAATTTATTTGAGGTTAGTTGCCTCTGGCTTTTGAGTTTTAAGCGAAAAGTCGACAGTAACTGGCTTTATACAAAATAAAATTAAAACAAGCAAAAATTGTTAATATTTGCTACATACATATGTATGTATGTACATAAACTAACTTAAACAAGTAAAAGCGCTATATTCGGCCGTGCCGAATCTTATATACCCTTCACAACGTGTAGTCATGCAATAACAGTAAATTCACGTATGTATGTTAAAAAAAACAAAAAAAAAAAAATAAAAAATAAAAAAAAATTTAAAAAAAAAAAATTTAAAAAAAAAATTAAAAAAAAAAATTATTATATACATATATAATATATATAAAACAAAAAAAAAATAAAAAAAAAATTAAAAAAAAAAAAATAAAAAAAAATAATAATAAAAATATATATTATATATTAAATAAAAAATAAAAAAAAAATAAAAAAAAATTAAAAAAAAAAATTTTAAAAAAATTTAAAAAAAAATTTTTTTGCCTCAGCTGGGATTCGATGCTACGTTTTCTCTAACCAGTATACACGTTTGTATGTATGTATGTTGTTGTTGTAATGTTGTTTTTATGAAAAGAAAATCGAGGTGGTCGTGGGTTTTTGCTCATATCTCAGTTGTTTATGTACCGATGTTTCTGATTTTCAATACCGATCTACTCCCGAATATTTCTGATATTTTAATACCTTACCCGGGTCCAACCTATGTCGGGGGGCTTCAAAAAGTTGATTTCAACATACACACGGACAGACGGTCAGACGGACAGACGGACAGACGGTCAGGGCTTAATCGACTCCTCTATTCATAAGCTTTCAGAAAATATATACTTTATGGGGTCGGAAATGAAAATTGTAGAAATTTCACACGGAATGACAAACCTATATATACCCTTTTTCACTGTGTGAAGGGTATAAAAAAAGTCAAGATAAAATAAAACAAATACTAAATTTAAACTTGACTAGAAGCAGTTGTTTGACACAGAGTTGTTTGTGCAACGTTAAAGATACAAACAATACAACAAATACAAATCTTTGAGACACATTTTGATTTGATTCTCATACACTCAAAATCGAAAAATTAAAGAAATTAAAAAAAAAGCACTAAAGCAGACGCAATTGTCATACAAATACTTGCGTTAAATATTATTTTTAAAAATATGTTTGAATGTATTATTTTTTGTAAAATTATTTAAGTTTTATTTTTTTTCACTTAATTTATTGTACACACATACAACATGTATCTACCTATATTTGTACTAAAGATTTGTTTATGTAGGTATACATTTTTTTCTTCAATTTTGTTAATACATTCATGTGTATGTATGTATGTATGTGTTTATTTTAACAATTAATTTTTTATTAAATAAATATTTATACTGTATAGGTATGTATGTACTTACTTAATAAATACTGACTATATGCATGCAGGTTTTGTATGGTTATTAGTTATTTAAAATTTTTTTACAAATGTATCTTTAAGGTACATTCACATGTACACATGTAGATATATGTATATTTATAAAAAAAAATATATTAAATTTATTTGTGATTGACGTTAACAAATTCAAATACATATTTGTTAAATATTGTGATCTTTTTTCTTAAATATTCTAAGTACATACATATGTATGTAGGTACCAAGTTTGAAAAATTCTTTAATGCATTTGAGTTTTAAGCGGGGTAAGGGTACGAACGTAAATAAGTGATTAAAGTGATAATTAAAAAAACATCATTAAAAATTTAATATATGTACTTAAATAATAAAATTAGTTTAAGATTCTTGTACATTTTTAGACTTTTAATTTTCCAGTTTATTGGGCTTTGGGAATTTGATTTGATTGTACGAAAATTTCAAAAACTTACAGTAATAAACTGAAATATTGTCTTGTCCTTCCATAAGTGAAGGGTGAGAGAGAAAGAGTTCTTTGTTAGGAATTTTAGAAAATATGGGATTTCTGCTGCAAAAAATACATTTTTTGACTATTACTTTCAAAAAATCAAATGATGCTATTTTATAGAGAAGAGTCTGGCAGACAAAATGTATGTATAATCTTAGAAAAGATCGGTTGAAATCAGGTTAATATTGTGAAAGGGAAATATATGGTAATTTTGTTAAAATTCAGATATTTATATATCAAATATGTTTCGAGCGGAAAAATCTGAGTGTAGATTTTATTTAAATCCGATGTCTTGTTTTTAATTAAAGATAAAGAAAAAGTTATTGCGTACATAGTTTGAGAGATATGAGTGCATCAAAATTTTCCTTAAAAATTCAGCATTGGCTGTTTTCGTTGGATAAAAAGTCAGTTAGCTCGGTTTACCTCCGTGCTCTCAGTATAACGAAATGAAAGGTAAAAGGCTCATCTTTGGAATTAGTCAAAAAATTTTCATCAACTTTTGTCAATCTTTTAAAAAAATCCAAATTTAGTAAAAAAAGTCACGAATATTGCACCCTAGTACAGGGAAGGAAAATGGCTTTTATGATTTTGTACCAAGTATGAAAACAAAATGTACTTTTTAGGCCATGACGGTACCATTTTTTTAATATTTATTAATAAAAACAAAAACTTAACAAAAATGTTTATAAAAATTCAGAAGTATATAATGAAAAAACAGAAACTTAACAAAAATTGTTATAAAAGTCCAGTATCAAATAAAAAATATTAAATATTACATTCATAGGTACATACGTAGAGATCGGTTATTTAACAATTTGTTGACTTCAATAAATCTTTTGTTTGTATCAAATTTGAAACAGTAGAAACGTGAAGTCTATATCCTTGCTTTGTTTTAATTAGGTTTTGAAAAGAAAAAACTCGTTCGACGTTGGCCGAGAAATGTGTAATAGACAGAACTCCTCTTACAATTCTTGAAATATCTGGGAACATGAACTCATTTAATTCATTTTTCATCAGTGATACTTTAGACCTAAAATAGGAAATATTTGAATCTTTGTGTAATCTAAGTTCAATCACATCCGCTCGTGCTCTGTACTGATTATTTATTGCTTCATAGTATGTTTGTTTGTGTGGAAACATTTTCACCAGAAGAGGTACTACTGAATTTGTTTCTCCTATAATAACTTTTTGTGGAGTAAACTTATCGAACCATTTTAGTACTTCACAATTAAAGTCCATCTTACATGCTTATGAATCATAAGTAAAATAAAGTACATATAACAACAGCCAAGGCGAATTCATGTACCAGGTGGTGCAAAATTAACAGGTGATTTTTTATGAAAGTAAGAAAGAAATTACAAGGCAGATTTTGTTGTTGCAGACTTTACACCACCTGGTATATGAATTCGCTTTGACAACAGCATTGCAACAAAAACGGAGAAGCTGACAGTATAAAATAAAACACCCACAAACAAAATTAAAGAGAACATGGACAAATTTTTAAAATTGTACCAAGTAGCTCGCGGTAGTACCACGGTACCAACAAGGTCAAAAATGTACCATAAAAAGTACAATTGTACCACCATGATTTCCATCCCTGCCCTAGTATTTGTAATAAAAAAGATTTGCATACCTTTTGGCTTAACATTTAAAGAAATTATAGTTATCAATTATAACAACAATTTGTTAATAAATTGTTGACAGCTGTGAATAAGAATTAAAAAAAAACAAAATCATATGTTTTAATAAAAGAAAATGTATAGAAGAAAACCGCTTAAATTGAAAACAAAATTTGAAATTTGCAACGAGTAAATATTTAACGTAAATAAATATTGTAATAAAATTTAAAGTATAATTCTAAAAATGATCTTATTTTCTGTGTCTTATAGTGAATTGTGCCAGGAACTTATTGATTGTGGTAGCAATGTCGATTTGTTAACAAATTTTATAAAACAGGAAAATTCGTTGCTCACTATTGATGAAATTGAAATAGTGAAAAAGGCAGTTCAAAAGCGGTTTTTTGGTAATTTTTTAAATCGTTGGAGATAAGCGCACGAAATCAAATCTTATTTCTTTCGAAAAATAAAAAAAATTAATTAATTAAAAATAATTAATTTTAAATATTATGAAATTTTTTAAGATATATTCGAAGTATCGCTTGCTGATGACCTTGATGATGGAAAATGGAGGTCCAAGGAAGGTACCCTAACAGTTGACGGTTTTCAACCAAAATTTGTAGTGCTCTTTTTTAGATCAACTTATGGACATCTGCTAAATTTTATTAAATTCCGTTGCGAATTGCGGCCCATACGTTGAGAAGAAAAATAAGCGAAAAAATGGGGGTCCAAGGAGGTACCCATAATAGAAGACGGACTTCAACTAAAATTAGCAGAACTATCTCTTGTATAAATTAAAAGATATATGCCAAATTTATCAGATTATATTGAGGATTACGGCCTATACATTAAAAAAAAAAATAAGTTAAAAAATTGGCGGCCCAAGGGAGGTACCCCTAGGAGTCGACGAGCTCTTTCTTGAAGCAACTAATAGACGTGTGCCAAATTTCGTCAAATTCTATGAAGAATTGCGACCTTTACATTGAGGACAAAAATTCGGGAAAAAATTGGCGGTCTAAGGGAACAATTAAACAATTGTGCAAAACTTCATCGTTGTAGGATCACTCCTTCTATTTTTTGCAATAAGATGTATTAAAAAATACCACTGTGCTGCGCTGCACAATATGATTACTTTGCACTGCTACTGAAAATCATATGTTGCTGATGCTTATTTTTTGCTTATTTTATTGTTTGCATTTACGAACGAGCGAACACTGCGCAAAAATGGAAAAAATGGAGTACGTTCGTAAATGCAACAGTTGTGCATCACTGCAGCATAGTAAAAGTAGGTTCGTTCGAGAACTCACAAATTTGTACGAATTTGTACAAAATTTTACTGCATTTTACGAAATTGCGTTCGTTTACACAAATTTGTAGTAAATGAGAGCACAAATAGAGAGCAAAAAGTGACAGTTCTTGACTGAGTATTTGCAAATTTTTACAACAGAAATTTCTTGCAGTAAGATTCAGCAAAACCAAAAAACATATGATTTAAAAGGTAAACAAACAAAAGTCAGCAAACAAAAAGTATACAATTTGTGAAAAAAATATTAAAAAAAAGGAAAATCCAAACAAAAGTGCAAAATATTAATAAATTTAAATTGTTTGTGAAATAAAGTTAGTTAACAATGCCTACAGATGAAAGAATGGATCTGCCTGAATCTGGCGCAGGTATACATACCTAAATACATATTTACACATATGTATGTATGTACATAGTTCCCATTAAACTTTATTTGCCATCAGCTGTTGCTTCTATCTTACGAATTTTTACAAATGTCTGTTCGAGTACTTTTTTGGACAAATTCTCTTTTTGAGAGTAAAATTTTCAATTTACTAAATAATTACTCATTTACTACAAAGTGCAGTAAAAGTACTCGAACGAACCTAGTAAAACGTTCATTAATGCAATGTTTGGCAGCACTTTTAAGCGTCAAAAGTTCTTTTTTTCAAATGGTTGGCAGTGCTGCCGCAAATTTCTGCAAATATTACAACAGTTAAGTTTTGATGCAATAGTGATGGAGTATACATACATATCTACATACAATGGAGAAGTATGTAGCATTAAACAACAATTACTTCTTTAAATTAAATTCGTTTATATTTTTAGTTTTTTATTATTATTATTATTATTATTTTTTTTTTATTTTAGGAGTCAACCTTCTTTTAACTTTAAGTTTATTTCTTATAATCAGAAGTCGTTTCATCTTGTTCCTATTTTTTTTTATTATAATTTAAGAAAAAGTCGCTTTTAACATCAAAATTTTCAATAATATTTGCTATTACTATTTTGGATAACATTTTAAATTTTTTGCAGAACGTTCAAAAAAGCAAACTCTACGTAGTTGTTAAGCAGCTGATTGCGCATCAGCAACTATATTTGGCATTACTGCCGCAGTGATGCAAAAGTTTGCAGCATTTACGAACGTACTCATGATTATAAATTTAGTTTGTGAATTTGATGATTCAACATCTGACAAATATTTCACCTTCGAGGCTAAAAATTTTAAAAAAGTAAAATAATCAAAAATAAATAATAATAAAACTCACATTCTTTATACTTACTCATTCGTTGCATCAGCCATTTTTTTTGATTAGAATTGTTTGTTTATTTGCGCCTAATATGCAGTAGTGTTGAACAGTTTTTGAACAGTTGACAATTGCAGTGTTGCCATTGTTTGCATTTTTGAATGTAATGCGCATAATGTGCAGTGCAGTTATGCATTTAAGAACAGGCCCTATATGTATATCTACAACTATAAATATTAGACTTTATAATTTCTACCTCGGATGCCACATTAAGTTCTACTTAAGTGTTAGTTAAATTATATATAACAGCTGAACCCGGACCGCTTCTCTGGTCCCCACATTTTATGTTAATTCTAAAAATCGCTTGAACCGGCAAAATAATCCTCAATTTGTAAGTAAATCCAATAAACTGTAAACACCAAATTTAAAACAGAAGAAAATTAAACAGCCAATAATTTTTTAAATGGGAGCTTGAATGTTACACTCCTTCTGTTTTGTCAACACGCATTACTTTGTTAATTTTTTGTTTTGATATACATATTTATAACGATTATAACTTCTAAAATACTAAACTAATGTTGAATTTGTTGTGATATATTGTTTGTAATATCAATCAAAATTACAAATTTCTTTGATAAAAAAAAATTTTACTGAAAACAAATTTAATTTTACATTTTTACAAAAACAGTTGCATTTTTAATCAAAATGATACAAAATCGGTAAAAATTTCTTCATAAATAATACTTTTCCTTAAAGGGAACTTTTAATTCATAAAAATTAAAACCGTTTTATAAGAGGTTTTTATAAAAAATTCTAAAGAGATTTAGTTTTATAAGCCCTTCAAAGCCTTTAATAGTTTCTATGAAAAACGCATTTCGTTTTTAATTCAGCGACTAAAATATTCACACCAAAAAGGAATTTAACTGCAAATAATATTTTTCTACATTTTACCTAAATATTTGTATGTATATAAACTTCAAAATCATTTTTTTTACTCAATATGGAAAATTATGGAAAAAGATAGATAGATTTTGGATAGATGGATAGATTTTAATTGTAATACCTCAATATTAATGTCGTTTAAAATTGACGTCGAATGTTTATTATTGATTTATGAATATTCAATAAAGTTAAACATAACCCTGTTTTATATTAACCCAAAAATGCAATTTTATAATTGGTGTAGGCAAAATTATTTTTAAGTTTATTACAACGTCAAAAATATATAAAAAAACAGCAGACAGTTGTCCGAGGCCTTGGGCCACGGACTGTCCCTGCAGGCTGTGTCAGAGACACGGCCATTAAGTTTAACGTAGAATACGCCATCCGATAAGACAGATAACATATATAACAATAAATGATAAATAATATAAGCAAATGAATTTATTTATTTGATAGTTACTGCTGTCAAACAGAATCAAGCAGCATTGTTATTTTGCTTACTTGGCAGCACTTTTATTTCACATAATGAAAGTAAAGAAATTGTTAAAAGAAATATCATTTTATATTTAAATCGTTGAATTGTATAGATTTCTATTTTATATATAACCTTAATTTTGTTTTGTTATTTTACATACTTTAGTCTGTAAGGATTTATAATCTATAGACAATAAATAAATAAATAAAACAAGTAACAGTGCTATATTCGGCCGTGCCGAATCTTATATACCCTTCACAACGTGTAGTCATGCAATAACAATTGTTTGTATCACCATTCATCCCATATAAAATACGTGCATACGTACACGTTAGAATAAATGTGGTGGCATCGAATCCCAGCTGAGCCAAAAAAATTTTATTTTATTTTATTTAATATATTATTTATATTTTATTATTTTTTTTTATATTTTTTTTAAATTTTTTTAAAAAATTTTTTTAGAAAAATTTTGAAAAATTTTTTTTAAATTTTTTTTTAAATTTTTTTAAAATTTTTTTTTTTAGTTTTTTTATTATTTTTTTCTTATTTTTAATATTTTTTTTTTTTGTAATTTTTTTTGTTTGGTATGTTTTTTACATGTCTGTATGTATGTATGTTGTTGTTGTAATTGTGAAAAAAAACGAGGTGGTCGTGGTTTTTTGCTCATATCTCAGAAAGTTATGGGGCGATTGTGCTGAATTTCAATAGCGATTCATTCCTGGATATTTCCAAGAGATTGATACCATATACAGATCTGAGGAACATATAGTTGCTTCTAAAAGTTGATTTCAACCAACACACGGACAGACGGACAGACGGGCAGACGGACAGACGGACAGACGGTCAGGGCTTAATCGACTCCTCTATTCATAAGCTTTCAGAAAATATATACTTTATGGGGTCGGAAATTAAAATTGTAGAAATTACAAACGGAATGACAAAGCTATATATACCCTTGTGCACCACAGGTGAAGGGTATAAAAAATAAATAAAAATAAAAATGTAGGAATTAATTTTTTCATATATTTTTTATAATTATATATCCATGTTAAATTCAAATTCACATTTAACATTTTGTTTCACTTAAATACATAAGTAAATATACGAAATTTCAATATTTCATCAATCAAAACAACAGCCGAAGGTTTGTGTCCACACTGAAACAGCAGCATAGTTTGTGTTCACGCTACAAACTCAAACACTCAACCAAACACCACACATATATTTGAGTGTATGTGTTTAAACAATTTTCATTTGAGAAATTTAAATATTAGGAAGATATCAACCGATATGAAATGTATATCAAACGAAAGATAACATCTTCATTTACCTACAAAAACATTTTTAAAAAAAGTTATCTCGCCGTTTCCTCATAATCAATGAAATAAAGATTACAACAATAACAATCTGACATGACTGCCTATACCGTAAGGTAACACGTATTCTACGCCAAAATGGATCATATGTAATTGGTTCAAAATTTGCTTTGAAAAATAAAATTTTTTTTTAACACTTTAGAAAATGACTTTAACATTTATAAAACCGTTAAAACATTTTATTGTAATGTAGGGTGTATTATCGTCGAACTTAACTGGCTATTCTCTCTTACTTTCGTTGCATCAAAATTTGTATTTCGTTTTGCAATTACATGTGTTTGTTTGTAAGTTATGTTTTTATACCCTTCATACTAGAGTGTAAAACGGTATATACATACATATATATAAGTATGTTATTCCGTTTTTAAGTGTTACAGTAATAATTTGTGTTCTTAGAATATAAGTATATTCTAAATCTTTACGAAGAAGTCAATTTAGCTATGTCCGTCTTTTCGGCAGTGTGAGCGTTAAAATCAATCTTTTAAGCCTACGAGATGATGTTTTAGTTGTTATATATCGTCGTTCGTAAATTATTGTGTTCTATATGTATAGGTTTTATATGTTATTCATGTGTACGTAATGCAAAGTTTTTCATTTGTTTATTGTACGTTGCACGAACATGATCACACACAACAAGAAGGCATGCCAATAATCAGCAACAGCAAAGATTAAGCAGGTGTAAATCTGTTTCACAAACAACTTATATGTAAATGCTTATAGTTGCTCATCTACGCTTTTGTGAAGGGTGTATTAAGATTTAACACGGCCGAATATAGAGCTCTTTCTTGTTTTTTTTTTTGAATTTTCTCACACTTTTACATTCTCCTTACATAAATTTATTGTTATTGCAAATATTTGTAATAAAAAAAGTGTCAGGTCTTTGGCATTAATATTTTTTGGGGGAATAGTTTTGTTGTTGTTTTATTATTGTTATTGCAGGTAATATGTGTAAGCTGAGTTTCGTGATGTACTTGTTTGTACTCAATTACAAACGAACAAAAACAAAACAAAACAAAAATTATTCATACTTAAAATAAGAAAACATCGCCACCAACAACAACAATGTCAAAATAACACAAGAAGAGCCAGCCCGCAACCACAATTGAATACAATTCAATTCATAAATTCGATTTTAAAGTTTTTTTCCTAACCAAACTTTTCATAAGCAAATAAACCGTAAGATATGATCATTATTATGTTAGCGGTGATAATGATATTGTTGATTATTATACTATCGAGTATAATGATCATTAATTACACACTTGCTAAGAAATGTGTGTTACGTTATGAATATTTGTAAGTATGAGTATTCGAACAAATAATCGTATGTCAGGGATGGAAACGTCGAAACGAATACTACTTACGTGAGAATGACTCAAATTAAATTAAAGACAATTGAAATTTTTATTGCATACTATAGTTTTACAACTTGTTTATTAAATGCCTTTGGTGTTGTGTCATTCAAGATGGGGTAATGATCCTGCCTTCAATATCTAACACATT
This sequence comes from Phyto melanocephala, assembly GCA_941918925.1. Taxonomy (NCBI): domain Eukaryota; kingdom Metazoa; phylum Arthropoda; class Insecta; order Diptera; family Rhinophoridae; genus Phyto; species Phyto melanocephala. Next base: position 37,493,749 of record OW799233.1, read on the forward strand.
TGAAGAAGACTAAATAGGTACTTCTAAATGAATTTGTCGTGCAAACTTGTTATGAATACTAAAATTTCTCGTTAATATATTAACGTTTAAACTAAGTTGTTTTTAAGACTTAAACAATTATTGTTAGATCATCATGTATTGAAGATTCAATAAAAAAAATTCCATCCCTGGCTTGAGTTACATTTGTAGTTGTTTAATGTTTATTGTGTGTTTTTTTGGCTAAGTTGAAGCTACTAAAGTCAGTTGTTTTTTTCTGATCGATGATAGCTTGTATAGTAACGCGCTTTTCAAGTGTCTTTCGTTGTTTTTGCACAATCTATATGAGTTGAGTTTGCTTTCGACAGTCCAGCAGGAAGGTTCTGATCATAATATTCTCGTGTTATTAGAAGGCTTTATTTATATAAAGTGTTTTCTTAAGATATTAACGATTTAAGCTTTAACGAAACGTTTGCATATACGTTACTTTTAAAATCCAATAAAAATAAATAAAGCAAAAAGTTCTTAAAAACGAAATCACAAAAAATTTATATCTTTAAAAAAAATAATTTGATAACTAACAAATAAATATAAATAATTTAATATTAAATAGTGTTTGTTTTTAGTTAAATAGAAAAATATTTATTGCAAAAAATATTTTTTAAATAAATAATAAATATTTAAACTGTGCGCGGACAAACAAAAAAAAAAAAAAAGAAAAGTATAAATGAAAAAAATTTTTATTTGGTTTTATACAGATTTTTAAATAATTAGCAAAGCAAATAAATAGTTAATTGTAAAACAACAAAAAATATATACGAAAAATTAAAAAAATTATTAAGTTAATACTAACTCTTGGTGTGAAAACTGCAAAAAATAATAATACAGATTTCTTTTTTTGCGAAACAACATTGAACCAGCAAGAATTTTTTTTCTCAAAAGGTTAGTAAGTTTTGAAACATTAATTAATTATTTTAATTATTTAAAAAATGTAAAAAAAATCCAAAAAGGCTTTTTTAAAATAAAACGCAAAATAAAGATCTTAAAAATAATATTTATTAAAATTCAGATCTTTTAAAAATTAAAATATTTGTATTGAAATGTTTATTAATTTTTTTGTATATGTACTTCAGTGTGATTTTTTCATTTGAATAAATCAATAATTGTATTTAAATAATTCAATGTGTATACAACTAAGAAAGTTTATGTAGATGAACAAAAAAATACATATTGAAATGTAGCTCACTTGATCAACATGAGGGTATTAACCCGGAATTTAAAAATTTTTATTTGTTGCGAAAAATAACTAATAATATCTATTCACTGTTCGAATTTAACCTTATTTTGTCTACTCTTTCATATCATAAATTACGTTGTGACGATTTTCGTGACAATCCTTATACAAGAGTTTAATAAAAATGCATAAAAAATTTTTACATAAAATTTTAGCCTTATTGAAGTAAGAAGTAAATTTTTGTTTTAAATTTTGTTTTATTTTAAGTTGATACTTTTTTCTTGACAAAATTTAAATTAAAATAAATCAAAAAGTTTAACAATAACGATAGTAACTCCAAAAATAGTTTTTTTTACAGTAATTCAAAATAAAAAATAAACAAAATAAGTATGTATATATATAGTATATATACATATACTATTTATTTATATCTTTTATTTTCCATTAAATTGTAACGTCAAATAATGTTTAACCTCTACTGAGAATTTTAGCAATATGAGTTAATATCTTTTTGTTGAACAAGTGTGATATGTATGTATTATATACATACAAACGTATATATGAATGTTCAAGGACTTATTTTTTAATTTTATTAAGATCTTAAAAAAAAGTTTTTTAATTCAAATAAAAAAAGAAAATCTGTTTTAAAACAAAGTTTTTTTTTAAAGAAATGTTTTTACTATTATGTAATTTGAAAAACTTTTTAAAATGAGTAAAACTACAAAAGTAAGCCTCTGAATATTTGCGTAACAAAATCAGCTTTTAAAATTAATCAGAATATATTGTTATAAGTTAATAAAATGATTTATAATTTTATAAAATCAAAATTTCTAAATATTTAAGTTTATTTAATTTATTACATATTTTTGAAGTAAATACAGGATTAATAAATAATAGCAAAATTAAAAAAAAAAAAAAATTTTAAATTTTGTACGCAATTTTTTCTGTAAACAAATGTTTCCCATTTTCTACGAAAAAAAAAAATTTATAGATTCATGTATGTACATATACAAACAATAACAAGAATGTCTGTAAATTATCGGAGAATTATTTTTTTTTTTTTTTAATTTTTTGTAAGAAATTTAGGAAAAGATTGGAGGTTGTATTTTTTTGCTTATATCTCAGAAGGTTATAAACGAATTTTCCTGTTTCTTTCCTTTAATATAGTTAAGTGTAATCATTATTATTATTATAATTATTATAATTATTACAATTATTATAATAATAATTATTATTATTATTATTTAAAGATTTAGAATATACATGAATGTATGTACTTATGTATATGAGTAATCACAACGGTAGACATTACTTAAAAATGAATGTTACTTGCAACAAGAAGAAGACGCCAAACCAAAACAACATTCAAATAAAGCTGCCAGATGTAATTATTTACTTAATATAACCAAAAATAAAACACAAAAAGAAAATATTATTAAAAAAAATTTTAAATATGTTTTTTTTGTTAAAAAATACATTTATACAAATTTTTATTAGTTGCTATTTAAAATAACGAACATTTTTTTATTATATGGTATTATTTTTGTTTTATTACTTTCCCTTATAAGTAACTTTATTTCCTTACCTCTTTGCAAACAACTCTTATAAGTAGATATGTACATACATACATATATTTAAATATTAATTGAATAATTTTTTCGGAATTGTGAACAAATTTTTTGTACTTAAAATATTTTACACTTGATGCTTGTTAATCGCTTGGCAGTATAAATAATACACTACTAATACAAATATTCTCTAAAAACATTGTGTAAGAAGCAAATCACATAAAATTTGATTTATTCTATTAAATCTTACAAAAAAAAAAAACACACTGCAAGTGCTTAACTCAAAAGGTTGGTTATAAATCGTGTACAACGTATAAAACAAATATCATAACGCCTTGTCATAAGGAAAATTACTATAAATTGCACATTTGTGGTATAAAGAAATTTTATACAAGATATGATTTTCAATTTGTTAAGTGTCTTAAACAAAAAAAAAAATCTCTTCTCTACTTCACGCTTCGAATTTTCGACAAATATTTTAGCCAACCAATCTTTATTTTTTTAGTAAATTTATTAGAATACAAATATAAAGGACGAGGCAAATGTATTATATATAAGATTATGATTTAAGTATTATTAACTGGATAACAATTTTGTAAAGAAATTGGGAAGATTAAGAATTTTTTGTAAGCAGTTCTATTTCCTTCGTGGTATTGGTTTCCTCGTAGATCAAATTCTATTATTTTTATGCGAGAACACAATTTCGTGACTTTGTTTCGTTATTAGAAATCTTACATACAAAACTTTAAAAAATATAAAAAAAAACTAGGGAATTCAGCGGAACTTTGCATAAAATTTCTTAAGACATCAGTTTAAGATTATTTTTTTAATATCACAAGTACATAATCAAAAATTATATTATAAAAACATAAAAGCTTTGCTAAATATTTTTTTTTAACTTTAAACACTTTATATAATGTTTTTTATGTGCAAATTTTCTATTACCAAAAAAATTCTAAATATTAATATAATAATATTTATCAGAAACTTTCAATAAAATCTTTTAATAAATAAAAAATTTTAATAAATAAGTAATTAGGCTACATTTGGGCTAGCCGAATCTGATAATCCACCTCACCAACCTGGTACAAAGGTATAACAACCATATCATAGCTTAGTCTATATTTCCAATTTAATATAACATGCCATTTTGTTTTATTATTTCAGATGCCATCTTTGAATATTAACACAGTTAATTGTATTCTACTAGTCAAGCAATTTCATTTGATGGCCATATTGATTTGGTAAAAAAAAATCCGCCATTTTGAATTCAAAGCCATGTAGAATTTTAAATTTTTTTAAATTGTTATGTATTCCACTGGTTAAGTGGGGGTTAAAAAAACGAATTTCCACATACACACGGATAGATATTTAATGCTTAATCGACTCCCCTATTCATAAGCTTTTAAAAAGTATATATCTAAAGTGAAGCGTATACATTAATCGTAACAAATAGTAGTCGGGTAAGCTAAGGTCTGTGGTGCGATTCACTAACTTTTACCGATGCGATAAACGATCCGTTTTCGACACTTATTGTTGTGTGTACCAACGATTATGCGATTCACTTTTTAGCGCTACTCAACAACTGTTACAAACGAGTGGTATCTTTGAGTCGGATTATAAAGTTTAACTTTTTGTCGATAAAATTCAAAAATAAAATATTTTTTGATATTTAGATAACAATAACAACCGCTATTAAAATATCTGTGTCAAAAAGGAAAAACTGCTTAAGTCAATATAAGTTAAATTTAGATAATCATATTATTGCAATCGGGGAATTCAAATCTACCACCAGGCAAATTTTCAGCTATTTTGAACAACTTTACAGGAGTTATAGCATAAAAACTTATTGTCTATATTGAATTTTTGTCAATATAATTTGGAATAACAACTTATTTAAATTTATAATTTAGTTAAATATACGAAAATGAATATGCGCTTTTATTTGTATGGCGCAGAATTTATATAATAGTCTTTATAGTTCAAACGAATCAGTTCGATTAGATACAGATTTTCTGTGATGATCTGGCTAGATCAAAGACCGATATATGAGGAAGAGTTATTGAAAATTGAACTGCTTATATTCATGATATCGTGCAAAACTACTTTTTGGAATTCACAAGTATATTTTATTGGAAACAGATGTAGACAATTTAAAGCAGTTAAATATTTTAGAAGTTATATTTAGTTTAAAAAGTTGCCACTAAAACATAAGTACACAAAATACAAACATGTGTATTGAAGTGATGTCAAAAAATGTTCTAAAGGTTATGTGCTACAATTTATACTACTTCCAATCACTATATTTCAGTGTAAACACAAACATTACTATTTTTAAAATAAATTAACTAGCACGTGAAATGTTATCCACAGCTTTGTTTTTGTTTATGTTTGCAAACAAAGTAAAATTATACAAGTAAGAGTGCTATATTCTGTCGTGCCGAATCTTATATACCCTTCACAACGTGTAATCATGCAATAACAGTAGTTTGTATCACCATTCATCTCATATAAAATACGTACATACATATAAAAAACATACATATATAAAAACATCCCATTGTAAAATTAAAATTTTACGTATGTATTTAAAAAAAAATAAAAAATAAAAAAAAAAAATTTAAAAACAAAAAATTAAAAAAAATTTTTTTAAAAAATGATTAAAATATAAATAATAAATATTAAAAAAAAAATAATATTAAAAATATAAATAATATATTAAATAAAGTTTGTATGTATGTATGTTGTTGTTGTAATGTTGTTTTTGTAAAAAAAAAAAATTTAGGTGGTCGTGGGTTTTTGCTCATATCTCAGTTGTTTATGTACCGATGTTTCTGATTTTCAATACCGATCTACTCCCGAATATTTCTGATATTTTAATACCTCACCCGGGTCCAAGCGATGTCGGGGGGCTTCAAAAAGTTGATTTCAACATACACACGGACAGACTGACAGAGCTTAATAGACTCCCCTATTCATAAGCTTTCAGAAAATACATATGTCGGAAATGAAAATTGTAGAAATTTCACACGGAATGACAAATAAATGACAATAAAGCGACAATGAAATAAAAAGAGTCATAGACAAGACATCGAGTGCAATAGAACACATCAAAAAGACGTAGAATATAAAACAACAGTGTTACCATATAGGGTAGTTGAACGAGAAAGCAGTTTCTTTCAGCGGTGGTTTTTTATCCAAGTGAACTTCATATTCATAATAAAACGCAAATGTTTCTCTCAATGTTTTTCTTTGGTTTACTAATAAAACATTTAAACATGTTTTGAATGTTCTATTTCTGTTTGAATATTCTACATCATCTTTGTTCTGATTCAACTTAATTTTACTTCAACGTTGTTCTATTCTTCAATATTTTTATCATAAAGCAAAACACTATTTAATCTACTTTTCTTTTGCTTTAATTTATTTGAAACAAAATAAAACAACTTGTGTTCGTTATTACATAGAATATTTTCTGTATTTGAAATTCATAAAGAGTTGAAGAAGATGTATGAGAAACAAAAGAGTTTAATACATATCGTCGTTCGTAAGCCGGAAAAATAAATGAAATAGATTATTTAATAAATAATAATTATATTTTGAATACATATTAAGTAACTTTGTCGGCCTAGAAAAATACTTGCATTGTTGCTTCTTTTCTTAAAAAAAGTGTTTGCTGGGTTCACATTATTTATCGCTGACACAACATACTGTAACAAATCGTTGCGAGAAACGAGCAAACATGCATAATCATGTATAAATGAATGTGATTGAAATAGGTGGGAGAATGAAAAAGAAATTATGTATATCAAATAGTCAAGGTTTTTTTTGCTGTATATCATAATTGCTTTACAAAAAAAAAGAAATGTGCTCATAAAGAAAATGTTGAGAGGTCAATTGATGTCTCGATTGAAATATTTATAAGTTTACATAAATTTGTTTTAAGTATTTATATATTATATAAAAGTTGTTAGTAAAAGCTTTTTCTAGTTTTCTGTAACTTAATTTTCGATGAATAAACAAAAAAAAATTTTAAAGAAAGTTTTGCAAAGTTTATCTTATTATTTGTTTCTAAAAAATTCGTATAAATTCTCTACTGACACAGACAAATAATAGATAAACTTGACCTACAGGATTTTTAATATCAACATGAATAAATTATTTAAATTGAAAAAAAAAACAAGTAAGATTGCTGTTCGACCGTGCCGAATATGATAACACCCTTGTTCGTCATGTATGTAAGTGCATAAGACCACATCGTAGCTTAGCCTAGATTTCATTTTATTTAATTATTATTTTCGTTCCAATTTTGATTTTGCATTTTTACATCATTTATTGTATTATTCTTGTCAAACTCTTTCATATGATAGGCATATTGATGGGGTTGAACAGAATATACTATCCGCCATTTTATTTAAAGCGCCATCATGGATTTTAACTTTTTCAAGGTTTATTGCATTCTATTGATTAAGCCTTTTCATTTGATACCCATATTGTGGGGGTTGAAGAGGCATAGCCGTAATTACTATTTTTACTTATATATCCTTCATTTTATTTCAGACGCCATCTTGGATTTTAACTTTTTTATTATTTACTGTATTCCACTAGCTTTCGTTTGATGCCAATATTGAGAGGATCGAAGTGGGTACATTTTTGATTACAAGATTTGACTCATATATAAACAAGTTGTGCGTCATTTTGTAGTAGCGGTCATCATAGATTTTGAACCTTTTTTAGTGTCTGCTAGTCAAACCTCTTCTTTTAAGACCCATTTTGTTCCTCTATATTATCCAAAAGCTGAAAAAACCGTTTGTTCCTTGTAAATTTTAGGAAAAACACCTTAGCTTTGGAATTTTTTTGCTTATATTTATCTTAGTTAGTTTTGAACCAATTTGACAAGTTTTTTTAGCATGAATTTTCGAGACTACGTTCTGTATTCTGGTGTTTCTTACATGTCCGAAAGTTAATTCGAAGCTTTAATAACTTGTTTCATAATTAAAAAAATATATATATTTTTCTTAATTATTTTTTCTTTGTCGGTTAGTAATCGATTTATCCAAAACTTTTTAAAAATATCTTTAGAGACATATCGTACCTATAAATAGTACCAAACGTCTCTTTAAATTAACCTAGCGTTCAAATATCGATTTTTTGGTAAAATTATGGGAAGAACCGGAGGCAGTCGTGTTTGTTTGCTCATATCTCAGAAACTTATAGAGCGATTGTGTGGTATTTCAATAGCGATTAATTACTGGATATTTGCAAAAAAATACAGATTTGAGAAACATGTGGGGGCTTCTACAAGTGATTTTAGCCAACACCTGGACAGGCGGATAGACGGACAAACGTACAAGGCTCAATCGATTCCCCCAGTCATAAGCTTTTAGAAAAAACTTTGTGAGGTGGAAAATGAATATTGTAGAAATTACAAATGGAATGACATATTCCCTTTGGGTATCACAGGTGAAGGGCATAAAAAAGTCTTTAAATGCCGAGTGGAGGAAATAAAAAAAAATAAAAAAACAAATTATTGTTTGTAATTTGTTGTGAAAATTAAGTTTAATATCCATTGCTTTTTTTGATATTTATTGATTTGGTCATTAGCTTAATCAAATACTCTATTTGCGGATAGGAAACTCTTTGTTTTTACTTAGTCGAAGGTCAAACACGACGATTTTAATTGCCCAACTTCTTCCATATTTTCTTTTGAACTTGCTTTTATGTTCACACACGACAATTTTTTTTGGCGATTTTTCTGTTTTTTTTTAGCTTTTATTTTCTTACAATTTGACATTTGTGTTTTAGCCGTAAATAGCAATAATAAAAAAAAAACCTACATAAAATAATATAATTGATTTTAGAGTAAAATATTTTCACTAAAATATTTTTTTTGTATTTTTTTATTTTTTAGAAGTTTAATTTAATTAATTGATTTTAAATTAAAATATTATATATTAAAATATTTTCACTAAAATATTTTTTTTGTATTTTTTTATTTTTAAATATTTTAAAAGTTTAATTTGTGACGTTTTTAATAAAATTTCAAATTACTTACACACCAAGAAGCAAAACACCGAATGAAAAGAAATGTCAAATATTCAACAAAAAAAAAAAAAAAAAACCGAGTACCGGCGATTATTTTTCTTTTTTTTTTCTCCTCACCTAAAACTGTAAAAACATCTATTAACTTAAGAATTGCCCAACTTTAATCGTCGTGTGTGACCATAGACTTAATAAATTTTTAAAATAATTTGGTTCTAATCAATTAAACAGGGGTGTAAATAAATTTACAGGAAATTAAAAATGTATTTTCTATAAGTTTTAAATTTAAAGAACATATCGCACTTAAAACAATTATTTCAATAAATTTTAGCTACATTTTATTATAAAATTTTAACATTGAGTTCTCCTCCTTTTAAAAATGTTCCTTAAACTCTCTACTTAGCTTTCTGTTTTGTCCCCATGGCACTACAATTTATTAAACACCATCAAAAAGTAGGTTTTTTTATATTTTTTCTATATTTGCTTATATTAAATAGTTTGTTTGTCTAATGTGTATTTTATTATTAAATAATATTGAATCTCATAATAAAGAGGGTGTTTTTGGTCAAGTGAAAAATATGATATAAAATGAAATAAATAAATTTGAGTCGTAGGCATTTTTCTAGACTTATTTCTTTTATTTTTCCATGATTTTCATATGTATGTATGTACTTGTATAATGGTTTTTTGTGGCTTTGTTTCTAGGGAATTAATAATATTGTTTTGAGGGTTTCCGTTTATAGATGTCGTTATATAGTAAACATAGAATCTTGTCATATAAATCATTATCATCATAATTTTTTTATACTTAAGAACACATACATACATACATTTAATGTATTTGATTTTGATTTTGGGAGCGATGGGAGGTTGTACGTACATACATACATACATATAATATTTTTATCGATGATTATTATGAGCATTATTGAATACGAAGTTAAATTTTTATGCGCTTCATTTAGCCTTAAGCCGAAAAACATAGTACTTAAACACATACATACATAATCGGCCAGTATTTTATTTCTATAAGGATTATGCAAACATATAAGTATGTACATACATATGTGCGTGTGTGTGTGTGTGTATAAATATTACGAACGTTTATAAAAAAAACATACATACATATAATAATCATATAATCTTTGCAAATCAATACAAATTTTTTATTAATCGAAAAGTAAAAGAAATAAAAACAATGTAAAGAGTACTTTTTTGAGCTTAAGGGGGAAATGTGCCGCTTTAAAGGTCTCGTTTACAGTGCAGAGTTGAAATCTGAATGTTAGATTTTTATTAATACTCAAAGTTGAAAACAGTTTGCGTTTTTAAATATTTTTTTGAGTAAAATTTCAATTTAAAAATAATTATTTTCAAACATAATTTTTAATTATTAATGTTGTTAAACTAAAGTTCTTTTTTATTAAATTAAAATAATAGTTGGCGATTTGTTTTACGAATTCAACGAAATTTTATTTGAATACAAAAATCTTTGTATTTATAAGTTTGGTCGACAACTATTTTAAAACCACAACCCTTAGATTAGGAACAAAAAAGATTAAAAATTTGCAAAATTAATAAAACTTGACGAAACTTTAATTCTAAAGTTAAAATAATAAAGGGTCCGCCATCTAACGTTTTTTTCAACTAGTGCTTATTTCGTGAATGGTAGCACTTAGCTCATGTCTCATTCCGCTGAACGAATATGGTTGTGTATACGCTTCGCTAAGTGGGCCTGCGATCGACTTACAGATGATGCCGATTTTGCCAAAGAAAAAATCATATTTTCAGATGAAGCTCATTTTGATCTTGGCGGGTATGTAAACAAGCAAAATTGTCGCATTTGGGGCACAGAAAACCCAAACGCATACAATGAAAAGCCGATACACCCAAAACGAGTCACTGTTTGGTGCGGATTTTTGTCCAGAAGCGTATTGGGCCATTTTTATTCGAAAAGCAAGGAGTGGCCGTTACAGTCAATGGCGATTGTTATCGGGCCATGCTGAACGAATTTTTGTTCACAAAAATTGAAGAGAAGGATATTGGCAACATTTGGTTTCAACAGGACGGCGCTACGTGCCACACAGCCGAAGCTACTCTCGATGTTTTGTGCCCTGTTTAAAAAAAAAAGAAGTTATTTGGCGGACCCTTTATAAACAAATCATTTACAGTTCCTTTATAACAACGTATTAAATTCAAAGTAATTTTTATTTTCTCACGTTTAAAAAAAAACTTAACGAAAAGTTAGAAGTACAAAAAACTTGAATCATAACCGTTTAACATTTATCATTTATTTTTATTATAATGAATAAGTTGAATTTTCAAATAAATTAGTAAACTTAATGAAACTTTTTTCCAAAGAAATTAGTAATAATCAAATTTTTGTAGTTTACATTTATCAAAAATATTTAAGTTTTCTTATTATTTTTTTTAAACAAATTAAATTTTTAACGAAACTTTTTTTTCTAAACTTAACGAAATTATAGGTGAATTCCAATATAAACACTTTTGTTAAACTCATGTTGTGGTTTTATATAAATCTGTGGCTTGGAGCTAAAAGGGCCAAAGTCAAAATATTTACTTTTGAGAAAATTGGAATTGAACTTTAACTTTTATAGGTGCTTTCATAGCGATATTGGCCAGCATATTATTTATGAAGCTGTTCTAGGTTAAGTATGACTTTGGCTGTTTTACCATAATTAAAAAGAGCAAGAAATTAAATATATTGCAATGATTAACTCAAAAGAGCAAAAAAGTGACACTGGCCCTTTTAGCTCCAAGCCACAGAAATAAAGTAATAATTTTGATGATTAAATGAACTTAACGAAACTTTTGTTTTCGAAATAAAATATTTTAGAAGGAGTCTTTTTATATGTATTAAACTAAAATAAAATTTAATTTAAATTCGGAAAATTTCTTACTTTAGATACTTAAAAAAAAACTTAACGAAACTTTATCTTGTTAAGTAAAATCACTAAACCACTGGTTTTCTTTACATTCTCTTTAAATTCGTAGGATAATGTTATAATTTCAAACGATTTTTTTTATATTTTAGACATTTAAAAAAACTTAACGAAACTTTATTATATGTATTTATATTCCAAAAGGCACATAAAACAACGATAGTTGTAAAAATGTTAAGGACTGAAAATTTTTTAGTAAAATGGAAAAAGAATTTTGCAATTTAATTTTTTTTTTAAAAATTTTAAAAGTACAGGAAAAAAACGTACAAAAGTACAAAAGTTTCCATCACTGTTTAAGCCTGTAATAATTTTCATGTGAATTCATATATTATCTCTTGATTTTAATGCTTCTTTTCTTGCTCTCTCTCTCTCTATTTTCCATGAAACACTTAGTGACTGTTTTTATTTGTTTGTTTGTTGTTGTGTTACTATTATGAATTGTGTTTTCACATCTATGTGTGCATGTGTGTGTGTTAATATGCGTGTATTTTTATGCCTATAAGTATGAATTACTCATACGCCTTGGTGATTTCAATTATGTTTTTTTCCAAATAGATTTTATTTGTTCGAAATATGAATATGGTATGCATGCACATATACATACATATTTGTGTGTGTATTTATTTATGCATATGTATAAGTGATTTAACTAAAGTGTTTTTGTAAATGTTTGCTTGTTTATCGGTTTGTTGTTATTCTTATTATTGATGCTGATGTTGTTTGTTGTTGCTGCTGTTACTGTTGCTACTTCTCTACTCAAGCGTATAGAAAAAAATATTAAAAACAATAAAGAGATTTAATAGTAAATTGAATAATATTATATGTGTGTATATGTATAAATAACACACAAGCCCACAAATACTTAAAAGTATACTAAACACATTTACATATGAATGATGTTGTTAATAATAAATAAGGAAAATTAAAGGAACGCAAAGAAATTTTAATTAATTTAGAGGTAATTTTTTGGTAATTTTACTATTCGAAAAAGAGTTTTGATGAATTTTGCAATTATGTATTTAAATTTTTTGAAAAATTATGTAGTCAACAAAAAAAAAAATGTAGGTACTATACATGTATTTTTTAAATATTTATAAATTTTTGATTAAAGTAAATCTTTTGACAGCTTTTATAAGTTTATTAAACAATTTTCTTATTTTCTTAATTTCTTAATTTACATAACTTTGTTGTTAGATTATTAATTTTGTAATTTTATTTAAATTTCCTAATATGTAACAAAATAAAACAAATGATTATAATCATTGATTGTTAAAAACGATTATCTGTTCTTATCGCTACCTAACTTGTGGCTAGAGCAGGACAAAAATAGTGATATAAATGAAAGATAATAACAAACAAAAGTAAAAGGGTTGCTGTTTGGTTAAAAATTTCAATCTAACTCATTGTGGTAAAATATATGAAAAAGGAAAAACTAAAAATTAGTTACCGAATTTAATTAACATGAGTTAATGAGTTAAATAGATGATATTTACAACCAACATGTAACCACCGATCAGAGAGTGCTGATGATGAAATCGTAGCTGGTTTCGAAAATACATTCCACTCGGCTGATGTCGGTAAAAAATATAATTTTTCAGATTTATTCTTTCATTTATCACAATTAAAAAATTCTTTGTAAAAAAAAGAATATTAAAAATATGAACTCAAGCCTGATTAAAAATTTAAATATTAGTTTACAACAAAAAAAAAAAAAAAGTTCAGCAAAAATAAAAATTCAATTTCCTAATATGTACATGGATAACTTTCTATAGGTTTTCGTAAAAAATGTATTTTTTTGTTAATTTTTCGTAATTTAATTTAAAAATTTGTATTTGAGTTTCAACACTTTATCTGTTCTGTTTATGCATATTTGAGGCCTTAAACAACATATTGCATTGAATTTTAAATATTATAGTTTTTTTCTTTTTGGATAAACGAGATATTGTTACAATTTATGTATTGATAAGTGGAAGATTTTTCATTCCATTGTACTTGTTGTCGCTGTTGTTGCTCTTGTTTTTATGCAAAACAGTAGAGATAAAAACCATAGATTTTGAAAAAAAAAACAATTCATATTCAAAGATTAAATAATGTTTAAAACATACATATATACAAATTGAATGCATGAATGCATTACAATAAAAGCAACAAACAAAAAATGTAAAAGGAGAATGCTTAAAATGTTTTAAGAATAAATTAAGAACATGCACAGGAGTTTGATTGACAGAGATTATTGAACAATGCAAATTATAAATCGAATTCGATAAATAAGTGTAATTTTTCTTGTTGCTGTAGGCCAACTTAGTAATTAACTTAACAAAATTTTACTTTTAAATTTTTTGAATGGAAGGGTTAGAAGGTAGAGTAAAGAAATAAGAAATATTTGAGTTGTTTTTAAAGAAAAATTTAGTTTTGAAATTTAATGGATAAAAAATAAATTTTCCTTTTATTTTTATGAAACATAAATTTTTTCTCAGAATTAAGGGAAAGATTAAATTCATTTCTTAAATTTCTTTTATATAAAAATTGATTAAAAAAAATTAAATATTTTCGAAAAGTTGTTGAAGTGTGCACCTCTTCGTGTTGAAACGGTATAATGTTTTAAACCAAATGGCATGAAAAATCTCAACAAATAAACTACAGTGTTACCATTATTGTCATCTCCACGAATTGGCGACCGGTTATTTATTTATTTTTTTTTGCCAAATCACAACAACACCTGCAATTTTTAAAGCGTTGTGTTCTGTACGCACAACGTTATATCAAAGACTCGTCTTCAGCAATAAAAATTATTATTAGATGAATGGGAATTGTTGATACCAAGCTATATGTGATCCAAAAGCGTTTAATAAATCCTGAAAAAGTTACTGTTTTATGTGGACTTTAAACTTAGGGCAGCAGCGATTTCATCAACGACGACTGGTATAGGTCATTGATTCCATCTTCTTTTTGCCTGAATTGGATGATAAGGACACAAATATGTGGTTTAAACAGAATTGCCAGATCAGACTATCTCCTGGCTTCTTGAACCTATTATTTGGAAGAATTGAATCTCTTGTCAGAGTACATGTTTGAAGCCGACCAGAGACTATGCTGGACTGGTTATTGGTGATGTCTCTTCGGAGAGCACGTGGCTGTGGTTACTTTCAAGAGGAAAAACTGATTCGGAGGCGGTTTAATAGTTGATGCTTGAACATGGTTAGAATTAGTGCAACCACTCATGTTTGTGGGGAGCTGTTGCCGCCTCAACAGCAATAAATAAAGATGGTTTGAAGACTGATGCTTGCAGATGTGATAGATCTACGGACTTAAGGCAATCCGTGCTGTTGCCATTTGATAGAAGTAGTTACGCTTCTCTTAGATCGAACATCCATTTCCGACGCTGATTAATACCATAGCTTCGTAAGAAAAACAAGTAAGAGCACTATATTCGGCTGTGCCGAATCTTTTATACCCACCACCAATTTTCTGTACTTTTATAGCACAAAATTTATTATTTTGTTATTAACAGAAATCTTTATGGAATAACCTCTTTATACTAAAATATGTATCTCTTTTTCTTTGTATAACTTCGATATGCTAGTAAAATATTTTCGTAAATTTAGACTTTTAATGAAAGTGGGCGTTAAAGTAGGCGTGTCAATATGGTTTCTGCTAATATATGTATACATTTTAGGTATTTCAATATAGTCGTTCTAAAAACTTATGTCCATAGAGATATTATATGAATTTAAAATAAAGCGTTATATGGGAGGTAGGCGTTAAAGTGGGCGTGTAAGCTTTATTTTCTGGCGTATTAATGATATTGACTAGAAAGTTATATGTACGAAATTTTATCATTATACCTCTAATTTTTTCGGTTTTATGAGCTTTTAAATTTCATTAACAGTAGATTACGTGAAAAGTGAGCGTTAAAGTAGGCGTGTCGTAGTTGTTTCTGCTAATGAATACAACTTAGATATTTCAATATAGTCCTCTATTCTTCCAAAATCTTTATTCATAGAGATATTATATGAATTTCAGATAAAGCGTCAAATGGGAGGTGGGCTTAAAAGTGGGCGTTACCACCTGTGGTTAAGCTACCCAATATGATCACAAGTGGGAGTTGAAAACCAAACCCAATTGTAAAACCACTGTCAGACTGCTGGGTGTCACTGCTGATGTTAATCAAACCACAGCGTGTACCAGACAGCTCATGCCACATTGAGCTTAGGGCATGGCCATCCTTTGTAGAGGTGATTGAACTAACTACCGATTATTTGATACCGTTAGATTTGTTATGGAAAATTTTACATTTCGGATACGCCAGACTAAGCAAAGCAGCGATAGGCATTTGCATGATGTTATATTATATGTACAATGGCACTATTAGGTTCTGTCAAGCGAATAAAAAATGTCGATAATGTCTCTCACACACTTAGATTACTGAAGAAACCCTTTAGTATATCCTCGACTAATTCAAACTATAAAGTAAAGGGTGGCCAAATAATAGTCTACTTTATATTATAGAATGTAGTCTAGTATACAGGCTAAACCATAACCATAATGTTAAGTATAATCTGATTTTGGCATTAGTTTACCTAACAATTTTAACTAACATTCAGTCTATAGTTAAATTTGTTGTCTACTCTATAGTTTAGACTTGTATCTAGTACTTATTATATCTTGTCTATAGACTTATACTTTTCTTTTTTAAAATTTAGTCTACTTTAAATTGTAGCCTCTATGTTAGAGAGAAAATATAGAGAAGTCTATATTTTGTAAGGTCTGCAGTTTAGTCTACAGATTACCTTTCAATTTAATCGATAGCCTGCTATACGGTTTAGTTCATGAAGCCTAGGTAATTGGTTAGGTTAGCTTAGGTTGAAAAGGAGGGGCACTAAAAGCCCAATCCCATGACAGGTATACACTTATGCCCAGTTGGCATGTTGTGCGCTCCATATGGAAAACGGAATTCATAAACAAAAACCATAAACATAATTTCCCATAAATGACGGACTAGTCCAAAAACCAAGTCTCCTCAATGTAACCCCTTATGGATCTCCAGTTCGAGTTCCCCAGATATTCCAAGTTCGGCATAGTATCCACTGTAAAATTCTCGTGCCTAATATGCCAAAACGCAAAACAATGACAGATATAGTGTACCAAAGTCTCATCCTCTTCCTCGCATGCTCTACATGTTGTTTCCTCAGATAATTTCATGCGAGCTTGATGGGTTCTCAACTCCGTATGACCTGTTATTACGCTGGTTAGTCTCCTAAGTGTCTCAGAATCTCCTTTGATTTTCCAAGATTTAGGTGACTCCATAGTGTTCTTGCCACCTCACCGACATCAGTGCTTTGCCATTTTCTGACATGTGCCTCCATCACCCAACATTAAAGTGTATCCTTAAAACGTTTAAAGGGTTTAGCATTCTCCAAAGTTATAGTACTCAGAAGAGCTCCCATTTTGGATAGTTTGTCGGCTTTCTCGTTTCCGATTAGCCCGTGATGGCTTGGTTTCTCCAGATGTTCACAATTTGCATATAAGTTTATCTCTCTCTTGCATTACAGGACGTTCCGGGATTCCACTTTCTCCTTTCTCAATGTATTAATCACTGATTGGATATTCGTAAGATACGAATCGGGGCTTCGCTATTCGTTTCCTTTATCCATTTAATTCCTTCCGTAATCGCCATGATCTCAGCCTGGAATATGGTATTGTGATCTGGTAGATGGAAGTATTTGCTTATATTTCGGCTTATGTCGTATAAGCCCATTCCAGTTTGGTCACCAATTTTTGAATTGTCTGTATAAAGATCGATTCCATGGGTGTTTCCCATCTTGGTTATTTCATCCCATTCTCGCTCTTCCGGTTGTATGGTGATGCAGTTAGTATTCCATATCTTATCGGGATTTTATCACATGTTACTTCCGTAATATTTCCCATTGGTAAGATATCCGTTATTCTTATAATATATATATGTGTTCCTCTAACTCCCATTAGAGCATAGGGCGCCAAGCCATTATAAGCCATTTATCTATTGCCATTAATCTTGTGGCATCCAAGGCCGCTTCATATTTTACCTGTATCTCTATTGGCCAAATGGATAATATATTCTCAATGGTCATTGTCATTGTCGATGTGGTCCTCATGGCGCCGCAAATACTAATGCAGCACTGTCTCTGAATCTTTTGAATAGGTTTTATATTCACCTTCTTCCTAGTTAATAGTCCAGTTTTTATTTTAGACTATACCATAAACTAAAGTCTTATATATATTCTCTATATCTATGTACTGTATTTTTGTTGAAGCCTAGTCAATAGTCTGGTCCATATCCTAGTCTAAACCCAGTATACTACTCTATGGTGTATTCAGTAATCTAGGCTATTGTCTATTTAGTCCATAATTAGCTTTATAAATGAATCATAATCTATTCTACAGACGAGATTAGTCTAAGTACATTCTATGTCAATATCAAGTCTATTACACTGTGTGTGTTTTTCATTAATTTCCACTATAGTGTTGCCTGTAGTTGTGGCCAAATCAACACACCTATTTGATTCATATACTTTTCGTCTCTCTACCATTTATTATGAGCTCTTAGTAAAAGTGTTGTTGGTGTAGTTTGTGTGGCTTTAATCAAGGTACGCTTATAAGTGGTGGAAAAACAACATAGAAAATAACAACTCTTCTTGGTTTTTAGAACATAAACTCGTATTCGTAACAAAATCCACAACTAAAAACCTCTTTAACTGTCTAAAAAAAAATAAAATAAACCACTAGTATGACCTTAACACGATCATTTGTAATTCAGTTGTTGTTATTGTTAGGTTTTTGTTGCAGTAAACAACACCAAATAAGTGGTAGCAATTTAATTACGCGTAAATGCATTTAGCTGGTAGATAACCAGGGCTGGGTATTAAATATATTTACAAAGTGGTAAGGGGAGATTCTAATTTAGTGATTTATTTGATATTTTTAAGATATTTGGAATAGAATTGATAAAAGTAGACAAATATTTTTCTTAAGATTGAAAATTTAAAGCGTTTAAAATAGTAACTGCCTGTTCAACGATGTCGAAAGAAAACCCAAGCGAAATTTCATTCGTACAAATACGTTGAAAATAAAAACAAATTTTCAGTTTTTGTTGTTGTTTTCAATATACATATCTGTACGAATGAAAATTTCGCTTGGGTTTTCTTTCGACATCGTTGAACAGGCAGAAAGTTTATGTGTGTATGTATTAGTTGCCTTAACTGCCATAACAATTAAACTTGTATTAATTCAAATTAAAGTTGTGTAGATTTAATATACATTTTATCAAGAAGTATTTAGCTGAAGCAAACAAAATGTTAAGGTAATTCTTATATTAATATTTTTTTTTTTACAAAACACACAAAAAAAAGTTGGTATTTTTATAACCCCCTTAAGGGGCGCGAGAGAGCAAATTGCAATATATTGAAATAATTACAAGGAAAACCACTGCAGAATTTTTTGTTGCTGTTGTTTTTGCTTTTAACAATTTAAACTAGCTAAATGTTACATACACACATACACACAAGACAAGGTCAATGTTTGAACAAAATTGTTTTTCACAAGATTTTGTGTAAAATACTTTTTGCAGCTTATTTTCTATAAATTTATAAGATTTTTTGTGTTTTTTTCTTTTTGAAGAATTTCAAGTTTTCTAACAAATTTGAAATTATGTATTTCTACACATATGTATGTATGTACATATGAATATACATAAATATATTGTTGCATATGTTTACTTTTTGCATTTTTAATTTCTCATAAAATAAAACGTGTTTGAATGAAAAACGAAAAAAAAAACACAAAAACTTCACCGCAAAGTCGTTTAAACGGTTTAAGCTTGTAACTAACTAATTTTTTATTTTTTTTTGTGTAGTTTTGAAATCAAACACTTGGCATTCGAAATTTGTTAGTTTTAAAAATCGTTTGCTGGTTAGTTGGCCACCAACTCAACAACGATGATGGCAAAAATACAACCTTGATTCATAATTTACTTGTGGTAGTTACAATGTTGTCAATAATTATGATCAAATTATTTTGCAAATGTAAAAATAAAAAAAATATTATTTTTTGATTATTTTTAGTTTAGTAGTAGCTAAATGATTTTTTTTTATTATTAAAATGCCAAATATTTTTATAATTGCTATAAATTTTATATCAAAATGTCTTGACGTACAAGGTGTAGTTGAAAGAACAACTGATTATTTTTTACTCTATTTTGTTTTGAGTGGACATCATGTCAAAAATGTATTTTTGTAATTTTTTTTGAGTTTTTTGTAATTTTTGTAATTGTTTATAATTTTTGATTGAGTGAAAGATAATGATTCTTATATTGATAAATGTTTTATTTCTGTGGCTTGGAGCTAAAAGGGCCAATGTCACTTTTTTGCTCTTTTGAGTTAATCATTGCATTAGATTTGTTTTCTTGCTCTATTTCATTATGGTAAAGCAGCAAAAGTCATACTTAACCCAGAACAGCTTCATAAATAAAATGCTGGCCAATGTCACTATGAAAGCACCTATAAAAGTTAAAGTTCAATTGCAATTTTCTCAAAAGTAAATATTTTGACTTTGGCCTTTTTAGCTCCAAGCCACAGATTTAATGTCGGCAATTTTGTATAGAATACAATATCAGATAAATGTTCGCCTCTGTTAGCCTCACAAATGCGAGCCCTTTTGAGCATATTTTTCATTACATTCTCACATATTTCATTCCCACATAATTTCATCCCGAAAATTTTTGTTTGAGTTGCTCCAGCGTTTCTGGTTTGTTTGCATAAACCTTTATTTTTGGATATACCCACAAAAGGAAGTCCAGAGCAGTCAAATCAAGCGACCATGGAGGCCAATCAACATAAACATTCCTTTAAATAAATTGTTTTCGAAAGAGGTCTCTTAGTTATTCCATTATAATCCTAGCTGTGTGCGATGTGGCACCACCGTCTTGTTGAAACCACATGTTAGTCAAGCCCAAAGCATGCAGTTGTGGCGTTAAAAAGTTTTCAATCATATCACGATAGCGCTCCCCATTAACACTTACCATTACGCCGTTTTCAGTTTCAAAGAAGTAAGGTCCAATGATTCCTCCTGACCAAATTGCACGCCAGGCTGTCACCTTTAATGGATGCAAAGGTGACTTATGAATAATTTGAGGGTTTTTCATTGCCCAGAACCGATTATTCTGTTTATTCACATATCCCTTAAAAAGAAAATGTGCCTCGTCACTCATTATGATTTTTTCATAAAAATCGGGGTTGTCATGGGCGAGCTGTAACATCCTATAGGTATATGTACGGCGGCGTAAATGGTCTTCTGGAAGAAGTTCTTTTATCAACTGAATCTTGAATGGAAACAAATGCATGCATTACCATAATAAATTTGCCACGTCTCTACTTCCCGACTGCCAAATATTACCAAAATGGCGGCAACACAAAAAAGTATACCCTCCCGGCGGACACCCTGTATGTTGGAAAAATTTATTCCTTATATTCTTTAAGAAAATATTAAGATGTATCGTGTTTCTAATGAGAAAAGTTTTCAATTTAATAAGAAATGTTATGTTTTACTGAATGTGTTTAAACATAAAGTAATAAAAGTAAAAATTTTTTTCATGAATAAAAAAAGAAAAAACAAACAAAAACAAAGTTCCTGTAGTTTTTTTTTGTTTTTTTAATGGCCGTTAGGTTAAGTGTAGCGATGCTAGCTGAGCAAATTAACTTTTGTACTGCAGGGTAATTGATATTAAATATAGAGATCCCATTACTTGAGTTTATTTTACAAATCTTTAACCTAGCAGTACTTGACGGTATTTCTTTCTTTTATAACGAATGATGTGTATAAAAACAGTTTAGTACTGCAGGGTAACTAAACTAAGTATAAAGAGGATCACATTACTTAAGTTTGTTGTTGTCCAACAAAAACATAAACTCACAACGCAGTACTATTGGTGTGCGGTGTGTACTGCACTTTAAGCACGCGTCATATTACTTTCATTTTCATATTTTCCCACGACATATCAGTGTCGTACTAATTTTAAATAAGTACTAACACATACTGAAAAAAAGTACTTTAAATAAGTACTAACCAACACTATGGGACTAATAGACAGTATGTAAGATTCTCAAACTTAGTATATAAGAGAATAGTTTTAAGAATAGGATAATAATTGTTATTTCAACTAATTAATAAGTTAGAGCTTTCAAAGAGAAGCTCCTTAAATAAAAAAAGCTTTGAGCTTCCTAGAGGTGCTACAGCATAAACAACAAATAAAACATTAACTTTTAATAACATAAATTGATAAATATAACAAAGGTGAAACAGGCTGATTATCCGAATATGTGATGCTTAGGATGTCGCATGTAGCTAGTCCCATCTCTACCAGGAAAAAAAGTTACTTGCAATCTCTAGTACCCAGGGCATTATTGACTCTGTATTCTGCTGCAGGTTCGCAGGAATACTTAATTCCATCAGTACCCGGAGATTTTTACGAACCAAAGCTTTCTAAAGCCAATCTAATTCTATACTTACCAATTGGTACAGAGGGTTCGACGTAGTCTATATACCTTGCAACCACCTGCTCACCAAAACGATGCAGATCGAAGAGAAAATGCGTGTCCATGAGAATCTCAAAAAGATTTAGGACAGCTATTTTTTATTTTATTAATTGTCGTACTGCATACAACTTCTCAATCAATACGCCTTGTTTTATATGAATTTTGAAGTTTGCTTTTATAAATTAACTAAAATGCATATTACACTATGTTCACGCAATGGACCTTATTGGTCTCCGAGTGCGGGTGTAGGAGGCAGTTAATGCTTTCTGCATCCCCCTTTCCTACCTAACTACTATATTCATACACGCGCTTGTATTGTCAATTTATAATATTCTCGCAGTTAAAGGCCTTTATTGAGCTCAATTTATTATACTAAAAATTAATTATAAATTGAGCAATTTATACTTTATTGTTTCACTTACTGTGCAAAACTCGAAATACAACCCTTGAGAAGTATGTTCAGTGAGAAGAAAATTCTATGGGTGGCATTTCTAATGTCAAACAAATAAATATACAAAAAACAAAAAGTAAGAAAATGGAAAATGGTTGATGGAAATTTAAAAAAAAAATTTAAATAAATTCAAATACATATAAAAATATAATTGTAAATATATTTTATGAACAGGAAAAAACTGAAGTGAAGGCATTATTTGATTTGGTATAAATACATTGTATTTTTACAGCTATCAAATGCAAATGGAGTAAGATAAATTGAGTATATGTGAACACTTATTTTAATTGCTCAATCAACACTAAATTGAAGCAATTAAAAATATCTGTATGAACAAGGTATTAAATCTACTTTTAATGTTCTTAATAGGTAAACTGTTACATTTTTATACCCTTCACACAGTGAAAAAGGGTATATATAGGTTTGTCATTCCGTGTGAAATGTCTACAATTTTCATTTCCGACCCCATAAAGTATATATTTTCTGAAAGCTTATGAATAAGCTCTGTCAGTCTGTCCGTCTGACCGTCTGTACGTGTATATGTTGAAATCAACTTTTTGAAGCCCCACGAAATCGCTTGGACCCGGGTGAGGTTTAAAATATCAGAAATATTCGGGACTAGATCGGTATTGAAAATCAGAAACATCGGTACATAAACAACTGAGATATAAGCAAAAACCCACGACCACCTCGATTTTTTTTTAAATTTTTTTTATTTTTTATTTTATATATTATTTATATTTTTATTATTTTTTTTAAATTTGTTTTTTAATTTTTTTTTATTTTTTTTTAAATTTTTTTTTTATTTTTTTTTAAATTTTTTTTTTAATATTTTTTTTATTTTTTATTTTTTTTTAACATACATACGTTAATTTTTAATTTTAAAATGGGATGTTTTTATATATGTATGTACGTATTTCATATGAGATGAATGGTGATACAAACTACTGTTATTGCATGACTACACGTTGTGAAGGGTATATAAGATTCGGCATGGCCGAATATAGCACTCTTACTTGTTTATAATCCAATTAATCTTAAATCTTTTTTATAAATACCCAGAAAATAATTCATTGCCAATCAAATCGTTCAGTTCTTGCAAACAAACTTCTCTTTCGTGGGTGTAAAATATTTCTTGCAAGAATCATAATTTCATAGTGCTAACTTTATATACATATTCTAACATAAAATTCTATATATACATCCGTAAAATTCGATTTACAACCGATACTGTTTTTTCCGTGTATTTCAAATTATGTTGATTTTAGTCTATGATTTGTTCTTTTGGAGTAAAATTTTAAATGTCACTCTAACGTGTGAGTTCGCTTTGCTTTTGGTAATATAATCAGAATTTATACATTTGAATCACGTTCGAATGCCGCAATTTGCCTCCCAGTTTACTCATTATGAACACACCCAGCAAATCTACCTAAATGACTTGCTTGTACTGAACATCAGACTTTTCAATAACTATTACATATTGCCTGTCTTCCCAAGAAGTATATAAGTAATGCATTGATTTTTAATGTGAGATAAAAATACTTTCTTGTCAGAAATTTTGTTTAGATATTATTCTCATTGCGTTTGAAATTTTCCATTGTTTTTTAACAGAGATGTGGCTGTATGTCACTGATGATAAGTGCGATCTCGAATTCGAGATCAGAAATTGGCTTTTAAAATCCAGACTAAAGAAAAAATTCTCAAGGCGTTTAATCGCATGATCTTGGTGGCCAGCTGACATCAGAATTTCTTAATTTTTTTAAAAAAATTTGCATTGACTTCACTTTTCTCTATTTACCTATTGACACAATAGCTGGCGCTTTCCAAAGTCTGCTGGTTTCAACTCCTGCGTAAGCTTAATTTTTTTTACGCATGAAGCTAGAGATCTTTTGTCAAAATTCACTGCCTAATACTTGTTGAAATTTAAAGTTGTTGTAAACGATGCCGAAATTATGTTTTCGACGACATTCTCATTTACAACAGCATTATTTTCAAGCGACCGATCGGTACGTTGACGCATAGGAGTCTGTCCATAATCGACTCAGTTTCTTTAGTTTTTTTTTTAACAATTTTCGAATGGTTGACATATTAGGTGCACTTTCTCGATTAAAAATTCTTTGAATTCTTATGCTATAAACACAATCAAGTCCACCGACCATCGACTACAAGATGTCAAAAATAGAATACATGCGTGCTTATGAGAATAATTCTTTTAGCCGCTACACGACTACCGACTACACGGCTACTTTTGTAGCCCGTAGCCAACTTAGGCTAATTTCTATTTTTCTTGGCTACAAAAAACAGATTAGTGCTGCCAATACAATAAATGCATGAAATGGTGGTTTTAAAAACGCAATACATTAAATATCGCTATTAAAAACGCGAAAAACTATTATAGTGGCACCATTGAAAAATAATAATCATCTGTTCATTTGTTTGTTGTTAGTGGTCGGTAGTCGTTAAAAGAATTAGGTAGCTGGCGACTTGGCTATTTTTGTAGCCAGCTACTTTTGTAGTCGGTAGTCGATGGTCGGTAGCCTTTGATTGTGTTTACAGCTTTAAACGAATTAAATTTTGTATAATCATTGGATGAGGTCTTTTTAAAAAGGGTGGGCTATCTATCGGTTTAAATTTGAACCAGCAGTTATTTCAGATCTGGCAATATTTATGTCATTCTGTCACAAAACTCAGTGTATTATCTCCGCTTAACGAAATAAATCGATTTGCGCTTGAGCAACACTGGGACTTATTGAAAATTTATTTCCAAAACAAAGACAATTGGTCGGTAGTTGCACGAAAATGTCGTACAAAAAAAAATTCATTTTTTCGTATGAAGCTTATTTTCATCTTGGTGGGTACGTTAATAAGCAAAATTGTGGTATTTGAGGCTTAGAAAATCCATACTTGATCTTTTAGAGCCCATGAACCTATTAATAGTGACTGTTTGGAGCGGAGGTATCTTTGGCCCATATTTCTTTGACAATGAGGACGGCGCAACCATTACGGTCAATGGAGACACCTATCGCATCATGATAACCGATTTCTTTGTGTCCGCTCTTCATGGTATTGATCTGATGTAGACTTACGTCTTGATGGCCGTTTAATTATTCCAAATTGTGATGTCAATTGGCCACCAAGAATTTGCGATTTGACACCTTTGGACTATTTTCTGTAGGGCGCTGTTAAAGACAAGTGTTATGCGGACAAACCAGAGACAATTGAGCATTTGAAGGCCAACATTTATGATGCCATTGCCGAGATACATCCCCATACACTCGAACAAATGCTTAAAATATGGTTCGATCGAATCGTGTACTGTGAGGGCAGCCGCGGCAGCCATATTATTAAAATAATATTTCATTTTTTGCCGGAACAATTATAATTTACAATAAAAAAATAAATTTGGCAAAATTTCAAATCGTTTTTGTTTTATTGTATTTTACAAATTTAAACTTTTAAATGGCTCACCCTTTATACTGAGTAAAACTTAAATGACTGTATGATCAGATCAGATGTGTCTGTAATCTAATTGTAAATTGATAACCTGTTACCATTCTTTTGAAATTCATGAATGTTGTAAACAAAAGCAATTAAAATTTTCCTTTTGAACGTAAACAATTTGAATATATTTTTTAAATGAAATATATTAATTTTTATTTTTGAAGTTTAGTATTGTTGTATGGCAACGAAAATTGAAATATTTTTCTTATGAGAAGAGCTGAATCAATCAGCATGAGTGTCAAAAGATCTAAATGTTTGAAGTTAATGGAAAAGGCAGGCATTTTAGATAGTTTGCAAAAAGAAATTTGTAATGAATTTTAATAAGTAATTTAGTTTTATATTTTAGTAATACAAGTAGTAATAAAAACAAGTAAGAGCGCTATATTCGGCCGTGCCGAATCTTATATACCCTTCACAACGTGTAGTCATGCAATAACAGTAGTTTTTAAGAAAAAAAATTAAAAAAAAAAATTAATAATATAAATAATAAATATAAAACAAAAAAAAAAAATAAAAAAAAATTTTAAAAACAAAAAAAAAATTAAAAAAAAAATAATAATAAAAATATAAATAAAATATGTAATAAATAAAAAAAAAAAAAAAATAAAAAAATTTTTTTGACTCAGCTGGGATTCGATCCCACGTTTACTTTAACCAATATACATGTTTGTATGTATGTATGTATGTATGTATGTTGTTGTTGTAATGTTGTTTTTGTGAAAAAAAAATCGAGGTGGTAATGATTTTTTGCTCATATCTCAGTTGTTCATGTACCGATGTTTCTGATTTTCAATACCGATCTACTCCCGAATATTTCTGATATTTTAATACCTCACCCGGGTCCAGGCAATATCGGGGGGCTTCAAAAAGTTGATTTCAACATACACACGGACAGACGGACAGACTGACACAGCTTAATCGACTCCCCTATTCATAAGCTTTCAGAAAATATATACTTTATGGGGTCGGAAATGAAAATTGTAGAAGTTTCACACGGAATGACAAACCTTCACTGTGTGAAGGGTATAAAAACTACATATTTAAGAGTATAAAACACAGGGGCCGAATTACGGCATTCGATATCGATCGAAATTTGAAAATTCTTATTAGAATCTCTATACATAAAACACAGCGAACTCGATCGATCGAGTAAAATTTCGTTCGATATCGAATGCCGTAATTCGGCCCCAGGTTTTAGTGAAAAGTTTTAAGATTTTTTGTATAAAAGTCGTCAAGCGCTAACGTAAACAATTTCGCTAACATAAACTTCTTAGGTTTTAATTAGTTCACGTTACCGCAAGTGCAATGTATTATTTTGTTAATAAAAAATTCTGTAAAACTTATTAACAAGTGTCATATTTAATTTAAATCACTTTGGGCTGTTAACGAGTCATATACATACTTTAATTGTATGTATACAAATAAAGTATATTTGTATGTATATTGCTCACAATTTTTCCATTAAAAACAAAATATTCCGCAATTATTTAAATTTCTAAAGTTAACAACAACAGAAACACATGTGTACAAATGTAATGACGTACAAGACAAACTGAAATTTTAATTAGATCTACAATGTAGGAAGTAATTTTACTAATTACTTGGAAAACAGTAATAACAACAAACATTTATTTACATATAAAAAAAAACCCCGAACACATTCTAGCATGTCTCAACATGTCAATTTTAAATACAATTTCTACATTTACATAAATATAGATGAGAACAATGCAGGACAATAAAAGATTTCTCTAAAGACTTAAAGTTGAATGTGTAACAACTATTAATGCATTATTGGCTTTAAATTTAATAAAATATATTTAACTTTAAAAGTGACCATTAAATACAACCATCCCTGAGTTGCTTTCTAAGAAGTTGTATAAAACAAACACACTAACCGTTAATTAAGCAGGACTGTATACATGCAAATACTAAGATGGTAAAGTATTAGAGGGATTTTAATATTTTGAATTTTTAATAAAATGCTTTTAATATTATTAAATTAATTTAAACTCAACTCATCTTATTTACAATGTATATAAGCACATACGTATTAATTTCCGTTTTGTTATGTCGCTTGCCAAAAGAATATTAAATAGTTTATCCAAAATAAAAAAAAAGAGAATGTTGTTTTGAAAACTTATGAAAATAGAAATGAAATAATTACAAATTACAACTAAATTAAAATAAATAATTTTATGCAAAATACATACTTATGTACATATAAAATAATTACAAACGGCAAAAGCGAAAAAAAAATAAACATTATATGACAACAACGAATAAATAATATCAATGGGAATATTTTATATGGTTTATAATATATTTTCTTAATTTATTTCATTTAATTTCAATATTCATCCATATGACCAATAAAGTATTAATATATGCAGTTTTACACACATATTAATATTTGTGGTTTTTAATTTACAGTGGGTAGTGTAAGTGAAGGTATAAAATGTTTTTTAATGCTTTACGCATCCCTCCTACTCCGATGCTATTAATTTTCGGCTCAAATAAATTATAAAGATTATTATTCAAACATTAAAATATTTCTTTAAATTTTTTCTGATGTCGAACATATTGACTAATTGCACGGATTAAATAAGAAAAAAAGTTCTAATACTGTGAAAACTAAAAGTACTCGCATAAAATGCTACATCACTAGACAAAAAGTACATGTCAAACAACGGTGCTTTTGCAGTGAAGTTAAACATTTTGAGTATAAACTGAAAAGATAGATAGAAAATAGCTAAAAAATTCGGGTAATTAAATCATATTTACCTCAAGTGATTTTGAAAAAGTAACAAGTCTAACCATGTAACCACCAAGTTCAGGTATTTATTGAAATGTTTTGCTTTTTTTTTCAGTTTAAGTGAACATAAAGTTGTTGAGGCTTCAGTAGTCTTTACTTTCTGTTATCGCTCTGTGGCGTGCCATTCGGTTGTTTAATTTTTGTAAAGGGTCCGCCAAATAACTTTTTTTTTTTGAAACAGGGCGCAAAACATCGAGTGTAGCTTCGGCTGTGTGGCAAGTAGCGCCGTCCTGTTGAAACCAAATGTTGCCAATATCCTCCTCTTCAATTTTTGTCAACAAAAATTCGTTCAACATGGCCCGATAACGATTGCCATTGACTACGGCCACTCCTTGCTCATTTTCGCAGAAAAATGACCCAATTATGCCTCTGGAGCAAAATCCGCACCAAACAGTGACTCGTTTTGGGTGTATCGGCTTTTCAATGTACGCGTGCGGGTTTTCTGTGACCCAAATGCGACAATTTGGCTTGTTTACATACCCGCCAAGATCAAAATGAAATTCATCTGAAAAGATGATTTTTTTTGGCAAAATCGTCATCATCTGTAAGTCGATCGCAGGCCCACTTTCCCAGCGTTGTTCAAGCGTATACACAACCATATGCGTTCAGCGGAAAGATAAAACTAATTATCTGTCAAATCAGACATGAGTGTTACCATTCACGAAATAAGCACTAGTTAAAAAAAAAAAACGTTAGATGGCGGACCCTTTAGTTATTTCTTCTGTTAAAACTTGTCTGCCTTACTTTAAATGGTTACCTTACACAAATAGCTTATTCTATTTTTTCTTTATTATTCTCTTCATAAAATATATAAAAGAAGAAATTTGTAGTGTCAGACTTCATCTAAAATCAAAGAGAATCTCGCTGTTGCAGCCACCTTTAAATTAAGTGCACTTTAATATCAGCTGCTTTTCTCTTAATGGCCGTCACTTTTCGTTGAACAACATATCACACATATACATACAGAATTGAGCAAAAAAAAAAAAACAGCTGATTCATAACAGCAAAGAACCTACAAACTAATTCTGCCAATAATTGGGCTCAATTCAGCAGAGATTTTATTTCATTTAAAAGATTGAACAAATGAGCGTTGTTTTAGAAAAATGTATGCTGGGCATTGTGACGAATATACGAATTTATAATAATTTTGGGTGGATAAAAAAAAGGTACCAAAAAGGGAAAAATACCGGAAAATGTGTATAATTCCTTATTACAGGGCAAATTTGAAAAAAATTGTAATACGGATTTCACCAGACATAAAAAATTATGTAATTTAGCAACAATTTAAACACATTCATAACAGGGTAGAAAGGGGGAAATTCGGGAAAACAGTTTGGTACTTTTTAGAACATAATTACTTTTATGCAAAAAAAAGGCAGATTTAATCACTTTAAATCATTTCTATTAAAATATTTTGTTACATAGATATAGCGCACAACATACCAACTGGGCACAAGTGTATACCTGTCATGAGTTTGGGCTTTTAATGACCCTCCTTTTCAACCAACCAACCTACATAGATAGAGCTTGGACCAAAAATGTACTTTTTCGCGTTTTGATGGTACTTTTTGTATTTTCTACGTTTATAAATGTAGAATTGTAAAATAAAGGACTATTGATTCCAGGTGAGACTGAAAATGTTATGGGCGACCAAGAAGATACTTTTTTTTAAGTCTTTTTTATGGTACTTTTTGTATTTTTAACGCTTGCGAAGCTAGAATTTCGAAATTTGTGACTATTGATACAAGGTAAGACTGAAAGTGTTATGGGCGACCAGAAAGGTACTTTTTTAATCTTTTTATGGTACTTTTTATATTTTCAACGTTTGCGAAGCTATATTTTCGAAATAAGTGGCTATTGATACAAGGTGGGCGACCAGAAAGGTACCTTTTTAATCTTTTTATGGTACTTTTTATGTTTTCAACGTTTGCGAAGCTAGAATTTCGAAATAAGTGGCTATTGATACAAGGTGGGCGACCAGAAAGGTAATTTTTTGAGTTTGTATGGTACTTTTTATGTTTTCAACGTTTGCGAAGCTAGAACTTCGAAATTAGTGACTATTAATACAACGTGAGACTGAAATTGTTATGGACGACCAAAGAGGTACTTTTTTGAATTTGTGTTGTGCTTTTTGTATTTTCTATGTTTAAAAACTGTTATGGGCGACCGAAAAGATACTTTATGTTTCTAAATAAAATGAATAAGAAGAACGAGTCATCATATCATATTTTTGTCGAAGTTTAGCCATTCGGATTAAATTTATTTCTTTAAACCTATAAAAAATATTTTTAATAATTACAAAAATATTTATTTCATTGAATTTGGCGAAAAAGGTCAAAATAAATTTGATAATCCTGGTTACAGTTATCAACAAAATGATAAATTTTATTGAATTATACAATATTGATGATGGGTATCTAAAATTCCGCCGAATATACGCTCTTACCCTTTTATTTGAATAAGGTATTTCAATGATATTTTGTTTTCCATGAGAAAAAATAGTTAAATTTAGAATAATATATTTTATACTAGCTAAACCCGGTGTGCGTTGCAGTCCCTAAGTAAATTATTAAAAGTTTATTTATTTAATTATAATGAACAAACTCTTTATTTTAAACAAATTTTAGATTACCGACTGCTGAGCATCCTACCTACAATTGCCCATGTGAGAAATATGGTGTTTCTAGATTTAATTCACATAATTTCAACGATTGACCTTGAGACTTATTAACTGTCATATCTGACGGAATAATTGGTA
Organism: Phyto melanocephala; assembly: GCA_941918925.1. Lineage (NCBI taxonomy): Eukaryota > Metazoa > Arthropoda > Insecta > Diptera > Rhinophoridae > Phyto > Phyto melanocephala. Next base: position 37,525,622 of record OW799233.1, read on the forward strand.
ACATAGTACTCGTAGTTTTTGAGTTTATCGCTTACGTACAAACATTACATTTTTATTTATATACTAGAAAAGTCCGGCGCGCGTTGCTACGCCCCTTAATAAATAAACATGCATTCTGAATTTAAATTGAATATCAAGTGCAAAAAGCTAAAAATTATAATTTGTTTTAATGGGCGTGGCACTGCCCACTTTTCTTATCAAAAAATTGTATAGTCATGAGAACTCAATATGAGTGCAAAGTTTCACAAAAATTGGACAAGAGCAAGGACCTTAAAACTATAACTTTTTTTATGGGTGTGGCCCGGCCCACTTTTCAAATCACGAAAATATATAGCCATAACAGCTCAATATGTGTGCAAAGTTTCAGAAAAATCGGTCCAGTTCAAGTACCTAAAAATTATAATTTTTTTATGGGCGTGGCACTGCCCACTTTTCTAATCACGAAATTGTAAAGTCATGACAGCTCAATATGTGTGAAAAGTTTCACAAAAATCGGGCAAGAGCAAGGACCTCAAAACTATAACTTTTTTTATGGGCGTGGCCCGGCCCACTTTTCTAATCACGAAAATATATAGCCATAACAGCTCAATATGTGTGCAAAGTTTCAGAAAAATCGGTCCAGTTCAAGTACCTAAAAATTATAATTTTTTTATGGGCGTGGCCCTGCCCACTTTTCTAATCAGGAAATTGTAAAGTCATGACAGCTCAATATGTGTGCAAAGTTTTACAAAAATCGGACAAGAGCAAGGAACTCAAAACTATAACTTTTTTTATGGGCGTGGCCCGGCCCACTTTTCTAATCTCGAAAATATATAGCCATAACAGCTCAATATGTGTGCAAAGTTTTAGAAAAATCGGTCCAGTTCAAGTACCTAAAAATTATAATTTTTTTATGGGCGTGGCCCTGCCCACTTTTCTAATCAGGAAATTGTAAAGTCATGACAGCTCAATATGTGTGCAAAGTTTCAGAAAAATCAGTCCAGTTCAAGTACCTAAAAATTATAATTTTTTTTATGGGCGTAGCCCTGCCCACTTTTCTAATCACAAAATTATGTAGTCATGACAGCTCAATATGTGTGCAAAGTTTCAGAAAAATCGGTGAGGTGTAATTGTGGGCCCGCGCCCACTTTTTTCCACCCATACACACTCCCCGGTATGAGTACAACAACTTGCCAAAGTTTTACAGTTTCGGAGTCTATAGCTAACACACACACAGACAGAGTTTCACTTTTATATATACAGAAGATATATATAGAGAAGATAGAGATATCAATAACAAAATTTCATTATATTTAGTTAACTATTATCAGAAGCGTTTATTGTCAAATATTTATATACATATATTTTTGACTTTATCAAATATTTTTTTTAAGATTGCTTTTTGATAAGATTAACGCAAGTGGCATAAAATTAGGTCTAATGCTGATAATAATATAGACAAATGTATATAAAAGAGTAACGTGACTGACTGACTGATTCATCATCGCACAACAAAAAGCTAGAGACATTTAATTTAGACAGTGGGTTGTTTTTTTTGGAAATTGGTACCTTAAAGAGATAAAAACGGATAAAATCGGTAATCTTATATCTGATTAACTAACAATGATACAAATTAATTTGAAAAGCTGTTGTAATCTACTCAAAAAATACGCTGACAGGTGTCTGGCCTCTTTTCGAATTTTCAACACCTAAGGGGCAAAAACGGCTGAAAATTTTATTTTGTGGTACTTTTTTGGTACTCTATGCAACTTCCAAGCACATAAAGGTAGAAAAAGAATTTAAATTGTGTTAGTTAATCCGTGAAAAAATATTAATAGGATGTCGGCACTTTTGTCAAATTCGCATGTATACGGGAAACAAATTGTCCCTCTATTTGATACTTAGAAAAAAAACTGTTTTCCTCTATTATTCAAAACGACATTAATTAATAATTATTATCACCTAATAGAATATAGACAATAATAAACGTGAAATTTTTAGAAACATTTAGGGAAAAGAAAAGGGACCAAATAAAGGAAAATACGAGACAATGTGAATAACTCCTAATTACAGAGCCAATTTGGAAAAAAATGTAATAGGGATTTCACCAGACATAAACAATTTTTTAATTTAGCAACAATTTAAACACATTTATAACAGGGTAGAAAGGGGAAAATTCGGGAAAACGGTTTTGTACTTTTTAGAACATAATTACTTTTATGCATAAAAAGTAGATTTACTCACTATAAATCATGTCTATTAAAATATTTTGTTACATAGATATAGCGCACAACATACCAACTGGGCATAAGTGTATACCTGTCATGAGTTTGGGCTTTTAATGCCCCTCCTTTTCAACCAACCAACCTAGATAGATATTTGAACATTTTAAACTTGAAATTTGGAGCTTGGACCAAAAATGTACTTTTTCGCGTTTTGATGGTACTTTTTGTATTTTCTACGTTTATAAATGTAGAATTGTAAAATAAAGGACTATTGATTCCAGGTGAGACTGAAAATGTTATGGGCGACCAAAAAGGTAGTTTTTTGCATGTTTATGGTACTTTTTGTACTTTTAACATTTGTAGAGCTAGAATTTCAAAATTAGTGGTTATTAATTCGAGATGAGACTGAAAATATTATAGGCGATCAAAAAGCAACTTTTTTAATATTAATAGTACTTTTTGTAAGCTATACGTTTATGAATCTAGAATTTTATGGGCGATCAAGAAGGTACTTTTTCGAATTTTTATTGTACTCTTTGTATTTTTACGTTTGTAAACACATATTACTAAAATTAGTGATTATTGATTCGAGGTCAAATTCTAAATGTTATGGAATTTTTTTTTGTATTTTTTATATGTATTTTGTATAAATAGAATTCTGAAAGTAGGTACTAATATTCCAATTTGACTTTGAAGATTACAGTGAAGGACAAAATGTTACTTTTATTATTTTAATAAATATTCTTTCATTTTCTGAATTAATCTAAAATTTTTAAACTCAGTAGCATTGATCTTGGTTGAGATAGACATATAAGGGGGTTAAAGAAGTTAATTTTAAAATACCAGATTTGATTCATATATAAATTTATTGTCCGCCATTTTGTAGTGGCGGCCAACATGATTATTAATTTTTTTTATAGTTTTTATATTGCGCTAGTCAAGTGCTTTCAGATGATACCAATATTGACTCCCTCGATTGTCTAGAAGCTGAAAAAATAAATGATTTTCGTTTGTAGATTTTTGGAATAGATATTTAAAAAAAAAAAATTTTGCCTATAACTTTACCGATTAGAGCCCGCTTTATCCAAAATTTTTCACGAATATCTCTAGAGGCATATTATATCTACAAATAGTAGCAAAGGTATTGTTCTATGGCTGAAAAATTTAATTTTGGTGGTAAAAATATGGGAAAAAACAAAGGCAGTCGTGTTTATTTGCTAATATCTCAGAAAGTTATGGGGCGATTGTGCTGAATTTCAACAGCGATTCATTCCCGGATATTTCAAAAAGATTGATACATTACACAGGTCTGAAGAACATATGGTTGCTTCCAAAAGTTAATTTCAACCAACACACGGACAGACGGTCGACACCTCTATTCATAAGCTTTCAGAAAATATACACTTTATGGGGTCGGAAATGAAAATTGTAGAAATTACAAACGGAATGACAAAGCTATATATACCCTTGTGCACCACAGGTAAAGGGTATAAAAAGATCTTTAATAATTAATAAAAAGTAAGAAGTGCTATCAAGGTACGGGTAATATGCTAGTATAAAATATAACACATATGAGGGATTCACAGTAGTGTCATAAAGTCATATCTCCTATAATAATAGCATGAAAAATTAAGACTATTGTGAACAACCCCTCATAGTTAAGTGTCATATTTTGAATTTAAATCAGCTGATGTTAAACAATTATAAAAATAAATATTTTCTTTCAAAAGGCCAAAAACAAGTAAAAAAACAAAATAATAGCCAGTTTGTGCGGAAAGTACATTTTAGATGTTGTAATGGCAAGCTCAAGTAAATAAATTAAAAATAAATTAAATTTTGTTTGATAAAGAAAAACAGCAGAGTCCTTAGCCGATCTTATTTGACGCCACCAGTGATTTGTTATTAGCAACTGCGCTCAAATTTGGATGTCGGCCCGATAAAATTATACAATGAACGGCGACAGCTTACAGAAACTGTTGCGGCTTGGCTTAGCCTGCTTAGCCGTTTAGCACAGGTCTCTGCTTATTAAATACGACAGCACAATAAACATAGCGTACATGGTACAATTATCAGGTAGCCTCACTAAAACAGCTGATTTTTTTTTCTCTACCTTAAGATTTAACTAAAATGTCAAATTTTGTTTATGTATGTGTATATATTGTGTACGTATATATTCTACCACCAAAAAAAACGCACACACATTTGCTTTTTGACATTTAAGTCGTCGTTTTCCAACAACAAAATACATGTCGAATTTTGTTCTTGCAGAACTGAGGCTACCTGATGATTATACCATGATAGCGTACAAAGTTCTATTATTATAAGACACTATTTGTTTGCAAAGCAACAACAACATTTTTAAACAATTGTAAAATTATAGGACAATATGACATGATAAGACACCTTGTGAATCACCCAATAGTATAAAACTTTTAAGGCTTTATTTAACTTGTTGTTTATTTAATTCTTTAACTGACTGTCTGAATTTACGTACATACATATTTGAAATATTTATTTCTCTTTGTTTTTGCTGGTCGCATTACATAGTTATGTACATATTTATACACAGCTAACTGTTATACATATTGATAAACTTTTAATAACAGATGTAAATAAATACTAACGTTACATACATATAAAGTTCACTTTATAAATAGTTATGTAGAAAGCATTACATAAAAATATCCAAATATGTATATAAGTTTATTTACACACTTTTATACATAATTGTACTCAAATCAATGAGTTTATGAAATGTGTGTTTGCATATAAATGTGTGCAAATATTCATATAAATGTTATAGTGTATAAGTGTATCTAACTAATTCAATTCAATTAATACTGTAATTAATTTGTATGCATTTGACATAGATTTTTCTTACTTATTTGAGTTTTTAGCCTATACACGTTCATACTTACAAATGTTTGTATGGATCACTAGTATAATAAACACACATTCATGCCTACATACATACATATATATACAAGTAAACATATACAAACAATTATATAAAAGTAGTTATTTTTAAAATATAAATAGTATTGCTTACAATTTTTGTCAATACTCAATTTGCAATAAATTAACAATTTTTATTTTCAGTATTAAACGTAAATCGTTTGGATGCTTAAATTTTCAACGGGTTAAAAAAAAAAAAAAAAACTCAAATAAATAAAACACAAAATACAAAAAGTGTAAACACTTGAAATTATACAATTCAATTCAATTAATCTCGGTTAGTTAAAGTGTTAAAATATTAATGTAAGTAGAAACGAAAGAAGAAACAAATTTAAATTAAAATTCAAATATTTACATAAATAAATATTCAAAATCATAGCATTCGATTGATTTGGGAAGTCTGAGCCCAATACGGAGAGTTGCCGTTTTAGCAATGTTCCCTAGTGAGGCTAAAGCAATGCAAATAATTGTGTATCTTTAAAGCTAACGATTTCATTTGAAAAAACTATTTTTAAGACAACCGTAAGCGATTATCTAACGTTTTAAAAATCAAAGCATATTGTTGGCATACGCGCGGGGTATGGCATCGTGTTGTTGTCACATACATAACTTAAAACAAGTAACTATTTATGTGTCATATTTGCTAAACTTTGTGTTTTTGTTAAGCGTAACTGTGTGTACCATATACTAAATACTGGCTTTCATTTTAAAACTGTTGTTTTTGCTCTTGACTTTATTATTGTCGATTTCTTTTTTTTGCGAAAAAATATTTGCCCGTGAGTGTAGAGCAAACAATGATAATTTGTCGTAATCAAATTTGGTACCGAATTAAAGGTCTTTTGTGGATCTATTGCCTAAGTACATTGTAATTTATTTAGTGAAAAAACCCTTCCTGCCGTATTTATAAAAAATCTTTTGGGTTTCTTAAAGGCTTATTTGACAGATGTTGTACAGAAATTTGTCAAATAAGTCTTCAATAAACCTAAAATAGTTTTTATGAATACGGCAGTAAGAATTTTACTTAAAATAATTTTCAAAATATGACATTTAACTATTATGCAGAATATTTGCGCAATTTTCGAAATGTTTTCATCATTGAAGAGGTCCTTAAAAAGTCTCTTCACCTGTGGTGTCAAAGTCTTATATAGCTTTGTAATTCCGTTTGTAATTTCTACAATGATCATATCCGACCCCAAAAAATTATATATTTTCTGAAATTTTATGAATATAGGAAGTGATTGAAAAATTTCCTTCTGTCCATGTGTTGGTACATGTCAACTTTTAGAAGTCTCCATACAATGCACAGGGTATGTGTGGCATCACTGTTTAAGAAATATTGGAAATGAATCGCATCTGAAATCCAGCACAACTATCACGTAATTTTCTCAGATATAAGCAAATAAATATGACTGCCTCTATTTTTTTTCCATATTATTACGACAAAAATTAACATTTTTGACATTTTTCAGAATAATTTATAGACACGTTTGTTACTATTTACAAATATACAATGACCTATATGCTATTTGCCAAAAGATTGGAACAAATATGACACTAATCGCCAAAGTTATAGACAAAAATAATTAGAAAAAATGTACGTATTCTTTTTTATTTTTAAAACAAAATGGTGTATATATGGGTGAAATTTAGTAATGACGGCTATTTTCCCTTCAATCAACTCAATATTCTTATCAAATAAAAGAGCACGACCGGTGAAATACAAAAAACTTTGCTTAGGTGTAAAATCCAAAAATTCAAAATGGCATCTGAAACAAAATGGCGAATAATTTTTTCTTAACCGCATCCATATTAATATCAAATAAATGGTCTTGACTAGTAGATAACAATAAAGTAAGTAAGTAAAAAATTTAAAATCAAAGATGGTTTTTGAAACAATAAAACAAAATGGTGGAAAAAATTAATTATAACAAGTAAGAGCGCTATATTCGGCCGTACCCTTCACAACGTGTAGTCATGCAATAACAGTAGTTTGTATCACCATTCATCCCATATGAAATACGTATGTATGTACAAATATATAAAAAACACACATATATAAAAACATCCCATTGTAAAATTATAAATTTACGTATGTATGTTAAAAAAAATAAAAAAAAATTAAAAAAAAAAAAATTAAAAAAAAAATTAAAAAAAAAATTTAAAAAAAAAAATTAAAAAAAAAAAAATTAAAAAAAAATAATTAATATAAATAATAAATATAAAACAAAAAAAATAAATAAAAAAAAAATTAAAAAAAAAATATAAAAAAAAATTAAAAAAAAAATAATAAAAATATAAATAATATATTAAATAAAAAATAAAAAAAAAAATAAAAAAAAATTAAAAAAAAAATTTTTAAAAAATATAAAAAAAAATTTTTTTGGCTCAGCTGGGATTCAATGCCACGGTTACTCTAACCAGTATGCATGTTTGTATGTATGTATGTTGTTGTTGTAATGGTGTTTTTGTAATGTTGTTTTTGTGAAAAAAAATCGAGGTGATCGTGGGTTTTTGCTCATATCTCAGGTGTTTATGTACCGATGTTTCTGATTTTCAATACCGATCTACTCCCGAATATTTCTGATATTTTAATACCTTACCCGGGTCCAAGCGATGTCTGGGGGCTTCAAAAAGTTGATTTCAACATACACACGGACAGACGGTCAGACGGACAGACTGACAGAGCTTAATCGACTCCCCTATTCATAAGCTTTCAGAAAATATATACTTTATGGGGTCAGAAATGAAAATTGTAGAAATTTCACACGGAATGACAAACCTATATTTACCCTTTTTCACTGTGTGAAGGGTATAAAAAGAGAGCAGAAAATGTCAGCATTTTTTACTGAAATAAAAACGGAATATGTATTCTCAGTATAGAAAAAGTGTCAAAAATTATCACTAAGCTTTACCATTTCATCATGGAAAGACTAAAAACTATTGCTTGCAAATCATTAAATTTTATTATTGAAATTCGAGGTGTCTGAGAAATGTGTGGAAATTAGGCACATTTTAAGGTCGTCATAAAGGGCCTACCGAAGAGGCTGTTCAAGCTGTTGTGACTAAATTTCAAAACAGTTTCACTCTACTGAAATTAGTCCAACTAGTCCAAGGAACATACTGATGCTGTATTGGCCAGTGTCAAAGAAGATCATGATATGTCAATTCTTTACTATTGTCAACAATCAGGCTTGGGTTATTCGGTCAACTAAAGCGTACCGTGCGATGTCTACCGACTTTCTTTTTTGTCCAAAATGGAATAGTTGTGCTTGGTTAATATGAAACCACAAGACGGTGCCACATGCAATATGGCATGAGAGGCAAATCTTATGTTTTAAAGCCGCCAATATCATGTAATTTGACCACACTTGACTATATTTGGTGGATAAACGTACTAGCCATCTTCATTGATGAGATACCGTCCGAATTTATAGAAAGAGTATGCCAAAATTTTAGCTCACGAAGGGACAACATATGGTATAGCTGGGACAACATTTAGATGAAATAACATTACAGCTGCCATTGTTGGTAAGACATCATCCGAATTTATAGAAAATTTGAGCTCGGAGATGGACGACATAAAACAAAGCCGGGGGCTACGTGTAGATAAAATAATCTATAAAAAGTAAATGACAGGCATTTATTTATCGTCCCAAAAAAATATTTTATTTAGATAACTTTCTCTGTTTTTAGAAAATACTCTGTGAGAGATAGCATTATAAAAAATTATTATATACAGTCAATTCGGAAATTCCAATTTATCGGTAATGGTAGCAATTATTGCTTCCAAGTCTCGCTGTGTCAATGGCTTATTGCCAAAGACATTTGGTTTTAAATAATCTAAAAATATTCGCATGATGTAGGCGGCTCATTTAATAATTTCTTAGTACAGCCATTATTTTAAGTGATGTGTCATCGTCTTGCTTGTAATACAACAGAATAGTTTGCAAACAATATTCAATAAAACTAATACGATAATATGATTGTAATCACGCGTGATGTCTATAAAAAATTTTTATTACGATCTTTGTAAAGGGATTAATTAAAAAGATATTAAATATTAATTCTTTGCCACTTTGTAATTGCCTGACAGGTTCATATTAGTTTGAATAATTAAATTTAATTGAAAAACAAGTAAGAACGCTATATTCGCCCCGCCGAATCTGATAATACTTTTCACTATCATGTACACAATTATAGCGGCCACAAACAGCGTAGCTTAGTCTAGATTTCAGATTTAACGATATACGGCAATTTGCTTTATTTTTTTCATCTTTTTCATTTGAATTCTTACTTAGTTAGCTGTATTTTACTAGTCAAGCCCTTCATTGGATACCCATATTGATGGAGTTAAAAAATGTACACCATTTTGTTTCAGACACCATTTTGGATTTTAACTTTTTTTGTAGTTTACTGTATTCTACTGGTCGAGACCTTTCAATTGATATCACTATTGGGCAAGTTGAATGGGGCAAAGCCGTAATTACTATATTTGAACCATATATTCGCCATTTTATTTTTGAACGCCATTTAGAATTTAAACTTTTTTGTAGTTTGATGCAAATATTAAAGGTGTTGAAGTGGGTATATATTTAAAAACTAGATTTGACTCATTTAAAAATTCATTGTACTCCATTTTGTAATGGCGGCCATATTTTGTTGATCAAGCCCTATCTTTTGAAATTTATAACACTCGAATTTGTTGTCCACAAGTTGAAAAAATCGATTTTTGTTTGTAAATTTAAATCCTCTGTAACGAATGCTTTATTTTGGTGTTTAAATAAGGGAATGGTGCTACCTATTAATCTGGCTGTGCTGGTCGTTTGGAAGGGTGTGTTGAGTTCCCAATTCATAAAAAAATCCGAATCCGTTACAAAGTAATTTTACTTTAGGTAGCTAAATAAAAACTGAATTTTAGAAACGACCTACAAAAAAAAAATAAAATAAATAATAAATAACCTGTGCGGTTGATGATTGAAGTGTAACTTTCGATGGCATTCGCTACACCTCCTCCCCCTCCATGCTGACAGAAATCATAGTTGGTTGTCAGTTAGTTTCTAACCGATTTGTCAGTTTTGTCAGCCATAGTATCTGAGATTACGGCTTGTTTTTTAATGTCTTTAGCATATCCAAAAATTAATTAGCAGCTTTAGTAACTTGTATATTTTTAAATAAGATTTTTTGAAAAAGTAATTAACTGTGCGGAGGAAGGGGGGCGTCGTTGGAATTATTAATTGTGCGAATTTGTCAGTCACGATGTCGCAGTGGTTGCGTGAGCATCGCGCGTTCGCTGTGGAGACATTTTTTAGGAGTAATGATTCTTACGTTATTGCTCGTCGACAATTTTGTTTAAAATTCGGTATTCGGCGAACACGTGATGGACCGAGTGTAAATTTAATTCGTTTGTTGGTGCACAGATTCTGCTCAACTGCTTCGGCTATGAATATTCCACTCCCGAAAACATTGAACTGCTTGAAAGCAGTTTACGTGAAAATCCGCGACTTTCAATACAAAAAAGAGCAGCCTAACTGGGACTCCAAAGACGGATTATTAATTAAACTTTAAGAAAGGATTTGAAGTTCCATCCTTATAAAATTCAAATCATTTAAGAACTATAAGAAAGTTATTTTGGGTTACGTAAAAATTTTTGTGAAACGATTTTGGAGCGTTTTCGTACTGTAAATCCTATTTTTTGCGGCGACGAGACTCATTTTTAGTTAAACGGCCACGTAAACTAGCAGAACTGTAATTACTGGTCTCCAAGAACCAGCAACCCTCGATTGAAATATTAAAAACCATTGTATTGCCCCAGGGTAACTTTTTGGTGTGCCTTATTCACGCATGAGATAATTGGACCATTTTTTTTCGAAAATACTCGAAGAATGTCAACGACGCATGATTACGGAATTATGTGAGCTCATCCATAGTACTCTTCACGCACTTGGTTTCAACATTATGGGGCGACTGTACGCACAGCCAGAGCTACGATGAATTTGCTTCGGGAAAAATTTCCCCAAAAATTGAACTGTCGCTTTGGGGACATCTCATGGCCACCGAAGTCGCCCGATAACTCCCATGGATTTTTTTATGGGGCTTCCTCAAAGAGAGGGCTTATAATGACAATCTCCAATCTCATGTGGCTTTAAAGAAAAATATTCATCGATAAGTTAGCTCAATTGGACCAAGTTTACTGCAGCGTGTGGCTCCGTTTTGAACAGTGTGTTCAACTCGACGGAAGACATTTGGATGACATACTCTTTAAAAAATAAAATCTGCATTTCCATTCTATTGTTCAATGCTTTTACAAAACTTTTTGTCAATTATTACGTTTTTTATTTATGTATATTCCAAGAATAAATATTTTTAATTTTTTTTTGCCAAAGGCAGTAGTGTTTATTTGCTTATAAATCCTTAGGCCCATACCTAAACAAGAGCGTTGAGCGTCAAGCGTTGCAATTTTGCATGTATTTTGTTATTGTAAAACAAAACACACATAAAACTCCAACGCTTGACGCTCAACGCTCTTGTTTAGGTATGCGGGTAAGACATTATTGTGCTGTGTTGCTATAGCAGCTCATTCCTGGGTATCTGCCAAACATTGATATATTACATAGAAATCTGTGCAACATGTGGGAGCTTCCGCAATAGACAATAGAAATGAATACTTCATGGGGTCGGAAATGAATATTGTAGAAATTACAAATAGAACACTAAAGCTATATATGACGTGCCACAAGTAGAAAGGCACTAACTCGTATTTTTTTTACGAAATTGAGTTAATAACAAAATATTACATTTTGTGTCATAAAAGTACACAAAATTGGTGGTGGGTAACAAAAATTCGGTACAGCCGAATATAGTGATCTAACTTGTCTTTAATCATATTTTTTGTTGCAAATCTTATTGTACAATTATACATTTTAATTAGTTTTAACTATAATAATTTTACTATGTAATTAATAAACTTTGTTTACTTTGTGTACTTTTAAAATATCAACATTAATTGTTTAATTGTTTAACTATTAAAATTAGCATCTTAATTCAACTCAAGTTACGCTCATAACAAAACTTAAATTAAGAAATATAAAAAAATTATTAAATAAAAAAATAAAAAAAACAAGTAAAAGTGCTTTATGTAGCCGTGCCGGGTCTGATAATACGCTTCATAATCATGTACATAGATAAAATGACCTCATCGTAGCGACGCCTAGATTTGAGATTTAATTTTAAACGTCTTTTTGCTGAAGTATTTCCGACGCCAATTTTGATTTTAAATTTTTACATTGTTGACTATATTCTCTTGATCAAGTTCTTTTATTTGATATTCCAATAAGAGGGGGTTAGGGGCAGTTCATTTTTGAATATTAAATTTGACTCATATATAAATCAATTAACTAAAACCACTTATAAAACAAACAATACTGGGTAAAATTGTTAAAGAAAAATATTTGTACAAAAAATCCTACTATAAATCTGGGAATATTTATTCAGCAGGTAGACTTGAATCGTAAGCTGATTGTTTTTTATTCGCTTATTGTAAAGTTCAACTGTCAAAATCTATAAAAAAAATTCTATGTCTTCTCTCATTCATTTTAAATGTCAAACTTAATATAAAGGGTGGTTAAATTTTAAGGGCCGATGTTGAATGTGAACCACACCTAAAAGTCAAGTTTTTTTTCTGCATTTCATTTGATGTCACTCTATTTCAGACTAACTCAATTTGAAAATATAATTAAAAAACTTCTTTCTGAATTGTTATTACCGTATGAATTATTTATGCCTTGGAATACACCAAAGTTCAAAATTTAGCTTGAAGCATATATTAATCAAATTTAAAAATGTGTGGATATATATTGAACTTTTTCAGAGTTTACACAAAACCGCTTTTATGGCGGTTAGCACAAATTGGTTGCATCTAATTTCACTCTTAACTTTGTTTTTTTATATTCTACATGCAAAGAAAAAACATGGTTGAGGGGATCATAATTTAAGAGGGATGCACTATATGATTGGATTGTATATACATATTAGTAAAAGTCACTTAGGGTTAAAATTTTGTTCTCTTATTTATTAATATTTATTTTTTTCACAATAAATAAAACAAACAAAAATTTATACCCCATGGTGACTTTTGGCCCAGCCTGATTGATTCTGGTTAAAACATGTAATGGTTGCCAATTGTTATCATTATTATTTTCAATTAAAGTATCATGAAATTCTTATATTATGACCGCAGATGAACATAACATTATCCCATATTATCATAATATGATATTGCACCTCAAAAAAATTTTCATAACTTGATTTTATATAAAGAAAAGAAAATATAATACCCATATGATCGTCGTGATAATGTCTAGGCAATTTAATATCTATATAAATTAGTTTGATAACTATTTGAGAATGAACAGTCTAGTCTTGGAAGCTGTCGTGCCTTCAATTTAGTATTTCGCTAGTACCCCAAATATATAAACTTTTATTATTTTATTTAATTTCAATGAATGCTACAAACGGAATATTGAAATTAGTTTATCGTTCATTTCTTTTTGGCGGTGCACAGTGTTGCGAAACCAGAATTTTTTGGAAATCATATTGCCTAAACTGTAATTTTAATTCTATCGATGAGAAACTTCTACAGATTCGTCAGAATGAAATCCCAAACAGAATGAGTGAAAAAAAATTTACACCGAAAAAAATTGTTGGGTCAAATTTTCAACAAGTCAAAAATAAAAAAAAATTTTTCGAAAAATTTAAAAAAAAAAATTTATTTTAATTCTTCTTTTATTTCTGATAAATACCCTATGATTAGTTTTTAAAATAAATTATAGGGTGGTCCGAACAAGAATTATAAACGTCAAATTTTCATGATTTTTCGATATTTGTTGAATAACTCTGAAATTTTATATAAAACCAAAATCTATGTATTTCATTACTTATTTACCGGTTTGAAGTCAATAGCTTCAGTTTTAAGAGAGTTACAATACAAATAAGCGCGCAATAACGGATTATTTCACCCCCCAGCCAGGTAACGAAAAAAATGCAACATAACTGAAAACAGATAAGAGGATAGCATAAGCGCGCACAATATACCAAGCAGGAAAATAAACTACCTAGACGTAAAGGCCGCATTCCACCATAAAAACAAAGGGGGAGAGAGTGAGCGAAAGAGAGAGAATAAAATAGTAAAACAACAGAGAGAGAGAGAAAGGTACCACCACAAGCTAAAAGAAAACACTATATAAAGACGGACACACACGCCGACTAATTAGTGACAAAAAAGACAACACTGAAAATGGCGATTAGCCGAAACCGGTCTGAAAATAATAAAAATTTGACGTGGGATGACGGAAAGTCACCCGAAAATCAGTATGATTAAATTATTCAATAAGTGATTCCGAGAATTTCCGTTCTATTTCTATGGAATAAATACTGAGAGTGATATACTAAAAATCGCTATAACTCCCAGGAGGGCAGATATGGGCAGCTGATTTTTGCACAGTTCGTTGAAAACAAATTATGTAACATTTCTGTAGTGGTTTGGAACTGGGACTTTTTAGATATTGCTTACCTAACCCAAATTTTAAGGAAAAATGGACTTTTAGTCGGGTTTTCGCTCTAAAAAAGGTGCATATGAAAATGTCTCAAACAACATTCCTTTTTTTTACAAAAGATACTTGTCCGAAGGCAGATTTTTTTTTCCGAATCAAAATATCTGTCACCAAAATCAAATGAGATCATTTTGAATAAAGCCCTGAAATCCTCTCTTTTCGTGAAAATTTTGTATATTTGACTTCGAAAATCAATTAAAAATCAACGGGCCAACATAAAAATAAGCTTTATGTGTTTTTTGTTTACTTGGAATGTCTGTGACAAAATTGCATCATTAAAAACACTGAAAAAAATAATCGGAAAAAAGTTACTTTTCCACTAGCCGCAACACAGTGCGGTGGTCAAAACAAAAAGTGCTGTAGTTGCAGAATCAGTCAGTAAAAAAGTTAATTACTGACAGAATTATATTATGATAATAATTATGTTTGTATATATTTCAAGTTTATAATTAATTGTTATTTAATCTTTTTTATTTATTTAAACGATTAAACGACATAAAGTAAGTTGTATTTAACTAAACAAATGCTTTAACTTAATTGATTATGAAGATTGTTCATAACAAATACAAACAATTAATTCTTTTTGTTTCGTGCTTTTTTTTTTAAATTTTAATAGTTTTTGTAATTAAATGTTAAAGTGTTTAGAATAATTTAATATTTAAACAAATAAGGAAAAGTAAGCAAATGGTTTTAATTGTGCTTAATGTTCCTTTAAATTTTGTTATCTTTATTTTAAAAATAATTCCGATATAATTAAATTTAATTATTTAAACATTGATGAACTTGACTTGTGTTGAAGAGGGTATAATTATTTTTCTTGTTGTTTTTTTTTTTTAAGTATTACAAACATTTAAAAACTAATTAAACGTATATAATTTTCTATAACTTGATGTTTAAAAAATGAAAACAACAAAAAAGTTTTTCCGTGCTAAGGCACCTAACCTCACTAATGCTATACTTTAGTTTATAACTTTAAGAGCTATTTCCTTATCAGTTCATCCAAAACTTTAAGGGCATTCAATGTCATCTTATCAATCAACACACCTTAATGAATTAAATAACAAATCAAGCAAATGTCGGACAACTTGTTTTAAACAAAGAGAATCCCAGAGAGAGAGTGCTTTGCTTTGATGAAAATGAATATAAGTCGGATGGGGCTAAGTCTGGATTATAAGGCGGTTCAGGAAAACTTCTTAACGATTTCTTTCTAAGTAGTTTTCAATAGATAATGCAACATGTAGCCGAGAGTTGTCATGATTTAATATTATGGATTCAGGCTTCACATACGATCTCTTACACTTAACGTTATCGTAATGGATCCATTTTTAATCGCTACTTATGATTCCTTGCAAAAAAGGTTTTATTTCATAGCACTCAAGCAGCATGGAGACATGTGAAATTGCCTTTTAAGGCCTCCAATTTTCTTGCTATTCTCAAATATTTCGAAATTGCTACTTGTGTAGCGCCAAATGAATTTGCAAGCTCTTGTTGATTAAAAAAAAAGCATAATGAAGTAAGGCCTCCAATTTTTGGTATTCCAACTTTTTTGGCTGGCTGGAGCGATATTTGTGTTTCGGGACGAAATTAAAAGTTGTGAATCGCACAAACCATATCTCATACATTGGACCCTTCACCATTTTGAAAAAATAATTTGTTGTTTACACGGTCAATAGCTAAAAGAGAATAAAACTAAAACCACTTTCAAAAGATACGCCATTTGTTGTAAGTCCCGCATTTTGTAATTTATATACCCAATAGATTTAGCTTGAATTCATTAGCCATCGATTTGTTCGGATATCAAATAATTATTTGTGCGTTTACTGATTTGTCTCGTGTGGAGCAACCATGTCGATGTTTGGTTCTTGTTCAAACAGCGTTGTAAAAAATGTGTTCACAACTGAAATAAAAACTATTTTTAATATTAAATAAGTAAGTATGCTATATTTGGGTTTTGCCGAATCTGATTATATCCTTCATAATCATTACCACATTGTGACATATGTAGCTTAGATTTTAGATTTAATTTTAAATGCCATTTCGCTTTATATTTCCGACTTTCTTATTTAATATCAATATCGAGGGGTCTGAAGACTGTATGTTTTTTTAATATTAGATAACTTTTTGGTCCACCTTTTTTTAGTGGCAGCCATCGTGAATTTGTCATAGTATATTATGTTCTGCTATTCAAGTATTTTAAAATAATACAAGATTAACTTTCTTCGTTATCTAAATGCTGAAAAAATTGATTTTTGTTGGCAAGCTTTAGACAAAACACCGAAGCAGTTGTTTTGTGATGCTTATATCTCAGTTAGTTTCAAACAAAGTTTTAAGTTAATCTCAGCAGAAGTTTTTGTGACTGGGGCTTATAACTAGGTGGCTCTTGGGTTTTCAAAAATTATTAAGAAAATTTAAAAATTTGATATTTAAAAAAATATATATTTTTAACCAAATAGTGTTTGGGTATAACTTTGTCGATTAGTGTCTGATTTCTCAAAAATTTAGAAATATATCTACATATTAAGGGTCCGCCATCTAAAGTTTTTTATTTCAACTAGTGCTTATTTCGTGAATGGTAACACTTAGCTCATGTCTGATTTGCCAGATAATTAGTTTTATCCTTCCGCTGAACGAATATGGTTGTCTATACGCTTAAACAACGCTGGGAACTATTGCGACATTACTTTGGCCGATTTTGTCAAAAAAATCATCTTTTCAGATGAAGCTCATTTTGATCTTGGCCGGTATGTAAACAAGCAAAATTGTCGCATTTGGGGCACAGAAAACCCGCACGTACACATTGAAAAGCCGATACACCCAAAACGAGTTAGTGTTTGGTGCGGATTTTGGTCCAGAGGCATAATTGGGCCAATTTTCTTCGAAAATAAGCAAGGAGTGGCCTTTACAGTCAATGGCGATCGTTATCGGGCCATGTTGAACGAATTTTTGTTCACATTAATTGAAGAGGAGGATATTGGCAACATTTGGTTTCAACAGGATGGCGTTACGTACCAGACAGCCGAAACTATCCTTTTTTGTTAAAGCATTTTCAAAAAAAAAAGTTATTTGGCGGACCCTTTATAAAATATAAAATTTTAACAAATTGTAATATCAATTCACAGTTTTATGAATCTGAGTACATATGCCGTAAGGGAGGTAGGTAGAACAGGCAGCTGTTGTGCAGCTCACTTGGGTCCATCGTATTGATCCATTTGTGATACATGAATCGAATAGAAATAATAGAATAGAATAGCAGACCATTCCAAAGTCTCTGACGGGAATCGAACCCCCAACCTGACACTATGCAAGTATTTACTATTAATAGTGGTTACGCTTATACGGTACAAATATTTGCCAAATGTAAACGCAGTTTAAGGTTCAATAGTTTAAATTTGTCATTTCTTCTATTGTATGAAGAACAATATGGCAACGAAATTTGGTTTTTTTTGCGACATTAAATTTTTTTTTTAATTTTTTTTGCACATAAAACAAAGAGAAAAATACAATTTATATTAATTTTTTTTATTGTAGGTTAAAACTAAAAAAAATTTAAAGAACGTCATTGCAAAGTATTTTAAAGAATTATTTAATTTAAAGGTCATTTTGTTGATCACGTTGGATTTTTTTTTTACTTAAACTTAAACAGTGGGTTCGATATCACCCAAAGTGGCTCTTAATTCATAGAAGCCGTAGTTTTAAGATATTATATTTTTTTATTGTTGGGTTATTATAAGCACATAAAAACACAGTATTTTAGAAAAAAAAAGTTTAAAAATTTTTTTTTAACCCGTTAAGCGCATTTATGTTTTTTTTGAAAAAAAGACAGTGCACAATTTATGCTACAACTTTTGAATGAAAAGCGGTAAATTAATGAATAGAACTGAAGATTAAGGTATACTCAAGGTGCTATTTAACAAGTAAGAGCATTATATTCGGCTGTGCCGAATCTTTTATACCCACCACCAATTTTCCGTTCTTTTATAGCTAGGGTTTTTTTTCCCGAAAATTTTTGTTTTCCGAGAATGCGAGATTTATTTTTTAATTTCCCAGGATCCCGCAGCAAAACAAATAAAAAGTAAATTTGTTTTTAATTAATAAAAAAAACTTTTTATAAAATCATAAAATTGTTTATGCGTTAAAGCTATTCAGGCTTATTATAAAATGAGCGTTTAAATTAAAATGCATTTCGTGCACGTGCACAAGGTGACTCGTGGTCAACATAATCGTTCAAATTCGTCCACAATCGGGAGAATTGTATTAATTAATAATTAATAAAAAACTTTTTATTAAAAAGCATAAAATAGTTTATAATGTAGAAGAAACGCAATCGTGCAACGCTTTTACATATTAAAGATTTTTATAAAAATGGGCGTTCAAATCAAAATGCATTTTGTGCACTTCGTGATTCTTTTGGTCAACATAATCGTTCGAATTCGTCCACAATCGTGAGAATTGTAAAAAATATTTAAATGTCTGCAAGGCAGGTCTGTATGAAATGTGAAAACATCTGTGAATGCCATCTTAGTTCGTTGAATGGGAAACATTGCTGTTTTTCACGATAACGTGGCAAAAGAGCAAGCAACCTCGACTCATCATCGTGCCCAACAATCGAGCATCAACAGTGTCATTGAAAATTTCGACTATCGGATCGTGGTCTGCCGCCTAGGTTGGGGGGCCATTTGGCCGATATTTTGTTCCATACATAATTGAAGCATACAAATATTATCATTATAAAAATAAATGATAATAATTTCATAATAATTTTATTCAAAATCAACATAGTCCCTTAAAATTAAACCACCCATTATAACTTCGGTATGCTAGTAAAATGTTTTCGTAAATTTAGTCTTTCAATGAAAGTGGCCGTTAAAATACGCGTGTCAATAAAGTTTCTTAAACTTAGATATTTCAATATAGTCCTTTAGTATTCCAAAATCTTTACTCATAGAGAATTTACATGAATTTAAGAAGAAGAACGTGAATTTAAGGTTAAATTTTAAGGGCCACAGGGTGATTTAAAATATACATTCTCTGCATTGTTCTAAAACGGGAAAGTTATTAGTAAGATTTTGATTTTTAAACTTCTATAACATTTTGCTTTTAAAAGATTTTCAAACGAAATAAGTTTTGTATAATTTTAAAATTTGTTAGCCATTAGTACATGAAAATAAATTGTTTATAATGTTTAGAGATAATTTTTTTTGACTTAGGTCAAAATTTTCCTAAATTCCCATTTTTAATAGAGCATAACTTCAGGAGAACATAAGCATAAGTTGTTAGCATGCCATCTAGAAGTTACTAGTAGAGTCATCTATCTTATCATCTTTATCTTATATTTAGCTACAGTACAATAAATGGCGCAGTGTAAGATGAATAAATGCTAATATATATGACTAATATATTTTTATAAAAATTTAAGAAAAAAAGTGTGCGTGGCACATCTATTTCCCGTTATAACGAAGACTTTGACCAAAAAGCCATGTTTGCAAAATTTCAGAATCGTACATATAGTTTTGTCAGTTTTATTACGTTTTAAATTTGAAATATACACTGTGCGGTATAAATTTTCGTACATTTTTATCTATAACTCTTTTCCTAATTCATAGATTTAGGCGATTTTCAGGAAAAAATATTCTTTTGACTCGATAAATATATATTCGAAGTTTCATGACTACGTTTATGGTTCTGGACACAATTTAGAAGTGAAAGTGGGCATTATAGTAGGCGTGTCAAAGTTGTTCTTGCTAATGAGTACAACTTAGGTGTTTCAATATAGTCCTTTATTATTCCAACATCTTTATTAATAGAGAAATTATATGAATTTTAGGTAAAACGTTATATGGGAGGTGGGCGTAAAAGTGGGCGTGGCACCTTAATTTTTTGGCATAGTAATGAAATTGCCTAGGGGGATAGACGTAGCAAAATTTATCATCATACCTCTAATTTTAGTGGTTTTATGAGCTTTTAAATTTCATTAACGGTAGATAACGTGAAAAGTGGGCGTTATAGTAGGCGTGTCAAAGTTATTTTTGCGAATGAGTACAACTGAGGTGTTTCAATATAGGCCTTTATTATTCCAAAATCTTTATTAATAGAGAAATTATATGAATTTTAGTTAAAACATTATATGGGAGGTGGGCGTAAAAGTGGGCGTGGCACATTGATTTGCCGTTACAAGAAAGCGTTACACCAAAAAGCAAAGTGTGCAAAATTTCAGAGTCGTACATCCAATTTTGTTGCTTTTATGACGTTTTTGTTTTTAAATATACCGAAAAATACACTGTGCGGTATAAATTTTCGTACATTTTGATCGATAACTCCTCTCCTAATGCATAGATTTAGACAATTTTCGGAGCAAAATATTGTCTTTACCCAGGAAATATATACTCGAAGTTTCATGAGTCTACGTTAAGGCGTTTGGACACAATTCCATTTTCTTCGATGTTCGAAGGACACGGTTTTTTCGACCTACTCTTGCTTTTCGAGCTATAACTCTCTTCCTAATATTCCGATTTAGCCTATTTTCAATACCAAACAAACCTTGTCTATAAGAAAGATTCTGGCAAAATTTGAGCCCCCTAGCTTTTTCGGTGCGACCTCTATCGTTCTTTCAACAGACGGACAGACGGACGGACATAGCTAGATCGTCATAAAATCAAACCCCGATTCATAATATATATACTTTATGGGGTCTAAAATGGATATTTCGATGTGTTACAAACGGAATGACAAAATGAATATACCCCCACCATTTTTTTGGTGGCGGGTATAAAAATTAAAATAATAAATATATTATATGAATTTGTATTACTATAAATCTAATCTAAAATCCAACTTTTATTAGAATTCGGTGTAAATAAAACAGAAATTATTTTTTGTAAGTGAGCGTGAGTCAAAATTAACTCACGCAACCATCTCTGATAGAAACCAAACTCATTTATAACAATAACTTTAATACCCAAAATAAAGACAAAAGAGAGTTAAAAACAAACAAGTTGATTTGTTGTTTGTTTTTTCAGATTAAGTATTTAGCAACTGGAGTTCTTTCACAAAAATTTTAATAAGTAAAAAAACGCGGTGCCTCTGCAAAAGTTTGGTGTGGAATATATAAGCTAAAGTACTATATTAAAATATCACTTAATAAAATTTGCAACAAGAAATTTGTTGAAACTCTGTGCATATATCGAAAATACTCCAAATATGGAGCACTTTTTAAAAAATTATTAAAAATATTTTCAAAACATTTATCTAAAAAACATTAATGCAATTATGTAGCCAAATACCTGAAGTTGATGGTTCCATTTTAATAAATTACTTTTAGAGTGCTTAATAAGAATTATCAGCACCCAAAATATCTCAATTTTCAGTTTTAGGCACGGCACTAAAATTTTTTTGAAAATTATTTGACTTTTGCGAGGCGCACAATTGGGACGAACGACGAATTTTTCGTCGCGAATATTCGTCATCAAAAATAAAACACATTTGTGTATATGAGAATGCATACAATTGTGGCGTCAGTCGAAGTTCGCTATACTCGGCGAACTCTGCATTAGATTTATTTCTGTTTCTTACGCCGGCGAACGACGAACAAATTGATACAAGGTGACCATTTTTTTTTTATTAAATTTGGGTTTACTTCTCAACTTTTAAAGAAAATGAAGTTAGTTTTTACTTTAATAATTGTTTTATTTTTTATTTTAAAACATTTAAAATAAGTATAAAAAAGTTAAGTACAAAAATTTGTTTTTATTTGTGTTTTTGCCATTGTTTAAGTTTATTAAGTGATCTTTTTTTCATATGGTCACACAATTAGCTGTTATACACAAACAAAGTTTTTATTATAACGTTTGCTTATTCGTAAACAAGTTTTTATTATTACAGAAATTATATTTATTATTTTGTTGAGTTTCACAAAAAATTAAATTCTTCGATTATTTTAGTTTTTTCTTTGCACAAGCACTAAACAATTTTATCAACTATAAAAGATGTTACTTTTTCGTCGTTGTTGTGCTTCACACGACCAATTTGCACAACGAATTTTTACCGAAGAGTTCGTCGTGGTGGGCGAAATTCGTCGTTCGTCCCAATTGTGCGCCGAGCATTTGACAGCTGACAGTCGATAGAGTAATTTACTCCAAACAAAAGTTTTTGGCAAATAGTGACCCAGTATCACACACGAATGTGAAGGATAAAGTTCATTTGAATTAAAAAAAAAAAAACCTATACATATAAAACACAATAATTTACGAACGACGATATGTTTTTGCTATTTTGGCGAAACGAAAAATGAGAACAGAAGAAAAACCAAACAATTAAATAGTATTTATATTAATTATGGGCCATATTTCAGTTTTTCAGCAGTTTTTAAATTACTTAAAACTAAAGCAGTATATTTAATTTAACATTACATGCAGCCCATAGTGGATAAAATATTGCGGCAGTAGCAGAGAGTCTGTGCAAAGACTGTCGCCCTTCTTGTTTCACAAAATCCAGTTCACTTAAGAATTGATATCAACAGACTTGAGTTATAGGCTCTGAAACAGCTCAATAAAAATCCTCTATTTTCGAGCCAATTTTTGTTTAGTGAAAAACATCTATAGTTTTGCTTTGTTAAAGCAGATAAGCAAATTCAAGAGATTTTCAATAGCAATCATTCAATTCGTAAAAATTTAGTCTTTAGCTAGGTTTTTGGATTTGTGAAATCAGCGTTCTTAAAGACTTCAAATACAAAAAAGGTTTAAATGTAACAATAAACGGCTAGAAAGACGTTGAATGGAATTATTAGGAAAATATTTTGTTAGCAGATAATTTTGCCAAATGCTTGCCTAGATCGTATTTTATAAAGTCGTTGCCGATAAGCCTGCTACGATTCAAGAATTGGAAGTCAACCTTATGTACTCACGTAATTCGCGAGACAAAGATATCAATATTGCAAAGAATAATCGATATTTGGACCTCCAAAATAGACCACCATGGTATAAATGTTATTATATTAGACAAGTAAGAATGCTATATTCGGCAGGGTCGAATCTGGTAATACCCCGTTTTTTTCTTTTTGCTTCCTAACTGGTGGCTAGAGCAGGACAAAGCTAGTGATAATAGAAAAATAGTAATAAATAAAAGATAAAGGGTTGCTGTTTGTAAATTTCGATCTAACTCGTTGTGGTAAGATAATATGAAAAAAAGGAACACATTACTTAGTTACCGAATTCAATTACCTTCAAACCTGGGAGTTAAATAGATCATATTTACAACAAACACGTAACAACCGATCAAAGAAATCGTAGCTGGCATTCCAAGCGCCTAGTGTCGGTAAAACATACTTTTCGAGATTATTCTTTGATTATCACATTATTAACCAATTCTTTGTAAAAATAATAATGTTTAAAAAGTGAAACTCAAGACTGTTTAAAAATTTGAATATTAGTTTTTAGAATCTTAACATAGCTAGCTGTAATCTACTACTCAAGCCGTTCCATTCAATACCCATATTTATGGGGTTAATAAAAAAGAATTAACCGACTTTTTGTTTCGGACGCCATCTTGGATTTGACACCCTTACATAGTTTACTGTATTATTCTGGTTAAGCCCTTTCATTTGTTACCAATATTGTGGGGATTGAAGGGAACAAAGCCATTATTACTATATTTGACCTATATATCCACCATTTTTTTTAAGGACACCATTTTGGATTGTAGGATTTTCATAGTTTACTGCATTTAACAGGTCAAGCCCTTTCATTTGATATCAATATATTGAGTTTGAGTGGGTAAATTTAATTAATTAGTAAAAGCGACACATACACATATAAATTTATTGTACGCCATTTTGTAATGGTGGCCATTATGAATTAAAATTTTTTATAATAGTATATTCTGCCATTCTGACTGAACATCTTCTCTGCAATTGTCCTGCATTCGGGGACCTGAGACGCCAGATTCTAGGTCAGCGAATACTTGTAAGTAAAACTTGTCTTTCCGCAGTTGATATGGGAAAGATCCACACCTTCGTGAACAGGACAGGATGGCTGAGGAACGACGGCCAGAGGACATAGACGAACAGGCGATGGAGCCTACGGTATCACAACGGGACTCTCGGAGGACCCAAGTGAGCTATGCCTTCGGGCGGCTGCCGGATCTGACCTAACCTAACCATATGCTGCCATTTAGGCTCTTTCCTTTGATATTTATATCAATCCTCTTAGGTATCTTTAAACTAAGAAAAATTGATTATCGTTTGTAAAATTATGAGAAACACCGAATCAGTTGTATTTCTTTGTTTATATCTCAGTTAGTTTCAAACCGATTTCTCAGTTTCAGTTCTCAGCAAAAATCTTCAAGACTATAGCTTTGAAAGTGGCGCAAAAATTAAGCAGAAGCTTCAGTAACTTGTTATATTTAAAAAAATATTAGTTTTTTTTTTAAATTATTTTAGTCTAAAACTTTGCCAATTAGTGAACGAGTTGTCCAAACATTTTTTCAAATAGCCCTGGAGGCATATAACAATCACAAATAGTAGCAAATGTGTTTTTCAAATTATCCTAGAGCTGAAATATTTTAATTTTTATTGGGGAAAACGGAGGCAAATGTATTTATTTGCTCCTATCTTAGAACGTCTTGCGGCGACCTTATAAGTACCACATAGAGGTATGTGTAACATGTGGGAGATTGTGGAAGTTGATTACATCCAAGACAGGGACAAGTGGGCGTTGTTCAATCTGCTCCCCTAGCTTTCAGAAAATAAACATTTTATGAGGTCAGAAATGAATTTTGATGATTTATGTAGAAGTTACAAACGAAATGACAAAGCTATACATACCTTCGGTACCACAGGTGCAGGTTATAAAAAGCAAATTTCAGAGATTTTCTTGCAAGTCATTCTATGGAAGATTCTATTCAATTTATTGTAAGTGTTTTATTTACAATTCAAAATACATATATCTAATTGATGATACATTATAAGAAGATTTTAAAGAATTTAAATTAATTCGCCATAACTTTATCTCTGGGTATTTCTTATGTTTGTATGCATAATTAATTTATAATTAACAATTACAATTATAATCTTTTGAAGTGAATTATTAAAAAAAAATAGTTTAAAATGAATATTGTTTCTTTTAAATCTGTGGCTTGGAGCTAAAAGGGCCAAAGTCAAAATATTTACTTTTGAGAAAATTTGAATTGAAGCTTCATAGTGACATTGGAGAGCATTTTATTTATGAAGCTGTTCTGGGTTAAGTATGACTTTAGCTGTTTTACCATAATGAAATAGAGCAAGAAAACAAATCGAATGCAATGATTAACTCAAAAGAGCAAAAAAGTGACATTGGCCCTTTTAGCTCCAAGCCACAGAAATATATGTACATAAACATTATTAATACTTTCAACAATCTATGGTGGGGTTTTTGCTTAACATTTTAGAATGAGTGTACAAAATAACTATTAGGCCTAGTTTGTAAAAAAAATTTTGTTTGCATTTCTCATCGTTTATATATATTGATTTAAATAATTATAACATAGATTTTTCATACAAAATATGTTAATTAAAAAAAATTTTTATTTACAACAAATTTATTGACAAAGAAAAAAAGAGGCCATCTATTTTTTTTGTGACTTTTGGAATTCATTACGCAAGTAATGCCATAAACAAAATATACATACAAAAAAAAACCGCTTAAAACGTTGTGTATGTTTTGTGTTTTGTTTACGTGCAGTTTTTGTGAGACGATGACGATCATAAAAAAAACCTGAAACTAAATGTTAAAACACTGACACACAGTTTTTAGAACACACGTGATAATTGCCGCCTCAAAATGTTGAAGATGGTTTGTATAAGCAAAAATAAAAAAAAAATTATTTATTTCTTTATAGCACGTTCACATTTGGGGTTTCTTAAACTTGTTAAATAAAAAAAAAGAAATAAATAACATCAAAGCGTTATATACTCGGCTGTGTCGAATTTTGCATACCTTTTGCAAACATAAAATAAATTTTATGACTAAAGCGATTCATTGTTTTTTGGAAATTATCGGTTTCATACAGGGTGGGTTAAAAGTCACCATGGGGCTTGAATATTTAATAACTTTTTCGTTTTTTTTTATTGTTTTATAATATTTTTTTTTATTGTAAATTATTTATTTTGGCTTAAGGTAATTATTCTTAAATAAGATTCAATTGTAAACATTTAAGAATACTGAAAAATTGTTTTAGTTTTAGGCGAGGAAAATGCATTTTCGAAACCAGCTACGATTTCTTCATCAGCACTGCTTATCAATATTCTTATGTTACAATTTAATGAAATTAGGAAATGAAAAGCATATAATTTATTTTTTGATTTTTCATTTATATCAAATGACATTTTCTTCCTGTTAATATTCTCTCATATTTTTAATACATTTTTGAAATGCTTACTGAAGGGCGGTTGTTAATTGTAAATAATAAAACAAAAATTTCTTAGAGAATTGTCTTAGAGTTTTTAATTATATGAGAAGGATAGATGACAATTATGTGTAAAACAAAATATCTCGCCACATCTTCAGTGGCATACTTCTATCCGATGGTCCATATTTTCAATGACAATGTTGATGTTCAATTTTTTGGCACCACGTCGAGTACAGGTTGACGGCTCTGCTGTCACACTATCGCTAATAACAGCATTGTTTTTAATAGAACGAACTAGGTAAACATACACAGGTGTTTTCATAGCTTCTACAGACCCAGTATGCTTCCCCATGGAAGCATGTATCCTTGGCTATTCCCAGGCCTTCGTGGATTGTCAGTATGAAGTAGAGAGGTGACACCAATACCTCAAGCTTCTTGGAGCCATAAGTAATACTTGTTTTGGACTGATTATTGGTGAGGTCTCTTCGGAAAGCAAATGGTGGCTGTAGCTATCCAAGCGGGAAACGGATTCAGGGTGGTTAATGTCAGTTACTTGACTTCGGTCAGACTTCAGACAACCATATATGTACATAAGTAAAACTGGTTGGTTACAAACTTTACACACAAATGTCAACGAATACTGAACAATTTGGCGCGAATGCTTTCAGTTCTTTCATATGACATCATCACAAAAAGAGATTGTTGAGAGAGCAAGCAAAAAAAGAAATGAGTATGCAAATGTCAATACACATTTTTTTATTATCAATCAATAGAAATACAAAATCAATGAATTTATGAATAGGCAGCAAACGCGAACGGTTTCATTCTGTTCACCGGCTTATTTGAAAAACCTCGTCATGTCCCCAGTTCTGTTTGGTCTTTATATTGTTACACCAAAATAAAAATGAAACTGTAAGTTTTTTGAATGCTCAAAAAATTATTTTTTTTTGAAGAGGATCGATTGTATTGGTTTCAAGTATCAACACTTTTAAATATTACTGATATGTATATTGATATACATATGTAAACGATCGATCTCTCGATCAACTAGCCTTGCAGTCTCAGGCGGTTCCAACCCTGATGTCAGGTCATACCAGCAACATAAAAAAAAAGGTAAATAAACAACTAATAAAATTACTTTCAACGATACCAAACCATCAAAATTGAAGACGGATGTTGTTCTTCTACTAGCCCACCCAACCTTGTCGTAGTGCATGATTCCATAGTTCTCCTACGACCCGTTACCTGCGCGCCAACCTGTCGTTCATTGCCATAAACTGTATTTTCATCTTTCTGGTCGGTATTTCGGTCAATAAGTTCTCTCACTCTTGTCAACTATTTTTTTTTTGGGAAATATCCCTATATGTTTAGTAGCACTGTTCTGTTGCAACCATATGCCTTCTAGTACCACTTTATAAATTTGCGTCAGTAAAAGCTAATTGATATTGGATCTACTTATATGGATCTCTAGTCACAGGAACCAGTGTTACTCTAGGAGTAACACTTTCAGATTAAATGGCTCAACTTGCAGGGACTTTTAGTAGACGTAAAAACTTTGTGAATGATACTTTTAGTAGACGTAAGAACTTTGTAAATGATACAAGGATTCTCAGTGCCCCATAAATGAATATTTGGTTTAGATGAAAATATGTAGGCCTCGCCACTCCTCCTATAAATTTCGACTGTTAATTATCCACAACAACTATTCCGCTTTCTTGAGGAGTATGACCTTTCATGGCTTATTGACGTTTATTTTGTAATTTTTTGACTTAACAAATATAAAAACTAAACTAAATATGGCCATCCTTTACGAAACATTTAGCATCTTTCTATAGGGTGATATATTTAGGGTCACCATGTTATTAATATTGAAGTTATAGCAAACTAATATATATCTTTGTTACTTATGGTGAAGAGCGTAGAAAACTTAACAAACAAACCCGCAACAATACTTTGAACTATGCATCCACAAGCACATTTTACAAAAAAAAAAAAGACTTTAGCTTTAAACATACAAATTACAAGTTTGGATATGTTCTACAAGAACAAATATTTTTTGTTCGGTGTGTGCTATCAATAATAATTTTTTTTTTTTGGTTTCTAAATTTTAATGGCAGAGGTACATAACCAAAAAGCCAGGGTATTTACTAGGTTCCTTCTCCGTGTAACGGCCTATACCTCTGTATAGGAAGTCGGAGACATTGAAACAATAAATAAAATTCAGTTTAATGGTTCTCCTCCAGTCACAAAACTTTGGTTCAGGTACCGGAAGTCGCCCTATACCTCTGTATAGGAAGTCGGAGACACTCGAACAATAAATAATAATTGAGTTTAATGGTTCTCCTTCAGTCACAAAACTTTGGTTCAGGTACCGCAGGTCGACCTATACCATTGTATAGGAAGTCGGAGACGTCTGAACAATAATTACTGCGGAGTTTTATGGATCTCCTCCAGTCACATGGAAATTGAGTTCATTTGGTACTCCTCCAATAAAACGAAAACACGCGATTAACTGTAGAATAGTCTGGAAACTTTATCCAAAGTACGGTTACGCGACGCCACACAGTTAACCTCGCAAAAGTGAGACGCAAAACTCTCGAAGTCAGATAAAAAGGGACAACCTGATTGCCATTGCTATCAATAATAAAAAAAGAAATCAGCTGATACGCTGCTTTTAAATACTATCTCTCTGTCGAAAAAGTAAATCAACTCTTGTCAAAGTAAATACAACCCTGTGCCGGTATGTGTGTTAAGTGAAGTGCTTAATATTAAGATGGGAAACTTGATCTTTCGGCTGAAAAAAAATGTGGTTAACGATACGTATTTAGCTCATTAATCGCTTAAACTGGAGTGATGTTTTGAAAGTCAACTGTTAACTCTAACATGCTGTTTTTAGAATACGAACGATCATTCTGAATGTAAATGCATGTGTTTGGTTGTTGTAACAAAAACAAATTACAAGCAAAACATGTAATTCGCTTAGATTGTAAAACAAGCACATAAATTACCTATTTGTTGGCTCAAAAAATCAACACTTTAACATTATTTTTGTTTTTGGTGTTGAAGTTTAACGCAAAAAAAAACACCAAATGATTAATCAACTTTACGAGATCGAGATGTTGTGACTCTTGGGTTTATCTTTACTTAAACCACGTTTCATTATGATTGCTTTTTTTGCTTTGCACGTTATTTTCTGATCAATTTCAGTTCGGCTGTTTTTTATTTTAAAATTTATACTTAATTTATTGCCATGACAAGTAAAATAATATTTTTAAAGCATTCATGATTTGTCTAAGATTGATGTCTTATGACTATGTGTCATTTGTTTGCCGCTAAGAGGTTGAATTTGTTAACAAACAAGGCATATTTCAATAACAATTTGAAATGAAATGTATAGGAGATATAATGAAAAAAGAAATATGAGTTTATATGTGTTTTTATAAAGTTAGTTGTAGCGGTTTATATGGGAGTGGCAATTCCTACTTTTCTAATCATAAAACTGTATTGTAGCCGTATCTTATTGTGTGTGCAATATTTCCTAAAAATCGGTCAAGTAGAAGTAGTGTGGAATAATACAGTGAAAAGTCTCTTGAGCAGACACCAAAGGGAGCTTTAAAATTTATCCGTACACACCCTTCACACAGTGAATTTTCCGTGTGAATTTTCAACAATTTTCTTGAAGGGTATATAAGATTCGGTACGGTCGAATATAGCACTCTTACTTGTTTTTTATCAATATGTTGTCTTATTTTTTAGGCTTGAGATAATTTTTTTTATTTAGATCCGATATTTTGCTACCATATTGGGTAGCTTCTTCAGGGACAGTTTTTTTAATTAAAACAATTAACAATATAAAAATTATTCAAATCAATTTTTAAAAGAAAGACAAAGTAGAAAATAGAAATAGAAAAGTCTAATTTAGTTTAAAAAGTACCATATACGGGTAGTAATAATTAAAATGTGATTACAACAAAAAATAAACTTAAAACTAAGTTAGGTGGACAAATGTCTGATTAAAAAACAGGAACACTGCACCTGCACAAAAACTGCCTTATCTTATTATATTATCTTATAAATAAATACTCCAAATACTCCGTTGTAGTTTGGCACTGTTTTAAAAGGGATGGTTCATCTCACACATATTGACTGATAATAAACACTCTGACTATTTGCCCATCTCATAATAAAAGAGTACTTTTTTATACCCTTCACACAGTGAAAAAGGGTATATATAGTTTTGTCATTCCGTGTGAAATTTCTACAATTTTCATTTCCGACCCCATAAAGTATATATTTTCTGAAAGCTTATGAATAGGGGAGTCTATTAAGCTCTGTCAGTCTGTCCGTGTGTATGTTGAAATCAACTTTTTGAAGCCCCCCGATATCGCTTGGACCCGGGTGATGTATTAAAATATCAAATATTCGGGAGTAGTACGGTATTGAAAATCAGAAACATCGGTACATAAACAACTGAGATATGACAACAACAACATACATACATACAAACGTGTATACTGGTTAGAGAAAACTTGGCATCGAATCCCAGCTGGGCCAAAAATATTTTTTTTTATTTTTTTTTTATTTTTTATTTAATATATTATTTATATTTTTATTATTATTTTTTTTTATTTTTATTTTTTTTTTTTTAATTTTTTGTTTTTATTTTTGTTTTATATATATTACATATATAATAATTTTTTTTTTAAATTTTTTTTTTAAATTTTTTTTTAAATTTTTTTTTTTATTTTTTTATTATTTTTTAACATACATACGTGAATTTATAATTTTACAATGGGATGTTTTTATATATGTATGTTTTTATATGTATGTACGTATTTCATATGGGATGAATGGTGACACAAACTACTGTTATTGCATGACTACACGTTGTGAAGGGTATATAAGATTCGGCACGGCCGAATATAGCGCTCTTACTTGTTTTAAAAGACCATGGTTCAAATCCCGACAGGGTCATACAAATTTCATATCACTTGATGTTTGATATTTAATTGGTTTATTTGGTTTCAATACGTTGGGAGAGGGACAGTTAGGCGACTAAACTCACTCACAACTCTCTAACAATAACTAGTATATAAACTATATACAAATAAACTAGATGTTGGATATATAAAAAAGACAGATATGTATTTATTCAGAAGTTAAAGGCAATAAATCTGTGGCTTGGAGCTAAAAGGGCCAAAGTCAAAATATTTACTTTTGAGAAAATTGGAATTGAACTTTAACTTTTATAGATGCTATCATAGTGACATCGGCCAGCATTTTATTTATGAAGCTGTTCTGGGTTAAGTATGACTTTAGCTGCTTTACCACAATGAAAAAGAGCAAGAAAACAAATCTAATGCGATGATTAGCTCAAAAGAGCAAAAAAGTGACATTGGCGCTTTTAGCTCCAAGCTACAGAAATATATTTATTTCTAACCCCACACAAACTAGTTACTTTATACGCAGGGTGCTTTTCAAACTACAATAAACAAACACACATCTGTGTCATTAAGGAAATGCACTTAATCGCGTAAGTGATAGCATAGATTAAAAAAAGTTGACATCATATGTACTCTCCGTTTTAGAAGCGTTTATTGTAGAAGACCGTTATATTGGAAGCCGAGATGTAAGAGAGAATATATTTATATTCAACCTAACATATGCTAGGCGGGTGCCCCGGTGGACTTGTCAGTAGTGTGCTGGTCTGTTAGTTTGGGGGTTGCGTGTTCGATTCCCGCCAGAGGCTCTAAACTTGTCTGCTTCTCTTCTCCCTTTTCTATTATATTCTTACTTTTCTATTCAGGTATCACAATGGGATCAATAAAATGGACCCAAGTGAGCTGCACAACAGCTGCCTGTTCTACCTAACCTCACCTAGCATTTGCTAGGCGCACAACTGGAACGAACGACGAATTTCGCGCTGCGAACATTCTACAAAAATAAAACACATTTGTGTGTAAGAGAATGCATCGATTATGACGTCTATCGAAATTCGCTATGCACAGCGAATTCTGCAATAGATTCATTTCTATTTTTTAAGCCGGCAAGCGACGAACAAATTGGTACAAGAAGACCACATTTGTTGAATTAATTTTACTTTTTAACTTTTTTAGGAAATAAAGTTGCAGCCAAACCTAAACAAGAGCGGCAAGCTTTTTTTGGCTGTCAAATATTCTCATGTTCATACAATTTGTATGAAACAAACCGAAATAGTGCGGCGGCATCGTTTTGCAATTGAAAAATCCAATTTTGACAAGGCGTCAGGTATGAAAGTTGGCTGCAGTACAGCTTTTTCTTTTTACTTTTGTAATTGTTGAAAAGTAATGTAATTTTAGCTATTTTCAGGTTAATCTAGCGATTTTATTTCTATTTAGTGAGATTTATAAAAAAAAAAATAAGTGAACATTACTTTTCACTACGCAACCCCTGTCGCTCTTGCTAAGGTTGATCTTATAGTTTCTACTTAAATAATAGTCCACCGAATTTTGAGAGTAGTATTATCCACGTTTTTTTATCATAAAATTGTAGTGTCACCAGTACTTGATGCACGTACAAAGTTTTAACAGGTAGTAATATCTTAAAATTACATTATATTAATATATACAAGTCAAGCTTTCGTAGATGGGCATAAAAGTGGGCGTGTCATACATATATTCCGACTATTTAGTTTAAGTTTAATATAGAATTACAAAGTCTACTACTAATTTAAGCTATTGGATAATAAATTGAATAAAAAAATACACATTTTAATAAGAAAATAGGGCTTTTATGGAAGGTGGGCGTTAAAAAAGGCGTATCACATTCATTTATGTAAACGAATTCTGATTTGGTATTAAAGTGTAAGTCCAGTCCGGAGACCAGTATAGTCCATTGTGTTTACAGATAATATCATAATAACACATCATCTAAAACCAAAAATTTGGGAAATAATTTTTCTAACAGGGAATTTTTGTGTCTTTTCGGTTAGGCGGTAGCATTTTGTTTTATGGCAAATGTACATACATATTTGGGGAATTCACAATAGTGTCATAAAATCATTGCCCTATAATAATAGCATGAAAAATTAAGACTATTGTGAACAACTCCTTATAATAAGGTGTGCTATTTTGAATTTAAATCAGCTGATGTAAAACAATTATAAAAATAAATATTTTCTTTCATAATGCCAATAAACAGTGAAAAAAAACAAAATAATAGCGAGTTTGTGCGAAAAGTACATTTTAGATGTTGTAATGGCAGACTCAAGTAAATAAATCACAAGTAAATTGAATTTTGTTTGATAAACAAAAACAGCAGAGTCCTTAGCCGATCTTATTTGACGCCGCCGGTGATTTGTTATAAAAAATTAGCAACTGTGCTTAAATTTGGATGTGTGCCCGATAAAATTATGCAATGAACGGCGACGGCTTACAAAAACTATTGCGGCTCGGCTTAGCCGTTTAGCACAGGTCTCTGCTTATTAAATACGACAGCACAATAAACAAAGCGTACAAAGTTCTATTATTATAAGACACTTTTTGTTTGAAAAGCAACAACAACATTTTTAAACCATTGTAAAATTTTAGAACAATATGACAATATGACACCTTGTGAATCACCCAATTAAATGACTTGTACTACAATGCATTTGTTTTTTCTGTTGAACCTATTTTGCCAATTTTCTATATCACACATTTCTGATGTGTCATAAACACTTATTTCCCTACATTTTTATAACCGATTCTATCTTGCTTTCAAAAAAGTACTGCCTAAGAGATATCGTTAGATTTCTTAAAATTATTATAAGGATTTAAAAAATTTATTCATTGTAGTGTCTTTAACAAACAAATCGATGTGTTACAAACTAAATGACAAAACGAAAATACCGCCACCCATTTTTCTATATGGTTGTAAGAGTTATTAATTATATAAAAAATGTTAATCAAACTTTATGCCTTATAAAAATTAGCATTTAATTCATAGACAATTAGAAATTCTTTTGTTTAATTTTTCTTTTTAACAAAAACGTATACATAGACATTATTTTATTGTGAATTATAATTTTAGTTTTTAATAATTTGAGGTTTTTGACCCCTTAAAATATTTATAATTCTTCACTGTGTCATTAGAACAAAATTAAATATTTTAAATATTCAAAAAATCCCAAAATGTTTTGAATATATAATATATACACGCTGCTATATAATAAACAAAAAAGAAAAAAAAAAAAAAAAACAAAAACAATTTTTTTGCAATCAAATATGTTAATTATTTTGATACTTTAAAGCTTTTTTTAAGACTGAGTTACTCAAACGTAAATGTAGCCTCCTAATATTTTGCTTTTCTTTTTAATATACGCAAATAGCTTGTAATAATTTGTAGTAAATGCAATGCGATCTTGATTCTAGATTTTAAACAAAATAAATAAACAAGTGTTTTAGTTTATCTTTCAATTTTTTTGAAATTTACTAAAATAGTTTGAGCATGTTTTTTTATAATTTAAAAAAGTTTTGAACTACTTTTTACCATTCATTCAATGATTTTCAGAGAAAAAAAACAATATATTGATTTAAACTCTTCAGACTGGATCACACGATTTTTATTGTGTTAAATTGCCGACCAAAAATTAAATCGTCCCAATCAAATACTATACAATAAGACGGTGATCTCAGTTTTGACAATATTTGATTGACATAAGATAATGCAAAACGACAATAATTTCCACAGTCCTGTAACAAATTTGGTCTTGATTGTGGAACGAGGGGTGCTAGTTTCTAATTTCTTTTAGAGATATTCGTTAATTTGAACAAATCGGTCACTAATCAGTAAAGTTATAGGCATTTTTTTAATACAAACTTTTTCAATACATCAAGTTTCTCAACCTTTTAAATAATATTTGGACACGCTAGTGATACCAAATTACAAACTGTAACCTTAAAAATTATTTCTAAAATAAAACTAGCAAATCGGTTTAAAATAAACTGAGATATAAGCGCCAAAATACAACAACTTCGATGATATTCTTAAAATTTGCAAACGAAAATTGATTTTTCAGCTTAAGGCAACCGACAGAGTCGATATGAGTATTATATTAAAGGACTTGACTGCCAAAATATAATACACTACAAAAATAATTTAAATCCATGATGGCGCCACTACAAAATAACGTGTAATAATTTATATATGGCTCGAAAATAATGCTCCTTGTTATCATATAAAATGGCTTGACCTGCAGAATACAATAAATTGTGCAAAAATGTAAAAATGTAGAGATGGCGTTCGAAACAAAATGGCATTTACATGTTTCGTTAACCCCATCAATAAGGGTTGACAAGGGCTTGACAATTACAACAAAATGAACTACATTTATAAAAATTCAAATTTAAAAATGGTTTCGGAAATAATAAAGCAAAACCAGTTTGGAATGGAAATTTTACACGATCTAATTCTAAAAATGTGTTTTAATGCTGAAAATTTTTACAATATTTTTGCTTAAAAATTTCCATTCTAGTGGCCGCTTTTCATAGTTAAAATTATGGAAAAAAATTACTTTTTGTTTGTTTGTGTGTCTGTAAATATATTAGGGTTATCGAATATTCGACTTTTTTCTAAAACCGGTTTTCGAAAAGTTTAAAATTTAGACTTATTTGTTTTTGTGTCTGTATATATATTTATTAGGGTTTTCGAATATTCGACTTTTTTCTAAAACCGGTTTTCGAAAAGTTTAAAATTTAGAATTTGGAAAAACCGGTTACTTTTTTGAAAAAAAAACCGTTAAACCGGTTTTAGTGAAGTAATTTATACCACAAAATATGTTTTTAATATATTTTATTGTTTATGAAAAAATTTAAAAAAATAAATTTTCACTCTTATTCATAAAAAATGTTTTTTTTTAATGAAACATCTAAGAGAAAAAATGTTGTGTTTTGTCAAAATCATTACTGTTTTCAACAGAAAAACAGAACAAAATTTTTTCTGTATTAAATATACAAGGGTACGCTTGGTTATAAGGGTAAATGAACATAAACTTAAAGACCAATAAAGCCGGATTTTTTTTAACAAAAAAAAAAGTTTATTCGACAATCGGAAAATCAACATTTTCTAAGAAACCGACATCTGAAAGAGAAGTAAAACCGGGTTATCTAGCGGTTGTTAAACCGTGTCGATTACCTTAATATACTGTATATGTGTAATATGTTGTTCTTTAAGTATTTTTCCAATTCGAAAAAATGTTTTATTTTATTTCATTGTGCTAAAAGCTTGTTTATCTTCTATGTGATGATTTTAATTGACGTTTTGGGATTTTTCCTTTTGAACTAATGGAAAAAAATATTTTTTTTCAACGTCACAAAAATGCTGATTAAGCATATTCTGTTTTAGTTGATTCTTTACATTTCATTTAAAGAACTGCATGTGTAAGTGTACATATGTATGTATGAATATGTGGTTGGTGTATTAACTTGTTTATCGACGTGTATGCATGTATACGTATGTGTGTGTGTTTGTGTGTGCGAAAAAGCATCTGTATGTGGTTTTAATGAGATTGATACTGATTTTTTGTGTTGCAAACTGATGCTAAAGTTCTATAATCATATTCTGAGCGTAGATTGTTTTAAGATTATTATTATACTCTTCACTATGAAAGTCAATGGTATATATTAGTTTGTCATTATGTTTGAAATTTTTACAATAGTCATTTTGAATATATTTTTTTTCTAAAAGCTTTTTTGATAGATAAATTGATTGAGTGATTTCGGCCTGTCCGTCTTTATTGTTTGTAAAAAACAATAAACCAACAACCAAAGTTCCTAGATGCTCTAAGGATATGTATGTACACGCAAGGAAAAACCATGGTTACGACATGATCACGACGGTCATATAATAGTTTCTATAACAATATTTTGTTGTCGAAAACAAGTAATATTTATTTTTGTTTCATTTCATCATATATTTATTTGTTTGAAATGTATCATTTAATGTTTACTTTTCGTAAAAATTTCAAAATGGTTATCATTTAAAAATAGTATGATTTAAAAAAAATAATTTGACAAAAATAACATAAAATTCAAAAGCATTAAAAATTACAAATAATCATTAAATAATAGGTGAGACAACAGTATGATTAAAAAGCAATCAAGCAATGATTTTTTTAATAATAATTTGATTTCAACTGTTCTTATTCTTGCTGGATACATTTTCATTGTTTTAAAAGTTTGAGATGTCAAAAAAATTAACAAAAATTTTTAAAAATTAATAATTAATTTTTACATACATACATATGTATATTTCTTTTTTTATTTTAAAAATTTTAACTTCACTTTTGTTTGTAACTTAGGCACAATTGTAAGAAAACTTTAAATACCAAAAATTACATGTTAAAGGTACAATTCAATTTTTATTAACAACAACAAAAACAAGGTTGAAAAACATCGACAAATCAGTCAGAAATCTAGCAGACATGTTGGCAAATAAAACTTCATAAACATATGAAATCAGTCAGAAATCTATCAGACATGTCGCACTTTAAATTTCCCAGACATGTCTGACAGAAATTTTTACAAAATATCCGTAAAAACAAACAGATATTTGTCCGACTTGTCTGATTCAGAGATTGTCGTACGATCTTGTATTTTATTTTGTATATGATTTTTGTATAAGCAAAGGGTATTAAAGATTCGGCTTAGTTGAATATAGTATTTTAACTTGTTTGTTTTTTAAGTTGTTGACCTTTAGTGGTTTGAATTAAATGTTGTTGTTTTTTTTCTTCAGTTGCTGTTGCATGCGCAACTGTGTAATATACATGTACAAACTGCTGGCAAGTCTCTGGAAATATTCTACCCATAATTAATGTTTTACTTTTTTTATGACTTGAAGACGTAGATATACGAGATGGACCGGTTATTTATTTTCTGTTTGTTCATTAAAAAATACTTTCACAAATAAGTAAAGCTAAATTAACAATAACAATGCTAAATCAACAAGTTTTATTGGTAGATAAAATGACCTAGACTTGAGAGAAACTGTCTGGAAATTTTAGTTTTAATTTGAAGCGGTTGTAAAAGAAACAAATTTTTTGTATAACATAGCACTTAGAACTGATAATACTTCGTATTGAAGTCGAAAATTAAAGTTTCGATTACTAAGATTTAACAAAATACAAGGTGCAAAATTAATCATCCCATCGGGAGATGATGCTTTAACTTTTGCAAATGATTGCCCACTTAAGTTTTGTTTATATATTTGTAAAGTAAAGCATAAAATAAACGTCGATTATTCATAAAACGCTTAAGACTAGTTTTTGGCGAAAAAATTCTTCAGTGATTATAAAACAACGTGTATTTCGGTGGTTGACTTTAGGCGTTTAGCTGCTTGGCTGGAAGTCCTCATAGAACTCGTTTTGTCAAGAATATTATTTTTGGCATTGTTAATAAGCAAAACTATATGTTCTGGGGCTCTGAGTCACTCATTAACGTCCATTGCACCCCATTAGGTGTACAGTATGGTGTGACATCTGACATCTGAAAATATCATTGAGCCTTACTTCGTCAAAAAAGCAGATGGAAGTGCTGTAATCGTAAATGGGGAGCTGTGTCGGTTTATGATAGAACATTTTTTACGTCCTGCTCTTGCAAACAGATCTGAAATGTGGTTGTGTCCGAGACACAAAAACGCTTTTAAATAAAGTTTTTATAGTGAATAATTTTTGGAAATTAATTAGTCAGCGTGTTCGCCATATTTGTCAACACCCGATTATTCTTTATTTATTTCTTTATTTAAAGGAGCGAGCATACTTATGTGAATAAGCCAGAGACAATCCTTGAACTCAAGGAAAACATTGTTAGAGCAAATGCTCTAAAACGAGGTCTTCATTGCGAAGTTTAAAACGGGTGCCATTTAGGTGACATTATTTTCCATACTTAGTGTCATAAAAAAATTTCCAATCTTATACTCTAAATAAAAAAAATTAAAGTAAGTTAAGTAGGTAAGTAAATAAGATTGTTGTTCAACTCAATATTAAATTATATCAAAAATATTTTTCAATATCCCTGATGATGATCACGAAGCAGGTTGATATCTATAAATACAAAAATCAATGTGTGTTTGTATGTTTGTATGTTTATATGTTTGTATGTTTGTTTGTATGTGTGTTTGTGGTTTATAGACGGTTAAACTGCTGGACCGATTGCCTTGAAATTTTCACAGAATCTTTCTGTATGTCTGGAAGGAACTATAGGCTATACTGTGGTTTGAAATTGTAAGTGGGCGGAATGCCACGCCCTATTAAAGAATAAGTATTAAATATTATATATCACGAAAGTTAATGCCGCTAGAGTCTTCAAATTAAATATGGTAAACTTTGACATCCACACGAACATTTGGGTAAAAAATGGGCGTACTTGCAATAGTAGGCGTGGCCACATGAATTAAATACTAAAATTCGTATATCTGGAAAACGATATCGATTAAAGTACTAAAATTTTGCAAAAGCAACTTTGACACCCAAATAAAAATTTATGGAAAAAATGGGTGCATTAACAATAGTGGGCTTGGAACCTGCCATATGAATTAAATACTAAAATTTGGGGTGGTGAAGCACACCGGGTATTAGCTAGTATTAGAATAAAATAAATAAAGAAATTTAAAATATTTTCTTTAAAAATAAAACAACAAAATTTTATTTTTATAATCTAAAGCCAAATAAAAATCTACAAGAAAAGATATAAACAACAAAAAAAAGGTCAACAATACTTATTTAACAAAAATTAAAAACTTATGAGTTCTGCCCCACCCTGTACATTTTTTTAATTTTAACTTATATAGTACTAGAAAAGCCCGGCGCGCGTTGCTACGCTCCTTAATGAATTAAAATTGAATATCAAGTGCAAAAAGCTAAAAATTATAATTTTTTTTAATGGCGGTGGCACTGCCCACTTTTCTAATCAAGAAAATATAAAGTCATGATAACCCAAAATGTGTGCAAAGTTTCACAAAAATTGGTCAAGTGCAAGTAGCTAAAAATGATAACTAATTTTAATGGGCGTAGCACTGCTCACTTTTCTAATCACGAAATTGTATAATAATGAGAGCTCAATATTTATGTGTGTGCAAAGTTTTTGAAAAATCAGTGAAGTTCAAGTAGCTGAAAATGATAACGTCTTTTTATGGGCGTGGCACTGCCCACTTTTATAATCACGAAAATGGAAAGTCCTGACAGCTCAATGTGTATGCAAAGTTTCAGTAAAATCGGTCCATTGCAAGTACCTCAAAATTATAACTTTTTTATGGGCGTGACCCCGCCCACTTTTTTAATCACAAAATTATACAGTCATGAAAGTTTATATGTGTGCAAAGTTTCAGAAAAATCGGTCAAGTGCGAGTAGCTAAAAATGACAACTAATTTTTATGGGCGTGGCCCCGCCCACTTTTAACCACCCATAAACACCCCCCGGAATGTGTACAACAACTTGCCAAAGTTTGAGTCTGATCGGTTTTACAGTTTCGGAGTCTACAGCTAACACACAGAGACAGAGTTTCACTTTTATATATATAGATAAAGAAGAAGCAGCTGAAACTTGATATTATAAAAGTTATAAAAAATCATTTAAGGTTTTAATATCTAACAATATGAGTTTAAAAAAAATACAAGTAAGAGTGCCATATTAGGCTGTCCCAAATTTGAATATAAATAAATTTCACAAAAGTTTGGATTCGCATATATAAACACATGCATATAAGTTGCTTGTGAAACAGATGTAAACTTGCTCAATCTTTGCTGTTGTAGTTTCATGGCATGCCGTCATGTAGGTACATGCCCTCTTGTTGTGTGTGATCATGTTCGTGCAACGTACAGGAAACAAATGATTATTTTATATACATTCGTACACATTAATTACAATACAAAATATACCAACTACCATAAAAACCCAAACATTTTGTACAATAATGTACATAATAGATATATCAAGAGCGTCTGCTTTTGTTGTTGCTGTTATTTAAATATAATTTTGTAGTAGCAATCTCAATTAAAAACATAAGGGGTACTCACGATTGAACCTGCCAAAATTTACTGTGCATATTATGGCAGATCGTGAGCGTCCTTTAATCCGAAATATATATTGATTTTAGCCGGTGTTGTCTTACATATTTTTGAAAAGAAATAAATATATTACAAATATGCCTAAATGCAGCGAAAGAGAAAAAAATAATTGATTTATTTTTATTAAAAGAAATTTCTTGTAATTTTAGTTTTCTTGCAGATTTTTGTTTGGCTTTAGGTTAAACGAACAAAAATCTGCAACCAAATATATAAACAACAAAAAAAAAAAGGTCAACAATACGTATTTAACACTTTAGTTTTCTTTGACATGAATTAATGACGGTCGAAATGTCAAAAACAGCTGTCGTCACTTATTTGCTTCTGAGCATATGTATATACACAGCAAATTTTGCTCAAGCTTTTTGTAGTGCAAATGAAGTAAAGTGAAGCAAATTGCTAATGCATACATTTTGTTGTTGTGTTAAAAAAATAGTGCATTTTTGCAATCACTTGCATCGTTTGCACAGTTTGAACTACCCTTTGTGAGTAGCCTTTTAGTCAGCCATTATTGGGTTAAAATTTTTAATATCAAAATTTTTAAAAGCATTTTTGTTAAATTGATACCAAATACGATTCTGTGGGTTACACGGGTTTTAAAAATGTTGATTGCAGCACTCACATATTGATTCAGAATGTACACATATGCATACCTTATGGGATCGCATATGAATACTGTAGAAAGTACAAAGGTAATGACAAATATACATATACATACAAATGTATATCCTTTTACACACTCGAGTGAAATGCATAACAAGATAATAAATTAAAAATAACAAATTTTATTTATTCATAACTTTTTAATCAATAATTGCTTGTTATTTTTATTTTTTAATTTGTTTATACAGTCGGTCCTCGATTATCCGTGATCCGGTTAACCGGTAACCCCAATTAACCGTGATGGCAAAGATCAGCCTTTTGTTTTTTGTTTTAAATGTTTTCAAATTTTTTGCCTCGATTAACCGTGATTACCTCTATTAACCGTGATGGCAGAGTTTTTTTATCAACTTTAAATTCATACATACATACAATATAATAAACATGAAAACGGGGAATTCCCTGGTTTGAATACGATGTGTCAGATGCATTTTCAAGTGATATAAATACTAAATATATTTAGTATGGCATCGTTATTAGTGATAAATAGACAAAGAAACGTTTTAAATATTGAAGATAAAGTTATAATAACTAACTAGCATTCCAAAAATAATATGACTGTTAAAATGCTAGCACAAAAATACAAAGTTGGAAGACAGACCATTTATGACATTATAAAAAACAAAGACAAGTTTTTAAAGTTTTGTGAAAAGAGTGATTCGGTGGTTGGATTTTGTAACCAAAAAACTTTAAAGACAGCCGAATAACCAAAAGTAGATTTGGCACTTTTCGAATGGTTCAGACAAGAGCGTTTTAAAGGCACTTCTATTACAGGACTGACAAGAGATAAGGCTATAATATACCACACAAAACTAAACATTCATTCTGAGTGTGAATACTCCAACGGATGGTTGCAAAACTTTAAGAATAGACATGGAATAAAAAGACTTAATGCTGAAGGAGAAACATCTTTAGCAGTAAGTGCCACAATTAACGAAAAAAGTGAGCAAATTTATAATGGGTACGAGACAAGCCTTTTTTGAAAGTGTTTGCCCAAAGCAGTTTGGTTTGTGATAATGAAAGATTAATAGATGGACATAAGGTGTCAAAAGAAAGACTCACCACTTTAGTTTGCGCTAATGCTGCTGGTACACACAAGTGCAAAGCTTTAGCTATTGGTTAAAGTGCTCGTTCAAGAGCTCTAAAAAATGTATTTCGATTGTTATTCGATTAAGCGTGAAAATCGATTATTCGAAATGCTTCTGGTCCCGACCATCACGGATAATCGAGGCCCGACTGTACTAATAAATATTATTAATTTCGCCAATTTTATAGCAAACATTTCTCTTGCTGAACTAATAATTTCTATACTAATTGCAGCTTTAAATATTTAATCAAGAAATTTATAATTTTCGTATTTAAAGTGCATTGCACCACATATATCAAATATATAAATACATATAAAAAAAATATATAAAATAAAAACGCAGTCATTTAAAATGACATTTTGCAAAAAAAAAAATAATAAACGGGTAAACAAATAATGTTAGTGACACATATAATGTGCCTGTCATATTTATAACTATATTTGAATCTACTTATACCCCGACCCCGTTTTCCAACAGTTTTAAAAATTAGGAATTGTTTCAAATATGCACACGACACATGTGTTTATTGGTTGGCCTTTAACTGCCAACTGTTTGACAAAATTGGTTAAATTTTTTTTTATTATTTATATTATTATAAATACATTTAATTTTAACTTATTTTATTGGTAAATGTGTTATAGCCGTCGTCTATAGTAGTTGTTGTTATTGT
This sequence comes from Phyto melanocephala, assembly GCA_941918925.1. Classification (NCBI taxonomy): domain Eukaryota; kingdom Metazoa; phylum Arthropoda; class Insecta; order Diptera; family Rhinophoridae; genus Phyto; species Phyto melanocephala. The sequence continues at coordinate 37,570,261 of OW799233.1, forward strand.
TGTTTTTGTAAAACAGCATAACATACGCATTAAATGGTGTAATTAACCTAATTTTCACAGCTTGTTAAATTTTCCCCACTGTGTTTCTTACTGTTTTGTCACTCTTTGCGGAGCTGCACAAACATTAGAAAAATGGCTTACAAGCAATCAAGGCGAATTTACATCAGGTGTAGTTAAACGGTCAGGTGAATAGTTTTTGCTTATTTTATTCTCCAACTTCTATCTGTCAAGGTTTGGTTACATAATATTAAAATAAACGACTTAACTATTTTCGACAACGTTCAGTAAACAAGCTGATGGCTTTTTTCAACATTTTTCAAATCACTTTTTTACAACACAATTAATTTTATAAATTTTTTTTTATTAAATTATGCCACCAAAAGTATTTATTGATGAAAGTACCTTCATGGTTATTATTTTTGCTTTGTTATACTCTTCACTTGTGGTGTTTGTAATTCCATTTATAATTTCTACAACATTAACTTTCCACCATTTGGTTTATATAATTTCTGAAAGTTTATGACTAGGGACGTTGATTAAGACATGTTCGTCTGTCCGTCCGTGTGTTGGTTGAAATAAACTTTTAGAAGCTCCCACATATTACTCAGCTATATACAAACGTATATGGTATCAACCTTTTAAAAATATCCGGGAATGAATCGCAATTAAAATTCAGCGCTATAGCTCCATAATTTTCTGAGATATAAGCAATTAATTACGGCTTCATCCGTTTTTTCCATATTTTAACCACAAAAATTAAAACTTTTTTAGCCCTAGTCTAGTTTAGGGGGATGTTTGTTACAATTTATAGGCACGATATGCCTCCAGGGAAATTCCTAAAGAGTTTTGAGTAAATTGGTTACTTATCGACAAAGTTATAGGCAAAAATTGTTCTGAAAAATATAAATGTATTTTTTTTTAAAGATATCAAGTTATGTTTTTCAACTTCTGGACAACAGAGAGGAACGATAAGAGTATCAAAAGAAAGGGCTTAACTAGCAGAATATAACACACTTTAAAAAAAATCAAATCCAAGATAGCCACCACTACAAAATGGCGTACACTTAATTTGTATATTGTGCGAATCTAGTAGTTAAAAACGAGCCCACTTCATCCCCCCGCAAAATTGGTATCAAACGGTAGACTTGTACAGTAAAAAAAAAGAACAAAAAAAAACACTAAATCTGAGCTTAGCTACGATGTGGTCACTAAGTATACCTATATACATGATGATGAAGGGATATTATCAGATTAAACACTGCCGAATATCGCATTCTTACATGTTTTTTTTATACTCTTCACACAGTCAAAAAGGGTATATATAGGTGTGTCATTCCGTGTGAAATTTCTACAATTTTCATTTCCGACCCCATAAAGTATATATTTTCTGAAAGCTTATGAATAGGGAAGTCGACTAAGCTCTGTCAGTCTGTTCGTCTGTCCGTGTGTATGTTGAAATCAACTTTTTGAAGCCCCCCGACATCGCTTTGACCCGTGTGAGGTATTAAAATATCAGAAATATTCGGGAGTAGATTGGTATTTAAAATCAGAAACATCGGTACATAAAAAACTGAGATATGAGCAAAAACCCACGACCACCCCGATTTTTTTTCACAAAAACAACATTACAACAACAACATACATACATACATACAAACGTGTATACTGGTAAGAGAAAACGTGGCATCGAATCCCAGCTGAGCAAAAAAAAATTTTTTTTATATTTTTTTTTTAATTTTTTATTTATTTTTTTTTTATTTTTTATTTAATATATTATTTATATTTTTATTATTTTTTTTTAAATTTTTTTGTTTTATATTTGTTATATATATTTTAAATAATTTTTTTTAAATTTTTAAAAAATTTTTTTTTTAATTTTTTAAAAAATTTTTTTTTTTTTTTTTATATTTTTTTTTTATATTTTTTTTTAATTTTTTATTTATTTTTTATTTAATATATTATTTATATTTTTATTATTTTTTGTTTGTTTTATATTTGTTATATGTATTTTAAATAATTTTTTTAAATTTTTTTTTAAAATTTTTTTTTAAGTTTTTTTAAAATTTTTTATTTTTTTTTTATTGTTTTTTTAAAATACATATGTAAATTTATAATTTTACAATGGGATGTTTTTATATATGTATGTCTTTTATATGTATGTACGCATTTCATATGGGATGAATGGTGATACAAACAATTGTTATTGCATGACTAAACGTTGTGAAGGGTATATAAGATTCGGCACGGCCGAATATAGCTCTCTTACTTGTTTTATTTTGTATGTATTTTGAAGTCAGCTTTGTGCAGGGTGTTATTGCGTTGTTGTAGAATTGAAATTACCTGATGTGAATTCGCCTTGCAAACAATCTCATTGAATTTAAATTAGTGTGTGTATATAACTCTTTTATTATTAGCTATTTTGTACATGTTCTACTGTACTAGATATTTTTGATATAATTTATTTCTTTATTTTACTATCGCTATTTGTTTTGATATTCTATTTTGCTTAAAGAAAAACAAACACTAACAAGGCTGTAGAGTATTTTTCAAGTATTGATAACAAAATCTTAGGGAAACTACTGTTTTATTATTAATGTTTACATTTAATATAGTGTTTGGAAGTAGTGTGAAATAGAACACATAACTTTTAGAACATTTTACGCAGCTGTTTAGTGCGTACTAGTATCACTCTCTGTGTGTGTATTTTTTTTATTGGTTTTGTAGTTGTTTTTGTATCATCTTTTTTATATTTTTATTGCTGTTGCAGTTGTTGCTGTTGCTGTTTATATTTTTGCAGTTGCAATTGTGTGGTATGTAGTTAATTTAATTTATTTTTAATTCACAGTTTATGGGCGGTTTTAATCGAACACACTCTACAACTCTATATAAATAAATTAAATACGAGCAGAAATAAAATAAAATTTTAAATAAATTATTTAAATACTTAACATTTTGGTTTGACTTGTATACTGTACAGTTGAAATACCATTTAAACACAAAATGTTTGTAATAAAAGGAAAACCGAGTACAACTTTCTGAAAAACAGAGTGAACTTAAGACAGATTATGGACTCTAGACTCTAGACTACTTAAATTTTGAAGGTTACACTTTACTATAAATTGTAGATTGAAACTTCATCTCAACAACAGACTGGAATTTTAACTAGATTATGGGCTAAACTAAAGGCTAGACTATAATGCAGATTTAAATTTAAATACATTAATAAGCAAGTCGATTTTATGGACTTAGTTTTTTAGGATTCATAAGCAAAGTTTATTGGATTTACTTCCAAATTGGGAATTGTTTTTCCCGATCCATAGATTCTTAGGAATAACATAAAACTTTATCGGAACCAGCAAATCGTTTCTGGTTCAGTTAGTTTAAACTAAATTACACAGTAGACTAAAGGTAATATTACACAGATACATATATGACTATTTTAATAGATTATCAAGTATTAATTTCGAACTACTTAACATATTCTTTCTTTATAAAAAATGTAACTGCTCAAACTAATACGAAACTTAAATTTTAAATTTTTAAAAATGTTTTTAATTCGACTGCACACAAAAGTACAATGCTCCTGTTTGCGCAACGCACAATCAGATATATATAGACTCGTAATTACTTTGAAACACGTTTTAAATTCCAAAAATTAATTTGTATAATTTTTTTTTATCAACTGATCTTATTTAATTTTTTAAATTGATTTTATTCAATAAATGTGTCTGTAGTACACCAGTTTTAAAATATTTTAATTATCACATTAATTGAATAAAAAATATTTAATGTGTAATATTTATTTATTTTCCTCTTATTATCATCGTTCTTTTTTAATTTTTCAGTTTTATTTAGATTTATAAAAAGGAATAACATAAAATTTTTATCATTTTAAATGAAATAAAATAAGGCCAGCAAATAATAATGTGACAGAATTTTAATTTTTTAATAATAATTATTATACTCTCAAGTTAATAAATGTAGGTTTTCTAAAAAATATATTTTGACAAATTTTGCGACTTGTAGTAAAAAACATGTTATCAACACTATTAAGTTATAGTGTTAAAGAGAACAAATAAAACTGTGACATATGATAATATATAGATTGGTATTAACAAGACAGCAAATTTTTTTTGTATATAACAAAACTTGTTATTAGGTCCGTTCGTCATTTATTGGTCCGTCGAAATCCTACCATTAAGTAACAGCAAGTTGTAATAATAGCTCTACACCTTACAATTAAAAAAATGTCCAGCATAAACTTTGAAATACCCAGTAAAAGAACTGTCCCTTTACTCTATCAATTTGAGTTCACGTTTACTTTATTTTATTGAAACGTACGCAATCTAGTAAAAATGTTTAAAAAATTGTCACAATTTTTGAACGAAAAATCTAAATTGACTTTCGTTGTGTTCCATCCAAATATATCATCACAAAAAGAAACAAAAAAAAAAAAATAAAATAAACAGTATTAAAAAATATTACTAATGTCTTAAACGTTTATATTTAAATATGTATGTATATTTACCAAAAATTTTGTTTTTCATTATTTTTTCCCAGGTATTTATAACTAGTTCAAAAAATTCCATTGAAAAATATTGAGGAATACAATGTAAGTTATGCCACTTTAATACTTACTTTCGTTTTTTTATTTTTTTTAAGTGTTTTCGCTTATAATTTATATTATGGATTAATGGTATTAAATTTGTTCAGTTATAAGAATTATTATTTATAAACGTTAAGTAAAAGGAAATTAGCTATTAAACGATTTTATTACTTCTGTTGATGCATGTTGACAGCACTGTATTATTTTTAGTGTCATTTTAAGTTTAGTGATGCAGACATTAACTAACCGATTATCTAATTATTTGTCATATAAATGACAAAAGAATAAAAAATTACCTAGTAGCAGTTATTAAAACTATTTAAAAGAAGCCATATTGTTTTTTATTACTCTGTAATTCTGGTAAACGCGCTGGCCAATTAAATTATACGGTTTTAAAAAATCTGTGTTTCAAAAAAAGTGCCTCGGGCAGTGTAGGCAGTGGTTCCATCCTGCTGAAACCACTTCACAGGTCTGTTTTCAAGAGCAGGAAGTAAAAAAGATTGTGTCACATAAACCGATACCACTTTCCATTAACGGTTACATCGCTATAAGCTAATTTTCGAGGAAGTAGCGCCAAATAAAAGTATGAGATGTAATGCCACACTATACGGTAGACCAGAACCTATAATTATGCTTAATATTAAAGCAATTCAAATAAAAATAAGCTTCATCACTCTTACCGATGATCTGCGGTCTTAAATTCCGGCACTAATGGCATTTTATATGGGAACAGCAGTAAATATTTTTTAAAATGCGTTAAAGTGACGTAAGAGCCCTTCTTAGCTAAGCAGAACGTCTTTTGGTAGATGTTTCTGGTGTTTAGTGAACACTTTGTTCTAAACGTTCAATATTTCCCGAAGTGTGAATTAAACGAGTTCTACCGGTCTTTAACGGTGCCATATTGATAGTGGAGATGAATTAAGGAACACATCATTGCTTCACGACCTTAAAATGTCTTTAATATGCTTTTTGCGTTAAAATAATTTATCGGTGATTTAAATAATAATTTCCGTTCTTTGTTTAGTTGTGAATCTCTCCACAATTTATTATCCAGGTGTTATTTATATAATATATACAAAACAATAAAATAAAAATAAAAAAGTATTTAAACAAAAAAGTTATTGAATTTTTAATCCTCATGGTGACTTTTGGTCCACCATGTACAATAAAAAATTTCAAAGTAATAAAGGCATACCAACATTTTTTTTAAACTTTTCAATATTCCTTAAATAATAGTCAGCATTTTTAAAACAGATTTATTAAAGTGCTTAGGTTGATGAATATAAAATATGTAAAAAGCAAATAGTTTTCGATAAAACTAAATGAGAGTTATAACATTCTTTAGAATTCATATGTAGAAAGAGTACATATGAAAAAATAAATTTAGATGTTAAAACCAACATCTACTGCATTACTCTTTTTAGGTAAAGTTTAAAAAAACAGGGCTTTGGAAAAGAATAAAAACTTTAAAATGTTATTACAAAAACATAAGTAAATATAAGAGAGTAAAATAAGACAATTTAAAATAAACAATTACTTAGCAAAAAACGGTGTGCAAAATAAATAGTGAATGCATGAGTTCAACCCTTGATATAGTGGTTCAATTTAGGTGAAACATGCATGATTTTAACATCTACGTGTCATTGGAGAGCATGTGTTTATATGGATATATTAATAAAATTTACTCAATTCCAATAAGTGCGTAGAACGAATGCACAGTAGATGAAAAGAACTCCATGTTCCATGAGTTAATAATGTCTGTTTACACGAATTATTCAAGATTTTTTGCATGCATTTGCATGTATTTTGAAGCACATCACTTAAGGCTTACACCATTTTGTATTTGGCGAAGGCATTCTTTATGCCTTTCTTTGCACTTATGAAAAAGAAGTTATGAAAAATATTATTCACATTGTACTAGCTCAAAACTTTGTTGTTGGGTTCTGGGTCATGAGAGCGTTTTTGGTAATAAACGTGCCCAACCATCTTGCAAACTGCAGAGCGAGCCATCTTATAATTAACCCGGATCGTTTTTGTATTATTAGGGTGAATTATGCGATTGAGTTTGCTTCGTACTGGCGAAAGGCTCAGGGTGAGAGAGATTTAGCTTTAGCCAGTTACAAGGTAAGACCGCAGATCTTAGTTTTGATGCCCTGATATATATGGTATTTAGCTAACTAACTTTAACAGGCCGTTTTACCTAAAATTTAAAAATTTTTGACAACAACAAAAAATCAAGCTAGACAATCTTAAAAGGTTTTGTTATGACGTTTTTCTAATCTTACTCAAGTAGGAAATTCAAAAATTTAAATATCGTTGAAATTTTAAAATGTATTTCGAAAATCGTTGAAATTTAAACATTTCGAAAATGAGTTAGAACTTTCGAACAAGAAATTAATGATTAAAAAATGCAAGTTCTTCTGAAAATTTAATAATATCAGTTCATAATATATTATTTAATCTGTGGCAACAAGGAGAAACTACTTAAGTCGACAAGATAAAATTGAAATAATCACTTCATTGCCATCCCTAATTTCACAACAACCTGTAGGCAACTTTTAATTATTTTGGACAACTTTACAGGAAATAATGGTGTAAAAACTCATTATAGAACAATTAATTATTTTAACTTAAAATTTCGTGAAAATCAATATGCTCCGAAAGTGCACCTAATGTGTTAACCATTATAAGAGTGGTAAACAATTTAAAGAAACTATGATGGTTATAGACAGTAAGACTTTTGTGCGTCAACATACCGATCAGTCCAAAAACATCAATTTGGCATCGTTCTCAACAACTTCAAATTTCACAGCAAATTTGGAAAAAATTATTTTGCCTTGATAAGGACAAAATTCAGCATACTCAGGAGCTAAAGCTATTAGAGAATGAAAAGCGACCGTAATTCGTTTAGTGGGTAATGGAGCAAAGTAATATTAATGCCGATTTTTCGAAAAAAGTCATCCTTTTCGAAGAAGCGCATTTCTATCTGAATGGCTCCGTGAATACACAAAATTGCCGAATTTGGCACTCAGAAAAATTTCAAGATTGATGAGAAACAAATGCATGCATAACGAGCAACTGTCTTGTGCTTTATTAGGCGGAGTTATTAGTCTGTATCTTGATGAAGATTAGTCCGAAATTTCAGTGACTGTGACCTGCATTTGTTACAGGAACATAATAACTGAATTATTGTTGCCGCAACTAGTCGACATGTATCTGGACGATATGTGGTTTTAGCAACAAAGCGGAGCCTGGCATGCTGCGCTTGAAATAATCCTTTTATTGAAGCAACGATTTTTAGAACAAGTTATCTTAAGAAATTCCAATGTCAACTGGCCACCAGAATCATGGGACTTAACATCGTGCAATTTTTTATTTAAATTTGTGAAATTTTAGGTTTTTACGAAATAATTTTTGGGACTCAAATCCGAGATCCATCTCTGCGAAAAAATCATAGATATTTTTATGAAGAGTGTAATGACCTGTTATCAGGTATATCTAAAAAATACTTGTTAAAATGAATGAAAATAAATGCAAAAGTTAATTTTTACTGAGATATAATTTAAAACTAAAACAAAGTTACAGAAATTAACTCTTGCCTGAATAAAATTTCAATATTTGCATCAACAAAAACCAACAAAATTTAAAAGATTAAAATGTTCGTAAAATTTTCATTGTTCGAAAGTTGAAAATCACCAAAAGTTTTATTTATTTCTATAATATTTTAGATATTTCTAGTCCTGAATTTATATTTTAAACATTTGCCTAGCAAAAAAAAAAATTGGAAGTAGTGCAAAGCGAATTACATTTACAAGACTTCCAAACCAATTGTGTACAAGCATTCATTCTAAATGACATCATGAATGCGAAATAATTTGTCATAAATGAAGTGCTTAAAAATGAATGCAACATCATGCAAAATATCTTAAAGGATTCATGTAAACAAACAAATTCAACTCATGAAACATCCGAAGCTTTTCACTAAATATTAGGGTGATCGACTCGGTTTTACAACTGATGGAAAACCCGGTTTTTTTTCTCTTTTTGCTGGCGGTTTTTTTCTAAATGTTGATTTTTCGAATATCGAATACACCGGTTTTTTTATCCGAAAAAGCCGGTTATTTATTTTTTTAAGTTTATTTTCATATATCTTTGTAACCAATCGTACCATAGATAATAAAAACTATTAAATATTCTTCCATATTATTGTAAGAAATTTATTTGTTGTCTAAAAAACAAATGTAAAATAAGAAAAATAATTGAGCTTAAATATTAGTTTTTGTATAGGATAAAACCTAACGTTAAAAGTTAAAGGTAATTGAAGCATAAACTAAGCTGATCGATCACTTTTAGGTGAAAAATGTAGTTACAATAAAGAAAAACCAATAATCTGTCCTACCAGATCCTAATTTTAATTAATGGCATCGAGTGTCTGTCAACCTTAATTTCAATTAAACCATCGAACAAACTAGTTTATGCCTACATTTGTATGTCTGACCAGGGTATAAGAAAGAATTTTTAAAATGAAATTTTAAAGATTTTAAAATGTACATCAAATTACAGAAATCATTTCAAACAAAATACGTTAGTGCATATTAGTTTAAAAGATCTATTACATTAACATTACATACATTAAAAAAATGTACAGAAGGAGATACAAAAATTGATAACAACCTCATAAGAAGCCTTATTTATTTACGTATTTATTTATTTTTCTTGTAAAAAGTACATTTTGTCCTTAAATTCAACTAATTAACCCCAAATTAGTCAACTGCATTCTGTAAAAATTTCATATTTAGATATAATTTTTGTTATAATCTTTTTTTACATAATTTTTTTTTAATTTTTTCTTTAAATATTATATTTAATATATTCGAACCGGTTAAGCGGTTTTTTCTTAATTTTCAAAATAGCAACCGGTTTTTTTTTAAATTCTAAATTTCAAACTATTTGAATACCGGGTTCTTAAAAAAGTCGAATAATCGATCACCCTTCTAAATATGCATGAGAATGGAGTGCATTTCATTGATATGTTAAAATCATTAGTGTTTTCAACTAAATTTAATCATTTTTTCACCAGTTAAAACCCTGCAAATTCACTATATTGTCAAAAAAAAAAATATCCTTAAAATCTGTACAAACAATGTGCTAATTAAGCATAAAAAGGGCCGAAATTCCCTTAGATGGTTGAATAAATTTTTAATCTTCGATATTCGAAATCGTATAAGTGTTTTATAATTTACTTACATTGTGCATATACATATTGGGCTTATATTGTTTACAACTAAGTGTATGTAAGTATTTACGGACACTCATGCAAACACCTACGCACACATATCAACCAACATTTATACTTTCGAAAACAAACAAACATTCTAACACTTAAACAATTTTTGCTTATTTATGCTACATGTACTTAGCCATTCATCTTTAATAGACCATAAGTGTCAGATCTTGTTCTTGGTCCTATTGTTGTTTTTTCTTCTTTACATTACAGCTAGAGTATGTGTGTATGTAAGTATATGTATGTGCTTAAAATTGCTATTATTTAATGTGTTGAGGGAGGTACGTGTGTATAAATATTGTTGTTGTTTTTTTTTTCATATATATTTTTATTGTTTATTATATAGCATTTTGTTGTTGTTGTGGTTGTTGCCGTTAAATGAGACTTGTTGGGCGTTTTTATTTGCTTTCTTGACTTGTAGGAAAATGAAGGTATGTTTATAACTTTTTTGTTTTGTTATTGTTGTTGTGCCGTTATTATTGTTATTATTTGCCTTAACAAATTTGTATGCATGTATTTTGTATATTTTTATTTAGCTCCTTTATCTTAAGGATTTTACTTTTGTGGTTCTACTTGAAACTTTTTTGGGCTTCCAAACATTTGGTTTTTATGGAATTCAGCCCCCCAAGTAACGATTTTCTTTTCTCGATGTTTTTTTCAGCATATTTATAATTAAATACTTAAAATCATAAAGAATATGAATAAAAATTCCAAGTCCAGGGAGTTCTACGATAAGATATTCAGGTGTGTGATAGAAAACGATCGTTTTCAAAACGATTTTAAAATTATCTTTTTGAAATGTTGTGATGTATTTCGTATTTTAAAAAAATATTAAGTCAATCTCAAAGTATAAAATAAACTATTTAATAAAACTGTAAAACGAAATTTTACAAAAACGTTTGAAAAACATTTTAAAAATGATGATCATAACTTTAATCGTTTTAAAGTAAGTTTTATATCTAAATCGTTTTCTATCACATACCTGATAATAATGTGTTACTAGGGGTTCGTATGGAAAAAAAAATATAAAATATTATTTACAAGGGGTTCTTAAAAATCCCGGCAACAATAGCTATGATATCTGATTTTTTTATATTCTATGGATTTTTTCAATACTGAAGATACTGGCAGTGCACCAGAGGCAAAAAATATTATTTTACATTCTTAACTTAGATGCTAGTTCTCCTCATTCAACATAATTTAATTTCTATCATATTGGCGTCCATACGATTTTTTTAACGTAACACTACGAACCCAGATATAAAATATTTGGGTATTTACACACAACTTTGACTCATTTACTTTATAACTCTACTTTCCGCTTAACCAGTATTGTATAACATATGCAATTATACTAGATTTTTTGCACTATTCAAATATTATAGGTATAAATGTGGAAGAATTGTAATTCTTAAATAATCCCTTAAGAAACTTGAACTTGTCAATTTTGTAGGGCCCCAAAAACGCTTCTTTTCTATACCGCCTTCTTACAGTTGCGTAAAAACCAATTATTTAGTACTGCTATGAGCTAGGATGGCAACAAGTGGCAACTCAACTAACTTTGGATTTATTTATCACGAAATCAGTTGAGTATTTTACAAATATGTCCTTTTTCTTCAGGCTGAGATTGAAGTAATATTTGAGTTTCGAACTTAAAAGATTTATTAAATATATCTGAATATTTATTAGTTTGCATATATTTTACATAAAAATGAATTATACGTATTTTCTTCAATGTTCGAAAATTCGAACATAAGTTCGAAATTTTTTTTTACATACATAAACAAGTTTTAAAGTATAGAGATAAAGAATATATGATATTTTTTTTAAATTATACAAATGTCAATGATTTTCGAAGTTCACATATAGAAATATGTAAGAAAATTTTATTATATTTTGATTTTAGGTGTCAAAACAAAGAAAAAACTTTGAATAAAAAAATATATTTAAAATATATTTAAGGGAAATATTTAACTCTTTCTGTGCTCGAAAATTCCAATTTAAATTTAAAAGACTTTTAAATATATAAATATGTATATATGTATGTATATAAAGAGTGTTTTTAAGCTAAATGAGAACGATCGATAACTATGATTTGACAGCTGAGAATATCAAACTGTATTAAAAATTCTGTTTGGTAAGGTTTGACAAGTCATCATAATGCGAGAACAATACCTTCAAATTAAGCAAATTTACTTAAAAAAATCTGTTTTCGAAGTTTATTTAGTACTGCGTTCATTCTACGCATTTGGTAATGAAGTTAATTTCTGGCTAAATCGCTACGTAAGTAAGCTAAATTGCCGTATTTGAAAAAAATACAATTCACAAGCCGTTGACGAATCACCATTTTACTAAAATGATTGTATTGTATGTTTGGTGCGGTTAACACTCTCGTGCCAATATCGTTCCTTATTTCTTTCGCAATGAGCAAGGAGCTGTCGTTACTGTAAATGACGAGTCCTATTGAACCCTGCCAACTGAATTTTTGTTTCCAAAAATTAATCAACTAAACATCAACGATATTTGATTTCAACAAGACGGTACAACTTGCCATACAGCGCGATTAAATCATTAATCCCTCGTTCGTGCGATTTAACGACTCTGGGTTACTTTTGATGGGGCTATATTAAGTTATTGGTTTATGACGAAAAATTTGGAGTTCGAAATTAAACTAATGCATTATTTTTGTTGGCAATACCCAGATGTTTAGGTCATACAAAAAACATTTAAGTCAAATTGTTTGATATTATAAAGAGTAAAATGAAACTTGAAGTCGAGACTTATTAAAGGTCCATATTAAACTTGAAAATAAGTACTTTTTTCAAAGTTTAAATTTACAAGGGTATTGAACAGCCGACCTTAAAGTCTTAAAACAAATTTGTATTAATTTACGATTATTTTGCAGCATATCTATTTATGTGAATGTATGTACAGATGCATATACACATGTATGCGGGTTTGTTTGTTTTTGTGTAGGTGTGTAAGATCCCTTATACGTGTTTTATACACAAACAAAGTCTTTATGTAAAACCTATTTATTTTGATTTTTATTGTTGTTTGAAGTACTTTTTGTTATAAATTTCTGTACTTCGTTTCGTTATATTTTCCTTTTTAGTAGTTCGTATTCGTACATTATTTAATACAATCTGTAAATGTTTGTGTAATTTTTTTTTATGGCAAATGTATTGTAGTTGTTGGTAAGATTTTGATTTGTAAAGTGAAAAGGTAATAAAATGTAATGACACATATAAATCACGATTTTTTTTCCAAACATTTTTTCTAAGAGGTTAATTTTTATAACCTGCCTTCTTTCCTCCTTTTCTCCATTAGCATTTGACTATTGTATGAACTTCACCATCGAAACCATACAACCACCCACATACATACAAATCTTATTAATATTATTACATGCAGGCCATAAATGTGTTTATAAAAGATCGTATTTTGTGTGTGTAACAAAATGTAAAGCAATGAACGAAATGAAGAATAAAAACAAATAATATAGACTTAAATACATTTTATCGTTTTCGTTCATTAATAAATATACAACAATTTAAGCGTTGTTTTTGTTCTGTTTTTATGTTGGTAATGGTCAATACAAATTATTTTTTTTTTATATATTTTTAATGTCCTTCACCAGAAGAGGTGATGAAAAAAGTTATTCATTACATGCCTAACATCAAGACATATTCATTTAAGTCTTAACAAATAATACAGTAGGTGGCAAAATTGTTTAGGACTGCATTTGAATGTTTGGATTTTCTCTTACGTTGACTGGTGAAGTTTTTTAATCGGCTATAATTAAACTGCGTAGATTACGAGTGTAGAAACATTGATAAACATTTTTCTTTAAATAATAACAAGTAAAAGCGTTATAAGAGGCTGTGCCGAAATATTTATGTATATCCACCAGAAATAATGCAATTTTTCTAATAAGAAAATTATTTTGTTAATAACTGTGGTCGTAGTAAAACAAGTCCTTTATTAGAGAGACCGAATCTCATATACATATGTAGGGGAAAAAATTTCGGAATCTTGTTTATCGTAGTCAGGTTTCATTTCTATACTAAACATAAGAATTTAATTCTTTTTATTGAGCTTGATATAACTCTTTTTTTGTATAAAAAAAATATTCTATTAAAAAGAAATTCAAAATATTTTTTGTATTCCCTTCTCACAGTGAGAAAGGATATATGTGACAGCGCATAGAGAAAGGGACCTAAGGGTTAAAACAGGTTTTGTTCAGGAGAGCCATTTTAAAGATTAAATGATTTTTCTATTTTTTTAAATTGTTCATAAGGAAAAAAATAAATTTGTTTTAGTTTCGTAAAATCAAGTTATTTTGTTAATTTAAATAGTAGAGGAAAAAATTAAAATAAATAAATTTTACCGTTAGGTCCCTTTCTATTTGCGCTTAGAATCGTCGACTTTACTTTTATAAAACGCGCATATCTCTGGGAGGGAACACTTTTGGGGCATGGTCTCATTCGATGCTCAGATGTTGTCCACATCAAAAAAAAAAGTGAACAATTTTTTTTTACCCTTAAGTCCTTTTCTCTATGCGCTGTCACTTATGTATATAGGTTTGACATTCCGTTTGTAATTTCTACAATTTTCATTTCCGACCGCATAAAGTATATATTTTCCGAAAGCTTATGGGGAGTCGATTAAGCTCTGTCAGTCTATCCGTCTGTCCGTGTGTATGTTGAAATCAACTTTTTGAAGCCCGCCGACATCGTATGGATTCGGGTGAGGTATTAAAATATCAGAAATATTCGGGAGTAGGTATTGAAAATAAATAAATAAACAACTGAGATATGAGCAAAAAACCAAGGCCACCTCGTTTTTTGTTTTAACTCAACAACAACATACATACAAACGTGGTTTACTGGTTAAAGTAAACGTGACATCAAATCCCAGCTGAGCCAACAAAAATTTTTTTTATTTTTTATTTTACATATTATTTTTATTATTTTTTTTAATTTTTTTTAAATATTTTTTTCTAATATTTTTTTTTGATTTATTTTTATTTTTTATTTTATATATATATTTATATTTTTATTATTTTATTTATATTGTTTCTAATTTTTTTTTTAATTTTTTTTTATTATTTTTTAAAATTTTTTTTTTTAACATACATACGTAAATTTATAATTTTACAATGGGATGTTTTCATATATGTATGTTTTTTATATGTATACAAACTATTGTTATTGCATGACTACACGTTGTGAAGGGTATATAAGATTCGGTATGGTCAAATATGGAACTTTTGTTTGATTTTGTTTTTGTTTATACTGTGTTCACACAGGCCCCTTAATTGTCAATTTATAATATTATCGCAATTAAAGGCCTTATTGAGCTCAATTTATCGTACTAAAAATTACTTATAAATTGAGCAATTTATACTTTATTGTTTCACATATTGTCCAAAACTCGATATACAACTCTTGAGAATTATGTTCATTGAGAAGAAAATTCTATATGTGGCATTTCTAATGTCAAACAAATAAATATACAAAAAATAAAAATTAAGAAAATAGAAAATGTTTGATGAAAATTTTAAAAAAATTTTTAAATAAATTCAAATACATACATATAAGTATATATACGTATATATATAATTGTAAATATATTTTATCAACAGGAAAAACACTAAAGAGAAGGCATTATTTGATTTGGTATAAATACATTGTATTTTTACAGCTATCAAATGCTAATGGAGTAAGATAAATTGAGTATGTGTGAACACTTATTTTAATTGCTCAATCAACACTTAATTGAAACAATTAAAAATATCTGTCTGAACAGGGTATTAGATAATTTGTGTAATGTTAATATTAAGATAAAAATATTAGACGATACTTCTAAAAAAAAAAAAATATATATCAATAGCAAATTACACCTAAAGAAATTAAACTATATTGATTAGAGGGAGTTGTTAACAAAATAATAAATTTTGTGGTTAAAAAATACTACACAAAATGTAGCACAGCCGACTATAATACTCTTACTTGTTTTACCATCTTATTAGCAACTTATAAGTAAAGCTGGATTACATTGTCTGTCAAAAGTATAAATTAAAGATTAATAGTGTCATTACAAATAATTCATAAAAACAAATTAAATTGTAGCTATTGTATTTTATGATCAGTAAACTTTTGATTTTTCTTTTTGTTCTTGTACAAATCCTTTCACAATTATTAACTTTAATATTTTATACAAACATAAATATACAATAAAAAAGAAGTTAGTAAAATTTAATCCCCCTTTTTTAGTTTGTTGGTAATTTAATTGATTTTCCATAAATTTATATGTTTTAATACCCAAAATAAAAACTTTTTTCCCAACACTTTTTCACTAAAACAAAAAAATCTTTTGTAAATAATAATAGAATCAACAATTTGAATTAAACAAATTTATTTAATAAAATACCTACATGCAAACATATGCATTGAAATTAATTTTTACAAAAAAAGAGAAAAACAATAAAATAAACATTTAAGCAATTAGATTTGACAAAAGGGAAAAAAGTTAAAAATTTAAAAATTATATTTTATACTGATGCTAATGAATAGAATATTTAAACAATCGCTGATATGTTATTGTTAAATAATTAACTACAAATCTATATATATAAAAGTGAAACTCTGTGTGTGTGTGTGTGTTTGTGTGTGTGTGTGTGTGTGTTAGCTATAGACTCTGAAACTGTAAAACCGATCGGGGAGTGTTTATGGATGAAAAAAAGTGGGCAGTTTTAGCTACGTGCATTTGACCGATTTTTCGGAAACTTTGCACACATATTGAGCTGTCCTGACTAAATAATTTCGTGATAAGAAAGGTGGGCGGGGCCACGCCCCTAAAAAAGTTTTAGTTTTGAGGTACTCGCACTGGACTGATTTTTCTGAAACTTTGCACACATATTAAGCTGTCATGACTTTATATTTTCGTGATTAAAAAGGTGGGCAGGGCACGCCCATAAAAGAAAGTTATAATTTTTAGGTTCTTGCAATGGACCGATTTTTCTGAAACTTTGCACACATATTGAGCTGTCATGGCTAAGTAAATTCGTGATTAGAAAAGTGGGCAGTGCCACGCCCATAAAAAAAGTTATAATTTTCAGCTACTTGAACTTCACCGATATTCCTGAAACTTTACACACACATATTGAGCTGTCATGACTATATAATTTTGTGATTAGAAAAGTAGGCGGGGCCACTCCCATAAAAAAGTTATAATTTTGAGGTACTTGCTCTGGACCGATTTTTGTGAAACTTTGCACACATATTGAGTGGTCATGACTAAACAATTTCATGATTAGAAAATTGGGCAGTGCCACGCGCATAAGAAATAAATTATCATTTTCAGCTACTTGAACTTCACCGATTTTTCTGATACTTTGCACACATATTGAGCTGTCATGACTATACAGTTTCGAGATTAGAAAAGTGGGTAGTGCAACGCCCATTAAAAAAAGTTATAATTTTTAGTTATTTGCACTTGATATTAAATTTAAATTCAGAATGCATTTTTAATCATTAAGGGGCGTAGCAACGAGCGCCGGGTTTTTCTAGTAACTACATAAAATTTAGTTTTTATACCCACCACCAAAAAAATTGTGTGGAAGTGTATTCAGTTTGTAACACATCGTAATATCCGTTTTAGACCCCATAGAGTATAAATTTTTGTGGTTTTATTTTAGGGCGAGCCCGTTCGTCTGCCCGTCTGTTGAAAACACTATAAAGGTCGGGCTGAACAAGTTAGGGGCCTCAAATTTTGATAGAATATTTCTTATACACAATATTTCTTTGGTATTGAAAATGGGCTAATTGAGTTAAAGCTTGTAAGGCAAGAGAAGGTCAAAAAAACAATCTCCTTCCTACATCGAATAAAATGCGATTGTGTGTAAACGAATTGACGAAAAGCGATAAAATTGGGTGTAGTTCCTAAATAAAACAAGCACCTTTCCCTGAAAATTGTTTAAATCTATACAACACGAAAGTAGTTATAAATCAAAATGTTTGAAACCGCACAGTTTCTTTTTCGGTACACTCAATATTTAAAACGACATAAAACTGATAATATTAGATGTACACTACCGAAATTTCGCAAACATTGCTTTTCGATCAGAAGACTTGTAATAAGGTGACGCCCGCTTTATCGCATATTCAAATAATTTCTCTATGGACAAAGATTTTGAAAGAATAAAGGATTCTATATTCAAATAGCTAAGTTGAATTTATCAGTAGAAACTAATTGACACGCCTACTTCAACGCCCAATTCTAACATAATCTAATATTAATGAAATTAAAAAGCTCATAAAACCGACAGAACCAGATGTTTCTCGTCAATATAAGTATAATACCAAAAAATTAAAGTGACACGCCCGCTTTATCGCCCACTACATCTATAACACTTTATCTCAATTTCATATTATTTTTATATGGACAAAAAGAAGTCTGCAATCGATTGTCTGAGTTGAATTGAAACATTAATTATATAATTTCAAAAGTAGGAGATGACATGCCCACACAAAGCTAATAATATTTTTCAACTACCTTTGGGTACTAAATTATACTCTTCACTTTCCGTAAAAATTCAAAATTGTTAAAAAAAAGAGTCAGTAGTGTCATTTCTAATGTTGAAATACTTATTGTTTCATTGTAAGACTAAATTTAAGGAAATAAATTAATAGCAAATCGAAGTTACACAAAGAATGTAATTCATATCTTAGTATTAAGGGCTTATTCCATAGCGATTACTGTTAATAACAAAATGATAAATTTAAATTTTGTGCTACAAAATTACATCAAATTGGTGGTGGGTATAAAAAATTCGGCACAGCCGAATATAGTGCTTTTACTTGTCTTACATTTTTATTTTGTTTAGAAAACTTTAGAATAAAATATTATCAAACAAGTAAGAGTGCTATATTCGGCTGTGCCGAATCTTATATACCCTTCACAACGTGTAGTCATGCAATAACAATTGTTTGTATAACCATTCATCTCATATAAAATACGTACATGCATATTAAAAACATACATATATAAAAATATCCCATTGTAAAATTATAAATTTACGTATGTACATGTTTCTAAAAAAAAAATTCCAAAAAAAATATATGAAAAACAAAAAAAATTTTTTTTTAATTTTTTAAAAAAATTTTTTAAAAAAAATTAAAACTAAATATATAAAAAAAATATAAATAATATATAAATCAAAAAAAAATTTTTTTGGCTCAGCTGGGATTCGATGCCACGTTTATGTTGTTGTTGTAATTGTGAAAAAAACGAGGTGGTCGTGGTATTTTGCTCATATCTCAGAAAGTTATCGGGCGATTGTGCTGAATTTCAATAGCGATTCATTCCCGGATATTTCCAAGAGATTGATACCATACACAGATTTGAGGAACATATAGTTGCTTCTAAAAGTTGATTTCAACCAACACACGGACAGACGGTCAGGGCTTAATCGACTCCTCTATTCAAAACCTTTCATAAAAAATATACTTAATGGGGTCGGAAATGAAAAATGTAGAAATTACAAACGAAATGACAAAGGTATATATACCCTTGTGCACCGCAGGTGAAGGGTATAATAAAAAGCCAGTATTTAACGTTACTGCCGTAGATTTAAGAATGGTCAATGTTTCTTCAAAAGCGTTTATGCTGTTTTAACATTTAGGTGAATCAGCGAATTAAGGTTTTTCTTTTGTCTGTCCTTGTAATTATACTTTGCAAATCTAAATCTATCATTCAGTCTGAGACACTTTAAATATTTTAAAATGTTTTTTTTTTATTCCCGTTATTGCCACATTTTTAATCAAATGAATTTTAACTACTATGTATCACTTATTTAGATATAATTAAAATAGCTTAAAGACAAAATTCTTTACAAATTTCAAAACAAACAATTGGTGAAAAATTACCCAAGACACTGGTTGTAGTACAAAATTAATTAAATACTAATGGCGTTGTTATCAAACATAATGAAGCTATTGCCAACAATGATTATATTGATGCTGATGATGATGAACAGTTGCTTTGTTGTAAGTAATTTTTTTTTGCTTTGTTGTAGTTTTATTACATACATTCATAGTGCTAATGACTTTTTCTTGTAAAACTTTGTAATTCACTGTGACTTTTAGTTTTTGTGTGTGTCTTATTTCACGTTTTTAATTGTGGTTTTATTAACTTTATTTGTTTTTCGTCAAACAAATTGTCTCTTATCAACTTGCTAACATCTTTAAACTTGACATAGAAGAAGTTGAATAAGACTTAAGCATTGAAATTAATACTATTACTTGTAGGTATTCACACAATTTTATAAAAAAAAACTAAGAAATGAAATGACAATTAAGCACTTGTGGGTGTAAGATATTTTTGTCTATTGAAAAAACAGGTATTTTAAGTAATAAAAACTTTAAAATTCTATTTTAGTGTCAACACAACATATCAAAGTTAAGGAAATTTAAAGAATAGTGCTTCAGACGTGGCATGTTTCTAATAGAGAAATGTAAGTGTTTCACTTACAAACTAGCTTAGGAAAGGCATGAAAGAGTTTTGGTTAAAGTGACAGTCCCAGCCTGAAGTTATGCTTACTTGGTCCTGTTTTACTTATTGCAACTTTTGCCTTATGTTATTTGGCCACCTTATTTTTCTAATAAAGCTGTAAATCTTACACAATTAACCTGTGGATAGAGAGATCTTGCAAATGAAAATCAAATGAAGACTTCGACGTCTTAAGTTCTCGAATGCTTTTACAGAGTTCGTTGTAAGAAATATTCAACTTTTCGCATGTTCTATGTATCCACTAGGGATGATAAACGGGACAGATTTTGCGAGACCCGGAATTCGGGATTTAAAAATTTTAAATTTTAAATTTACACAGCAATTTACGAAAAAATTTTGTAACAATTTCTTTAATCTGTCCTGAACACCACAAAATTGCTCCATCATTACATTGCAATTATCTGCCGTAAACCCAATCATTTCTTCCAGAGGAATATGGGTTTTCCTTAAAATGTCTACAATTTTATCTGTAATTCCTTTTGCAGAAGGTTCACTTAAGGGTTCTAATGATAGGAACCGATCTCTACATTATCCGACGAAAGTTGTCACAACTACTGATTCTTTGAGACCGTACAATCATTGCTTTTATAAATAATAATTGAAAAATAATTATCACTACAAAAGTTTTTGATCATTTTTGTATTTCTGGTGCGATTACAGATCCTATAATATTTTAAGCCTTATGCCGATTAATTACAAATTGGTTAGTTACTTGCGCATCAGAAATTCCATTTTTAATAACGTTGTTGAGGTGGTCAAGCATTTCAAATGGTAAATTGTGTTCTGCCACAAACAAACACAATAATATTCCTAATTTTTGGGTGTTAAGACAATGTTGCCAATGTTGTAAAAAAAATAGCATTGCAAAATTTCAAAACAAACAAGGAAGCATAACCAGAAAAGAGTACTAAAACTTACGTGGGGGTACCATGGTATTTTTTTAAATGAAAGAGTACTGAAAATAGTACCATAGTACTGAATTTTCCATCACTAGTGTAATTGCATAACGTAAAAACGCGGAGAGAGTATATTTTTTGTCTCTCTTTTGACAATTGTTGCCACTAAAGTCTCTTTTTTATATACGGTATTTGACAAACATTGGGACACAAAAAAATAATCAGCTGGGCTGGCACCGTTACCTTTAGAAGTGTGCCATGGTGTACAGTAACAATAATATACTTATACAACAACCACAACACATTTATTTTACATTTTTCTTTTGTTTTTCTTATTAGGGGCAAGTCTTTTAGAAAATACCTTTTAGAATAATATTTTTATATATTGCGGTCATAATATAGAATTCATTTTTTTAATTTATATACAAATTACTTGGAACAGTCAAACGTTCGAGAGAAGTTAATTTTGCGTTCGTATGGTACAATTTGCCCGGTTGGCAATCAATAAAATGATATGGTACTAAACTGAGTAGTTTTTGTACAAGTAACTACACTATTAGAAAATTAAAAATTTATATTTATGTTAAAGTGACATTTAAGTCAAGTCAGACGATTAAATGTAGCCACATATGTATATTTTCTATTTAATAAAGCGTAAATAATAACGTTTTTTATTTATTAAAAATTAAAAAATATATATTCAGTCTTTTAAAAATCTCCCTACTATATGATGACAATCAAATTTTTAACGAATATAAAAAAATCCGAATGTATTAATTTAATAAACATTTAAATATTTTATTTTGTATAAACTTGTTATTAATAATTTACAACGAGTGTTTAAGGGCTACTTGTGTGGACGTATTTTTTTTTTTTTTCATGAAACTGAAAGTACATTGTAAAAGCCATTATGTATACTGCACAGGCTTAATGTTTAAGCTAAATAAACCATTATGTTGTACAAATCACGTTTTTAAGTTCTACATCCAGATACACAAATATTATTTACATAATGTAATGAATATCTTTAAAGTTACTTAATTATACACTATGTACATGTTGTAAGATCTAAAAGAGATAAGAATTTTATCTTATTTTGTGCTTCTTCTTTTCTTTAAATCGTGAGACATTTTTAAAAATTTTAAACACGTCTAAGAGAAATTATGTACACAATTGATTAGAACTTAACGTCATAGTATTTAACATTAAAATTGGTTTCTTAGTTATTTCTATAGTACAGTGAGAAACAAAAATATGTTATCATTAGGAATAAAGACTATGATAAAAAGAAATTAAAATATTTTTTTTATAATTTTTATGTAAGTCCAAGAAATTGTATTCCCTATTCTTATCACATATTTTAGTACATAATTTTATAATATTGTTTTTTTTTTGAAAATGTTATTTTTTATAGTGTTTTATTGTAAAATATGAAATATAATGATAATTTAAAAAGTAATTATCATAGACATAAACAATGTAAGTTTTATAAAAAAAACAATAAATGTGTAGTTTAAGTTCTGAAGTGTATTTTAACTTTAATACAAGTTGTTGTTGTTTTTAACTAGTTAAAACAGGGAAGGAAAATGACTTATGATTTTGTACCTAGTATGAAAACAAAATAAACTATTTAGGCCATGACGGTACCATTTTCTTTTAATATTTATTAATAAAAACATAAATTTAACAAAAATGTTTATAAAAATTTAGAAGTATATAATAAAAAAACAGAAAATTAACAAAAATTGTTATAAAAGTCCAGTATAAAATAAAAAATATTAAATATTACATTCATAGGTACCTACGTAGAGATCGGTTATTTAACAAATTTTATTTATTAAATACTTTAAGATAATAAGTTTTCTGTTATTTTAAAATTAAAGCAACAAGAATTTGTTAACTTCAATAAATCTTTTGTTGGTAGAAACGTGTAGTCTATTTCTTTCCTTTGTTATACCCTTCACACAGTGAAAAAGGGTATAAATAGGTTTGTCATTCCGTGTGAAATTTCTACAATTTTCATTTCCGACCCCATAAAGTATATATTTTCTGAAAGCTTATGAATAGGGGAGTCGATTAAGCTCTGTCAGTCTGTCCGTGAGTATGTTGAAATCAACTTTTTGAAGCCCCCCGACATTGCTTGGACCCGGGTGTGGTATTAAAATATCAGAAATATTCGGGAGTAGATCGGTATTGAAAATCAGAAACATCGGTACATAAACAACTGAGATATGAGCAAAAACCCACGACCACCTCGATTTTTTTTTTCACAAAAACAACATTACAACAACAACATACATACATACAAACGTGTATACTGGTTAGAGAAAACGTGGCATCGAATCCCAGCTGAGCCAAAAACAAATTTTTTTTATTTTTTTTATATTTTTTTTTTTTTTTATTTTTTTTTTATTTTTTTTTTATTTTTAATTTAATATATTATTTATGTATTTATATTTTATTCGAACTTTTTTCTATATATTAAATTTTAATGTGAACCATTTTTTATTTTGGCTTAAGTTCATTTATTATTTTTATTTGATTTTATAATTCAAATTAAATTAAATTGTAACCATTTTTAGGAATATTCTTTCTAAAAATTATTCCCGATATTAGCCGAGTGGAATGCATTTTCGAAATCAGCTACGATTTAATCATCAGCACTCTTTATCGGTATACTACGATGTAACTTAAAATTCCTATTTATGTTACAATTGAATGAAATTTGAAATAGTGAATCTTAGTATTAATTTTCATATTTTGTTGAATATCCAATTTCACCTATCAAATGACAATTCATAATTCAACATGTTCATATTATATCGGAAATAATTTTTAGAAAGAATATTCCTAAAAATGGTTACAATTTAATTTAATTTAATTTGAATTATAAAATTAAATAAAAATAATAAATGAACTTAAGCCAAAATAAAAAAAATGGTTCACATTAAAATTTAATATATATTATTTATATTTTAATTATTTTTTTTAATTTTTTTTGTTTTATATTTATTATATATATATATTTTAATTATTTTTTAAAAAAAATTTTTTTTATTTTTTTTTTATTTTTTCTGTTAACATACATACGTAAAGTTATAATTTTAAAATGGGTTGTTTTTATATATGTATGTACGTATTTCACATGAGATGAATGGCGATACAAACTATTGTTATTGCATGACTACACGTTGTGAAGGGTATTTAAGATTCGGCACGGCCGAATATAGCGCTCTTACTTGTTTTAATTAGGTTTTAAAAAGAAAAAAACTCCTTCGACGTTGGCCGAGGAATGCGGAATAGACAGAATTCCTCTTACAATTCTTGAAATATCTCGGAACATGAACTCATTTAATTCATTTTCATCTGTGATACTTTAGACCAAAAATAGGAAATATTTAAATCTTTGTATGATCTAAGTTCAATCACATCGGCTAGTGGTCTGTACGGATTATTTATTGCTTCAAAGTTTGTTTGTTCGTGTGGAAATATTTTTACCAGAAGAGGTACTACTGAATTTGTTTCTCCTATAATAACTTTTTCTGAAGTAAACTTATCGAACCATTTTAGTACTTCACAATTAAAGACCATCTTACATGCTTACGAATCATAAGTAAAATAAAGTACATATAACAACAGCCAAGGCGAATTCATGTACCAGGTGGTGCAAAATTAAAATTAGGTGATTTTTTATGAAAGAAAGAAAGAAATTACAAGGCAGATTTTGTTGTTGCAGACTTTACACCACCTGGTATATGAATTCGCTTTGACAACAGCATTGCAACAAAAACGGAGAAGCTGACAGTATAAAATAAAACACCCACAAACAAAATTTAAGAGAACATGGACAAATTTTTAAAATTGTACCAAGTAGCTCGCGGTAGTACCACGGTACCAACAAGGTCAAAAATGTACCATAAAAAGTACAATTGTACCACCATGATTTCCATCCCTGAGTTAAAACTACTAAAGTCAGCTATTTCTAGTCATTTCTAGTTTTTGAATCAATGTTAACGGAGACCTAAGGCTGCACACTAGATTTATACGGTGATGGTGAAATCGAGGATGAAGTACGCATCTATTGTCTGATGGTCGAAGGCCTTTTTGGCGACTTTTAGGAGGAAGTTGGAAGGGGTTCAGTGGACTGCTGGCGTGAGTATATGTCGTGCAATACGTACCACATTAAATCAAGCAATGGCGGCAATGCTAGAATTGCTGTAGTTTGACTTATTTATAAGAAATAGCAGCAAGATTTTCAATTCGGATGCAAAGCGATGCCAAATGTTATTGACTTTGATTACATTCACAAACCTCGTTAATAAAGAGGTTAGAGAGACTTAGATGCCGATGGAGGGAGTGAGTCGATTGAAAGTGGTTGAAAGTGCGCATAGATAATTAAATCAGTATATTTATCGATGATGAGATGCTGGTGTATACTGACTTGAGTTTAACCTATCCTGCACTTTATATCTGGGGAAGTACATGTCAGTCTATCAGGCAGAAATGCTTGGGTTTTGCTGCACGCCTTGGATCACCTATTAAATGTAGCATACAGGGAAAATTATTTTGGGTAATAAAATGGGTGTGACACTCCTCTATGCACCTAATGTGGGTTAGGAGACACATGAGCATAGCTGGGAATGAATTTGCTGACGAAGTCGCGAAGAGGGAATCTGCAACTACATTAGTGATAACTCAATGGGTAAACGGGTATGGTGTAATTGAGTTTTTAGATCACAGATACTATGGTAGTGATAATATTAATAGTTGAACAAGCACAGCTGGTAAAGTATTAGTACAACAGAATGGGTTGTGTGTCTATCAAGTTGAGGTTTTTACTGACGAATAAGGGTTAAATTTGTTTTAACACACTGATACTCATGTATTTCTTGTATTATCATATACCGCGTTACCGACTTTCGGTTCTAGAACATACTAGTATTATAGTTATATTAGTTGAACAAGCGCAGCTGATAAAGCAGTAGTACAACACAATTCGTTGCGTGTATATGAAATTGAGTTTGATAGTAAGGTGCATCCCAGTAAATACAAATAATAAATAAAGTGCTCTATATATTTAATCTGTTGTATTAAAAATTAATTAAGTGATATTAACTTGTATACCGTAAATTTCAAGTGTTATTTTTTTTTGCAATATAACGAACCCCGATTTATTTAAAGGGAATAAACCGGGGTTTGTATATTATTTATATAAAATTTAAATTATATAAAAAAGTGCAGTCAGTATATTGTACTCTTGTTTTTTTGTATTTCGCTTTCGTCATCATCGCCTTTTATGATGATACAAACAAGCAATATACAGAGAGCAGGGCTCAGGAATTATTTTTTATTGCGTTGAATTTTCGCTTTTTTGAACAAATATGAACAAGTGAATGCTGTTGATTTAAGAAAAATGAAAAAAAAAACAATTGACTGAATTGAATAAAACATTGAAGAGGTGTATGAACAAACAACTTTTTTCCTTAAAAAAATGTTTTTTTGTGTTTTGATTAATCTGTGCTTTTTGCGTGAAAAAATTAATCCCTGGCATTTATATACACTACACCTAAAAATTTTTTAAAGAACCCATTTAAAAACCCTTTAAACTCTACTGACTTCTATTGTATGACTTTTAAAGCTTTTAGTTTTTTTGCACAAATTTTAATTCCAGTTTTTTTTTCGCCTCGATCTAGTTTTTCCAACAAAGAAATTTCCTGGATTTTAAATGAAAATATTTTATGCGCTTTTTTCGCCATAAAAACCGGATTTCTGTAAATAAAGTAAAATAAAGTTTTTGTTACGATCCATTATTTTGGTACAAATACATGTAAAAAATATTCAAATAAAATATATATTTTCAATATAACATTTTATTTGAAAGAAAAAAGTAACTGAAGTTTTTTTTAAATTATTGAATATAAAAACTAAAAAATAAATGAATGAATGAAAAGTTCACATTAAATAAAATTCCATGAATGCACTTTATGCTGCAAATAATATAAACATTGACACATAAACACAAATATTCACACATAGACACATCCCTTTAATACATCACACATAAACACACACACTATTGTGGCCATCAAAGGAAACCAAATGAGAGGAAATGGCACCAGAGGAAGAGA
This sequence comes from Phyto melanocephala, assembly GCA_941918925.1. Lineage (NCBI taxonomy): Eukaryota > Metazoa > Arthropoda > Insecta > Diptera > Rhinophoridae > Phyto > Phyto melanocephala. The sequence goes on from OW799233.1 coordinate 37,597,750, forward strand.
GCTTAATAAAAAAAAAATTAAAACAAAAAACACGGCAACAACCAAACCGAACAACAAAAAGTAACAGTTGTTATGGGTTTTCCGTCATATTTGTTGCTGTTGTAAGTTTTGAGTTGTTACAAGTGAAAAAAAAAATATATTCTGTCTCTACGATTTTTCAGTTTTTATGAATTTTTTTTGTTTTGTTTTTGTAGCATTTTCTTTTATACAAGTATTTTTATCATGATTTAAGCATCATGTAAGTTTTTCTTTTACTTGGTGGAAATTGAAACTTTAATTACGGCAAATACGTGTGTGCATGTATGATGGGTGAGCACTCGTATTATGTAAATGTTTTAAAATTGCCAACACATGTATGCATCTATTTGCATGTGAGTGCATATAAAAAAGATCTTTACATGCTGCTGTTATCCAAGAAAACCGGGAAATAACGTACACTTTGCTTCAGAAATATAAAAACATCTTAAATTGGTTTTCGTTTTGAACAATAAAAACAATAAATGAAAAGTTTCGTGGTTACAATGCTGATTAGAAAAAAATCAATTTAAAAAAGAAAATCCAAATTTGATCTTCTTCTATTTTGTTTGTAATTTTAATTTAATAATTAAAAATGGTAAATTGAACTGAAGTTAAAAATTTTGGGTTCGACCTTTAACAAAACAGATGACCAACATTTTTCTTATTGCACTTTGTTGACGGCTACTAATTCTATCTCACAAATGGTTAGGACTATACATGCTTTAGGGGTGTGGATAATTTCTAGGATATTCGCAGAGCATCGTTCGTTAGCGACAACCAATAAGAACAATTTTTAAAGAGAACTAATCGCACCTTTGGGGTAGCCAAGTGACATTCTCTAGACAGCTTATAGTAAAACTGTTTTTCTTTAAATTTTTTTTTACCATTTTGTGTTTTTTCAATTCTTTTATTTCAAACAATATACTATAAAACATTAAATTGTTCTTCAAAGCTAATTATAACACAACGAAGTTATACATTTTCTACTTATTCAATCCCCTAAATATAAAGAACATTCTTTGGCATTTATTTTTTGAAGATTATGTCCATCAAATGTTGGCCGTTGCTACGTCGCAGATGGTCCATCCTTTGAGTCCAATTTTCGATGACTCGTTCGAGCATTTCGACTGGTCACTGGCGAATGACACACGTGATGTTTTCCTCCAAGGCTTGAATCGAAGCGGGGTTATCCGCATAAATTTTAGACTTTACATATCCCCACAGGAAAAAGTCTAATGGTGTTATATCACACGATCCTGGTTGCCAATCAACCGGCCCAAAACGTAAAATTATGTGCTCACCGTAATGTTCTCTCAATAAATTCATTGATTGATGCGATGTGCGGGAAGTGGCGCCGTCTTTCTGAAACCAAATGTCGCCGAGATCACGAGCTTCAATTTTAGGCATAAATAGTCGGTTATCATGATACGATTACGGTCGCCAATGACGGTTACGCTCGCACCGGTTTTTGTGTACACTCTCAGCTACGACCGCTATATTTTCTTCACAGTGTGCTGGACGTGGTCTATTCGGTCGAATATTTTGCAATAATGAATTCTGGGTCTTAAAATGGGTGATGGTGTTATATAATAGTACGCTCAGTAGGCCGATTATGTATGCCAAGCAATACTAAACAAAAATAACATGACAGCATGACACGACTCACACGTGATATGTCAAAAAACGGCTATTGATCTATATCTCATATATATCTCTACTTGAATCACCCATTACATAGCAGTATTCATAGCCTGCAAAGCCCTATTTCGTTTTGTCAATATATTAATACGTTTATACTTTTTATAAACGTATTTTCTTTATCCCTCTGCAACTGACGTGCATTAATTTAAACAATTTCCAAATTTGAAATCTCAGACTTAAATCTTTTGTATTTCATAACACAGATTAACAAAATAACACTTTTTTTGTTGCATAAAGTTTTTCTCCTGTTGCTTACTAACTTGGGTGCATGGATTTCAAATCTATCCTCAGATTTTGTGTAGCAGCTCTAGTTAGAGAGATACAGGTACCGTCTTAAATTTACATAAGTAAACGATTGTTGATATCAATAGCGGTGTAACTTCATTAGTTCCTTTATAAATTTCAGTACATCTTCCTCAAGAAGGACGTGTTTAAATAATCCTAATTGTTTTTGTGTTATTTGTGGAGAATATATGTTCGAAAAATTTCGTTTAAATGTGTTGGACTTTGTGAAAAAGGCGTACTTGGACTACTTTGAGTTTCTGTTGCCGTCAAACGCTAAACCTTGGATACCAAGTTTGGTATGTAAAACATGTGTTGAATCTTTTGCAAACAAAAAAAAAAGACCCACTTTTAAGTACAAAGCTCCTATGATTTGGTGTGAACCATCCAACCATCATGACAACTGTTATTTCTGTGTAACGAAAATCATAGGAATAAACCAAAAAAATTTGCTGTTAGTGGACATATCCAAACTTAAAATCTGCCATAAGACCAGTCTTGAGTATTAGTGGAACATCAATACCACAGCACTCGTGTACATCTTCGCAAAATTCAGACCAGTGTAGTGGACAAACTGAAAAACACGACAGTGGTAGCGATAGTGATTTTGATTGCTACGGTATTCCCCGACCAGGGACCTTGCACTTTCTAAAACGGCATCAGAAATTTTAGCTTCCCGATTGAAAGAAAGAAATTTGTTAACCAGAGGAACGAAGATGTCGTACTACCGTAACAGGGAAAAGGATTTACTTTCTTTCTTTACTCAAAATCATAATTTTGTGTTTTGTACTGATATTCCGGGCCTAATTAATGCAATGTGATTAAAAGAGTATAATCCAAATCAGTGATTTAAACGAATTTTGAAATGTGTACTTTTACATAATGGTAACAAACTTGGTTCCTTACCTATTGCTCATTCTACAAAGGTTAAAGAAAAATATCCTACAATATCTTTAGTTCTCGACAAAATCAAGTACAAGGAACATAACTGGGTTGTATGTGTTGATTTGAAAATTGAAATTTTCTACTGGGCCATCAAAGTGGCTAAACAAAATATCCCTGTTTTCTATGCTTATGGGATAGCCGAGCTAAAGCTGAGCACTGGACAAAAAGAGACTGGCCTTCTAAGGAGGCTTTGATTCCCGGCAAGCAAGATGTAACTAAGGTTCCACTAGTATCCAGAGACCAAATTATATTGCCTCCTCTGCATATAAAACTGGGGTTGATAAAACAGTTCGTAAAAGCTCTTAACAAAGATGGCGAATCTTTCAAATACATTGTTAAAGTGTTTCCAAAAATCAAAAAAAAAATCCAAAAATCAAAGGAGGTATTTTTGATGGCCCACAAATTAGGAAGTTGATAGATGATAAGATTTTAATCAACCATATGTCTGCTGTCGAGAAATGTGCATGGGAAGAGTTTGTTTGGGTAGTTAGGAATTTTTTGGGACAATAGGAAATGTGACGGCTAGACCACTAGTATGTTCTAGAACTAAAAGTCGGTAACGCGGAAGTACATGAGTCCCGCTGTTTTGAAAAAAAAAAAAATAGTTCAACCCTTATTCGCACGTGTATATCTTATCCGTGACCAGAGGGCGTAATGCTAATAATCGCTTATAAAAAATGTTAATCAGGCTAAATCTGTAACAATAAGGTTGTTATCGGAAACCACGAATAATGAAAGTACCTCTGATCCTGTTTTAAATTTAAAATTAGTCTCATTATTTAAGTGCTATTAACTCAATAGATGGCATATACTGATCTGGATACAATGTTCCTCTTTCATTGTTATAACGCAAACACTGAGATGAAGCGATCGATTCCATTACGAGAATATATGCCTATAAAGACCTCTGTCGTTAAAGGGCTTTTTATGGAGTCAGCCGCGTAACTGCGATATTTGTGATTCCATTTTATATACTCTTGGAACTGGTGGCTTTCTTCTTGTACTATATAACCAGCCGGTTCATCAATTATTACCAATACAGGCCATTTGGCAGTTAGATAGCATTCCTGTCACGTTTGGGCCAAATCACTATAATGTAAATTGAATTCTGAACTATTAAAATTGATTGAAAATGCATTCCAAAAGGGTTAAAATGGATGGCTCTTTTTGGCACGACAACCCACTAGCTTATTTGAATTCTAAATACTTTTACGTTCCATATGATATGCGCTTGCCTTCGAGTCACATATTGGGACCCAAGTACTTCATAAAATTCTCTATTAAAATAACACAGTGCTAGGTTTTTAACGATTCCAGCGAGATATAAATATTAATATATACCTATAGTTGTGGATATCTAATTGCTTATAAACACAGGTCCTAAGGAAGCTGCAGAGAAAACCACTTCGAGTGATCATACATTTAATTTTGTTATTTTGTTTTATTTATGGCTAACACTTAAATATAATGATTGCACGTAGTGTGAATTAGAACACATGACTTTCAGAACATTTAACCCAACTCTTTAGTACGCACCGTACGTTTTGTCCACTAGCAAGCCAGCCTCATAAACTTTTGTGAACAACCTTGGGTGAAACACACACGGTGTTTGCTACATTCTGGATAAATCTTTATTTTAACAAACATGTAATTTAAGCAATACATAACTTATTTTAAAAATAAGTTTGTGATAATTCCCAACGTTGTCCAAGCGACATATTTTGTTTTGCAGAGGCATGACACTGACTATGGACAGCAAAACTCTATTATTATTATTATTAAAAAATTTGTATTAAGGCCCGGCATTATATAACAGTGCATTTAGAAAGAAAGAAAATATGTTTTAAAAATTCCAATAAAATTAAATACAAACACAGTTTTATTTTTTTGAAAAGTTTATGAAGTAAGTGTATTTATATTTACGCCGGGCAGTGTATAAAGAATGTATATGGACTCAAGTTATAAAAAAAATGCAAAAGAAGGAAAATTAAAAGATATTTTTTTTTCAACTATACACTGAAGGATAGCAGTGATCAATGTTTATTGGGAATAATATCTTTAGATTTTTCTAGATTACTGCAGCATTAACATAAAAAAATTAAAAGATTTGTATTAATTATTCTTAAGATTATATTACAGGTAAAAAATACAAGATAGTTTTCTGAACATTTGCTTTAACCACATTTTATTGTCAGTGTATATTTCTAGGCATAGATAACCGGATATGAAGGCAAAGAAAATAAAATAATTCAGTTAAAAACTTTCAACATAAAGTTGAAAATGCAATTTACCTTTTTGTGTCGACTCGTTTCTTAAACGACGACTTCATTAGAAAGGGCGTCCCAATGACCAATTTGAGTTAAATAGAAAGACTTTTTTATATTATTTTTTTTTGGCTGAATCATAAATTATTCATAATTAAGTGAAGCACATCGTCCAAATGACCTATAAAGCTGAGGCTCAGACGCAGTGTTTTTCCAAAATTTTCCTAACAATTTTGCTTAATTTTATTGATGCAGCTTTGAATTTTCTTGCACATGTAGTTGTGAGTATGAAAGCATAATGGGACGCAATGGTTTTATATTACGTGACCTATGGAGCTTATTCAGATCACTCTCTGATACGAGAAGGTACATGATTAGAAATTTATTAATGCAGTAATTAAATTATTCTACAGCCATTTGGCGCTGTTCTAGTAAAACCACATGCCACTCATATCAAAAGTGACAGTAAGTCAGTTTCAAAGTTCTATCCAACCAGAAATTGATGGTGACTCTTACTGTATATCAACTAAAAAAGCATCATAACAGAGCAGCTTCAGCTGTTTGCAAGGGCGAAGATGGCATGACAGAGATTTAACCGGGATATTTATATTTATTTTGAATGGCTCATGGGTTCCCATGGCTCATTAACAGGGAATGAGATAATACGAAGGAATGCTTAGGGAATAATAACTTTAATGATGTTAGTAGTATGCTTCTGCATTTTTTCTCATTGGCTGGCATGGCTGGAATGGATGGAATATTTCCTATTTTATTACAGAGGGGTATGAGCACTTCACTTGTGATAATTAGGGAAATATTTGTTGCTTGTCTTTTAGAAGCGTACATTCCGGTAGCACAGAGGGAAGTTTTTTTCCCCATGCGGGGAAAAGGCTATGCCTTTCAAGTCAATCAGGCTGACATAGTTGCCGTTAAAGACGATGGAAAGAATGTCAATGGATTTTCTGGAATAGAATATGCTTATGGATAGGCCATTGAGTGGATGTCGGAATTCTTACAGTGTTGGAAGGATAGATGAAAGGAAAATTTTCAATGACAATTTCATTTTGTTCCTATTTACGGACATGAGGGTGCTTTTAACAGAATCTTTTTATAAGATTAAAAAATATAATAAGAATGATTCGATTATAGCAAAATAGACACGGACTGTCCTGAAATGCTGACAAATCAGATGCTATGGTCTTTATGCGGAGAAGGAAGGAATATTGGGGTAACTCTGCCTTGTCAAATTTCTTACTGCTAAATATGATCATTTCGGGTGTGACCTTTAAAACATCAGGAAAAAATTTTAATTACAGATTATTCATTTTGTTCTGACAAGCCACTTGATATCAGCTCTTGCCAAAAATCTCTGTCCACGGCGGTTGTCTGTAAAACAACGTTTTTGACAGACATGCAGGTTTAGATATGAGTTAAAAATTTGACAATTAACATGTAAAAAACATGTCGTGTATTAGCTGCTTTACGCTACAGGCTAAACTACAATCTGCACTGTAGACTGGACTAGACACTATTACTTCTTTTAATAAACTACTTATGTATAGTCCGTACCGAAAACTCTGTAGCCAGTAATATTCTTGAGCTATAGTGACTAAATATATATAGTCTACAAAAACTTGCATAGAAATTATTTTCTGCACGCTATAGTCTAAACTACAGTGGGCATGAACATTATCTTAGGCATTGCTATACTTGGCAACTGACATGAATATGGACGTTGATAAACATTACAAAAGATACTGAAAAGTCCTTTTAAATTTTTTCATTATAGACATTTGAATTTTCACTTTTTCCTTTTCCTCTTACTCTTAGCCTGCCTGTTTGCAACAAAAATTACATACAATATGCAAGTATTGCAAGTTGTCTTTTGTGTACATCAATGTTAACGAATGTACATATGTCTGTTGTTGGTTGTGTGTGTGTGTGTATGTGCATGTTTTTGAATTGAGCCTGCATGGCTGGGGTGCATGTATTCGATTGATTTATTCATTCATTCATTCATTCGCGCATTCATTGATTCATGCAATTGTTCATTTATTTATGTAGGCCTGTCTATCTTTAAATAAATGTGTGCTTATGGATGTATGTGTGTGTGTGTGTGTGAGGAAGAGCGTGTGAATTATTTGTACATGCCAAAGTCAAACATATTGTTTCCCTTTACATGCCCATTTGTGTGCATGTCTGTACGTATGTATGCAAGTATGCAACTGTGTCAGTGTCGGCGAATCTTTCTATCTCTGACTGTGTGTAGCATTTATGTAAATATTGTGTAAAACATGTGTTGGTATGTTGTTATAACTGTTGTTTTTATGTTGTTCTCATATGTAGGTCTATTTTGTATTGAATCAATTAAGTTACAATATTGGGTTGTTTGGTTTTGGTTTCATTTGTTGGTTGGTCTTAATTTTGATGGCTTCCTTCGGCCCGGCCTTCCAACATACTCTAGTTGCTGGTAGCTATATTTGTTTATCGTATGTATGTAGGTCTGTTGGTCGCTTGTTTCGTTTTTATTTTATTTTTTTGGTCATAATAAAGATTTTTGTGTAATTTTTAAACAAAAAAAAATATTTGTATGAAGTCTGTTCAATTGTCTGTCTATTTGTTTTCATCTTCATTTTTTGGCAAAATGTTTGCCAATTTTGATTGTTTTGTTTTGTTTTGCTCTTTTTTTTACAAGTGTGTGCATTTATTTTTTCTCATGCCTCTTTAATATACTAAATGAACTTAAAACAACATTTTTTAGTTGATGATTTTGCTGTTGCTGTTGTTGTTTGTTGCCACTCTGATGCACTTGTTGTCTGAATGCAATTGCTTGTGCAAGTTGAGAGCTGGCTTTTTTGTTGTCATTTTTTTTTCCACATACAATATTGTTGCTGTTATTTTTTTGTTATATATAAACTCATTGTGCACTTTAGTTGTTTTGATTGCTTTGCTGTTGTTGTTATTTTTGCTGCTGCTATAGCAGCAAAGTGACATCGACAAAAAAAAAATGTAGAAAAAAAAATAAATAAAGGAACTCTGTTGTTGGCTGGTTGTTATTGTCAATTGTTTTTCACATTTTCGAGTGTCATCAACATTTTAACAATATGACACATACCACACTAACACAAACTCATACACATACACACTTTTATGCACATTGAGGCACCTACAAAAATGTGTTCACTTAAACACCCACTCACTCACTCAATTGACTGACACATAGTCATACACAAAAACACCTTGGTACAATAAACAGTGGAACTGTAGAGAGTTTTACAATAATAGAAAAAATTATTTCAACATTAAAGTCAAGGCATATTTATTCATCAGGTACTCTTGATTCGTCAGCTGATTATTTTTTTTAATTACTTATTTTTAATTTCAGCTGTCATAATACATAAATAAAAAACAATTTTCTCTCTTTTCTAATCAATTTCAAATGTCAAACTTCATATATAAAAAATATAAACAAAAAATTCTCTCCGAACTGCAATTACCTGATGAATAAATATGCCTTGATTAAAGTCTTAAAATAATATTTCTAAACACCTGATTGTCTCTTTCTAAGATCCGGATTTGTTGAAGATTTTATTCTTTGTGGCATTTCGCCAAAAATATTTAATTACAGTCGTGTCTGGATATAGTGAACACCCGATATAGTGAACACCTCCATATAAGTAGTGAACTTGGATGGAGTACTCTAAATAGTGAAAAACTCTAATAGTGAACCAAATTTTGAAAACAACTTCAACAACAATTCTTTTATTAAACTTAAATACATATGCATGTACATATATTTCCTTTTTTGTACAAATTGTTTCTAATCAGCTATTGCATTTACATGTATGTATTTTTAGTAACTAAAACGAGTTTTTGAACGAAAATTTCCACCTTGATATGGAGAACAACCTGGATACTATGAACAAGCCTTTCAAAAATTAGTTCACTATATCCAGACACGACTGTATTTACATACAGGATGCGGCTAAAGTATCTATATAATTTGTTTATTTTTTTGTTTAAATATTGCATGGAATGAAAAAACAAAAAATTTAATGATAAAAAAATGTTTTTTTTTCGTGTTATTTTTTTACATTAGTTATGAAATATAATGGCAGTTAAATGAGAACCATTTTCTCTATCTCAAAAATGTTCTCTCTTGATAGAATTTGTCATAATTTGGTTGAGTGTTTCTTGAACAATTTCTTCTTTCTTGAATGTTGTTGTTTAGTTGTTGCAAGGTTTGCGGCTTATTCATATAAACGTTGTCTTTGAGATCTGGTATAGTCAAATCAGACGATCTTGGCGGTCATCTCAAATCGCCGTTTTTAGAAATTATCCGATTTGGAAATTGTCTCGATAACTCTATCTTTCAACGGGTTGTATGGTGGTTAGCATCATATTGTTAAAACCATATGTTGGCGTTTGGTGGCAACTATGGAAATAAAAAATTTTGAAATATTTATTGTTTGATCTTAATTGTTGAAAAAAAATTATCCTTGCGGCAATGCCACACCAAATAGTAACACGATTCGTGTGTGTAAAGATTTTTGAGATTTTGTGAACCCAAAATGTGATTTTTTTTGTTTTTTTTTTTCGAAACCGTTCAAGTGGTAATGAGCTTCGTGTGTCGGTTTGAAAAAAAGTTTTCATTTTGAACAACGAGATTAGTAACTACTCCAACATATTCCAAGCGCTATACAAAGTCTTCAGGATTTACTTTTTGCACTAGTTGGATCTTTTAAGAGAAGAGGGGAAAATCATGTTTTAAAATTCGCCTGAGGGTGCGTTCAGTAAGCTGCAAATGAGCAGTTTCTCTTCTCGTTAATGTCTCCGGATTTTCTGCACCGCTCTGTTTCGAAGCATTAATATTTTTTTTCGATCTGCTAGTTCGAGGTCTGCCCGTACATCTTGAATCTCTGACAGTCTCAAATTCTGCAAAATTATCCACCAACAAGCAAATGGTTTGACCCGTTTTACACCATAAAATCTTCTATATGCAAGTTGAGTATTATGCTCGGCGCACAATTGGGACGAACGACGAATTTCGCCCAACACGATGAACTCTTCGGTAAAAATTCGTTGTACAAAATTCGTCGTGTGAAGCACAACAACGACGAAAAAGTAACATCTTTTATGCTATAAACACAATCAAGTCCATCGACTACAAGATGTCAAAAATAGAATACATGCGTGCTTATGAGAATAATTCTTTTAGCCGCTACACGACTACCGACTACACGGCTACTTTTGTAGCCCGTAGCCAACTTAGGCTAATTTCTATTTTTCTTGGCTACACAAAACAGATTAGTGCTGCCAATACAATAAATGCATGAAATGGTGGTTTTAAAAACGCAATACATTAAATATCGCTATTAAATACGCGAAAAACTATTATAGTGGCACCATTAATTAAGTTTGTTTTATTTTGGTTAACTTTAATACATATGTATGTCAAAACAGATGTTTATTTTTTGTAGTTAGTGGTCGGTAGTCGTTAAAAGAATCAAGTAGCTGGCGACTTGGCTATTTTTGTAGCCAGCTACTTTTGTAGTCGGTAGTCGATGGTCGGTAGCCTTTGGTTGTGTTTATAGCTTTATAGTTGATAAAATTGTTTAGTGCTTGTGCAAAGAAAAAACAAAAATAATCGAAGAATTTAATTTTTTGTAAAAACTTGTTCATGTATAAAAAAACGTTTGCAAAGAATGTCGTTGGTACGTGCATTAAACAATAACAAAAATTTTGTTTGTGTATAACAGCTAATAGTGTGACCATATGAAAAAAAGATCACTTAATAAACTTAAACATTTGCAAAAACACAAATAAAAACAAATTTTTGTACTAAATTTTTTCTTACTTATTTTAAATGTTTTAAAATAAAAAATAAAGCAATTATTAAAGTAAAAACTAACTTTATTTTCTTAAAAAGTTGAGAAGTAAACCCAAATTTAATAAAAAATGGTCACCTTGTATCAATTTGTTTGTCGTTCTCCGGCGTAAGAAATAGAAATAAATCTATTGCAGAGTTCGCCGCGTATAGCGAACTTCGACTGACGTCACAATGCACAATGCATACATTCTCATATACACAAATGTGTTTTATTTTTGATGACGAATATTCGCGACGAAAAATTCATCGTTCGTCCCAATTGTGCGTCTAGCATTAATTACACTGCTTTACAAATTTTTAATTTGGAAAAATACCAAGAAAGCTACATGCCTAGATAAGTTAATTGGGACCTCCTGAACACGAAAAACGCTGTAATTTTTTTTTCTAAGTACCGTTTTTTAGATAACGGTACTTTTGTGTTTTTCGGTGTATGGTCCCACCCAAACCCTTGTGGAGCCCAACCGAAAAGTCCGATATGCTGCAAATTTCTATCTGATAAGAAATGGCTGAGTTATGGCACCTCAAAGTTCAAAATTTGCCTATTTTGTACGTTTTTTCAAAATTTTTCATTTTTACTTCGTTTTTTTCTATGTTATAGTAGAGATCTGGAATGTTTTATTTTTTTACCAAATAGCTTATTTAATTACCAACATTTTAAGCGCAATTTGAAAAAAATCGGATGAAAAGTTTTTATTAAGGATTTTGTGGAGCGACAATATTTTCATCTTCATTGCTCACACACTATATTCGGCGTAAATTAAAAAAATTAAATTAAAATAACGAGCGACTTGACTTGAATTTTTTGGAAAAAACGTAAAAAATAGGCAAATTTTGAACTTTGAGGTGCCATAACTCAGCCATTTCTTATCAGATAGAAATTTGCATATCGACGGAAAAGGCATTCAATTACCTTTCCAACGATATGGCATTTATCTCGATCGGACTTTTCGGTTGGGCTCCACAAGGGTTTGAGTGGGACCATACACCGAAAAACACAAAAGTACCGTTATCTAAAAAACGGTACTTAGAAAAAATTACAGCGTTTTTCGTGTTCAGGAGGTCCCAATTAACTTATCAAGGCATGTGGCGTTCTTGGTATTTTTTGGCTGTAAACCAGTGTTATCGAACGATTATTTCCAAAGAATAGCAAAACAATACAATATTAGTTGTTTTTTTTTTCAATTATAATTTTCAATATTATTTATTTTTAAACGTTTAGTGTTTATTCTCATTCACCCACAGTGTCCTTTACTACAACAAATAAATACTTGGTCAAATTGTATATTGCATTTAAAGTGAGTGTTGTTTCACTTGTGTTGTTGTGGCTGTGAGAAAACTGTTTTTTGTTGTTGTAGTTTTTAGTATTATTTTCGGTTTATTGGATAGATACCGTTATGGGTAACTATCTTTGTGTCTGTTTTGTATGTGTGCAAAGTATTTATTTATTATGTCGGTATGTGTGTATCCGGTAGGTATAAATGATGATGATTTTTGTACGATTGCTCGTCATCAACATCATCTACTTGTTTAAAACATACATTTTTCATACATTTATCACTTGACTTGTCAAGTCGGGTTTATTTCATTTTTATGCGAGTTTCATTACACAGTACAAACTGATGAGGATGTTCAAAGGTTTTAGCGAAACACATGTAACATGTTAAAGATTGTAATATTGTTTGTTGAAAAATAAAGAAAAAAGAAGTGAAAATTACAGCTTAGACGTTTGTGTAAAATATAGACTAGTTTTATAATAAATATATTTTTTCGACACAGCACTATTAATTATCAACGCTGGTTTTTGTAATAGCTAGCTTTGCGAGAAGAGAGAAAAATTACGTTAGAGAATTAATTTTTAATGAATGAACCCAAAGCTTGGACAATGGAGAAAAGAGTCAAAACTCTGTCTGTTAGAAAAGTAGCGAATATAATATGGGAAATTTTAAGTCTTCAAAGAACTAAGGAACCTCTAGAATTGAAAATTCCAACACTCAGCATAGCAGTTGATACCAAATTGTATTTCCTAAACTGTTTATAATAGGTATTGAAACACCTGGCTGAGCGTTGCCGTGATGTCTAACTGCATAAAGTGAAGCGAATCTTTAAGATAGCATTCTACGTCGATCGAAACAAACAGTAGACTGGGCATAGTTTGTAGTATAAGGCGAGTGGGGAAAAATATCTTAATCACAGCTTTCGAAACAGTTTTAAACAGGTATTGCAATATCGGGCCGAGTATATTCATGATGTTGGGTCCTGTATTCTGGGCTCTATTCGGTCAATGCTTTTTTCAAGCGAATCAATTGCGTTAGTTACATATTCCCTGTGATGAGACCCCTTTAGTTCCACCAAATACAGACTATTTGTAATATAGGAGACCTAAGTACTTATATTTTAAATATTGTTACTCTTATTTAAATCTCTTGAAGATGTCATCCGATGGATGACGAAATATTGAGAATTTGAAAAATAAAATTATTATTTTTAACAAAAAAACCCGAGACCTCAAGCATGATTATTTAATTTGAAATTTATAATAAAAAGGTCGAATAAAATATAACAAAACTGACTATTACTTTCGCTATTAGGGAGGGCTTCGAATACGAACTCCTACTCTTCGGATTATTATAGAGAAATTACCAATTTACCTCTTTCTGTTCGCAAGTATTTTGAAATTGGTGCTTGAGTAGGTCCCAGTGAATTTGCAAGCTTTTGTTGAGCTTAAAAATAATCTTCATGGAGTAAGGCCTCCATGTCTAGGTCTTCAAACTATTCTTGGCTACCCTAGGCGACGTTTGTCTTCCGGGTCAAAATCACTACGTCTAAACTGCACAAACCATCTCACGCACATTGAAACCGAAGGAACGTATTCACCATAAGATTCGGTATACCATACGAATGCTTTTTTTAAATTTTGGAAGTAAAACTAAACTATCAGCTTTTGACGTTTTGTCGGCATTTTAGAAGCAAGAAAACTTTATTGTTTACATTACAATGTTTAAAAAATAAGTGAGAACAACGGATCGATATGTACCCTTCCAAATGATATTAAAATTATCAGAGATAAAAACCATGTTAAAAAGGGACGTCATCGGTTTTTTCATTTCGCGTTTGAGGTTCCTACACCCAATAGTATAATAATAGGTCAAACTTAGTTAAGGGCTTATCTAGTTCATATGGGACTTTAAGATAATATGAAGAGCATGCGAAAAAGAAATATTGACAACTGACTAGTGTCATGTCTTTTAATATTTTTAATATGTCATTCTTAGAGTTCATAAAAGCTTCGGATTTATACACTGAGAGGAAAACATCTTGACATTGTGGAATTTGGAATGAATAGGTTTTATGGTTGATTTGAGAAAACCTCTATTTATCAGAGCTCAGCATGCTTTAACGGATATTCCTGTAATATGGGGTTCAAAACGTCTCTTATTTTCAATCTAACCTAAATATTTGTATGAATTTATTTCTGGTTTCTTTTAATGACTGAGAGGATTTATTTCTATAAGACGATTAATAAATATAGTTTATTAATTTATTTATTTATTTACCCATTTGATATCCTGCATAACAAGATCAATATCTTAAAACAACACAAGGTTACATATTGTTAAAATTAAAAAAAACTGTTTACATTTCATTAATACTATGGGTTGACCCAAATCTTGAGAAATCAAAGGAAATTCTGAGACTAAACAGACCAACACTTAGGAGACTAACCAGTGTGATTACGGAGTTGAGAACTCATCTAGCTCGCATGAAACTGTCTGAGGAGACGAGAAAGAGAATGAGACTTTGATACACTATCTCTGCCATTGTCCTGCGTTTGGGCATATTAGACGCGAGAATTTTGCAGTGGACACTATGCCGAATTTGGACTACCTGGGGAACTCGAACTGGAGATCCATAAGGAACTACATTGAGAGGACTGTATAGTTCAGTAATAGTTCAGATCATAGCCAACAATACACTAAAGATTGTAACATGAATTGTAATTCTGACTTTAGCGTGATCTTTTATCTCGTTCTTGTTATATATAATAGTCATAGTTTAACTAAACTTTACTTCTAGATTAGTTAAGGCGAGCTCTGATTTAGCTTTACTGAAGGGTATGAGAAATTCGCTTTGACCTAAATGCATTACTACTAGTTTTCTTCTCAAGTTTTTGGTGGTTGTTTTAATTGCGACTTTTTCAGTTTCATTATTATTTGCTTGTTTTATTTGTAATTTGAGAGGCTATTTTAATGATTAACCCATTCGGATTAAAATAAAATAAATAAAATTTTAAATATAAAAATTTCTTAACCTTAAAAGCCTTGAGAAGAGTGTGAACCCTGTCACTTCATCTTTCGTTGTAAGCAAACTTTTACTTAGATTAATTGATAAAAGGTGATAAGTTGCCCTTTAATGGAATGTTTTGAAGTGGAATAGCATGTATTGTGACTTATTCCTTTTTGGTTATTTTTTAATAGATTTTCTCTAACTTAATCTGACCCTCTAATGGTTTAACATACTTTAACACAAGTGGCATAATAAAACTTGCCTCTGTTTAATGAATTGGACATACCAACAACAACAACATTAACAACAAAATAAAAAATTTTTTCGTGTTATTATAAAATAATTAAGTGCTGTTGTTTGCAAAACAATACAGTAAAAAAAAAGAAACAGAACAACAGCGAAAAGAACACAAATGTTTTAATGGATAATTGAAACTTTTATGGCGGTGATACTAAAAACAGCCACCAAACAAAAAAAAAAAAATCAAGATAAATTGGTCCAAGTGTAACATGACACTATACACAAATTTGTGTGTTGTGTTCTTTTTTGAATAGAAAAAAAAATTAATGATGTTCTAAAGAAAGTAAAACTGTGTTAGAAAATGTTTGAAAATGAATTAGTTTTCTGGATAAGAACGTGATGGATAAAAAAAATAAAAAACAAAATATGACACAACTGTACAAAGTGTCCTATAGAACAAGTAAGAAAGTCATTTAGAAGCCTATTTAATTGACTGTGTTGCAAAGTTAGGAAATTATTATGGAATTAGACTAGTATTAGCAAAAAAATAAATAAATAAAAATTAATCGGATTAGAGGTCAATTAGGACACAACTTACATTTCAATTAAATTATTAAAGAATAACTAAGTTGAAAGTAAACTAGATCTGGAGGTGAATACGGCATTTTAATGCTTTCATCACATTAAACTTCTTATAAGAATCTCTTTATTAAAAACGAAAAACTCGAAACTTCGAACAAGATTACAATCGCGTTCGTATGTTGTTATTTGTCCCCTTAAGCCATATTAGGGTATTCAGAAGCTATCGAAATTTTTTTATATTCACACCTACGAGCTTTCTGTGCTTTTAGTATAAATATTCTAATTAGATTTTTATGATTTGGTGTTTTTAATAAAACCGTAATATGTAACATGGGGCCAAATTGCCATATACGAACGCGATCGCATTATTATTTGAGTGTTTTAATATTACGATCGCGTTCGCATGTCATAATTTACAACTGATCTTTAAATATAACATAATTTAACTTTAAGTAGAAAAGAACCAGGGCACAAATTACGGCTTTTGAGCATGATCGAAATTTTATTCATACGATAGAGTTCGCTAAGCTTTAGGTATAGAGATTCTAATAAGAATTTTCAAATTTCTATCACGTTCGAATGCCTTAATATCTCCTCAGAACCAACTTTAAATTTTACAATAGCTAATCTGTTACTAAACCTTCGTTCTAACTGAATTAAAAATAATATAGAATAGAAAAAGAACTGAATAATTTCTGTGTTGAAGGAAAACTAACTAAAGGTCCTACGTAAGCCTAAACTACATATTTTATTGCAGTCTTTGCAATACTGGTTACTCTAGTATGAACTAAATTTGAAAAACTTAAAATAAATATCTAAGCTAAAACTGAACTTAACTAGAACTTAAATGATTTTTAACTGACACATTTCCTTTAATATTAGTACACAAATAATGGGTCGATTATGGATAGCAACCGAACCTCAGTTACGTTGTCAGTTGCCAAAAAATGCATTACAGATGGCAACTGGCAACTAACAGCTGTCAATATCATATGCAAATTTGGCTACCGTGAAATTTTAGTTGCTAGCTGGCAACGCAACTAAAGTTCGGTTGCTATCCATAATCGACCCATAAGATTCTTCAATAACTAGCATATAAGCCGCTACTTCTAAAGCGCAGTTCTAGTTACTATTTTTTGAATATTCAAGTTCTGATTTTAAGTACTAAAATTTTTTTCGTTATATTTATGAAAACTTATATTTTCTGATTCATTTTACTTAGAAAAATAAAGTATCTTTTTAGTCGCCCATAACATTTTCAGTCTCACCTGAAACTAATAAATCCTTATTTTACAATTCTAGCTTTACAAAGGCAAAAAGTACCATAAAAAATTCGAAAAAGTACTTTTTTGGTCGCCCATTTCAGTCTTAATTCGTATCAATAGTCACTTATTTCGAAATTCTAGCTTCGTAGACGTAGAAAATACAAAACGTTCCATAAAAATTTCAAAAAGTACCATCTGTTCGCCCATAATATTTTCCTTCCAACCTTGTATCAATAGAAGGTAATTTTAAAGTTCTCTTCATAAATGTAGAAAATACAAAAAGCACCATACAAATGTGAAAAAGTATCTTTTCGGGCGCCTTTAACATTTTATGCCTCAGCTGGAATCAATAGTCACTTATTTCACAGTTCTAACTTTATTAACATTGAAAGAACAAAAAGTATCATAAAAAAGAAAAAAAGTACCTTTTTGGTGGCCCCTAATATTTTAAATCTCACCTCGTATCAATAGTCAGTAATTTCGAAATTCTAGTTAAATTAACGTTGAAAATACAAAAAGTACCATAAAAATTTAAAAACATACCTTTTTGATCGCCCATAACATTATCAGTCTTCCCCAGAATCAAGAGTTCCTTATTTTATAATTCTAGCTCTTATATATATGTGATCTTCTCCTAGTGTGTTGAAAAACGGATTTGGACGTAAGAGTGGATTCTGGTACCTAAAAGAGTAAAGAATAAGATGAAATGTGTTAGATTTCTGATAAAAATTTATGTATTTACCCAATAAAAACGTTATTGCGTCGGTCACTGGTTGCGGCTTAAGAATTAAGTATCGAGATCATAACAAACAGAGCAGCAACAATAGGAAAGGTATTTTCACACTGAAAGCGAAAAAAATACGTCACCACATAGGTTAGACGTCACCAAAATCGGCATCTAATCATAATTAACCCTACCAAATCACATCTCCCAATTAAAAGTGTGTTCACAGTGATAATGCGTTATGAAACTTTAAATGCGTTTTTCTCAAAACTTCATTTTCACACACTAGATCCCTTTTCTCGGAGAAGGTCACATATATATAGATAAATTACGAATAATTTTATTAAAGTTTATAATTTATTTTTCTATTTTTTTATACCCTTCACACAGTGAAAAAGGGTATATATAGGTTTGTCATTCCGTGTGAAATTTCTACAATTTTCATTTCCGACCCCATAAAGTATATATTTTCTGAAAGATTATGAATAGGGGAGTCGATTAAGCTCTGTCAGTCTGTCCGTCTGACCGTCTGTCCGTGTGTATGTTGAAATCAACTTTTTGAAGCCCCCCGAAATCGCTTGGACCCGGGTAAGGTATTAAAATTTCAAAAATATTCGGGAGTAGATCGGTATTGAAAATCAGAAACATCGGTTCAAAAACAACTGAGATATGAGCAAAAACCCACGACCACCTCGATTTTTTTTCACAAAAACAACATTACAACAATAACATACATACATACATACGTGTATACTGGTTAAAGTAAACGTGGGATCGAATCTCAGCTGAGCCAAAAACATTTTTTTTTTATTTTTTTTTTAATTTTTTTTTATTTTTTATTTATTATACCATTCACCTGTGGTGCACAAGGGTATATATAGCTTTGTCATTCCGTTTGTAATTTCTACAATTTTCATTTCCGACCCCATAAAGTATATATTTTCTGAAAGCTTATGAATAGAGGAGTCGATTAAGCCCTGACCGTCTGTCCGTCTGTCCGTCTGTCCGTGTGTTGGTTGAAATCAACTTTTAGAAGCAACTATATGTTCCTCAGATCTGTATATGGTATCAATCTCTTGGAAATATCCAGGAATGAATCGCTATTGAAATTCAGCACAATCGCCCCATAACTTTCTGAGATATGAGCAAAAAACCACGACCATCTCGTTTTTTTTCACAATTACAACAACAACATACATACATAGATACATGTAAAAAACATACCAAACAAAAAAAAATTACAAAAAAAAAAATATTAAAAATAAGAAAAAAATAATAAAAAAAACTACAAAAAAAAACATTTTAAAAAATATAAAAAAAATAATAAAATATAAATAATATATTAAATAAAATAAAATAAAATTTTTTTGGCTCAGCTGGGATTCGATGCCACATTTATTCTAACGTGTACGTATGCACGTATTTTATATGGGATGATGGTGATACAAACAATTGTTATTGCATGACTACACGTTGTGAAGGGTATATAAGATTCGGCACGGCCGAATATAGCACTGTTACTTGTTTTATTTATTTTTAAATGTTTTTTAAATTTTTTTTTTTATATTTATTATTTATATTTTAATTATTTAAAAAAAAAATTTTTTTTTAATTTTTTAAAAAATTTTTTTTTAATTTTGTTTATATTTTTTTTTTTAATTTTTTTTTATATTTTTTTTATATTTTTTTTTAACATACATACATTAATTTTTAATTTTACAATGGGATGTTTTTATATATGTATGTTTTTTATATGTATTTTATTTCATATGAGATGAATGGTGATACAAACTACTGTTATTGCATGACTACACGTTGTGAAGGGTATATAAGATTCGGCATGGCCGAATATAGCACTCTTACTTGTTTTAATTATTATATGGATTTTACTTCAAATTCATTTGAAAAGAATTTTGGGAACAATGGTAGTAGATTTTGAAAATTTTTGGTCTGCTCTTGAGAAACATTCGGTAGGGTTATTTTTTGTTTGTCTTGACATCTTGAGCTATGGAATCTACACTGTGCTGAAAACTGTACAATGCATAATAGTAAAGCCTGACTTTTGGAAGATTTTGAGCAGTCTTCTAAGTAGTAAAAATTATTCAGTTTTATTAACCACATTAATAGTTTGGAACTATTGTATGTGAGTGTGTGGTGGGTGTAACATGTAGAAAGCAGGTATATGATCAGTGTGTCGGTGGAAGAGTATGTGTTTCGTGTGTTAAATGGTAGTGTGTAAGTATGTTGTATGTGGTTATATTGTATGTATGGATGTTTGCATTAGTATCATTATCATGTGATTATAAACATTTTTGCCTGTGGTGTAGTGAAATTCTGTTGGCAATGTTTGTTTTTTTATTGTTGTTTTTCTTGTTGAAGTTATTCTTATAGTTGGTGTTTTATATACACTTTTTTACAGCATCATTATGTTTTATGAGTACGACAATAACAACTTCAATATAATAGTGATGATACCACTGTTTTTACTATTTATATTGTTGTTGTTTTTATTGCAGTTGTATTTAGTGGCTGCCATTAATGATTATTTTAAGTGAATGAGTTGTTTTATTATATAATAGTTGTTGTTGTTGTTTTTTTTTTTAGTTATTAATTTCTTTTTTTTATATTTTATAACAATTATTTTTCATTTAATTTAATAAAATGCCATAATATCATATACACTTATTGTTGTCTATTTTTTCTGTTCTGCTCTTACGAACACTTCGTACTATTAATAATTTAATATGAAGTTTTTTTTTATTAATACACTAATTAATGTATTATTTAAAAAATATTTAACTTATAAAGTATTAATGAATTTAATAAAAAAACACAATTAACCACTCGAATGCAGTAGTTTAAAACAAATGAAAATTAAGAGTGAAATAAATCATAACAAGATACTGGCTTTTAATTAATAAAATGAAATGAGGTGTATGTGAAAAATACGTTTCACAAAAATATGTTAAAAATATACATAAATTTAAACAACATTTATAGAAAAGGATGATGTAGGTAGGGTTGTCATTTCTATTTTAAAAAGAGGACGCCAGCATAAAAAATGTAGGACATTTGCCCAAAAAAAGAGGACACATTTAAAAAAAATTAAATTTGATAAAATTTACGACGCCATTTAAAACACAAAAACAAAATTTGTTTTTGCGAAAAAATTTTATTTACAAAAATACAAACTGAACATATCATGCTGATTTAATGGTTGAAAATAAAAACAAAAAAACCAAAATAAACAACAATAATTCATTGCATTCATTATGGGGAATGTACACTTTTAAAAATTTTACATATATTTTTCAACACTTCCAATTTGAGCCAATATATTACCATCGCATCTCTTCAAATATTTGGAAAACTCTAGGCAATCCTTATCAAAATTATCTACCCTTACTATATTTTTTGTTCAAGACTTTCTTTTATATCTGGAAAACAAACTTTATAAAAAACACACAGCTGACAAGCAGACACCTTTGCCGAATTTTTTTTAAAAAAAATACAAGTTGAAATAGGTTACTTCGATAAATAGCGACAATTAAGGATAATAAAACTAATTTTGTACAAAGAAAAGTTTTTGTACTTTTTTTTTTGAACGATGAAATGATAAGCGGAAAAACACTATCGGTGAATTCACAAGTAGTGTTATCATATTATTATATTTATTATTATCATAATGTTATAATATTCTAAAATTTTGAAATGTTTGTAAAATATTATTCTGTCCTTTAACCATTAACATTACTCTTAAAGGAGCCAATTCAAATTCAATAAATTCTTTAGTAGATTGAAAAGCCTTGCTAATAACCTTAAATTTTAAAGCTGTAATTGCAGTCCACTTTCATGGCAAAAGAACAAAACACAACTAAAATTTTCCATTTAATTAAAAACAAGTAAAAATAATATATTTAGCCATGTTGAATCTAATAACACACTCCACCATAATATATATAGTGACCATATCGTAGCTAAGCTTAGATTTTAGATTTAATGTTATACGGCATTTTATTTTTTATTTCCGACACCATATTTGTTTTTAAATGCTTACAAAGTTAGTTGTTTTCTACTAGTCAAGCCATTTCATTTGCTGCCCATATTAATGGGTTTGATATATTATCCGCCATTTTGTTTATGGCGCCATCTTGGATTTTATTTTTCTCGTAGTTTACTAAATTTTGTTGGTCAAGACCTTTGATTTGATACTAGTATTGTAAGGGTTAAAGGGCCGAAGCCGTTATTACTCTACTACTCCCATATATCCTCCATTTTTTTTTCGGACGCCATCTTGGATTTTAACTTTTCAAAGTTTACTGTTATTTGCTTGCCAATCGCTTTGATTTTAGGTGGTATAATCACAATATTTGTCCCATATATTCTCCATTTTATTTCGGACGCCATCTTGGATTTCAACTTTTTTATAGTTTACAGTGTTCTACTAAAAAAATCGCTTTGATTTTATACCGAAATTGTGTGGGTTGAAGGGGGCAAAGACGTAATTACTTTATTTGGCCCATATATCCGATATTATCTTTTGACGCCATTTTAAATATTTACTTTTTCATAGTTTAATAAATCTTACTGGTCAATCGCTTTAATTTTATACCAAAATTTTAGGGGCAAAGGCGTAATTATTTTATTTACCTAATATATCCGCCATTTTATTTTGGACGCCATCTTTGATTTTGACTTTTTCATAGTTTAATGCATTTTATTTGTTAAGCCCTTTTGCTTGTTTATTATATTGAGGGGGATTTACGTAAGTACATTTTTAATTACTAGATTTGATTCATATATGATTTAATGTTATGCCATTTTGTAGTATTGGCCATTATGTATTAGATACTTTTTGCCAAGCGCTTTCTTTATATACTCCTGCCGATTCTTTCTGTTGTCCATAAGCTCAAATTATAATTTCTTTTTGTAAATTAAAAAAAAACACTATAGCAGTTGTATTTTGGAGCTAATATCTCAGTTAATTTCAAACCGATTTACCAGATTTTCTCAGCAGTATTTTTTGTGATTACGAAATATGGTTGGGTCTCTTGTCATGTCCAAAAATTAATTAGAAGTTAAGTAGCTTGGTGCTTTTCTTAATTAGTTTTGCCTATCACCGATTTGTCCCAAGTTGTTTTACTAAATACCCAAGGGACATTTAATACCTACAATAGGTTGCAAACGTGTCTTTAAATTGACCAATGATTAACAAATTTTAATTTATATAGTAAAAATATGAAGAAAATAGTGGCAGTCCTGTTTATTTGTTCATATCTCAGAAACCTGAACAGTATATGGGGACTTCTAAACATTAATTTCAACAAACTCACGGACTGATAGACAGACGGACATATCTCAATCGACTATCTCACCTGTAGGTCTTTAGAAAATATATTTTATTTGGGATCGGAAACGAATATTAGAGAAATTAAAATCTTATACTCTCTTGGCGTTACATATGAAGGGCATAACACAAGAAAGAAGGCAATTCGGCACAATTTGCAATCGGCTCAAAAGTACGAATTGTGTTTTTGCGACTCCGTTTAAGACAAAAGAGTTAGATAGTCACCGACATCCGATACTACAGATTTAAAGCGCTTTGTATGGAAACGAAAAAAAAAAATAAAAATTGACATTTGAAGAAAATTGTAAGCAGCTTTATATGAATAAAAAATGTGTTTCCATAAAATTAATTTGATTTCTCACAATGCTATTTATACTATCCTGGGGCATTTATAAGAATAGAGCTCTCTTGTGGAGAGATAGAACAAGGTGATGCTTAATTTTATCTTTTCTTACTAACAGAGTTGTATGAGTTTGTCATCTCTTAGGTTTGTATTAAAAAAGTAATAAATTATTTTGCAACATTTGAACCACCTTTAAAGTTCATCAATATAAATCATTTTATTTAGTTTCAATTTGTCAGTTTTTCTAATATAATCATTAATTATTTGTTTTTTTTTTCAATTATTAAATAAACCCTTCTTGAAACATTTTTAAATATATATTTTGTTCTTCTATTCTCTGTAACAGTTTCAAAACATTATGTAAATACGTACAGTATGCTACCTTTAAAATCAATACAGTCATAAACAAAATTAATTACTCCATCCTGTAGAAATTTCTTTTACAAACCAACAATCTAGAATCCTGCTGACCCTTTAATTTAAGTTCTAAACTTTAATTAATATCTTTATTATAATTATTATTAATGTCATTGTTATTTTATTGTTGTACTGATTACAGATTATCAATTATTTGCAACATCCTTGGGTAAGGATTATTAATAGCAGCAACAATAACGACGACAACTTAATAGTAGAACTGTGTAAGAACAAATAGCACATTCAGTTTTACAGTAATAACGAGAAATAAGTAAAAAGAATTTAAAATGATTAATGAAATGGCAACAATACAAACAGATCTTAAATTGGAGAATCACATAAAGGATTTGGCGACAACATTTAAACATAATAACAACAACAATACACACACACTAGCAGCAGCAACAATGAAAACAACAACGACCACATCGAATATTGTGACGGCAGCAACAGCAACAACAACACCAATATTAACAAATATTGATACCAAAAATATAATGGCCAACATTAAGGGTAAGTCATCCTCATCAGCAGCAGTTTTTGAAATTATTTTAATGGCATATTTCAATATGTTAAACATAGATTTGCAATGAAGGCGTTAGAACGACAGGCGATACTTTTTTTATGAGAAAAGCAATGAAAAATCGAAAAAAAAACTAATTGTATAATAATTGAATATTCTTTAATTTGAAACATATTTAGGACATAATTTAAATAAAATTTAAACGGAATTATAAATGATCTACAACTTTACTGAAACTGAATTACAACGTAATCTATCTATCTATGTATATATAAAAAAATCAATGTGTGTTTGTATGTTTGTATGTTTGTTTGTGCTTTTTAGACGGTTAAACGGCTGGACCGATTTCCTTGAAATTTTCACAGAATCTTTCTGTATGTCTGGAAGGAACTATAGGCTATACTTTGGTTTGAAATTGTAAGTGGGCGGGGTGCCACGCCCTATTAAAGAATCAGCATTAAATATTATATATCACGAAAGTGAATGCAGCTAGAGTCTTCAAATTAAGTACGGTAAACTTTGACATCCACACTAAATACTAAATTTCGTATATTTTCGGAAAACGATATCGATTAAAGTACTAAAATTTTGCAAGAGCAACTTTGACACCCAAATAAACATTTCTGGAAAAATAGGTACATTAGAAATAGTGGGCGTGACAGCTCTCATAGCAATTGAATACGAAAATTCGTATATTCGGGAAGCGATAATAGTTAGAGTACCCAAATTTTGCACGAGAAGCTTTGACATCTATATGACTATTTTGATAAGAAATGGATGCTTTAATAATAGTGGGCGTGGCATCTGTCATATGAATTAAATACAAAAATTCGTATATCTGGGAAGCGATAAGAGTTAGAGTACCCAAATTTTGCACGAGACACTTTGACGTCTATATGATTATTTGAATAAGAAATGGTTGATTTAGTAATAGTAGGCGTGGCACTTGCAAAAAAAATATATTTTTGAACTATAAAATTTTTATTTCATTACGATGGGGGTGGCGAAGCACACCGGGTATTAGCTAGTTTATATATAAAAATGGTGTAAAAAATTTATAGTAATTCACAAAATGAGAACGGTTGGGCCGATTAATGTAAAATTTTTTGTCAGTTGTTCGCATTTTCGAGGAGAAGGTTTTTACGGAAAAGTCGTAAAATTGGAAAAATCGAAAATCGAGTTTTTGTATGAAATTTTGTGTGAAATTATTCCTTAATGGCTTTCCAAATGAAAAAAATAGAAAGTTATCAGCCAAAATCCCATAGATGGCGTTATACGTTGATTAAGACTTTGCGGAATCTGACAGGTATATTTTTGGCACTGTAATTTTCTACAGTAAATGTGTTTTTTTTTGCTGCAATTTATACGAGTTTTGTGTGTTGTTAAATCACGCATTCACGTTAAAGCACTACAATCAATTTAAATTCAGTGCAATATTTATCAAAACATTCATTCGTAACGAAAGTAAGCTTGTGCGAAAAAAGTGAGTTTATCTAATTGGATTGCGAACATTCATACAGTTTGTGTCTTTAAACATAATTTTCTTTTGAATTGCATTAGTCAAAAACGACTTTATTGTCTGAAGGCTTAAAATTGGGGCGAGGCGAAGTTCGCCGGGTCCGCGAGTTATTTAGATTTGTACTACAGCTGAATTCTTTATTCTAAATTGGAATTAACTTAACAAAATTTAAACGAGAAGTGTAGTTGTAATGACACAACATACTATTTAACTTTCAAGCAAAGAAAAAACATGGCTTAAGTGATCTTATTTTAAGAGCAATATACTATGGTTACATTGTAAAATTATGGTTGAGAGTTAACCTTATAATGTTTATTTAGAATATTATGTAATTATTATATTATAACCGTAAATTATCATTTTAATTATAATATACTTAACAATTTCATTCCATAGAATTATAGTTTAAATTTAATGTGGTCCAATCAAAAAGCACAATGTTAATTGTAAATAATTTTTTATTGTGATAAAGGATGTATGACAAATATGTGTGAAAGAAAAAATATGCTCACCACCTTTTCCACCTTTTCAATGACACTGAGACATAATTGAGGTTCAATATCGTTAATGTGTCGAATTTTCTCATCCTTTAACTCTGTAAGTATTCTTGGCTCACTGACGTTCTCTTTTCCTTTTAAATATCTCTAAAAAAAGAACTTCAAAGGTGTTAAATCACGTTATCGTGGCGGCCAATTAACATCGATATGATGTACGATAACATGGCTATTAAATTTCTTCCGCAAAAGAGCAATTATTTCGTTGGCTGTGTGGCAATTGGCACCATCCTGTTGGAACTATCATATTGTCTAAGTTAATGTCCTCAATTTATGGCCACAAGAAGTCTGTTATCTTCTCGCTATATCGAACGTCATTCACGGTAACTGCTTGGCCAATCTCATTTTGCGGGAAGAAGTACAGTCCGATGGCACTGCTTTTTCATAAACCACACCAAACAGTCAATCATAATGGATACATTGGCCTATCAACAATCACTCCTGGATTTTCATTTGTCAAAATGTGGTAAGTCTGCTTGTTAACGAATCCTTTAAGATGAAAGTGTATCTCATCGCTGAAGTTGATTTTTGTTGTTAAGTCACCAGTCACTTTTGCGTATTTAAACAACCATTCGGCATATTGACGACACTTGAAATGGTCAGTATGTCTCAGTTCTTGCGTAAATTGAAACTTTTAAGTGTGTAAATTCAAATCTTTATTCAAAGCTCGCACTACTGATGTCCGTGAGATGTTCAATTGTTGGGCAGGACGATGAATCGAGGTTGACGGCTCTTCTGTCACACTGTTGCGAAAAATAGCAATATTTTTTGCAAAACGAACTAAGCAAGCATGTACAGGTGTGTTCTCATTTCCTACAGACTTGTTTTGCTTGAATTTTTGCACAATTCTCCCAGTTATGGACACATTTAGTCAATTATGCTGACCAAACAAATCGCTAAGTGTGTGAAATGTATTTTGATTTGAAAACCTATTTGTTTAAAAGGCTTCAAGAATCAAAGCGGGCTGCTGTAGTGTATACCTCTCCATGGTTGAATTTGTCAAAGAATGAAATGAAACAATGAAATGTAAAATTAAGTTGGGCAACAACTTAACGTTAGGGTATGACTCACAATTAATATCGTTCATTAAGGTTGGACCACCCTTTATCATACATATATGATCGCAAATAATCATATAATCATAATATGATTTGACATAGTCATAATATGATTATACAAATTTAAAAATAGTTGTTCAACAAATAAAGGGTTCCTTGAAAACAAAATATTATTTAAAGCGACCATTGATTATTTCGAATTTAATATTTAATGGCTATTTGTGATAATAATTTTATTAATCGTACTCTTTTCAAAAGAACAACCTTATCGAAGTTTTAAGTAACGTTAATAATATTCAATGTGAAACAAACAAACAAAAGTTAAAACAAAAATAAAAATAACTATAACTTGTTTGCTTTAACTAAATATTATTATAGAGAATATAGTATGACTAATGTGATCATGTCGTAACCATATTATTTTCTCTGCCTGTTGACAGTAAAGTAAATTATAAATTCTTTGACGTTAAGCAAAAGGGTCTTAAGTTGCAGCTTAAGTTTTTGATTGGGTTTTTGTACATTTTCTTCTCTTGCGGTTGGTATGAATAAGTTAAGACTAGCACTACTGCAACTGCCAATCGTGGTAATTTGCCATTTCGGCATTCAATAATTTGGTATGAAATAAACCGCAAGTATAAGAAAAATGGCTTAAAACCAATCTCTCACTGTAAAATACACAATAAAACTGAAATAGAACAATGTTGGAATAAAAAGAAGTTAAATCAGAACAAAGTTAAAAAAGAACATTTAAAACATGTTTGAAAGTTTTGATAGTCGGCCTAGACCAAAAAAAAAACTTGCACAAAAGCATTAACTTTTACTATTCTCTAATGAGATAAATTCATATTTATTTAAAAAAGTGCTCCTCTTTAAATTGCCCTAAATGTAATTATTTAGTAACACTGCTGTTTAATATTTTTTAAATTTTTTGTATGTGTTCTATTGTACTTGATGCTTTTGCTATGATATAGCGTGTCTTTATTTATTTGCCGCTTTTTGATTTGATCAAAGCTGTAGAGATAAAGTTTTCGGATTATAATTTATTTATTTTAGTGAGAGTAATGTTTTTCTTTTATTAATGCTCACACTGAAATATAGTGATTGGAAGTAGTGTAAAATGGAACACAAAACCTTTAGAACATGTTACGCCGCTCTTTGGTATTAAATAAAATTTACAGTTTTAAGAACATTTTGCCTTAATTTAAAAAAAATTAAATTAAATTACAATTAAACTTAAATTGAATTCATTTTTTATCCTTCAGCTCGAAAAGTTCCCCTTAAATATAAATCATTTCAAAAGTTGTTTTTTAAAGTAAATTCTATCTCTGTCCATTTACCCATCTTTGTTATTTCATCATTTACTCAAATTTCTTTTAAATTTACTAAATGATTTATTTTTTTTTTTTTGGTAAAAAGACACAAATGTTATTGTCATTTGATCTAAGCCAAAAAAATTATTAATTGTTTGCCAGTTTGTGTCCAAAATATTTGCATTAATTAAATCATTCTTAAAGTCAACATTGGTTTTGTGTTTGTGTGCGTGTGTGTGTAATGCCGGATTATGTGACTGTGTGTAAGTGTAAAGTGTCTATTAAAACTTACTAAAGATTCTACAAATTGTTTGCAAATTGTTTGAACAAGTGTTAAGTTAATAAAAAAAAAAACGAAACGTTTCTAACTAATTGCAAAATAAGCAAAAATTTAACAAAAATATGCATTTTTGTTGTCGTAAAAAAGACTAATTAGCATAAAGTCAACAATCGACAGCCATAAATGCAATAAACTGAAAAAAAAGAACTCAAGTGCTTAATATAATTTTTAATGCGTTTTTTACCCCCTTCACAGTATTTTTTTCCAATATTTCTTCTGTGTTTTTCGCTGATTATTATGTTGAAAATCAAAAGCTTATTTTGGGAAAGGGAGGGCAATTTTTAGGGGTGGTAGATTAAAAGGAATGTATGTTTGTGTCAAAGAGTATTGCCGAAAGGATTAAAGTCGAATTTTATTGCAGGCAATTAAGGATTTTCGTTCTTAATGATTTATGTTAAATATGCGATTTACAGATAATTTTATAAATTCTTCTTATTAAGCTGGGGAAAGTGCAATTTCGTTTAATGTGTTTAAAATTTCGACACACACTATTTCACCCATTTGCCTAGTCTTCAAATTAAAGAATTATATTATTATTATAGTCATTCTTTTAGTTTAAAAAGTGTATTCAGTTGAGTTGTTCTTGGATAACTAGATGTCAGGTTATACGACCATATTAACAATAACAAAGTTAATTGAAAATTATAACTCATTATAGCTCATGTCATAAGCTTGTTAACAAAATATCTGATTTTCTGTTTTTATTTTCTAGTTAATTCATATTAAACATAAGCATTTAGCTTCCAATTTCAAATAAAATTTTTCGTAGTATTATTTGAACTTTAAAATGAAGGTACTAAACATCTGATTGCGTAATGTTGAGCTGATAACCTACACAAATCGATATGTACGGTGTGCAAAGATATATTTTTGAAATTTAATAATCCTTGTGTTTTTATACCCAGTGAGTGTTTGTAAATCCGTGTGAAATTTCTACAATTTTCATTTCCGACCCCTTAAAGTATATATTTTCTGAAAGCTTATGAATAGGAGGTCAATTAAGCATTGTCCGTCTGTCCGTGTATATGTTGAAATCAAATGTTTGAAGCCCCCAGACATTTCCAGATGCATATCGGTATTGAAAGTCAGAAAAATCGCTTTATAAACAACTTAGATATAATGAAAAAACCTAGAGCAATACAAACTGGATGAACGTAGTTTCGAATCCCAGTTAAGACAAACAAACATTTTTTATACATATTTTTTTTATATACATACATAAATACATACATATATACATACATACATACATACATACATACATACATACGTACATTCATACATTCATACATACATAAACTAAATTTATAATTTTACAATAGGATGTCTTTAAAGGCCAGTTTAGACTATAATACAATTCGAACGACTTCAATTAGATTTTGTAGCAGCAAAATGTGATAAAATGCTCTCCGTACTTAAGAAAATGAGAGCAAAAGTATAATGTAAGTTTTTTTGCGTGTACACTATTAGTGTGAAGTAGAATCAAAGTAGAATCTATATATATAAAAGTGAAACTCTGTCTGTGTGTTAGACTCCGAAACTGTAAAACTGATCGGAATCAAACTTTGGAAAATTGTTGTACACATTCGAGGCAGTGTTTATGGGTGGCAAAAAGTGGGCAGGGCCACGCCCATAAAAAATTACTTATCATTTTAAGCTACTTGCACTTGACTGATTTTTCTGAAACTTTTCACATATTGAGCTGTCATGACTATATAATTTCGTGATTAGAAAAGTGGGCGGTGCTACGCCCATTAAAAAGTTGTTATTTACAGGTACTTTCACTGGACCGATTTTTCTGAAACTTTGCACATATATTGAGCTATCATGACTATATAATTTCGTGATTAAAGAAGTGGGCAGGGCCACGCCCATAAAAAAAGTTGTAATTTTGATGTACTTGCTCTGGACCGACACACATATTAAGCTGTCATGACTAAACATTTTCGTGATTAGAAAAGTGGGCAGTGCCACGCCCACTTGATATTCAATTTTAATTCAGAATGCATTTTTATTCATTAAGGGGCGTAGCAACCGGGCTTTTCTAGTGATTTATAAATAAAAACAGACTAAGAACCTTATTAACATAACACAACAAATTATAATCGCGAGAACAAAAAATAAAAAAAATCTACTTTTATATTAATTAAGATGTTTTGCGTTTTGTACAAAGATAAAATTTCAGCTTTAATCTTTTTCTTTTATTTTTGATTGTGATTGATGAATAAAACAATTTATAGTGTTTGGAGTTCTACAAAAACTACAGAAACAACAAGCCATTTTCTTCTACGTTGTGTAACAAAATCTAATGAAATGCTCCATTTTTTAATATGATTTATAAAATGAAAAAATACGGTCCGCTTGTCAAATTTTCATCCGTATTTTCTTTTATTATACCCTTCACACAGTGAAAAAGGGTATATATAGGTTTGTCATTCCGTGTGAAATTTCTACAATTTTCATTTCCGACCCCATAAAGTATATATTTTCTGAAAGCTTATGAATAGGGAAGTCGATTAAGCTCTGTCAGTCTGTCAGTCTGTCCGTCTGTCCGTCTGA
This sequence comes from Phyto melanocephala, assembly GCA_941918925.1. Taxonomy (NCBI): domain Eukaryota; kingdom Metazoa; phylum Arthropoda; class Insecta; order Diptera; family Rhinophoridae; genus Phyto; species Phyto melanocephala. The sequence goes on from OW799233.1 coordinate 37,629,915, forward strand.
CCGTCTGTCCGTCTGACCGTCTGTCCGTGTGTATGTTGAAATCAACTTTTTGAAGCTCCCCGACATCGCTTGGACCCGGATGAGGTATTAAAATATCAGAAATATTCGGGAGTAGATCGCTATTGAAAATCAGAAACATCGGTACATAAACAACTGAGATATGAGCAAAAACCCACGACCACCTCGATTTTTTTTTCACAAAAACAACATTACAACAACAACATACATACATACAAACGTGTATACTGGTTAGAGAAAACGTGGCATCGAATCCCAGCTGAGCCAAAAAAAAATTTTTTTTATATTTTAAAAATTTTTTTTTAAATTTTTTTTTTTAATTTTTTTTTATTTTTATTTTTTATTTAATATATTATTTATATTTTTATTATTTTTTTTTTTTAATTTTTTTTTTTTTATTTTTTTTTTGTTTTATATTAATTATATATATTTTAATTATTTTTTCAAAAATTTTTTTTTTTTAATTTTTTTTTAAATTTTTTTTTTAAATTTTTTTTTAAAATTTTTTTTTTTAAATTTTTTTTTTAATTTTTTTTTTAACATACATACGTAAATTTATAATTTTACAATGGGATGTTTTTATATATGTGTGTTTTTTATATGTTTGTACATACATACGTATTTCATATGGGATGAATGGTGATACAAACTACTGTTATTGCATGACTACACGTTGTGAAGGGTATATAAGATTCGGCACGGCCGAATATAGCGCTCTTACTTGTTTTTTCTTCTACTGGTTACAATTTGCTTTTACACTATTCTACTTTGTTCATTCTACACGAATTTTTGACATGTCGAACGACTTGTATTATAGTCTAAACTAACCTTAAGCGGATAAAGTCATTACAAAGATAATGAAACATTTCCATATGTATGTATGTACGTATTTCATATTAATAAAACGAATGGTGATACAAACAATTGTAATTGCATGGTGACCATAACAACACAGCTGATTATGAATCCAATTTGTTTTTTAATACCCTTTACCTATGGTGTCAATATAGAAAGGACGTATCTCGATTTCGAATCGCGTTTATAAAGTTTTCTGGTAGTCCACATACAAACATATTACACCTACAAAAAGTTAGTAATCTAGGGTTGAAAATAACGAATTTATGGCCACAAAAGAAAATTCAAACTCATTTTTTTTATTTTATTCAGTTTTTCCTTCTCCTGTAAAGTTGTAAAAAATTGACACACGCCCTTTTCTATATTAAGCCATCGATATAGTTTTGTCATTCGATTTGTAATTTCTACAATATTCATTTCCGATCCCATAAAGTACCCTGAGTCTAAATGCCGGGTATGAAAAATTATATTTTATTTTTGTTTTATCGATAACTTTGCATTTTGGTTTTCGATGACATTTTCATAATGAGTGCTATTTCTTAACTTGTGTTAGTTAATGCGCAAAAAGCATGGTATTTAACTTGAAATGGAAAAAGCGTACGAGGTATAAAATGCGTGTAATGCGCTGACGCTAGCACGCGTAGTACAGACTTTCAGCTTTAGTATTTTCTCGATGTTTAACACATCTCTTGAGTTGTTTTAAGTGACTCTGAAATCCCAATCTTCCATTGTTTTTCAATCACAGCTACGAATTAGATTGGAGAACTAAACTGTACCACTAAGTTAATATTTATATTGAAAAACTGGCGGTGGAAAGGACCATAGAGATTGACAAATAGGCGCCTGAGAGAATAACAATCGGATGGACTATCATAGCCATTTGTAAAATATAAAAAGATGTATCACTTAGCAATCCAGTAGAATTCCTTAAGAGCACTGACTGATTTCATGAACTCTCTTGATTCTCATGAGAGTGACGATTGGTTGCTTTTTCTTTTTAATAGCAATACAATAGACTTGTGGCATTACCATCCCACATACTTTATGGTACAACTGTCCATTACTTTTATATACAAAAGGTTTTTACAACGTTTATTAGGTGACTAGAATGTGCAACCCTGAAATGTACAAGCACAATTTCCATTTTGTGTAGTAAATAATTGATTATAATAAAAACCGTGAAACAGCATACACCATAGACTTTACTGTCTACCATTAAACACGTATTCCTCATGTTACCCACCAAACCTTTCCTATGAAATAGATTCTAATCCAATTGCAAACCAAAATTTGTATATGAAAATCATTATGGGTTTTAAAATACTTTCTTTGGTTTTCTTTAAATACCAATTGGCAACTCTTATTCTTTTAATTTTTATTCATTCTCTCAAGATAAACAAAAAAAAAAAAAAACCGACAACGAGCTGATAGCAAAATGCATACTTGTTCTAAGCCATTTAAGCGATATGCTTTTAATTTATTTGAATATGGATGAATTTTTTCTTCAAGTGTTTTTTAAACATCGATAGGATTTGCAAGGACATGATGATGATGATGATGATGTTAAAAATGAAGAGACGAATTGATTGGCTATTAAAACATATTCATACGTTAACTACTCAATATAAAACAAAGGCAAAGGGGAATGAAGGCACGGATAACTCTTGCTTGTTTTCACTGTTTTCTTTTTTCAATTGAACTCTACTCAACTTGAAAGTTGTATTCCTTAATAAATTGCTTAAGCAGAAAAATACTTCACAAAACCTATAAGCCGACCAATTTTCTACAAGATAGACACACTGACAAATAGAGATTAATAGAGTTTGCATTAAGTGTAAGGGGGAGAAAAGGCGAACAACAAATATTCAAGTTGCTACACATACTTAAAGCAATTTAAGTGACATTTAGGTTGAGTTTCGAAAGCAATACAAAAGAATATAATAAAGTTATCAAATATATTCATTCATAGCTAAACACATGCAAGCAAACATATTAGACACATTTACACACATACCATACCATACCATCCCTGCAGGAAACCGGGAGGCAAGTGTCTCCAAGTCACCAGTTTTGTCGACTATTGTGGTGACTTCTTGGCGACATTGTCAACAAAGTGTCTACATTTTTTTAATTTTCTTTGATGAGAAAAAAATGTATACACAATTAATAAGAGTTCTAATTAAATGAAATGTACCTAATTTACTTTTAATATTTGATATTTAATGAATTCCCTAATTTTTTTTTAATAAAACATCATATTTTAACAAAAGTTTCATTAACGACGTCTATTTCAGAAAAGTATCAAAAGCGTAGACTAGAATTACTTTAATGCACTAGTGAATCTATGGTGACAATGTCTACACATGGTCCCAAAAAAACTACCTACTCAGTAGTACCAGTGTCAGTAGTAGATTTCCAATGACACGCACATGGTAAATGTCTATAGTAAAAAAGCATTGTCGGGGGTACAATAAGTCAGTAGTACTGGTGACAGTGTCAATAGTGAATCAGTACTGATTCACTAGTGACATTTCCTAAAGGGATACTTCATTTAACACATACTTGAATTTAATCATCAATTATACTGACATCGTACCATGTACGTAAGTACGAGTGTGTTTGAAAATGTACATGTACGTTAGTGTATGTAAGTTGTTTTGTTTGTTTGTTTAATTACAAGTGTTAGATTGTCAATAAATACAAGCAAACACATGTATGTAAGGTTGTGTGTAGAAGTGTTACCTAGAATTTTTAGAATGCCTATGTGTATTATTAAATAAGCCATCATCCTTTAATGTGGGCAATGAAAAAGATAATGATGTTAAAGATGATGCTAAACATGCAATTTACTAAAGCTAAATGATTATTAACAGTAAGGGCTATAATTAGATAGAGATAGAGAGATTTTACAATTTCTGTAATAATGGTAGTGATATGTATTTCAAGTTATGCATAAACGAGTACTTATAAACATATCCATAGTCAACATTTATGGAAGAGGTCTTATATTAACCCTATTCTTTAATGTTGAAAAAGTTAAAGGATAATTTGTTGACATGAGGCAAAACAGTCCTAAGTCGAAAAATTGCAGTTTAACGTTTTGTTCGGGTTTTATAAAATTTTTTCTCCATTTCGTTTGTTATAAATAACTTAAATCTAGCGCAAATGCAATCGTAACTATTTGATATTTAGGCAATATAACAATAATAGTCTGAAATTAATCACTATTGAAATTCAACACAATCGCTCTATAACTTTCTGAGATATAAACAAACAAACACGACTGCCTCTGTTTTACCCATATTCTTATACACAAGTTAACATTTTAAGTCCCTATGATAAGTCATAAACACATTTATAGATACACCTCTAGAGCTAATCTTTTTGTGAAAAAATCCATCAGTAATCGGCAAAGTTATAGACAAAAATAATTTGATCTTATTAAATATCAAGTTATTAAAGCTTCTAATTAATTTTTAGACACGATAGAGATACCAAATTGCAGGCCGTTGTCTTAAAGTCATTGCTAAGAAAAACTAATAAATCGTTTTAAAACTAACTGAGATAGTTGGACAAAAATGCCTAAGCTTCAATTTTTCTCTTAAAATTCAATCAATTTTTACAGCTTCCACATAACCGAAATGCATTGACTTGTTCATGATGGCCGCCACTACAAAATGGCGCTCAATAAATTTATGTAGTATTTAAAATTGTATCCCTTCAATACCTTCTCTGTTGCTATCAATGAATTCAGTAAACTATAAAAAAAACAAATCCAAGATGTCGTCCTAAATAAAATGGCGAATATATGGGTCAAATATATTAATTGTGACTTTGTCCTCTTCAACCCCCACATTAGTAATATCAAAAAAAAGTGTTTGACCAGAAGAATACACCAAACTATGGAAAAGTGTTAAATACAAGATGTCGTCCGAAACAAAATGGTGGATAAATTTTATTTAATCCTATCAAATTGGGTATTAAATGGCTAGTAGAATACACTTTACTTTGTGCAAGCTCATAATCCAAAATGGATTCGCAATATTCTGTTAATGGAGCAATGACAAATGTATTTTGTATTGGTTATGTTGCGTTTCCACTGTTAGAATTCATATGCAGGCAACACTTTGGAGATCGTACAAAGTTTTGCTGAAATTATAAGTGGTATATGATCAAATGGTTGCTTAGAACACTACACATTCCACTGTAACCAAAATAACAATGTGAATTTTTAATAAAGAATTCAATTCTTGCTTGACACCTTAAAGCTATGATGTGGTCATTATATCTATGTACATGGAGTTGAGAATATTATTTGGCTACTGCCGAATATATCACTCTTACTTGTTGTTATTAAAGTGGTTAAAGCATTGCTTTTAGCTGTGGGCGGAAAGTTTGGGGGAAATTTTCTACTAAACATTTAAATTGTTTTCTTATAACTTATAGAATTATAAAATATGAAAATAAAAATATATTTTATTATTATTTATTCGGTTGGCAGTGTGGTTAAAAATCCTCTTTCTTTCCATCTGGATACGAGTCATTGCCTATACGCCAATGTTTATAGTTGATATCTTGTGTTCGGTTTCTTTTTAGTTCTATTTTAATTAATGCAAATATATTTTGGCGCTCGGTAAAACTTGTAAATATCTTTAGTAACTTTTCAGCTAACCTATTATTTTGTTATCCACTGTAGTATGTTACAAAATATTTTCGCTTGTATATTTGACTTGTGTTTTGCATGTTTTCCTTATTGGTTTTGTGCATGCTTATTGGCTAATATACAACATGAGCGAAAATGTTTTGCAAACAACATTTTGTGTTTGTGTGACAATAACCGCACATACATACAAATATACATAATACATCCATGCTAAAGATGTCCGCGTGAGTATTTTTCGTTTAATAATTACGAACGCTCACGAACTTTAATATTAAACTATAAGCAAGTAACTGTATTATAATAATATCGGAATAAAAATGAAAATTTCGGCGGATTTTAGAGCTCTGACGTGATAACAAGTGGGCGCGGTTACACCCATAAAAAAAAAGTTGTTATTTTAAGCTACTTGCACTTGACCGATTTTTCTGAAACTTATTGAGCTGTCATGACTATACAGTTTCGTGATTAGAAAAGTGGACAGTACCACGCCCATTATAAAAAGTTATAATTTTTAGCTTCTTGCACTTGATATTCAATTAAAATTCAGAATGAATTTTTATTCATTAAGGGGCGAAGAAACGCGCGACGGGCTTGGCTAGTAAAAGATAAACTTGAAAATCTTTACAAGCAAGCAACTACGTCATCTAATGGGAAATTATGCGCAAGACGTTTTATTTATTTTATTATCATTGAACGATAAAAATGTTCTGTTGCGAGAAACATTTTAACAAAAAAATTTTTTTTTTTAATAATTTTTTCTTATGAAGGGTCACCAAAAGCAAATAAATTAAAATGTTAAAATTATTTTAGCGTTTCGGTGCATATTGACATTTATCTCTTTTCATTAAACTGGCATTTATTTTTATTTTTATAAACCTTTTTAATCTGAGGTTCTTATAGCTATTCTTAGCTGTGATGTAACTTTAATAGTTTGAAAGTCATCAACACAAACTTAAAGAAGCTTTTCATAACAACGTACGATTTTTTGACAACGTCTTTTTACCTAATGGATTGAAACATGTTTGACACTACCTTTGATTAAGTGAAATTATTTTTTTTGATTTTTCTTGACCATTCAAATGCTCTTGATACGGTATTTTTAAAATTTCTCTGAAACTTAAAGACACCTTTAACTTTCTTATGTTTTTATACCCGCCACCAAAAAAATGGTGGGGTGTATTCATTTTGTCATTCCGTTTGTAACACATCGAAATATCCATTTTAGACCCCATAAAGTATATATATTCTGAATCATTGTTTGATTTGATGACGATCTAGCTATGTCCGTCCGTCTGTCCGTCTGTTGAAAGCACGATAGAGGTCGCACTGAAAAAGCTAGGGGGCTGAAATTTCGCCAGAATCTTTCTTATAGACAAGGTTTGTTTGGTATTGAAAATGGGCTAAATCGGAATATTATGAAGAGAGTTATAGCTCGTAAAGCAAGAGTAGGTCGAAAAAACCGTGTCCTTCGCACATCGAATAAAATGGAATTGTGTCCAAACGCATTAACGTAGACTCATGAAACTGCGAATATATATTTATCGAGTCAAAGCAATATCTCTCAAAAATTGCTTACATCTATGCATTAGGAAAGGAGTTATCGATCAAAATGTACGAAAATTTATACCGCACAGTGTATTTTTCGGTATATTTAAAAACAAAAACGTCATAAAAGCAACAAAATTGGATGTACGACTCTGAAATTTTGCACACATAGCTTTCAATGTGCCACGCCCACTTTTACGCCCACCTCCCATATAACGGTTTACCTAAAATTCATATAATTTCTCTACTAACAAAGATTTTTTAATAATAAAGGGCTATATTGAAACAACTAAGTTGTACTCATTCGCAAAAATAACTTTGACACGCCTACTATAACGCCCACTTTTCACGCTATCTACCGTTAATGACATTTAAAAGCTCATAAAACCGCTAAAAAAAGAGGTATGATGATCAAATTTGCTACGGGTATCCTTCTAGGCAATGTCATCAATGTGGCAAAAAATTAAGGTGCCACGCCCACTTTTACGCCCACCTCCCATATAACGGTTTAACTGAAATTCATATAATTTCTCTATTAATAAAGATTTTGGAATAATGAAGGGCTATATTGAAACACCTAAGTTGTACTCATTCGCAAAAATAACTTTGACACGCCTACTATAACGCCCACTTTTCACGTTATCTGCCGTTAATGAAATTTAAAAGCTCATAAAACCGACAAAATTAGAGGTATGATGATGAAATTTGCTACGTATATCCTTCTAATCAATGTTATTGTTGTGCCAAAAAGTTTAGGTGACACGCCCACTTTAACGCCTACCACCCATATAATGGTTTATCTTAAATTCATGTAATTTCTCTATTGACAAAGTTTGTGAGAAAATAAAGGACTATATTGAAATATCTAAGTTGTATTTATTAGCAGAAACTTTATTGACACGCCTACTTTAACGCCCACTTTCATTAAAAGACTACATTTACAAAAGCATTTTAGTAGCATATCGAAGTTATAAATGGTGGTTAAATTTTAACGGCCGATGTTGAATTTAAATAAAACACAAATTATTTAGGATATTATTATTATTTCTTTTTGTAATATGTATGGTTCAATTATGTATTTAACAAAATATCGGCCAAATGGCCCCCCCATCCTTGGCGCCACTCCTCTATATGATGGTCCAAAATTTCAATGACAATGTTGATGCTGGGCATGATGATGAGTCGAGGTTGACTGCTCTTTTGCCACACTATCGCAAAAAACAGCAATGGTTCCCATTCAACGCACTAAGAAGGCATTCACAGATTTTCTAACATTTTATACAGACCTGTTTTGCAGAAATTTAAATATTTTTTACAATTCTACCGATTGTAGATGAATTTGAACGATTATGTTGATCAAAAGAATTACGAAGTGCACAAAATGCATTTTGATTTAAACGCCCATTTTTATAAAAAAACCTAAATAACTTTAAGGCGTTGCTCATTTGCGTATCTTTCCACGGATCAAATTGAGTAAGTTTGGGATTGAGAAATGTCAAATGAAATGCAGAAAACAAATTTAAACATTAGGTGTAGTTCAGCTTCAACATGGGCCCTTAAATTTTAACCACCCTCTACAAAGAAAGTGATACATATTTTATTATAAACAGATTATTCCATAGCGATTAACAAAATAATAAATATTGTGCTTTAAATGTACACAAAATTGGTGGTGGGTATAAAAGATTCGACACAGCCGAATATAGTGCTCTTACTTGTTTCATATGTTTTAAAAACAAAGAACTCTTAAATTTTGCAAAGTTCGGTTTGTTTATTTTTGCTTAGTTACAACTATAACTGATTCAAAACGTTACTAGTCAAATATTTAGCTAAAATAGATATAAACTTTTCCTGCACATCAATTAACTAATATGTGGGTAGAAATTTACTATCTCCTTCTAACCACAGACTAGTAACATATTTGGTCTGCTTTCATATCTTAAACTATCGGGGGTCTTAGGACCCCAACTAGTTTACTTGTATATAGTTTTGTGTTAGTTTTATATTGTGAGATAAAAAAATTATGAAATTATTTATTTAAACAAAATTATTACCAACTTTAAACACAGCAATTCAAAAATCAAACGCCATGAAATTGTTCTTATCTCAGCTGGGAATTGAACCATGTTCCTTTGGTTTTTTTTAAGTTTTATGCTCTAACCATTGCACTAGTACACTATCTGATTGAATTGATACTGATTGGATTTATGTTTGAATCACAAAGAACTCTTCAATTTTGCTATGGAGCGTTTTCTTATTTCTAGTCAGTGTTATAGGATCGTTTCAACTAGTTATATGACTGGTTCAAAACATTACTAGTTAAATATTTAGCTAGAGGGTATGTATGTATGTATGTGTGAATTAAGATAAGGGTGTATTGATTTTACCTTACACTTATGAATTTACAATGTGCAAATAGCATTTATAGTAAAAAATAACAAAAAAAATAAAAAAATAAAAAATCAAGCCAAATATGTAGCTTATTCGAAACAAAAAGCAACAAAAAAAAATAAATAAATAAAATGGCTAAAAGTATTACAAGAAAACAGCAGCCAAGACGTGAAGCCAGATAATTTATGTAAATGTAAATATAGATTCCTTTTTACCATTTTGGCACCTCAAAGAACTTCGACACGAAGTTTTTGCGACTTTTCAACATTTTCATATTGTTGTAGTTTAAACGATTTGCCATCGTACCTGCTGAACAGAAAGAATGTCATTATAAATCGTGAGAAATGGGTAGTAGTTGGAATTTTGTTGTTGTTTTTATTTTTTTTTTGGCATATTTTAACCCTTTTCTCTAGACTTTATTTGCCTGTGTATTGACTTGGATTCTTTTTTTTTTCTTCTTCTTCTTATTTTTGTAACATAAATAAATCTCATTTTAATGGCTTTTTTCTTATATTTTATTTAGTTTATTTAGTTTGATTTTTTTACTTTTGTCGAATTATTTTGGATAAACAAATTTATTTAATGTTATTTTCTACTTTTTTTCATTACAGATTCACCCATGCAAATGTTTTATAAGGACAAGGGTGTGTTTCTAACGGGTGGTACGGGATTTTTTGGTAAAAGTAAGTAGTTCTGGTATTTAATTTATTTAAGATGTTTTAATTGACATTTTTAAAAATAGCAATAAATTGTTAAATTTTTAATTTAAACTTTAGGAACTTCAACCATTTTAGGTTTAATTTAAATTGTAAAAGGTGTTTTTTTTTTTGAAGCGAAATACTGTATGTTGGCCACACTGTTAATGTGGCAGATATTTTGAGATTTAAATGAGCATTATTATAATTTTTACAATCGTGTTTTGATTAAGTAGCACTTCTTTCTGTGTTAACATTGAAAGAGTTTTTTTGCAGACATTTTCCTTTACGTCTTTTACGGCTTTTACGTCTACACAGACCAAGTTTTATTGTATCGGCTTTTTTTAATCCTAACGTCAGATTTGAAATTACAAAAGGCAAAACAAAACGAATTTCAAGTGCATGCAGATTGAATTTTTATACCCGTCACAGTGGGTGTAGGTTTCTGTTTGTCATTTCTACAATATTCATTTCCGATCCCATAACAAGGATGGCGTCGGAAATAATAAGGAAAATGTGGTCATTATACCTATGTACATGACGGTTAAGGGTATTATCAGATTCGGTACGGCCGAATATTGCGCTCTTACTTGTTTTTTTTTTTTTGTTAATTAATCGATTTGGAAATATATTTTAACCAAAATCCATTTATATAGAGACACGAACCATTCGGATTTTCATTAACACGGTCATAGTTGAAGGTAGCATAGATTTTATTTAATTCGAGCCTCAGTGGTCGGTTTGTCACAAGTTGGAATTAGATACATTAATATCTGAATTATTATTATTATAATAATAATAAATATAATAAGAACTATCCGTCTGTACGTGTGTATGTTGAAATCAACTTTTTTCCAGCCCTAGGTGTTACTATTTATAGATTTTGTATGCCTCTATTCAAGAAAAACTTTAGATAAATCGGTCACTAATCGGCAAAGTTATAGGCAAAAATTATTAAAAAATATATATATTTTTTTTTAATTTTTCAAATTTTTTAAAACTCTTTAATAATTTTTGACCACGTTTAAGATACCAAATTATTTCTTGAAAAAGCAAAGAAATTGGTTGGAAACCAACTGAGATGTAAGCACCAGAGTACAACTTGCTTCGGTTTTTTTCCTAAAATTTACAAGCGAAAATCGATATTTTGTAGTTTCTATACAACCGAGAGAGCTAATGTGGAGACTAAATAAAAGGGATTGCGTATTAAAATATAGTTAGCTATGGAAAGAAAAAAAATCCAAGATGGCCTCCTAGATTAAATGGCGAAAATACGAGTCAAATATAGTAGTTACGTCTTTGTCCCCTTAATATCCACAATATTGGTATCAAATAAAAGGTCTTCACCCGTACAGTGTAGTAAACTATTAAAAAAGTGTAAAATCCAGGATGGCATCCGAAACAAAATGGCAGAAAATTATTTTTTAACTGCAATAGTATGGGTATCAAATGAAAAGGCTTGACTAGTAAAAAAAATTCAAAATCAAAGGCGGCGTCGGAAATTGTAAAGAAACTGGCGTATTATATGAAATCTAAAATCTAGGCTTAGCTACGATGTGGTGCTTGTACATGACCGTGAAGGGTATTAGCAGATTTGGCGTGGCCGAATATAGCTCTCTTACTTGTTTACTTTTTCTTTCTTTCGCACACAATTAAAAAAAAGAAAAGAATGTTTTATACAAGAAAACTTGTTCAGTGTTGACGCAGACTACCTAATACGCAATAAGCGAGACTCATTGTTTGTTCAATAGGTGTGTCAATATGACATAATGCCGTATTTGAAGCAAGAGAAATCAAAAAGAGATTCATCAGGCACCGCTTTATCTTACTTTCAATATTGCTTGGTGCACTTATGAAATACGAAATTCAGTTAAAAGCTCACTTTTTGCTCAAACGGTGTGTTAGCAAGCAATATTCATGAGAGATTTCCACGGAACCGCTTTTAATATAAAAATAACATTTGATGGGCTCTATGGATCAGAGCAGTCACTGGCCCTTATTTCCTTTATAAATTAGACCGACGAAAATGTTAAATTCAAACGTATAAATCTTGCAAACACTTAGTTTGAGATTAATTTTGCTGAAGGATTCATTTGGCAAACTTGTTAATTGGCCATTTTGCATGTACGATTTGAAGCACTTTTTCATTTTCAAATAAAAACATGTATTTTTTAAATAGATGTGATTCTTTTTATAAATTGTAAAGAAGACTTCTTCCGATTAAGTACAAAATAAAACATCCGTCAAATGTTCCCCATTCATCGAATGACAGACCATTACTCTTTAGGAAATTTTTCATGATTTTTTCACTGATATGTGGCTGTGCCTCACCGATTAGTTTAAGTTAAATTCTAGTTTAGCTAAAGTTTAGTTATACTTAAATAGTTTTGGTTCACTTCATTTTATGTAATAAAATGCTTATATTAAAAAATTATTTATTTTCAGTTATAATTGAGAAACTTTTGCGTGACACTGATGTGGGACAAATATTTCTCTTAATACGCACCAAGAAAGGCAAAGATGTTCAATCCCGTCTAGATGATCTCTTCAATGATCCCGTAAGTAGTCTATAGCCAGCATTTGCAAACCGAACACTTTTTCACTTTCTATTTTATATTTGCGCTTAAGGTTTTTGACAGATTAAAAAAGCTAAATTCACAATTTCGTAAGCAAATCACTCTTATCTCAGGAGATGTATCACAAGAGGGCCTTGGAATTTCCAACGAAGATCGTGAATTCATTAAGGAAAGTGTTAATATTGTTATACATGGTGCTGCTACGGTGCGTTTTGATGAGAAACTAAAAATGGCCATCGCCATTAATGTCAATGGTACGAAGGAGATTTTAAAATTGGCAAAGGAAATCATGCATCTGAAGGCAGTTGTTCATGTGTCCACTGCTTTTGCCCATTGTGATCGCCATTATATTCAGGAAAAATTCTATAACTCTCCGCTGTCGGGTGATAATGCGCTAAAGTTGGGTGAGAGTTTGGATGAACAGACTTTAAACTCATTGACGCCCACCATAACTAAGAATTATCCGAATACGTATACGTTTACAAAAGTTTTAGCTGAGGATATAGTGCAAAATTATGCCGGCAATTTGCCAGTGGCCGTATTTCGTCCGGGTATAGGTGAGTTGTAATTTCAGTAACAAGTTTAATAACGAGTCCTAAATGTGTTTTTATTTGTTATTTAGTTATAACCACCTACCGCGAACCCATTACCGGCTGGATAGACAATATGTATGGTCCCTGTGGCATCATAGTGGGCGTGGGTTCTGGCATCCTGCGTGTCTTTAGCGCCAAGTTAGAGAACAGGGCACAATTGGTGCCAGTGGATTTGTGTGTTAATGCCTTGTTAACTAGTGCCTGGGATATTGCTAGAAACACGTACGTATCCATTTGGTGTGCTTATAACTGTAGCTGACTTGTTTGTGGTCTGCCACAAATAGCTTAACAATTGATAAATTTAATTTTTAATATATTTTGTTGTTTTTCTTTTTTTGCCTGCTTTGCTGTGCTCTGCTGTATGCTGTTATTGTTATTGATGATGCACATTTCATATTTTACAGTTATGACAATCCACCCATTTATAATTATGTGCCGGATGCCAACAATATGTCAACATGGCATGAGTATCTTTCATTTGGTACGGAATATGGCAAAAACTTGCCGTTACGCAAATCGATTTGGTATCCACGTTTCACAGTTGTCCGCACAAAATTTCAATTTTATATATTGGCGTTTTTCTATCACACATTACCCGCTCTCTTTATGGACATGTTAATGCTGGTGATTGGTAAAAAGCCCAGGTAATGTATGTTTCAGATGTATGTATGCATGTATTTATTGTATGTTTTTATGTGCGGGAAAATAGTGTAACCATAATGCGATGTGACACGTACGCAATACAGATACACAACCACGAACACACACCTGCACAGAAATATTCACTCGCTTGCACTCACACACACATACACACAGTCTGCAAATGTTTACACTAGAGATTAAAATTTGTTTGTGCACGAATTTTGTCAAAGGGAAACAACAATCAGAGGTAATAAAATGAGGCGGTAGGCAATCAAATTTACAAACAGATAAATTTTGTGTTTGAAACATAATTTTTACAAAGAAATTATTGAAAAAGTGTTTTAAAGTAAACAATTTTATTGATCAAGTTGTAGATGTTTTTATTGTCCAAGAAATTGCCTTTATAATTTTTATATGACATTTACACTGGAAAGATGAATTCAGGCATGTGTACTGTTTATTTAATTTTCGCACAATGTTGACTTTTCGTGTGTTAAAATAAATTCTGATTTAGCGAAATAGAAAAGCGGTTGTATTTGAAAAATCTTCAAAAAAATTATCAGATGGCGTTAAGCCATACGAAAGAGGCGAATTAATAAAGGATGGGAGCGGTGGTGAATTCAGGAGACTTTGCGTAATTTTCTTAAGTCAATAGCCACTGTTGATGTGGTTTTTATGACGTCGCATATACTAATGCAGAACTGCATTTGGATATTTTGAGGAGGGTTTATAATGACCTTCTTCTCTAAGGATCTCAACCACAGAATTCAGTCAAACATAATGATCGGTAGTGGTATGCTCGCGTATAGCCAGTGTATCATATTTGGGCCTATTGCTCTTCGACAAAGTGACATAATTTTTACAGCATTCTCCACTTCTCCACTCTACTCGCAATATGGTCTCTCCAGAATAGCCTCCAATCAGGTGCTACTCCTGGTATTTGATTTTTTTTATTAAACTGATTTCTCTTATCTTGAAAGGCGTGACAGCTTTACACCGGTGTCTTTCTCTTTTCCGTAGTGATACCCTTTAGGTGTTGAAATTAATTTTTTATGTGTACATGTGTGTGTGTGTGTGTCTATTTCAGCTTGTTACTGTATCTGTGTCTGATGAAATGTGTACGTGTTTCATCCTTTTCATTATACTGATAACATTTTATTAACCCACTTCAACTTTTTGTTGTTGTTGTTCTTATTGTATTTTGAGTGTTATTGCTAGTTTTATCGTTGTTGTTATTGCAATTGATTTTTATGGCAAATTTCTTTTTTTGCTGCTTCTTTTCTGTCATTTTAGAATGTTAAAAATTTATCGCAAAATCCACAAATTCTGCTTACTGATGGAATATTTTTCGGCGAATGATTTCAAATTCGACAATGACAATGTGCGAGCACTCTCCAGTAAATTGGAATCGACGGATAAACAATTGTTTGCCTTCGATATGCGCAATCTAAACTGGACGGAATTGTTTCAGCTGAGCTTGGAGGGTGTACGTCAGTATGTGGTTAAAGATGATCCCAGTACAATACCAGAATCCGTTAAACGACATGAACGGTATGTATTTGTATTTTCGTTTATTTTTCTGCTCAAAACGTCAACCATATTGACAATGATGATAAAATGATTTTAAAATGTGTGCGCTTTTTTCTGTATTTTTTTTCTTTTGCAGCTTAAAGATTTTACACTACGCCACCATGTTTGTGATCTATACCCTGGGATTTGTGCTGCTGTATCAAGTGTTTAAGTTTTTGTTTTTGTAAAAGTGTACTTTTTGGTTTTTTTTTGCGGGATGTGGAGTGGGGTAAATTGTTCACATACATAAACACATGCATTAGTAGCGCAGAACAAGTGTGTGAATGTTACTTTGAAGATTATAATTCTGATTTATTATTATTATTATTTTATTTTTATTTGTAGAGTAAATAAATAATATTTTGTATGTGTACTTATCTACCAAAATTTATTTATAGCTTTAAAAAGAAACTTTTAAAAGAGTTGTACATAAATGCAAGTATTTTGTAGATGAAAGGACTTGTTCTCAATGTGTATTAAGTGTAGCAAAAATATTCAATAAATACTTGCGGTTTTGTGTGGATATTTATTATTTTTAAATACTGTGTCTTCTAGTATCTATAGATTCTTTTTGTTTTGTCTTCAAAAAATTATTTTAAGTGGCTTAGATTTAGTTTCTTTTTTGTAGACAAAAAAAGCGAAACAAATTTTAATTTAATTTTTTTTTTATTTAAGTAATGAAATTTTTTTAATTATGGGCAAAGTCAAATAGATATTTAAATGTATATATTTTTTTTTGAATAAAAACTGTTACTTAAAACCAGTGAATATTATGTGTTTAATTTCAAAGGTTTGGGTTTGGGTTTGCTTAAGGCTATGGCCTTTTACATGTTTTTTACATCAGACTTGTAAAATTCACAACTGCTATAGACGTACATGTAGTGTGTTAGCATAAAAACATTACTTCTGTAAGTGTTTATTTAGTTGAACCTGTCATTTCGAAAAGGGCACGAGTCACACTTTTTTCAAATATCACCTTTTGACGCCATTTAATTCATTTAAGGGTTTAACGTATTCTCTGTGAATATGGTAGATCTTCAAGTGCAACAAACCACCTTATATGGCCCTCGAGTCCGGGACTTATGCCCTTTTCAGGGGAAACAAAATGCTAATGTATAATATTTGTATAGAATTCTATTATTGGCACCTCGTCTCTGATGCAGCCTACTGTGTATTTTTATTCTGAATTATTTTCCTCAGCCACGCTAGTCAAGTGGCTAGACAAGCCAAGCTAGCTAGACAGTGGGACAAAAAATTATTTTTACCATCAATTTATTTGATAGCGAAAAACGAAACCAATTTTTTTATATTAATTTTCAGTTTTATTAAATTATTGACATAAAAAAATGGTGGCTTTCTGTGGATTCCTATGGCAAAAGAGTACCCAAGGACAAAAAAAAACTTTTGCTATTTCCCAAGTGTCACATTTCACATTTTCCAAGTCTACACCAGGCCTTGTTACAACACGTGAATCTATAGATTGTTTAACCAGTTATAAATTCCAGCTCTTACAGAGAATGGGCACCAGCCCGCCTTTACCATCAAATGATACTCCTGCGTATGCTGGCAAAGTGCCAATCAATGTAAAAAAAATACCAGATTTGAAAAAACTAGAAAAATACATTCCAGAAAAGTACCAAAATTTCTATGCAGAGATTTTTGCATGGCCCACAACTTCAGCTAATGAACAATATGAAGAAAATAATGATGATTAAATGTCAGTTCTTCCGAAAATCTTTGGATTTGCGATTATTTCTAACAAGTCATTTCGAAAAGGGCATAAGTCCAAAAATTTCAACAACCAAAATCTGTATGTTAAATGCTTTTTTTAAAAATAAATAAATGGCACAAAAATTATATATGTTTTTATTTATTAACTTCTATATTCAGTTTCTTAACCATCATAAATTTTTTCCGAACAAATACGTTTTTTGTTAATCCTGAAAAGCTTTAATGTATGGACTCATGCCCTTTTCGAAATGACGGGTTCAATTGTTAATTCCTGGCAATACTTAAATATTATAATAATAGAAAAACAAAAATCATAAACAAATAAGAGTGTTAAATTCGACCGTGCCGAATCTGATAATATCCTTTACCATCATCTAAAGGGTGTTTAAATTTTAAGGACCGATATTGAATGTGAACGACAGCTAAACGTCAAGCTTTTTCCGGCATTTCATTTGACATTTCTCAGTTTCACACTAACTCAATTTGAAGTTATGAAAATGGCCGTTCAAATCAAAATGCATGTTCAACATAATAATTCAACTTCGTCCACAATCGGGAGAATTGTGAAAAATATTTAAATTTCAGCAAAACAGGTCTGTACGAAATTTGAAAACATCTGTGAATGCCTTATTAGTTCGTTGAATGGAAAACATTGCTGTTTTTCGCGATAGTGTGCCAAAAGAGCACTCAGCCTTGACTCATCATCGTGCCCAACAATTGAACATCAATATTGTCATTGAAAATTTGGGCCATCGAATAAAGATGTGCCGCCGAGGTTGCGACGGCCATTTGGCCGATATTTTGCTCCATACATAATTAAACCATACCAATATTATCATAATACAAAGAAATTACAATAATTTTCTAAATATTTGTATTTTATTTAGAATCAACAGCGGCCTTTAAAAATTTAACCACCCTTTCAATGACTACATTTTAGCGCAGCCTAGATTTAAGATTTAATGTTTTACATCATTTTGCTTCATTATTTTCAATGCCATCTTTGTTTTTCAATTCTGAAATAGTTCTACTACTGAAGCTTTTTCATTTAATATCCATATAGATGGGGATAAAAATAGAAAATTTCAGTTATTTTGTTTCAGACGCCATCTTGGATTTATATAGTTACCAATGTTGAGGGGGTTGAAGGGGTTGAAGGGGTAAATTTTTAAATACTAGGTTTTTAACATACATTGATTTTTGAAAATAATTTTTCAATGAATTATATTTTGTTAGTCAAGACCTTTTCTTTGTTATTCTCTCCGTTTTCTAAAAGCAGAAGAATTTCTAAAATAATTTTTTAGAAAGTTTAAAAATTTGATAGCTTTTTAAAGATGCGTATATATTTTTCAATATTTCTTTTTCAATTTATTTTTCAATAAAAAAAAATAGTGACCGATTTGTCTAAATTTTATTTTTACGAATACATTTAGACGCATATCATATGTACAAATAGAAAAATGGTGGTTTTATAAAAAAAATATGAAAAGAGGTAGTCGTATTTAATTGCTTAAATCTTTGAAAGTTATAGAGCTATTGCACTGGGTTTGAACAGCAAATAGACAAACGAACATTGCTATAAGACTTCGCTATTTATAAGGTTTTAGAAATGCGATCGGAGATGAATATTACAGAAATTATAAACAGAATTACAAAGCTAATAAGCCGTGGCACCACATTAAAGTATATTAAAACTCATATGATCTTTTATTTATTTTTTAATTATTTTTAATTTTCAATTTAAGTAAAATTAAATTTGCAACTTTCACTTTTAGTGCAGTCAAGTAAGTTTAAGTTCATTACAATCTGCAACAAGTTTTTCATTTTTAACTATCAATTGATTTTTAATCTCTGCTAAAAACTAAATTCGTCTTACTTACTTTCTCTTTTCATTATTTTTAATTAATTATTTAAAGTTATACTTCTCCTATTCATTTTAAGTTCATCGCAAAAAAAAAAAAAAAAAGAAAAATACAAACAAAATTAAAAATAAAAGAAAAATAGAAAAAACTAAAAACAAATACTTAATGAATTTGAAAAACTGCTTGAAAATGCCGAAATATGGAAAAACAACCTCATAAAATTTCTTCTGTTTTCCCACTACTACCACAGCTAATGTCGAAATGCTTACACACAAATACATACGTACGAAAACCACTCTTGAAGTAAATAACTTTCCAACACAGTAGAATACAGTTGAATGTAGAAGCTACAGTTATAGACAAACATAAGAAGGCAGGTGGAAAATTAATTTTAAAAAATTTTCGCACAACGAAAAAATTAAATAAATTTGGAATTTATAAAAAATTTATTGCCCCCTGGTATATTTGCATTTCACTGATGCTTATGCCAGATCATCAGCAGACCTTTAAACCACAAAGTTTATAAATGTTACAAGCATATCGACCAGCCAAAACCCAACAACCAATAACACAAAAATTTTAAAAACTATTGGGAGAATATTCTAAGTAATAATTAAATTTTTTTTGTTGAAAAAATTTTTTTTGTCTTAACTAGGATTCGAACCTACGTTCATCCGTTTGGATTGGTGTGAAAGGACGGGGTCGTCTAGGTTTTTTCTTCTTATCTCAGTTGTTTATAGAACGATTTTTCTGATACCGATCTGGTCCCGAATAATTCTGATATATTGGTACCTTATAAGTGTCTTGAAAATGTCTGGGAGCTTGAAAAAATTGATTTCAACATACATACGGACGGACAGACAGACGGACATTGACTTATTGATAAGCTTGATTTCATAAGCTTTCAGAAAAAAAGTATTTTATGGGGTCGGAAATGAAAATTTTTGAAATATCACACGGAGTGACAAACCTATATATACGCTTACACTCACTGTGAAGGATATAAAAAACCTTTATGTAGAGGTGAGGTAATTCTTATCTATAGTTGCATAAGATCATTGGTAGGCTACATTTAAGTTTTCCTAAAAGAAAATGCTGAACAAATTGAGAAAAAGTTAAAAATGTTCGCCTGTAAATTATGGTTTTTGTGGGTTGCATTTTTTTAGTGGTTAAGGCTCGATATTGTTATTATATTGGGTAATTTTTTAAGAGCTATAGGAAAGTTAAAAAAAAACACATACAATTCAGAAAAATGAATGAAATCTTTATTTGAATCGATAGTACGGTCCATATAATTTAATGTTTGAAGATTATTTCATGCAAATGTTGACCGTGACTGCGCCTCAAATGGTCCATCCGCTTAGTCCAATTTAGGCATACTATTTCCAACATTTCGGCCGGTTTCTCATAAATAAATGCTTCAATGTTGTCTTCCAATGCATCAATTGAAGCGGGCATGTGTGAATAGACATGAGCTTTAACATAACCCCACAAAAAATAGTCTAAAGGCGTTAAATCGCAAGATCTAGGCGGCCAATTGACCGGTCCTGAACGTGAAATAAAATGTTCACCGAACTCGCCTCTCAATAAGTCCATTGTTAAGCGTGCTGTGTGGCATATGGCACCGTCTTGTTGAAACCACATGTCATGCAAGTTAAGCTCTTGCATTTTGGGCAAAAAAAAGTTGGATATCATCTCACGGTAGCGCTCACCATTCACAGTTACGTTACGATTCGCATCATCTTTGAAGAAGTACGGTCCAATGATGCCACCAGCCCATAAACCGCACCAAACTGTGACTTTTTCTGAATGCATTGGTAGCTCTTGCAATGCTTCTGGCTGATCTTCACTGCAAAATCGCAAATTCTGCTTATTAACGCAGCAATTGGGCCTCTGTTACTCAACATCGTGGAAAATGTTGCGGAAGGATTTAGGTGTGATGAACTTTCTTAACAGGGCACGCATTTTGATAATAAAATTCAATAATTTGCAAGCGTTGTTCGTTTGTAAAACGATTCATGGTTAAATTATAGACCAAACTGAAGGTGTTTGACAGTGAAACAAAACACGAAACGTGCGTCAGCTGCTTAAACCAGTGTTGCCAAGAAGATTATAGCTAAAAAATCACCCTTTATCTATTCATGTTTTTGGCTACGTAGTTACCGGAACAGAGTCAAACATAACAACTTTCATATTTATATTATATATAGAATTAAGGAAAAATAAAAAAAAAATATTTATAAAGTTTTTTCGAAAAACATCATCCTAAATTTATAAAAAACCAAAACTACCGCTACTGCCGGCGTATATAGTGTTCGAAGTAAGAACAAAAAGCACGCTTGTTATATAATAGAAAGCAAAAAGTAAAATTTAGAAAGTACTTCAGTATAGTATCATAAACTCAGGCACACAAACAAACTCACTCATAAACTTATCTAGAGATATATGACTACTTACTACTACTGCTAATACTTACTAAAGTTGGGATGATGGCAAACATGCATAGAGTTTATATTTTATTTTTTTTCTGTTTTGGCTTTTTAATAATTTTAAATCCCAAGTTTAACATTTTACTGTTTACCACAATAGTATAATTTCTAACTAACACACACACACACACACATATAACGACCACACAAAAACAAGGCAACTAAATGAAATTGAAAGCAAAAGGCAACACAAAAAAAAATGTATAAAAACAAGCAACAAATTTTATGCATTTTATGAAGGTAAAAGGGGGAATCATTAAACAAAACAATATACTCGGAACTACACACTCATACACACGCACACGCATACACTTTATTATTGAAGCCCTAATCATACATTCATACAAATAGGCAAAAGTATATTAAATTACATTCACATACACAAAACTCATCAACAAGGAAAAATCACAAATACCCAAAGCGGCAAAATATAAAAAAAAAATGAAAACATTTCCAAAAATCATATAACAATAGACTAAAAATTGGGAAAAGGCAAAAAATCATTATGTTGTATATGAGACAGTAGTAACCACAACAACAACAATTTTTTGTTCTTGTATGTAAAACAGTAAGTGTGGCTCTAAGTGTTGTTATGATGTCTACAAGATATGAAATGAAAGACAGAAATACAAAAACTGTTTGTCAATCACGGCACATTGTTGATTGAAGTCAGTAATTTAAGCGTCCCTAAAGCTACACTTAAGAATTATGACATCAAAATGCTCTCAATTAAAGTACTTGCGCATATAACGTGAGCGCAAATGTTTGTGCACCACAACAGCAGCAATAAACAATATTTAGAACCTTGAAAATGTAGGGATAACTAAAGGTACTACTAGTTGGTTCTAAGTGCATATAAGTACTTGAAAGTAAATCCAAAAGAGTATGGAAAATATAGTGTTTGTATTAAAAATTAAAAAAATAAATTGTTGTTGCTAAATATGGTTATAAAATTGAACTTAAATAATTAGGCCTTAATTCTATGAATGTTATAGAATTACATGTAGCTGGGTTATTGGAGGGATATGTTTTTTAGTGATGAAGATCCTTAAATAACCAGTCTCAAATCAAAGCCCGGAAAAGTACGAGTATTTTAAATATTTATAAAATTGCGTTAATCTGATTCTGTTGCTTTTACGAGCTTTTAAATTTCATTATGTGAAAAGTAGGCGTTAAAGCAGGCGTATCGAAGAAGTTTCCTCTAATGAATTCAACTTAGATATTTTAATACAGAGTCCTTTATTTATCCAAAATCTTTGTCCATAGAAAAATTATATGAATTTGAGATGAAGCTTTATATGGGAGTCGGGCATTAATATAGGACGTGTGACCTAACTTTTCGATTATAACAACAACCAGTGTGTGCATAATTTTCGAATCGTACGTCTAATTTTGTCAGTTTTATTAAGTTCCAAATTTTAAATAGGCCAAAAGTAGTCACGGTGCGATATAAAATTTAAATAATTTTGTTGTATAACTCCTTTAGTAAATAATGTATGGATTTAGTTAATATTGAGAAAACATATTTTTTTACTCAGGAAAATTTTCTTGCGACATTTTATTGCTCTACGTTGTCGCATTTTATTCGATGTAAAACGGACCTTTATTTATGACGTACTCTTGCATTACAAGATAAAGGGTGGTTAAATTTTAAGGGCCGATATTGAATGTGAACCACACCTAAACGTCAAGTTTTCTTTTTGCATTTCATTTGAAATTTCTCAATTTCAGACTAACTCAATTTAAACCATGGAAATATACATAATCGAGCAACGCGTTAAAGTTATTCAGGCTTATTATGAAAATGTGCACTTTGTTACTCTTTTGGTAAACATAATCGTTCAAATTTGTCCACAATCGAGAGAATTGTGCAAAATATTTAAATTTAAGCAAAACAGGTTTGTATGAAATTTGAAAACATCTGTGAATGCCTTGTTAGTTTGTTGAACGGAAAGCATTGCCGTTTTTCGCGAAGGTGTGGCATAAGAGCAGTTAACCTTAAATCATCATCGTGCCCAACAATTGAGCATCAACAGTGTCATTCAAAATTTGGACCATCGGATGGAGATGTGCCGCCGAGGTCGCGACTGCCATTTGGCCGATATTTTGTTCAATACATAATTGAACCATACCATTATTATCATAATACAAAGAAATGACAATAATTTCCTAAAATTTAACCACCCTTTATAACTATCTTTCTTATATACCGATTGAGGCCTATTAACATAATATTCAGTTAAATTAATTCAACGTAAAAGTTTACTAACTTTCAGTAAGCTTAAACTGAACTTTTAACCATAAATTAAAAAGGTTCGTTAACAGTAGGCAAGAGTTAGTTAACTTGTAGGTATAAATTATTATGGATGAATTTCAAAAAGAAGAAGAAATGTATACATAAATATAAATTATATATTTTATATTTTATTCGAACTTTTTCTATATATTAAATTTTAATGTGAACCATTTTTCATTCTGGCTTAAGTTCATTTATTCTTTTATTTAATTTAATAACGAAAATGTATTACGAATATAGAAGAATATGAACATGTTGAATTATGAATTGTCATTTGATAGGTGAAGTAAAAATTCAACAAATTTGAAAATTAATACTAAGATTCACTAATTCAAATTTCATTGAATTGTAAGATAAATAGGAATTTTAAGTTACATCGTAGTATACCGATAAAGAGTGCTGATGATGAAATCGTAGCTGATTTCGAAAATGCATTGCACTCGGCTAATATCGGAAATAATTTTAGAAAGAATATTCCTAAAAATGGTTACAATTCAATAAAATATGAATTATAAAATTAAATAAAAGAATAAATGAACTTAAGCCAGAATGAAAAATAGTTCACATTAAAATTTAATAAATATAAATTCTTAATGTGCACCCATCTACTAAAAAAATTTATTAAAAATTGAATGTATTTTGAAATAATTTTTGCTATAAATTTAACAATTCTCTTGGACAAACGATATCTCATGAAAAACTCTGCATCAGGTAAATAAAAATTATCCATTCGACTTCTGTGGTTATATTTTCTTTTCATACCATAAGAAATATTTACTTTATATAAATTATACAAATGTGTAAATCATTTTAATCGTAGAGGCATCTTTCAATTGTTTAAAAATAGCAAAAATATAATATATTTAAATTCAAACATCAAATATTTTCTTCCAGTTAAGAACTTAAACGCCAAATAGTACTCGGATAAATTTAACCGAAATTTGGCAAAATAATCTAAAAGTTATAAGATAACTGAACTTTGTGTTAATGGGTTTTGGCTAACTAAGGTTTAAATTTTGAGTTTAGTGTTAACTGTAGGTTAATTTTTTTATTGTTAACGGGCCTAAGTCCAATTTCAATACCATCAATCAACTAAAGTATTAGAAATATTTAATTTAATCATCCATAACTTTTTCTGTTCGAACTCTATCGTGCTTTGAATAGACGGACGGATTGATGGACATAGCTAGATCATCCTAAAATGATACCAGGATTTAATAAATATTTTTATTATGCGGTCAAAAATTAATATTTCGATGTGTTACAAGTGGAATAACAAAATGGATAAAGTCCAACATCATATTTTGTGTTCGTTGATATAAAATGGTTGGGGAAGGAGGTTGGTTGGGTTTAGTGTTGACAAATAATTTCCTTCTACCCCCTGGATCCGCCCACGATTGCAGTTGAATAAATGATATTTGATAAATATAAAGCTTAATTATTATGGACTTCTTTTTTGTACTAAAATAAAAATATTTTTAGATGTACCATAAATCCAAACGAAGCATTTCTATGCCATACAGATTGTGATTTTAAATTTGTTTGCTGTGTATTTTATTCTACTAATCAATTCCTTTTTTTTTGATATCAATATTAAAGATATAAAGGGGGAACTACTTCAATAAAAATCAAAGTGTTTAACGCATGCGTCATGTATGTGCAACTATATAGTTCCGTAGCTAGTCAGTGCTGAAATTAAGCTACATGTTTTTACTAACCGTGGCCTGCGCAATACACCTAAGATTTGGTGGCCCGAGTAATTTCAAATGAAAACGTTCTTTAACTCACAAGGCAAGAAGACATAAACACCCAAGTTAGATGGTGCAAATATAATTGGCTGGGTTACACGCTCAAGAAGCCTTCTGATTAAGTCTGTCACGCAGCATTACAGTGGAATATACCAGGCTCCAGAAGACAAGGAGGACCTCGATACACTTGGTGAAGGACTATCTTGCATGAAGCCGGCAAATTTTTTAATTAACTCAGATACTCAGCTTCAGACCAAAATAATTGGATATTCTTTTTGAGTGGCCTATGTTCCTGATGAAATATGATTAAATTATTATAAGGAGGTTAAATACTACATGGCTAGACTAAACAAATAAATGCCGTTTGTCGACCCAATAGACTAAGAGATAGTTTTTTGCTTGGATATGTTAAAGAAAGAAGTCTGTCAAATGATTGTTATTTGAAAATTTTAGGAATAATACAGAGACAGCTGTATTTTGTTGTTAATTGTTCAGTCAATTTTAAACCTATTTTTTTTTTCAGCTTAATTCCTCAGACTATGACTCAGTCCAAAAATATATTATTTTTTGTTGTTATTGATGAGTTTGTTCTGGATTTTAAACAACAGATACTACTAGCATGTTTCCACGGCAACAATATTCATACATAATTCGATATCGTTATCCAAATTTCAATTGTACAATAGATTTTTCTTACAAATGTAAGAAATAATATTTTTTACTTTTAATACAAAGTACTTGCTTTTATCGAAACATATTTCCTTTCAAAATTCTAATTCTTAATTTTGCCCTAATGTTCCATCTCCGATCAAGTCAGTACAAAAATGGTATAAAAAATAATTTCGTTTTTACAAATATTACACCATAAAATAACCATAGAATGCCAATATACATATATGAAAGTAGTTTTCATTTCAAACATGCTCATGCATGCCGTTACGTTTATTATGAATAAGAAAAAAACAAGTCAGGCCAGGCCACAAAAAAGTGTAGACAATTTTGATACACACAGAGACTGACAGGGTCGCAAAAATTGCCAACAAACAAAAATAATAAACTGACATACACATCGACACCGGCATTCGAAAATACAAATACGTATGTATGAATGTATGTTCAAACATAAACCAAATATCAACATGAAAAAAATAACAACATAAAATAAAAAGGATAACGAAGTAGAGACAGAGAGAGAGAAAAAAAACGAAAACAATTTACATGTAACACAAACGGCGTAAATGGGAAAAATCTCTCAAATTAGATTTTCAAGCATAAAATGCACCTTTGGGAAAAATGCATATTAGTACAGTGTAAACAAAGATAACCACACAAACACACAGACACTGAAAATAACACACTCACACTGTTACAAGTGCCATATAACAAACAAAAAGAACAAACGAAATTCAACATATAGAATTCCAAAAATAAAAAACAAAAATTATAGAAGAGAATCCAGCAATAATTTTTTTACATTCAAACTATTGTTGATATAACAAATAATACTACTAATAGCAACAACAGCGACAACAACATTGCAGGCGAAGACATCATCATTAAATTGAAAGGCATGATGAAATGAAATAGTATGAGGAATGAAGGAACATGTGTTTTGGTACCAAAAGTGGGAGTTTTCGCCTAAATATTACCTTCTGGTGCTAAAATAAAATTTTCGTACAAAAATCGTTAACAAATTGGAGCTTATTTTTTTTTTTAAAATCATTAGTTTTGTAACGATAATCAAGAGTTTGGACGAAGGTTTTTATATGGTTGTCCTCAAATACCATACTGATAAATACTGTTACGTTTATACCTTTTATAAATGTTGGCTTATTTCATTTAAATATTCTTTGAGTTCTTTTATTGCAATTAAAATTGTTTTAAAATTAAGAGCACTTTATTTACTTAAACACACTTAGATATTGTTTTATAGCACTTTACTTATATCACCCTTTGTTATACACTTTAATTATTAAACTCACTTTGATACGCGCTTTATAAGCTCTACTGTTATACTGATCATGTTGGCTGTGTTGTTCGGCTATTTATAGTAACATAGTTATGCTCGGTAACATTCGAACAACCAGCGAAATAAACTAATGCAAACAAAACTACTGTAACTTAAACTACTACAACTACAATAAAATTATAATGTAAATTAAGCTATTTAAAAATAAATCTGTAACAATACGAACATATCGTGTGTTACCTTTAAAACATTACTTCTGTAAAAAACATGTGTTGAGACATCTGACAAAATTTTAAATAGAGCGCGCTCTATTTTCTTCTGTCAAAACATGTGACATCAGCCGTTGGCAGAAATTTTTGCTGCTGCAAAGCAGTTAGCGACGGTTAGATACCTGTAAAAGTACAATTGTGATAGACATGTAGATTTACATATGTCTCACAAATTTTAAAGTCAGATGTAAAAAACATAGGAAGATATGCCATTTATAATGGAAAATAATATCCGTTAATTTGGTCATTACAACTTTTCTTGCTGGATCTTACATTTTTCATGAAATTTTCTATTACAAATATGCACATTTGCGGCTGCCTGTCTTTATTTACTTTAAGAATTTTATGCTTGAGATCTTGAGTGGATTATGGACCACTGGCATAAATATTTTTCTTTCACGTAGCCCCAAAGAAAAATTTCTAAAGTTATTAAATCACAATATTTCGGTGGTCTAATGTGATCACCTGTTTTTTGTGAACTTTGAGATCTAAGAATTTCCAAAGAACGTATTGAAATGAACAAGTGGGTGTTTTCCTCAACACTGTTGGCTGCAACGGCAACATTATTGCTTGTTATAGAGCGACATGCTAGTTTTTGAATCTTCACATCATTAACTTATCCCTACAGCTCAAATTCGTCCACCAGTTCTATACAATTGCTGGCCGGGAGTTTAGCGATATGTGAAAGTGAAATTGTGACCATTTTTGTATAGAATTTTAATAACTTCAATGCGTTGTTGTAGCGTATTTCGTTCCATTTTTATTTATGGCGTAATTGTTATTTGTAATTTGTCACGTAGCTTCTTTTTGTTTAAAATGCATTTGAAATAACTTGGAAGCTTGTGTAAGATTTATTTTTCTTATTTTTCATACTATACGCACTTTTATTTGATAACCCTCCAGGGACATTCTACATTGACGTTCGTTTTCTTAAACCATGGTTACCTTTTACATGTTGTTTTGTTTTATTTTAACTCTGTTCAATCGAATCAATAACAATTTTATTGTAGAAATTATTCAAGAATGCAGTTTAATACTAGATTTTTAATTTTTTCTTAATTTTTTAATTAAAAGTGCACTTGACTAAGTATTTTGGTACATTTTCACTAAAAGAAAGTACCAGTTTACTTAACTCTTGTATATAAATAAATCTGTTATAACAGAAAGACCAACTTCACACAGAATAGCGAGCTGCAAGAGTAATATGTAACTACTATTGATATGATGCGAAAAAATAGTTTTTTATAGCTCCTTGCTCTTCTCCAGTCGACAAATGCAAAAGGATGTTGTTGTAGTAAAAGTGCGACGAAACAGGAGTGTTTATTGTTACTTAAGCTGAAATGCAAAAAAAAAAACAAAAAAAAAAAAGCACGGGAATAACAACAAAAATATTGCGTGCTATTTTATATGGCTGGCAGGAGAATTCTAAAGAGAATTTCTGTTATTTATTTATTTAAGAGTTTTTGGCATTTTCCCACTATATATGTATATGTATGTCTGCGTGTGTGTATACGTATACGTATACATATGTATACATAAATGTATTATATTTATAATAAAAAAAGCATGCTAATGCATGCTTGCATTAAAAGGATGCAAAGAGAGTGTGAGAACGAGTGTGTTAGTGCCTGAGTAAGTGAATGAATGAATGAATGTTTGTTGGTTATTGGGACGTTTGAAAGAGAATTGTTACGTTAATTTAATTTGTGCATTCATTTAAATTGTATCATTGCACTTCGTAGAGTCGTTATATTTAATTATATTTGTCAGATTGCGAGAAGCATCATGATTCTGTTTTTCGGTTACTGATGAATAACAATTTTTCTTCATCCGCTACTACACACATGCATACACTTGCATGCATACATACATACTCGTATTACTTTTTTTTAAATATACTTTTTTTGCAGTATGTTTTTTTTTTTCGTTCTTTTGGATTTAGTATCTAGAATGATATGGAAAAAGTTTTTAGCAGTTAAAGTAAGTACATGAGTTTTCGAGGAGTTAGAAGTTAAATTATGTAGTTTGGAGGTTTTTTTTTATATCGCAAAGTGTAGTATTAAGTGTATGGAAGTTAGTATTTTGCCACAATGGCTTTAATTTAGAAATGTTGTTAAAAAGTACATTATAGAGAGAGCAAATGATTGTAGGAAATTGTATATTTAGACTTTTTTGATTTAGTGCAATTTGTTTAAAGTTCATGGCATTAATGTTTAAATTTGATTTTGGGTATGCGGTTGCCGTTGGCTATCACATTTATGGAAATGTGGTTTTAACAAACTCTTTGCAGTAAATCAGACTTGTATTTCGTCAACAACGGGTTAAATGTTAACTTTGGAATGTTTAATTATTTCAGTTTTTTATGCGAATTATCATACATATCGTTGGACACAAGTATTTATTAGCAGAAGGCAAAAATGTAACAGAAACTGTGACATCAAAATTAAATTTTTTGTTTGTAAGTTTGCTTGTACAACTGTTATTTTTGATAATTTTGCGTTAAATTTTTGCATCGAGGTGAATGCGTGTAAAATGTATTGAAATCACTGAAAAACTAAATTTTTAAAAAGGTACGAGTTAGGGCCTTTGTACTTGTAACCCTCGATATGTATTTCTGAACAAGATAATTAAATTGCATTAAATTATTTACGCCATCGAAACTTTACTCGAACTTTCTAGTTAGCTGTGCTTTTGGCAAAGAAATTCTAATATACAATTTTTAATTTCGATTGCATTCGAATGTCAGAATATGCCTCCAGTTAGCCCCTTAACAGCTGGTCAAAAAAAAAAATATATTAAGAAACCGTTTTTACTAGAACTGATTTTAGAACATTCAATTTTAGTCGTTTGATTTTTTTTTAAATATACTTAAGTTTTACTATAAAAAATATGTTATAATTAGTGAATTCACATAATGGCCCAGTGTCGTATTGTCACAATGTTTAAAAATTGTAAACACTTTTTAATACAAATTTTACTGCTTTTTATTAATTTTAAAATTTTTAGAAAATTATGACATTATGACAATACGACACTATCTTGTGAATACACTTAATACGTTATTAAAAACTGGTTCATAGTTACGTCAACTTTTTTTTTATCTGTTTGTTCAATGAAGAATATATTATTTGAAAAGTATTTTCTTAGAACACTGTAATATTTGATCAGCATTAAAAACGGTTCAGTGTTTTGCAAGTTTCTTGGGCTTAATTATTTTACTTTCCCATACGCGCATACACAAATGCAAAAGTAAATAAAACAGCGTATGTATGAACATTAGGGATACAACTTAAATTAGGCCCTATCACCACGCTGTAGCCGATGTTGTGCTGAAACCGAAAAATGTTTCCTCAGGTCATTTCGGAAGAAAAACGTTCCGCGTCGAAGCCGATTTCTGAAAGCCCTTTAAGATTTTTTTTTTATATTTTCAAATTTTTTTTATTATTTCAAAATGTTTTATTTTTTAAAAAATTTTTTATTTTTTCAAAATTTTTAATTTTTTCTCAAAATTTCTTATTTTATAATTATTTACATACTTACATTTCTTAAAGTAATTATATTATTATAATCAAAATCACAATCTAAAAACTATCTTTGTTAAGTGAAATTACTTAATTTTTTAGAACTTACTGATCCCAAACTTAATTGCATTTGACGCGGAACCTTTTTAACGATATCGAAATCTAAAGATGCAGTTCTTATTGTTTTTTTATGCACTACATGGATAAGGCCATTTTGACAATTTCAAAAATTGTAGCAAAGTTGAATCCTTAATGAGCATGTTGTTTGTGTAATATAAAAACAAATTGTTTGCTTCCTTAACTAGCTTGTTGGCAAAAACAAACTAAAGTAACTGATTGACCCAACTCTAAATTCCACATACATATACAGAGATGTAAGCAAAAGAGCGTGCATGTGAATAAAAAAGAAAACTTGGGCATAACTGGAAAGGAAGCTGTTGAAGATTCGCGAAGGGAGATTTGCGGCGAAATTCTATGGATCAGAAACCAAAATTGCTTGGTCGTTAAAATAGTAAACTCTACAAACTTGCAAAGGTGGATGGTGCTTAAGGAGTCTCTTTAATCGAAGTGCGACAAGTTGGATAACTGTGTTAGTTACAGAATATGGAAACATCAAATCTGAAGAGGATAAGGATCGAGGAAGATGATGTTTGATGAATGTGCCTGTAGGATGCTGAGACAAGAGCACATGTAATATGTGAATGTCTAACACTGACAGGCTCACAGGCAACCACACAATAAGTGTGAATGCTTTGTTAGACCTTAGTCTAAAGGAGAAGCTGGTGATTATAAAGAATTGCGATAAGGATGGTCGACATTAGGAATGTATACTGATCGGTAGCCTGAAAATAACGAGTGAGCGAAAAAGTACCCGATATAGTAGTGGTCTGCTTCTACACTCCCCCTACACATATATATTTGCATTTATAATATACTACCTAAGCCCGGCGCGCGTTGCCACGTCCCTTAATGAATAAAAATACATTCTGAATTTTAATTGAATATCAAGTGCAAAAAGCTAAGAATTAGCACTTTTTTTATGGGCGTGGCACTGCCTAACTAACAATTTTATTCTTTTTTATAAATTTTATTTTTCTAATCCCTTATATATTTGGCTAACATCATTGGTTAACACTAAATATATATTAATGGCAACTGAAAAAATTATAAAAAAAATTTAAATACTATTTGGAGAATATCCGAAATAATTATATTTTATTTTTTATTATAAAAGTACATTCATGGATGCAGAGGTCATATATCATATCACAAAAAGTTATAAAGCGATTTTTTTGGATTTCAATTACGATTTATTTCCAAATATTTTCAAAAGATTAAAAAAAATAATACCACATAGGGGACTGTGCAACATGTAAGGGATTTATAAAGCTAACTTCAACGAATAAACGGACATAAGGACATCTCTCGGGCATCTCTGCCTGTAACATAAGTTTTCGGAAAATATCTACTTTATAAGGTTTAAAAACAAAATGTACTCTGCAAACTCTATAAAGAAAAAGTTGCGCAATTCTTGAGTGTTTTGGTGGCGAAAGTAATTTCCAAAGCGATATTAAAGAATTGTAATACAAAAGTTGCTTATATGGACAAGGACATACGTATTTATGTGAACTAAACTATTCAATATTTTCGAATAATTCAAAACCCCTTAAATTTAAAAGACCGGCTTTTTGAATTATTCGGAAACGGGTTTTGACAAGTCTAGTAGCTAGGAAAGCTAATAGTTGAAAAAAAAACTAAAATACATAGCTCAAGCTAGAAAACTATGTTGCTGTACTAAAATGAAGTTTTCAGTTTTGAGTTGTGTTACGCTACTTAGTTGTAGCGACATTTAGTACAAAAAAAAAAAAAAGATACAGAATTTCTATTCTCTTTATTAGTTTAAGTAATAAAAATGGATCACTATTAATATTTAAATAAATTTTAACTGCTGAATTCATAAAAAATATTTTCGATTTATTATAGACTTAATTGGCAGATGTTGTACAGAAATTTGTCATATAAGCCTTCGATAAATCTAAAATCTTTTTTCTGAATACGACAGCAAGTATTTACTTTGCTATTTTCTAAATTAAATTTTAAATCTCTTCTATTGAACTTGTGACTAATATCCAATAATTTTTTTTATCACATCCAATGCAACCATTTACCTGCCAAATACGCATGTAAACATCATCACCTTTGATTTATCAATTCCTCTTGTTTTTTTTTTTTTTTGGTGTGTTGTACTTGTTTTAGAGCAAAGTAGATTTTCTGTTCCATCGTGTTGAAAATGTTCTGAATCAATTTGTGTTCAAATAATCTAATAACAAATTTCGTCACTTCCTGATTGCATTTTTGTTTACTTATTTGATTGTTGTTTTTTTTTTCGCACACACTATTACAGCAGTATTTACACGAATTATTACAAACACGCTTGATTGATGCTCTTAAAAATCAATCCAAGTGACTCTTAAAAAAAGTAAATAATTTAATTTGCAAGCTCTTAAACGTAAAATGCCAAGCAATCATTCGTGCAAGTCAGAGATGCTGATTTTTTAATGATATTTTATTTTCTTTTTCAATAAAGGTCATGCAAAAGTGCAAAATGTCTCTTTTTGAAGGAAGAAAGAAAAATAAAACCGAAAATTATATACTTCTGTATGTTTATTTCTCTATTAACTTTCGCTTGGCATTGTTATTTCGGCATGCATTAAAAAAATTATACAATTGAGCATTGCATTACCGTTCTCTCTTAAAACAAATGTGTGAACGAATGCATTTCAATATGCTCTTCCACTGACATCTTTCAAGAAAAACCAAAAATTCTATACGCGAGTCATCGTAGCGAAAATAAAAAAATAAATTTGTAAAAATTAGCAGCATACACTAACTTGAGGAGAAATACAATACTACCATTTTCAGATGCTTCTTTTTCTGTGAGGCTTGTGGCCTTTAGTTGTTTGCGTTTTAACCATGAGTTTAGACGTTATTTGAATGTTAATAAAACGACAAAAGAAAAAAATTATTTCCCTTAATAATAGAATATTTACGAAATAAAAGCCAAAACGGCAAAGAAAAAGTTTAAAAATCAATTGAGTCTAATACACTACAAACACAAATATTAAGACAAAAAAGTACGTGTTTGTTTTTTCGGTGCGTGAGTTTGCCTCTGTGTGTATGTGTATACATACCCCCAGACGGTTACTTTTAACGTTTTTATTTGTGTGTTCTCACGTGCTTGTGTTTGTATATAGATTTCTTTAGATCCGTGTTCATTACTTTTACCATTAACTTTCTAAACTTAAAAAAAAACTTGAAAACATTAGCATACTTTTAGGAGGTGGCAAATATTGTGGGTTTATTAAATGTCGTGTACTTTAAGATATATAAGTGTGAGTGTTCTTTTGGTAAATTTTATTAGTTTAAGTTTATAATTTAAGATTAAGATGTGATGCTGTTGAGGTTGTTTTTTTTGTATAGACGAAGTCACGCAAAATTTTACAGTGATAGGCAAAAGAAACGCATTTTAAATATATAATAAAGGCAATATTTTTATGATGACAACTGGTTTGAATTTCAATTTTAGTATTATAATTTTTATTTAAGCTTAGTATTTATTTGTACTACAGCGAAACTTTTTGCAGTTTTGTAAATGAAAACCCATTTTTGTACCGACATACGATCTTGGTTTATAAATATTATTTAGGTACTAAAACTCAATTTTAGTACTCCAATACAAATTTAGTAAATAAATAAAATTTTAATATGAACTAAACTAAATATTTTGTAAAAAAAAATCAATTTTTGTACGGTAAAAAGTAAGTAAAAGTCTGAAATTTTTGATATACATAAAATTTTGATACAGCATTAAAATTTAAGTACAAAAACATATTTTTCATTATAACAATATTGAAGTAATAAGCTTTACTTTTAGTACTAAAAAAAATATTAACTGAAAAAATTCTCGCTGAAATAATATTTAGGTTATACCATACACAGACGACAAAGTTAATTTGCATTAAAATCTCACTAATGCACATTAAAATTTTGCTGTGACAGAAGACTGTTTCTGCATTTAGTAAAAATTGTAAATGCACTAACAATCACAAATCTGAACATGTTCCTACAAGTTGGGATGACAGAAGGACACTCTGAAATAAGAGAAAGGGAATTGTGGAAATTCGTAGGTTTAATGGTATCTTTTCATGGAGGTTATAATTCATTCATACATATGTATGTATGTAGGTATGTGGTATTTTTTTAAAGGACCGTAACAGCACTTTTTGGGAGAGTGACGTGCTTACGATGGACGATACTAGTATTAAGGAAAACTTTCGCCTAAACAGAAAGGCATTCCAAAAAATATGTAAAAAATTTCAACATATCGAATTTATTTTTAATATATCGTCTACATTTCTTGATCTTTTGTATTGATTATATATGATTTTTCCAAGCTTGAGATCAACTTTTTTAGTTTTTTTTTTTTTATAAAAAATTATTTATTTTAACCAATATTTCGCTAC
This sequence comes from Phyto melanocephala, assembly GCA_941918925.1. Taxonomy (NCBI): domain Eukaryota; kingdom Metazoa; phylum Arthropoda; class Insecta; order Diptera; family Rhinophoridae; genus Phyto; species Phyto melanocephala. Next base: position 37,665,870 of record OW799233.1, read on the forward strand.
TAAACAAAATATTTCACAAAATATTTTTTCAATTTGAAATTGTTTTGAATTTGTTTTTTGTTTTTATAAAATTTGTATACATATTACCCTAAAGAAGCTACCCATTGTTTGGTAGCGAAATATTGGTTAAAATAAATAATTTTTTATAAAAAAAAAAAAAAAAACTAAAAAATTTGATCTCAAGCTTGGAAAAATCATATAGAATTTATTTTTATTTTACATTTTTGATTTTTTAATTTTTTGATTGATTGCCGACCGTGTTGCCATATTGAAATTGCTAAATGCAGTATAAATTCAATTTGATTTAGTGCATTAACGTGAAATCTAATACATATTGGAATGGGGATAATTCAATAGTTAATTTGAATTAAGACTTTTAATGCAAATTAACGCTGTCGTCTGTCTATGGTATTAGGTTAGTTGAAAATGAGGGGCACTACAAGCCCAAACCCATAACAGGCATACATGTAAGCTCCATTGGCATGTTGTGCACTCTATAGGAAAGAAAAATTCGCCTAATGAAACCATAATCCTAATTTGTCAACGTTAAAATATCGACCAGGGCAGAAATCCAGTTCCTTCAATGTAATCCCCTATCGATCTCAAATTTGAATCTGTCAGGCTTTCCAAATTCGGCAAAGTATCCACCTTAAAGTATTCGCGCCTAATACGCCCAAACGCAGGGCATTGACAAAGGTAATGTTGCAAAGTTTCCTCCTCCCCCTCCTCGCATGCCCTACATGTCATTTCATTCGACAGTCCCATGCGAGCTAGATAAGTTCTCATCTCCGTGTGACCCGTTATCACACTAGTTATTCTCCTTAGTCTCAGAATTTCCCTCGACTTCCCAAGATTTGGGTCTCCCGGTAGCATGTTCGTCACTTTACCGACATTTGCATTCTGACATTTCCTGATGTGTTTCTCCATCGCCCAAACTTTTAGTTAATTTTTGAACTGCTAAAAGGGTTTAGCATTTTCCAAGGTTATATTATTTAATAATGATCCCATTTTGGATAATTTATCGGCTTCTTCGCTTTCGATTATGCCGTGATGACTTGGAATCCAAATTATCTCTAGACGTTCACAGTTCATATGCGAGTTTATTTCCCTCTTGCATTGCTGGTCATTTTCAGATTCAAGCTTTTCATTTATTAGTGTCCTTACAGCCTACTGGCTGTCCGTAAAGATACGAGTCGGAGTCATCCATTTAATAGCTTCCGTAATTGCCATGTTCTCGGCCTGGAAAACTGAATTGTTATCTGGTAGACGGAATTATTTACTTATGTTTTGGCTCATGTCGTAGAAACCTATTCCAGTTCGGTCACCAATGTTTGATACGTCCATATAAAGATCGATACTTTGTGTATCTCTTACCCTAATTAACTCATCCCAATCTTCCCCTTCCGGTATTATGGTTAAGCAGTTAATGATCTCATATCTCGTTGGGTTTTTGTCACACGGCACCTCTATATGGTTTTCCATCAGTACGATATAATAAATAATAATTAAGTATGAAAACTACTGCTAAAATAAAAATTTGTAACTTTTAGCTTAGTACAGAAACACTTGATACTTAACCATTATTATTTACACCATTTAAAAATTGATCAGCTGAGATGCAAAATTCGATCGTTACAAAAAAAGAAAAGAACTATATGATAATTGAATCTGATAGTTATTTTGGTGCTTTATTAGAAAAAATATACTGATTATATTAGTGAATGTTTCTTTATGACCTTAAATTGCTTCTGTAGTACCAAAACTGGTGTGTTCAATTTATCAGATATTTTCAAAACACTCTCGTTTAATGTTTTGTAGCTGAGTGAGTTTCTTAAATACTAATTTTACTTTATATTATTTGTTAAGACCTTAATTGTTGAAATGTTCCTGCTGGGCCATTTAAAAACAACAATATTGCAATTAACAGCAACTTCTAACAACAATAAATAAATAAAATAAAAAGTTTCCAGAGAATTATTCTCATATTTTTTATTATAATAGAAGAATCCATGACAGTTATGTTAGAAAAAAATATCGGCCAAATGTTCGACAAGGTTACGGTGGCGTACTTCTATCCGATGGTCGATATATTTAATGACAATGTTGATGTTTGTTGGGTTGACGGCTCATCTGCCCCACTATTGCGAACTACAGCAATGTTATCCGCAACACGAACTGGGCGAGCATGGATAGATGTTTTCACATTTCCTACAGACTCGGTTTGCTAAATTTTGCGCATTTTGTACATTTGTCCCTATTGTGAATACATACAAAATACAATATAACGAAGTTCAGGAAATACATTTTGATATAAACACCCATTTTCGTAAAACTTTTCAACAATCCTAATACTATGTTCACACACGCGCCTTAAATGTCAATTGATAATATTATCGCAATTAAAGGCCTTATTGAGCTCAATTTACCATACTAAAAATTATTGTTCAATTGAGCAATATATACTTAATTGTTTCACTTATTGTCTAAAACTCGAAACACAACTCTTGAGAAGTATGTTCAGTGAGAAGGTGGCATTTCTAATGTCAAACAAATAAAATTTAGAAAATGGAAAATTTTTGATGAAAATTTAAAAAAAATGTTTAAATAAATTCAAATACATACATATAAGTATATACATACATATATGTATAAATATAATTGTAAATATATTTTATCAACAGGAAAAACGCTAAAAAGAAGGCATTATTTGATTTGGTATCAATACATCGTATTTTTACAGCTATCAAATGCTAATGGAGTAAGATAAATTGAGTGTGTGTGAACACTTATTTTAATTGCTCAATCAACACTAAATTGAAACAATTAAAAATATCTGTCTGAACAGGGTATAACGCGCTGTTCAATTGTGTAAAGCTCCATAGTTTAATTTGTCAAACGCTTAAAAAAAGAAATATCAAATTAAGTGGCTCAAAAAACTTGACATTAAGGTGTGACTCACGATAAGCATCGTGCATTACGGTTGGACCCTCGGAGGACCCAAGTGAGCTATGCCTTCGGGCGGCTGCCGGATCTACGGTTGGACCACCCCTTTGTTTTTATTTTGTAAAAATAAAGAACGTATTTTTTTAGCATTTGTGGAACTAAAGAAACAGTTTTTATATTTCAAAGCTACGAACACATTTAAAAAAAAAAACACACAATTTTGGTACAACATTATAACTTTAGTATTAAACAATAGCTAAAAAATAAAATCAATTCTAATACTTTAATACGAAATTTATGAAGTAAAATCAAAAAAGCAGGTAGTTAAATCTTTTTCGTTAAATAGTGGATTTGGCTGGTAACTTTTTGTTAAATATTGTTGAACATTAATAGAATTTCAGCAATTTTAAAGCAAACTTTATCTCCATATTTTATGCTCTTGACACAACACTCTTTATATATGTAATGATGGCGTTAAAACTAGGCTCAACTTGGAATAGATTTCTTTTTGAATAAAACAATATAAGTAATAAAATTATAAAAAATTGAAAAACTGTAAAATTATACATTTTTCAACAAAAAACACAATAAATCTTAATATTTTCATTACATTTTTAAAATGTATGTATGTATAGCCTTAGAAAGATTTACAAATTGTATGAATTATTAATTTTCAGCCTGTTTGACTCCGTTTACACCTAACATCTTGTTTGTTATCAAATTATCGTTGCCTACTTTTGGTCGTTGTTATGTTGATACTCATTTTTTACATGGTTTCCTTATTTTCTAATTAATTTATGAAAAGCTTAATTAAAGTTTAGTGCTTGTTTTGTGAAAAGAGTGGAATTAAAAGTTTGAATCTTTTAATCAAATGAAGCCCAACCATAATAAGGCTAAACCAATTAGGGAATTGTTTATACTACACTTATTTCACTTTATTTGTGCAGTAAAGATTTATTCAAGTAGGGTGCCTCGTTCGGTAGCAAGTTAAGCTGTTAGTTTTGTGGTTGCTGGTTATGTTTCCGATAGAGAACCTGGTCTATTGTACACCAGGGGGCAAAAGTTAGAATTCAGTGTTTAACTATATTGTGTTATTTTGAAATAAATAAATAACAAATGTTGAATTCTTTAATCCCTTTAAAGTTATTCCACTTAAAAAATGCTTTGATTTTGCTGTGATTTAAAGAAGTATAAGTGCAAACTTTGTTATTAAATATCAACATCGCTTTAACAAATTTTATATATGTAGACTGTACAGTCCTGCTCCTAAACGAAATTAAAGCTTAAACTAAAGTTTGTAATACAAAACTTTTTATGTTCAAATTTAAAAAAGGTTTTATGAAAAATAAATTTTTATAAAACGATTTAAAATTAATGAAAGATGTAGAAATGACTATTTAAAAAAATATATGTAGAAATATTCCCTTCCAGACTTTAATATATTCGTTGTATAAAGCAACAACGGCCGTGTATAATCTTATAATATCCTTCACCAAGACGTACATAGTTGTAGTCACAACATTTTAGCTTAGCCACGATTTTAGATTTAATGTTATAGGCCATTTTGAGCTATTATTTAGGACGCCATATTTAATTTTCAATTTTTACATAATTAGCTGCATTCTAATAGTTGAATCCTTTTATCTTCTACCCATATTGATTATTATTAGGGAAGCCAATCCCTAAACCCCAATCACAGGATTTATCTTAAAAATTCTGGGAAATTTCGTTTTTTTTCTTAATATTTATTAGTCGTTTAAACAAAGTTTTCAGATTATTGATTTGTTAAACTAAATGGGTTAATCAAATTATAAAAAGTACAACTTTTTACATTTACTAGATGTTAACATTATTGAAAAATCGTTCATGTAGACACAATATGTATGGTTGCCAGATACGGCTAAAGTAAAAGAAAAATGTTTCGAAAGTCTCCAACAAAAATTGGGGTTTTGCAAAAATATTTTATAGAAGAAATAGGAAAAGAATTAAAATTTATTCTAGACTGCAAAACAAGATGGAACGTACTTTTTGATATGTACCAACGATTTTGTGAGTTGGAAATACCAATTAAAAAACCGTTAATATATTTAAAATAACCTCAAATGAGTGATAACGAATTAGCTTTATTTAAGCAAATAATAGTTATTTTAAGCCAAATAAAGGTAATACTTGAAGCCTTTTGTCTCAGTGATATGAATCTATATAAAGCCGATGCTGCCCTCTCGTTTATGCTCAAAGAAATTTCTAAAAATGGATTGCAAATTAAGTGATGAATTGAGGGTACCCCGTTGGACTAGTCAGTAGTGTGCTGGTCTGCTAGTTTGGGAGTTGCGGGTTCGATTCCCGCCAGAGTCTCTGGATTAGTCTGCTTCTCTCTTTTGTATTCTATTTTTACTTTTCTATTAAGGAATTACAATAGGATCATTATAGTGGACCCAAGTGAGCTGCCTGTCCTACCTAACCTAAGTGATGAATTGGGAAAAGCTCTTCATAAAAGAATACAAGAAAGAAGAACAACTTCCTCAACGCTTTTAAACTTTTACAAGAATCCGAAATTAAAATATGATTTTGATAACAATTTTGATAATCCCGGGATCGCGGAAAATCCCGGGTTTTAAAATTTTACAATCCCAAATTCCGGGTTTCTCAAAATCATTTCCTTTTAGCATCCCTTATTATTATCCATAATTTTTCTTCGGACACATCATGGTTTAGCACCTTTTCACAGTTTACTGTATCCTACTGGTCAAGTCCTTTCATTCGATATCAATATTGAGAGGGTTAAAGTGGGTTAATTTTTATGTTATAGATTTGGCCCATTTATAATTTTATTGTTGCCCATTTTGTATTGGCGGCTATTATGGGTTTTAATTTTTTTTAACGGTTATTATGTTTTACCAGTCAGGCTCTTTCTTTCAAAAGCCATATCAATTCTTTTTGTTGTCCAGAAACTGAAGAAAATTGATTTGCCTTGTAAAATTTTTGTGCTTATATCTCAGTTTGTTTCAAACCGATTTGTCAGTTTCTCTTAGCAAAAATTTTAAGTCTATGGTTGTATTTAGGAGCGTTAGTAGCTTAAAAGTTATAAGGCTATTCTGCTGGATTTCAATAGCAATTTATTCCAAAATATTTTCAAATAAATAATAGCAGATACAGATTTTTATAACATATGCATGGGCAGCTGGTCAGACAGATGGACAAACTTCGCCACACTCTAAAAACTGAAACTCAAATTCATTGACAATCGAATAGTTCAGTTTTTGCAGCCGAATTTTGCTTTTGCGGTTAAACAGTTTCTATTGCAGCAATCAGAATTTGTTAGTGCTGACTACATATTTATATTCCGAAATGATATATACAGGCGCCACAGGTGAAGGATGTAAAAAGAGAGTGAAGCACACTGATTGCTTACTAAAACTTATTATGAATGTGTTTTAAAGGTTTTAACGTGGAAGAGATCGTTTGTGTAGTTCAGAGGTGTTATTTTTGACGGGGATGAAAAATATTGCCAACCAGCGAAGTTAGAAGGCCAATATTTGGAGGTATTGCTCCATAAAGGTGGTTGTCAACCCCAACAGAAGCTATAAAACTCATTGGGAGCTACTCAAGGAGCAATTTCAATATGTTTGCGAGCAGCAGGATTCATAAAAAATCAGGGAAATCAGGTACCAAATATACTGAAGCCAAAAGGCCTTTTAACATGATTTTGAATATCCTAAACATTGCTTAAATGCTATAAAAGAAAATAATTTTTTAATTTTTATTTGTAATAAAAAATGTATCCATTAACCCTAAGCGTAAGAGATCGTAGGTGAAGCCCGGCAATTTAGTTGAATCGACATCAAAGTCGAATATCTAAGGCGCTAAGGTAATGCTGTCTATTTAGTGAGACCAAAAGCGTTCTATCTACTGTGAGGTGCTGAAATCTGTGCCAAATTCAACTGATTAGTTTGAAGCACTGGGTAAAAAAAAACATAAACAGTGTGTGGCCATAAATGAAAACTTTATAATCCATTATCACAACGCTCAAATACAGAAACGAGAAAACCGAAAAATTATCCAAAATGGGACCTCTTCTGAGTACTATAACTTTGGAGAACGCCAAACCCCTTAAACGATTTAAGGATAAACTTTAACGTTGGGCGATGGAGGAACATGTCAGAAAATGGCAAATCACTGATGTCGGTAAGGTGACAAGAATACTATGGGGTGACCCAAATCTTGAGAAATCAAGAGAAATTCTAAGACTGAATAGATCAACACTTATGAGACTTACCAGTGTGATTACAGGTCAGACGGAGTTGAGAACTCATCTAGCTCGCATGAGACTATCTGAAGAGACAACATGCAGAGCATGCGAGGAAGAGGATGAGACTTTGATACACTATCTCTGTCATTGTCCTGCGTTTGGGCATATTAGACGCGAGAATTTTACAGTAGATACTATGCCGAATTTGGAGTACCTGGGGAACTCGAACTGGATATCCATAAGGAATTACATTGAGGAGACTGAGTTCTTGAACTAGTCCGATATTTATTTATGGGAAATTATGATTATGGTTTTAAATTGGGAGTTCCGGTTCCCACATGGAGCGCACAACATGCCAACTGGGCATAAGTGTATACCTGTCGTGGGTTTGGGCTTTTAGTGCCCCTCCTTTTCAACCTAACTTAACCTAACCTAACATGTTGCAAAACGTGTTAATGACTATTTAAAACGAAGCTCGGCTTTTAGTTCAGAGTTTGCCCCATCGAACTATTATTTTCTTCGATTTTATGCGGAATGTTCTTTGTGGGATGCGCTTCTCTGCGGAACAGGTTATCCAAAATTTGCATCAAAAGATTAGAAATTCTTTTGGCACGTAATACCATAAAAATGGAAAAAGGTTATAGCTAACAATGGTGAATACTTTGAATCTATTTTTCTGTTTTTCTTATTTCTTCACATAAATAAATTAGACAAACACAAGTAGCTTTGTCAGAAATCAATCGGACCTGTCGTACAATAAATTTCCCAGAGACATATGTCTGACAGTGAACTATACGAAATATATGTACAAAGTTAAATTTTTGTCAGACCTGCCCGATTCAGATATTGGGCGTACCATTTTGCAGGCAGGAAATGTACTTTAAACCAAGCGCCTTTGAACAGGCAATGCTTTTTTTTTATTATTTCAGCTTATGGCTTATTAAAATTATCTCTTTTTCTCTTAAAATATCTAACTACAATTAAGCAAATATTTTTATATTTTCTATTCATTGAAATATTCATTAAAAGCACCATGATAATATTTAAATTACAATTATTTGCAAACAACCTTTAAAGACTCTACATGAAACTGCTGTCTTTTTGTAGATCTGTGGAAAAAAAGAAATATATTTACATTGTGAACCATTACCATGTTGTGGTGTTTTTCGCTCCACCTTTTGCGATGTTGTTGTAAATATTATTTGTAAAGCTTTAATGTTTTCAACTGTAATGCTTTAAATGACGCTAATGTTTCGGTTGATTGTTAATGCCGCTGCTATTTTTAAATAATTTTTTTTTCGTTTATATTATTAACATTGAACTTGTTTTTCATCTTTGTCTAGGAATAAAAAGTGAAAATTTTTAATATTAAAAAAATGAAAAACCATAAAATATTTTTATTCTTCTACCAGGTTACTTGCTGTGCTTTGTTTGCAAATGTATGTATGTAAGAATACATATTTTTATTTATTTTTCTTAATTTCTTCTCAAAAACTTTTGATTATTTTGTTTTCATTGTTGTTGGAGGGTTTTGATGATGAAGAATTAGAAAATGAAAAAGTTTTGTCTCTAGTTGTCAACAAATTTTCATAATTTACACAGTGGCTCATATTACTCAAATAAATAACGGTTATAATATTTATGATTTTAATGACAATCGTTCTGATATTAGAATTTTAAGATATTCACAGGATAATGAGAAAATTAAAAACAAAATAAAATTTAATATTTTTAGATTTCGATAACAAAAAGATATAAAAAATATTCCGAAAAGTAAAAGACAAATTTCATTAAATTTCTTTATTTTAGAGAAAATCTAGTTTTTTGCAAGGAGAATTTTGTTTTTGCAAATTTTTTTATTGAAAATAAAAAGATGAAAACAGGAACCTTTATTCAATTAAAAAAAATTAAAAATTAAAAATTTTCGATATAAAAATATTTTTAATGATCTGCGAGTATGTGGAATAATAAAGGGGGATTTTTGCAACCCGATAGAACTTACCAAATCGTTGTCAAACGGACTATTATCGTGCGGTAACTACAGACCCTACAGACTTTATTATATCAAGAAAAACTGATTTTTAAGAGCTATATTAAAGTTAAAAAAGCACATAGAATTCAAAAATTCATGAAATCTTTATTTGAATCGATAGTACGGTCCATACAATTTAATGCTTGAAGATTATTTCATGCAAATATTGTCCGTGACTGCGCCTCACGAATAAATGCTTCAATGTTGTCTTCCAATGCGTCAATTGAAGCGGGCATGTGTGTATAGACATGAGCTTTAACATAGCCCCACAACAAATAGTCTAAAGGCGTGAAATCGCACGATCTAGGCGGCCAATTGACCGGTCCCGAACGTGAAATAAAATGTTCACCGAACTCGCCTCTCAGTCCATTGTAAAGCATGCTGTGTGGCATGTGGAATTCACAGTTACATTACGATTCGCATCATATTTGAAGAAGAACTGTTCAATGATGCCACCATCCCATAAACCACACCAAATTGTGACTTTTTCTGGATGCATTGATAGGTCTTGCAATGCTTCTGGCTGATCTTCACTCCAAAACCGACAATTCTGCAAACTGAAAATGTTCGACAGTGAAACAAAACACGAAACGTGCGTCAGCTGTTTAAACCAGTGTTGCCAAAAAGATAATAGCTAAAAAATCACCCTTTACATACTAACTTCCTTAAATTCGGTTTTGTTCAATATCTTAGCGCTAAGTCGGAATAAATATAAAATCACCCAAAAAAATGGTGTGCGGGTATAAACATTTTGTCATTCATTGTAACACATCGAAGCATGCATTTTTGAGTCCTGGTTTCATTTTGGAACGATCTAGCTTTGTTCGTTCGTCTGTCCTTCTGTTTTTAAGTAGTTTATACGCAGGTGGTGTCATCGGACCTTTGTTCGTTTGCACACATGATCAACGATTTTTTGATATTGAGAAATTTTCTAGTTTATTTTCCTTCCAAGTCATGCGATGTGGCACCTCTTTACTATTTCGTGTGTGGCCATGTTAATTTGTATGTTTACGATGGCGCCTTGGAGGCCTTGTTATAATCACAAGGTTTGAATTAAATTAAAAACACAGTTTTTAGTATTTTTATTGTTATTTTTTTATTGAATCATAAAGAACGTAATTATTTGTAGAACAACATGTCGGACAAATGGCCTCCATGGCTTTGCATGCACATACTCACTCGTTTGTCGAATTTTTTCACACAAATCTTTAGTGAGTACTTTAAATTTGCAATTATTGTCGACGGCGCCGAATTGAGATTCCCGAATTGTCAGCGACACTCACGCTCACTACGATAATAGGTTTATAGGTACACTTGGTGTCTTAAGAGATACTTGTGAAAAATTTTAGACAAATCTTTCACTAATAACTGGCTAAATAATAGACAAATGTTATTTAGAAAAATATATATTTTTGTATTTTTTTTTTAATATTACATATTTTTCAAGCTCTCATATAATTTTTGGCCTCTTAAAAGACACCAAATTATAAGCCCTGTTCTCATAAATTATTTCTAAGAAAAACTAATAAATCGGTTTAAAACTAACTGAGATTGTAGTACCAATTTAGGGACGAAAATCAATTCTTTCGGTTCCTATACTATCGAGACAGCCAATATGGGTATCAAATAAAAGGGCTTGACCAGTTAAATACAGTAAGCTATTAAAAAAGAGGTAAGCCCAAGATTTCGCGTGAAGCAAAATGGCGGTATTTTTTTAACCCCATTAATATGGATTGACAAGTAGAATTAAGTCAACTAAATAAAAGTTCAATATCAAACATGGCGTCGAAAATAATAAAGAAAATAAAACAATGATTATAAACATTTGAGGGATTCACAATAGTGTCATAAAATGTCCTATAAGAATAGCATGAAAAATTAAGACTATTGTGAACAACCCCTCATAATTAAGTGTGCTATTTTAAATTTAAATCAGCTGATGTAAAACAATTATAAAAATAATTATTTTCTTTCATAATGCCAATAACAAGTGGAAAAAAAAAACAAAATAAAAGCCAGTTTGTGCAAAAAGTCCATTTTAGATGTTGTAATGGCAGACTCAAGTAAATAAATCACAAATAAATTAAATTTTGTTTGATAAACAAAACACAGCAGAGTCCTTAGCAGATCTTATTTGACGCCGCCAGTGATTTGTTATCAAAAATTAGCAACGGCGCATAAATTGGGATGATGGCCCGATAAAATTATACAATGAACCGCGACGACTTACAAAAATTGCGGCTTTGATAAGCCGGCTAAGCCCTTTAGCACAGGTCTCTGCTTATTTAATAGGACAGCACAATAAACATAGCGTACAAAGTTCTATTATAATAAGACACTTTTTGTTTGAAAAGCAACAACAACATTTTTAAACTATTGTAAAATTTTAGGACAATATGATATGATAAGACACCTTGTGAATCACCCAATTGATTGTTAACTAAAAACAATCATCTTATCGCTACCTAACTGCGAGCTAGGGCAGGACAAAAATAGTGATATAAATGAAAGATAATAACAAACAAAATTAAAAGGGTTGCTACTTGGTATGATTTGAATCTAACTCATTGTGGTAAAACTATATGAAAAGGAAAACTAAAGAAGTTACCGAATTCAATTAACTTTAAAACCTGAGAGTTAAATAGATGATATTTACAACCAATATGTATCCACCGATCAAAGAGTGCTGATGATGAAATCGTAGCTGGTTTCGAAAATTCATTCCACTTGGCTTGTGCGGTAAAAATATAATTTTTCAGATTATTCTTTCATTTATCATAAATAAAAAAAATTCTTTGTAATAATAAGAATGTTAATATGAACTCAAGCCTGATAAAAAAAATAAATATTAGTTTGAAAATGGCGTACTTATGAACTCTTAGATCTAGGATAAGTAACGATGTGGTCATTATATCTATATGAACATGATGATGTAGGGTATTAACAGATTGAGCACTGGTGAATATAGCACTTTTGCTTATTTTAAAATACCATTAAAATCGTTAAAATAGCATGGAAATACAAAACTTAAACGTAATGGTCAAGTTCTACCGTAAAACTAAGATTTTCAAGCCATTAAATTTATACATAATTTTCCTGAAAATTTCCCACTGTGCGCCAGTTTATGTTTTGAATTTCTATGATTTCAATTAAATTCGTGGGCGTGTAATTTGATGTGTGCGTGTTTTTTAATATAATTATATTTACAATTTTCATAATAATTATCGTACATTATTTCCTTTAATTGCGTTTCAAAGTGTTCCTAGTTGTTGTTATTCTTGTATTATTTTCCCTCATTTTGATGTGTTTTTCCATACTTTGCATAATTTTGTGGACAATTTGTATAAAAACAACAACCCCTGTTAAAACTAAATGTCCCTAAATAATTATATGCCTTGACATGGTGTATGTGTGTGTGTTTGTATGAATTTAAATTAATGTCAATTACTTGTGTTGTTTTGTTCAGTGTCGAAAGACAAATGCCAAATGTTCTTGCTTTAGTTATCCTTGTGTTGTCGTTGTGTCTTCTAAATGACTATAATTGTGTGTTTTGTGTGTAGCAAAGTGCGAATCATAGCTAAGCAAAGAGGTTACCGATAGCGCATTGAAAGAGAGTGCGATAGAGTAGAAATTTTGTTGTCATTAAGCTGCCAAGTTGTTCACAAAAATGTTCACAAGTTAATTATTAACATGATTGTGATAAGAGTTATCACTGTTGTTGTTAAATAGTTTTATTAGAAAAGTACATAAGCGCACAAATGAATACACACTCATCACACAAACACAATCATACACACATATACACTGACGTACACAAGTAATATCCAATTACACTCAAACAAATTAACAAGCTGCCAAGTAAACAAAGCAGCGAGCTATTGTGGTAGAAAAAATAAGCAACAACAAAAACAAAAGGTCAAAACATTAGAAGAATTCAATTACAGACAAAATAAGAGCGAACAAATACGTAAAAGAATAATAAAAACAAAATGAATAAACAAGTACTCGCTTCCGTGTTGCCAGAAACATAAAATTTACTTTTTTCACAACTTTCAATCAGGGGCCGAATTACAGCATTCGTGATCGAGTAGGCTTTCGTATCGAATACAATTTCGTCACATATCGAATGAATGGATTACTGTTTTCGATAGCTGACGTATCGAATTTTTTACAAAATGTACCAGATTTGTGTACATTGTAATAGATTTAAAAACTATATTTTGTCTTATGTTTATTATAAACATGGTACAATGGTCGCAAAATTTTTTATGTGATAAGAACTGTCAAACAGAAAGTAGCATACCATACCTGGTAATGTGTGTTATTTGACAGATCATAACACTTCACAAGCAAATAAAAAAATTATCAGCTGGCGCTTCGAGATTACCTAGTTATTGTTGTTTCGTGATTGTAAACAAACTTAAAAAAAAAACATATTTTTCGCGTCCCATTCAATTAATTTTTGTGAAATAAAATATTGTGCAAACAGAAGTTTAATATATAATAATAATTTGTTGGTAGTCCATAGGAATACATCTTAAGAGAAAGTTCCCCCCATAATCTTTTGGCTGTTACTTCACCTTGGCTGCAATTAGGCAATACATTTTTGGCCAAATTGGGATGCTCAGTCATGTACTGGTCCAAAACATCTTTTTGCTTTCCGTTAATTTTATTAATATTGGTCCTACAAAATGACTATAATTTTATTTTATTGTTTTAAAATTAAATTATCTTAAAAAAACTTAAATTTTTTCGTTTCACATACAATTAAAAAATATTGTTTTCGATTGATGTAGAGCTAACGAGTCAAATGCAAACAACTGGTACTCGATGACACACTTGTTATCGTATGCTGTAATCTCAAATTTCATTTGTACTTGTTCGATAACGAATGCGGTAATCCCAAAAACAAAAATTACGAAAAATTTTACTCGATCACGCATGCGGTAGTTTGGCTCCAATTTGTTTACAGGGAACTTTTAATTAAATACATTTTTATACAGAGCCCCGGTGTTCATCCAAATAAACCGCATATTTTAGAATTAAACATGGATTAAGGACAAACTTTAAATAATTATTTTAATAAAACCAATTGGCTCGAATGGGTATACTCCAATACTTCTATGGCAAAAATTTGAATTTTTCATTCAAGAATGTTATCTTGCCAGTTTTTAATCAGATGACACAATTACAACTAGAAGAAAAATCTCTGGCGCTTAATGCAAAAATGACAATTTAAATCTATGACATTTTAATTAGTTATTACACTTTGTGGTGCAGATACTTGGTGGTTAAAAATATAAATGTTTAATAGACTTTGAATATGTGAAATAAATGGAAAGTAAAGCGTTCACAGCTGAAGTAGAGCAAGATGTGACAGTATTTTTTTGGAATTTAGAAGGCTGGAAAGTTATTTGAAATAACGTTTAATGTTTACGTTATAATATGAACGTAAAACCTCAATATTTAGTACTCATCCATCGATCGTTTTCATCATACTGGTAAAGAACAAGAATAATGAAAGGCTTTCTAATAAGAGTGATATGATTTCTTCAAAGGAAAAAACACACTAATTGTTAAGGGAATTCAAAAGTTTTTTTATTTAATGTGAAGTAAAATGAATACAATAAAGTTTTAAATAAAACGTAATTGAAATGGTATCCATAACTTCTTCTGCAGCAACGAACTCAATGAGCCGTAAGTCATAAATGAATCGTTCAATGTTGTCCTGTAAAGCTTAAAGAGAGTCTGGTTTATTTAGAAAGACTTCAAAAAACCCCACAAGAAATAGTGTAATGGTGTTGAATCATAACTTCTTACAGGCCATTCAATATCACCATTTCTTGAAATAATCGCATCACGAATCACTCATCTATACAGCTCTCCTTTGACAGTAAAGGTGTTACCTTTGCTTTATTTCGAAAGAAGTACGGACCGATAATTCCACCAGAACTAAACCAAACTGTCAATTTAGGTGACTGTAATGGTTTATCATGAATAATTTGGGGATTTTCTTCGCACCAGAATCGACAGTTTTGTTTAATTACTGCACCATTTAGATAAAAGTCAGCCTTGATTTAGTGAAAAAAGTGCTCGAAAATTGGGTTCATAGGATTCGTTCCTTCAGAAGAAGTCGTGGAGAAAATTTGAATGACGTTATATGGAACTTAATTGTATCGATTGTACTTCAAGAAACTTTCGAATTTCCTTAACAATAAGTGTGTGTTTTTTGCCTTGGACAAGATTATTATTAGAGACAGTTTCTCTAAGAGACCTGTGACACAAAATGAATAATAGATTTGAGGGCTCATGCAGTAAAGTATTGTCGATAGAGCAAACAATTTGTTTATAAGTTGGTAGTTCAGGGTTGATTAACATAGATCAGAACAAAGCTCGCATATTTTGAACACATTATGATCGCAATATTGATTTAACTTCAATGACTATGAACACGGCCATTGAGAAATTCAGGAAGACTAAAGCAATTATTGAAAAAAAAAATGACAAAAATTTATATAGAAATAATGAGTGGCAGTATTATTTAAGGTCTATAAAACTAATAAGACAAAAAACAAATTGATTTGACAACAAATGGTCCCTACTGGCCATGCAAATCGAAAAAAATTTGGAATGGGATGTTGATCTTAAAGTGTATAAAAATTGTGATCAGAGAATAACTATAATTCTACCTCGATGGCTCTTTTAATCGTTAAAACTGTCATAATTTTTGCTTGAGAGAACCAGAGTATGATTGTCAAAACGTATCATTTTGTTGAGGTCATTTTATATCAGAGTCATCAATGTACCATATTTTTCGTTAAATAAGGCTGGTCAAGTAGTGACTGTGAGTGCTGTTTGATAGCGCGATATCAAAATATAATTGTTTCTGGCTTAATTAGAATATATTGTAAGTATAGGTGTGAATTTAGTTACTGTCAAAAACATTTTCTGGTCTTGTATTATTTTCTTTGAAACAACTTGTCGGAAGTCCATTCAATACATTTGATGATTTAATTAAAAAAATCTTAAAAAATATGCTTTCTTTTTTATTGAAATTTGTCATTAATTTTGGAATATCCTTTATATGTCAATAACTACTAACTTGTTATGAGTAGTTATTGAGCTCACCGCTTACAAAGGGCGTCTCAGTAAGAATGCAGATTTTAAGTTAAAAAAACATGTATTTTTTTTTAAATAGTTTTGATATTTTTATTTGACCGTAAAGGAAAATTGTTCTGATTAAGTGCGGAATAAAATAGCTCTGATTACAGTCCATTACTTTTTTCGTAGAATTTTCCACGACTTTTTCTCTACGATGTGGCTGTATCTTATCGCTGATTTGTTGCATCTTGAATTTGAGCTCAGGAATTGTTATTGGCTTATACGCATAAACGCGAGATGTTACAAAATCCCAATGAAATAAATTCGCACGGCATTAAATTGCATTATATTGGTGGCCAGTTGTCATTAGAATTTTCTGAAAGAATTTGCTCTGGAAATCATTTTCATACGCGTTGTTACAGGTGGCGCCATCTTGCTGAAACCACATATTGCCCAATCCATGCCTTCTAGTTGAGGCCATATGAACTTCGTAATTATGTTCTTGTAGCGAATGCCCTACACAGTCACTATAATTTTAACCTCAACTACAAAATAGAAAGGCCCAATCACTCTGTCCTAACTAAGTCCTGACAGTTGCTTGCTGTAGCCGCACTTGTTTTTCATGGATTAGATTAGGATATGCTGAGCCCTAAATTCGAGTGTTTTGTGTATTAACGAGGCTCTTCAGATAGTATGCGCTTCTACGTGGAAAATGACTTTTTTCGAAAAATTGCCATTAACTTCACTTTGCTCCCTTACCCATTTAACAAGTTGCCGCCGCTTTCCATGATCTGCTAGTTTGAGCTTCTGACTAAGCTGAATTTTGTATATATAAAGTTGGAGATCTTTTGTCAAAATTCGCGGCATAGTGCTTCGTGAAATTTTAAGTTGTTAAGAATGATGTCAGCATTGATGTTTTCGACTTTTCGACTCTATACTCTTGAATACAATGCCAATGTTTTAAAGAGACTCACCGGTACAATAACGCATAGGATTCTAGCTGTCCACAAATCTTCGAATGCTTGACATATAAGGTGCACCTTCTCGATGGCTAATTCTTTGAAGTGTGCAAGCGGTTTCATGTAATACGTTGTTATTCCGTAAACACTCCACTTTTGATAATTGGAATAAGCAAATGTTTAAGCTGCCAAATTTCAGAGTTGACACTTGCACCAAAAAAATTATACTAAATTTTAAAATGGCTTCTTACTAAGATAGCCTTTTATTATAGCCCTTTCTGGCTCGCTTATTACAATTTTTATAAATATTCTTATGAGGAGTTGTACGCCCACTACTGCGATACTGGCAATTTTTTGCATCTGCCTGTACTGATAACAAAGTTAACCAAAACAAAAGTCTATAGCAAACGCCTGGGATAGCATGGGACTCAGTGAGGTCGGGGATACCTTGTTTTTTTTTTGCTATTTAAAGCTAATTTTATTATATTTATGTTTTACAACTTTACGGGAAGGTATAGCGTAAAATCTTATTTTTTTCATAGAATTTACTAAATGTTAGTAAACCGATAAGCTCTTTTATTAATATAAGATGAAGTTCCTACAATAGTCTTTCTTTTAGAGGTAATCAATTTATAAAAATCAACTTAAACGTGCTTTTTTGAAAAACGATAAAAAACAGACATCAGGACTTTTTCTGTGTTGCCACATAAATAATAAGATTCAAATGGTTACTGTTACACAATTACAATTTTGATAACATGTCTTTGTATGCAAGGTGTCACGTCCACTGTAACTAACGTTTTTTGAATGACTACCAAACCAAATTTGGTGATTTTGTTTTATAAAACTGCAACACTGGTTCACTTACATCTAGAACTAGAAAAGCCCGGCGCGCGTTGCTGCGCCCCTTAATGAATAAAAATTCATTCTGAATTTGAATTTAATATTAAGTGCAAAAAGCTAAAAATTAAAAATTTTTTTTAATGGGCGTGGCACTGCCCACTTGTCTAATCAAGAAATTGTATAGTCATGACAACTCAATATGTGTGCAAAGTTTTACAAAAATCGGTCCAGAGCAAGTACCTCAAAATTATAACTTTTTTAATTGGCGTGGCACTGCCCACTTTCCTAATCACGAAATTGTATAATCATGAGACCTTTATATGTGTGAAAAGCTTTAGAAAAATCGGTGAAATTAAGGTAGCTGAAAAAGATAACTTTTTTTTTATGGGCGTGGCACTTTTCTAATCACGAAATTGTAAAGTGATGACAGCTCAATATGTGTGCAAAGTTTCAGAAAAATCGGTCCAGTGCAAGTACCTTAAAATTATAACTTTTTTTTTATCGGCGTGGCCCTGCCCACTTTTATAATCACGAAATTGTAAAGTCAGGACAGCTCAATATGTGTGCAAAGTTTCAGAAAAATCGGTCAATCGCAAGTAGCTAAAAATGATCACTTTTTTCCACCCATAAACACTCCCTGGTATGTGTACAACAACTTGCCAAAGTTTGAGTCCGATCGGTTTTACAGTTTCGGAGTCTATAGCTAACATACACACACAGAGTTTCACTTTTATATATATAGATAACAGGAACAACTTAACTGCCTCTCTTTTTATTTGGTGTCGGCGTGTGTTTTAATTTTCTTTGCCAGTTTTTTTACACTTTAACTTTTACACATTTTGCTAAGCATCAGTGTGTGCGTAAGTGTACATACAGTTTTGTTTTTTTCTGCAAATTAATTACAACAAACGGCATAAATGTTGGTATAAAAAATGCAATTTTTGTTCTAGGCTTTCAATCGTGTTTTTGTTTATTTTATAAATAAACGCACTTATTTTATAAATAAACAAAATATAAACAAGTATTAAAATGTTGTTGTTTTTTTATTATATGTATGTGTCTGAATATTTATTTAAGTGCATTTGTTATTGTTGTAACTGATGAGTGCACTGTATGTTGTGTTGTTTGTTTTATACAATTTTCTTTCTACTCTGTGTTAGTGTTTTTATATGAAATTCTTTTGTTTATTACAAGAGAGTCCTTCAGATAACATTAATGTTTAAAACACACTAATAGATACAAGCACATACATACGCACTTATAAAGGCATACATACATCCATACGTGTATGTATGTATAGTGAAATATTTACACAAATTCACACAGAGATAGACAAAATATTGTTGTTAGTTTATGCGTTTGTGTATATGTGTATGTGTGTGCTAAAATGTCTGCATGGTATAATTGTTTTTGGACTTTTTCTGGTGAATAAAAAAGAACGTTTTTGTTAAAAGTGCATAAATGTACATTAGTATGTGCCACTCATCGTTACATGTTTTATTAAATATACAAAATAAAAGCTGCAGTCAAAATGGACACAGTAGTTAATACAAAAAATTAATAAAATTTTTAAAATTGATTTTATGAATTTGCAAAAAAAAAATCAATTTTTTATAAAATTTAATTTATTTGTTTTATAAAATTACATTTTTTTGTAAACTGTCCTTTAAATTAAAAACTGACTTTTACGAAATGGTACAAGAAATATAATTTAAATCAAACTTTGCCATCCGCATTGGTTTGAGTAGAACATAAGTCCAAACTTGTGACAGGTATAAAAGTATGCTTGCTTGGTATGTTTAAGAGATTTCAGTCTGAAGTCGTTAAGAATTCCTATATTTAGGTAATACGCCTAAATATTGCTGAACATAGTATTCAAATTTAACATTATCCTTCCTATTAACTCTTAATATTTATCTATTCACTTGTCTTAAGCGCGCTAGGTGAGTTCTCAATTCTCTACTGCTTGTTTTTACACCAGCTTTACTTCTGAGTGTCGACCTTCGATCACCTATACTGTGAAGTACTGTCATTGGACTTTTAAAAGAGGTTTGATCTAAACCTTCTTCTCTGAGGTGGTTGGAAACATTTTTGGGGAATACGTTAGAACTAAATTTATGGTTAAACTTGCCAAGCTGTTTGCATTATATATAATACGTATAAAAATATTTCGTATAAACCAATAAAGATTTTAAATACTACGGTCCCATATTCAAATTGTGCCAAATATCTCGGCATAACGCTTGATATGAAGCTTAAATGGACGCACCATATTAAAAAAAAGGAAACTGAACTCAATTTGAAATACAATAAAATTAAATGGCTTATTGGTAGAAACTCTAAAGTATCGATTGAAAATAAACTCCTTATGTACAATCAAATTTTAAAACCAGTTTGGACTTATGAAATCCAAATGTGGGGATGTGCTACTTAAAAACAATTAGAAATCATAAACGCGTCCTAAACGAAATTCTAAAGAACATAGTGAACGCACCTTGGTACATCAGAATTGAGGATCTACATAGAGACCTCGGAGTAATAAAAGTTATGGAAGTGATAAAACTGTTTGCAACTAAGCATGTAAACAGAATGCAGTCTCACATAAACCCAGAAGCTTCTATCTTAATCAACGAAGAAATCTACACAAGAAGACTACAGAGAACTAAGCCACATGATTTAGCGGCAGATATTGCTTAACTTCAATGAGACAGAAAAAAATTACTTGTTGGTCATATAGACTAGGTGTAATAAAATTAAATGTTTATGTCTGTATAATCCTTTATCATTTCAACAAATAAAAAAAATAAAAAAAAATATATATAATATAATGCTGGTGGTGCACGAATCATGCTGCAAGAATAAAACTTAATACCATTTTTGCTATTTGACTTATTATTTGGCAGGTCAATATATATTTTGAATTATTAGAATGAATGCTTGATATACTTAAAGGAGGATTTGAATGGTGCAGAAGGAAGTAAAATTTTGTTCTTCATTTTGTTTCAAAGAAAATTTCGGCGGGAGATTGGCGGTACTCCTTAGAAATTAGACCACTCTGAGGGCGGTAAACAAGTTTTTAGAATTTTAAATCATCGCACAAAGATCGTAGAATCTAGATGCCTACGTTCTGATGCAAGACACAATCACGGCTATAACATCGTCAATTTAGGTAAGTCCAAGCATTTTGTCCCGAAAATTATCGCTGGAAATTAGAATTAGCAGATGATTATTACAACGAATAAAATATAACGATTTAAATTAACTTTTCCGACAAAGTCGAAATTACAAGCCTGAAGTTTTCTAATATAAATACTCAAATAGTCGCTATGTCTGATAAACATCAAATTGATCTCAACAGCAGATTAAATCTAATTAGGAAATACTCGATGAAACAGAACAACATCCAGAATGAAGCACTGTGTGGTTCACAGTTTAATCAGGGTGCAGTGTGGGGCCATACTTATTTAGAGAAAGCGATGTAACAATTGTGAGCGTTATTTAAAGATGTTTAAGGAGATTTTTAACCAAAACTTCCCTGAAGACCTTTCAACAACTTTTGCTTCCAGTATGATGGAGGAAATGTACACATAGTCGGACCGCTAACGGCGGAGCTCTAAAAGAAATTCAAAAACGATTTAATATACAGACACTTAATTTCCGCTGGTTCCCTGAAGTTACCTGTCCTGACTACACTAGATATTTTTATGGGGTCATATCAATCAAGAGGTGTTCAAAACCAAACCAATGAATTCGAATGATTTTAAGCAGTCCATGAAAATAATAATTGAGGCGAATCCAACTTCAACCTTTAAAACTGAAATAATTAATTGTTTGACCAGGTGTTGCATATGAGGTCATTGTTGTTCCATCATCTGCAAAAAACAATCATTTTTACAGGCTGCTTCAACTAAGACGAACGTTGTTGATTGTAAATAAAACAAAAAGTTTTCAGTGGATTATTATACTATTTTTCATTATGATAGACGAATATATAACAATTAGGTTTAAAACAAAATTTTTGCAAATTGTTTGACACGTCTTGGCTGGCATATTCGTCTCTGACATACTCTGGTTGTCCATATTTTCAAAGATATTGCGACATAATTGAGATTTAATATCATTAATGTGCCGAATTATCTAGTTTTTTAGCTTTGCCATTCACTACATGAACAACAGCAAT
Source organism: Phyto melanocephala (assembly GCA_941918925.1). Classification (NCBI taxonomy): domain Eukaryota; kingdom Metazoa; phylum Arthropoda; class Insecta; order Diptera; family Rhinophoridae; genus Phyto; species Phyto melanocephala. Next base: position 37,688,177 of record OW799233.1, read on the forward strand.
ATTTTCTGTATAACGAACTAAACGAGCATGCACAGGTGTTTTCACATTTCCTACAAATCCGATTTGATAAAATTGTGGAAATATTTGGTCGATTATGGTGACTAAAAAAAAATCACGAAAAGCACGAAATGCATTTTGATTTGAACCCCTTGTTTTTCGTACAAGGCTTCAACAATCTTAACACGCTGCTCAGTTGTGTATCTCTGCATGGTTGAATTTGTCAAACACTGATAAAAAAAACATTTCAAATTAAATTAGGCTCAAAGCTTGACGTTAAAGTGTGACTCACAATTAACATCCTTCGTTGTGGTTAGAACAACCTCTATAAAACCAAATTGAGTTTTGTCAACAATAAAAAATAAATGAAAAACGTAGATTAAAATAAAGTTGTTTGAATTTTTAATTGTAGTACAATTGGCGCCTCCACTTGTATATCTTTAAATTTGGCTTGGTAAAAACCAGATTGCACAGAGAAAACTTTTATTGAACTTTGATAAAAACTTATTTTTAAGTCCTGTAAGTATTAAAGAGAAGTAGTAGTAGTTTTTGTTTCTAATATCTCAGAGGTTTACAAGTTGGTCGATCAAAAATTTATATTGAAGAAACTACAAACGAGGTGGTTAAACATTAACACTCATAAAGAAGAAAATAGAGAATGGGAACTATACGACCATATTTACTAATATTTTAGAAAAAATTGCAATTTATACACGAATTTCAGTTTCGTAAAGGTGATTAAAAATCACTTGATAATTCACTTTTTCTTTATTTTTTTGTATACCACTGTACCTCTGGGCTTTTACATTAAAGTTTGTTGCTGTTACTACAGGTTTGCATCATCAGTAGCAGTCACCGTTAATGACAGTGAGAATGTGCATAATAAAGATAGAATCACTTGCAACTTGCAAATACTTTCTCAAACACACTCACATGCACAGCATACAAAACATACAAACAGATATAAAAATTTTCCTATTTCCTAGTAAGAATATATGCAAACACATGCATGAAGGCATGTATGTATTCATGCTTTTATGTAGTTTTTTCTTTCATGATCTCTGTTGTAATTATTTGTTTAGTTAACGCTTTTACTATGGAATAAACACAAATTCCCTTCTTTTTATCTTTATACATGTAAATATGTATTTCTTTTCCTAATAAGTTCTTGTTTGCTCTATTGTGTTGTGTTGTGTTGTGCTATGCTGTTGTTTAACTTAATATTGCCGTGCTTAATTATCAGCATATGTAATGTGTGAAGGTATGTTGTTGCGAGTGTCGTTACTGATGTATATAAGTGAGAGTGAATGCAGGTGAATGTGAATATTTTCGTATATTTTAGCAAGCATTTTTTACGAGTTTGTGTGTGTGTGTATGTCTGTATGTGGATTAGTTTTTATTTCATTTTCCATTTTGTATTTGTTTGAGTTTCGGTGCGATAAAAAGACATGTTTGCGTAAGAGTGTATGTTAATGTTTGCATGAGTGCCTAATACAAGATAATTGATAATAATATAATTTTTAATTAAATTACTTTATTATGTTTCTGTGTTTCTTCTCGTGCCATTGCTGAAGTGTAAGTTTGCTTTTGTCGGTAATAGTTTTGCTATTTGAAAGATAAAATATTTTTGCTTCAGCTAATTAATAAAATATACACAAAGTTATTTTATATTTCAACTTAAATATGTAAGTCAATTAGTTGCATATTATGATTATATGGCTTTAAAAAAAGAAAGCAAAAAATTAAGTTGTTACAACTTAATGTTGTTGAGTTTAACCTTAAATGTCTGCTAGAGTTGTCAAGTTTTTTGTTTATGCAGAATTGTAGTGAACATTTTATTAAAAAAAATTAAAATTTTATAAACTTATTAAATTTAAATTTCTTTTCCATTAACATTAAAGATAATAACACTAAGCTTTTTCAATACATATTAAATAACTAATTTATTCATTTAATTTATTATCTATAGATTATAAATCCTTACAGGCTACAGTATGTAAAACAGCAAGACAAAATTAAGTTTATACATAAGTATATAAAATAATATTCAATACAATTCAACGATTTAAATATAAAATAATATTTCTTTTCACAATTTCTTTACTTTCATTAAGGCCAATAAGGTGATGATAATTATTAAAGTTTTTACATATACGACGAAGAGGAACATTATTAGCATAGTTGGGTATATAGTATTTTAAGTAAATAAGACGGAAGTTTCGAGTTGGTCTGGTTGGAACATTAAACAATATTTTACTTAACAGGAATTCAGAGTCGACATCGCCTTGAATTAGGCTCAGCGCAAAAGCAAAACTCAGCATTGAAGGACGACTTTTTAAAGTTGGTCATTTTATAAGACAGAGACTGCTTTTGTATGAAGGTAGTAAAAACGAATTCCATCCAAGGCCACGTAGACAAAATATCAAAAACTTCTTTTGTACAGACTTGATACTGTCAATATGAATATTATAGTAAGGATCCCAAATAATCGATCCATATTCTAAAATAGGTCGGACTAATGATGAATATAATTGTTTCGTAATATAAGGATCTATAAATTCCTTGCACCACCTCCAAGTACACCATTTGCTTTGTTAACAATTAGAGAAATATGGTCACGAAAATTTAATTGGTGGTCAAGCAAAATACCAAGATCAAAAAAGTTCAGAACTCTATCAAGTTTTCACTCATTAATGCAATAAAATAAATCCAATTTCTTAATTCTGAAAAAGGACATATGCTTACATTTTTTTACATTCAGTTCCATTTAGTTGATTTCACACCAATTAACCAATTTGTCAATATCAGATTGAAGGAAAACTTGATCTACGGGATTTTTAGATTATTATTCACCTGTAGAAAAAAAAAACATCTGGACCATTTACAATAGACTCTAAATTATTTCGTTACCCTGAGATTACAAGGTTACCCCGATCTCACTGAGTTCTGTGCCGTCCCAGGCGTTTGCTTTAGACTTTTGTGACTTCACATTGCAGACTGATGATTATCTACAATCCTCATCACAGAGTACTTTGTAATCGCCAGCATCTGCCCCAGACAAATTTCCCCCCAAAGAAATCACATCCAAAGTGTGGCTGCAGGTGGTACTTAGTCTATTGCCAGCCATTGCCGGACATTCGCATACCATATGCGCCGCTGTCTCAGCAGTCTCAAGGCACATTCTGCAAACATCATCCTCCATTGCTAACGATTAACGAAACCAGAGAAAAAATTCTCTATGTCAGAACCTTCTGCTTCTATTCTGCGCAGTTAATTCAATATTTGCAGCTTTTTCTGCAAAAAAATATCTATGTAAATGTATTTGAAGATTCTGTGAGGGTGATGAGGTTAACATTGTTTTAAATTGTTAAGAAAATTTGTGATTCCAATGTTGCTATTATTATTTACTTAGCTGTATGTAAATTTAATTCTACTGGTTTGAAAAAATTTACTTTTTTATGTTTTTTTACAAAATTAGCTTTGATTTTTACTTTTCCATTTGTCTATAAGGGGAAAAAAAAATAATAAAATTTTTTTTACTTCAATTTCGAAAAATCATTTTATTTATTGAGTCGGTCACGGAAAAGTGTTTTAAATGAAAAATAAGAATAATTGACGGCGAAAACATAAGATAAGTGAAATAGACTTTGGGGCTCAAGGATAAAGGAAATATTTTTTAATATATTGGTAAGATGTTGATTCTGTTTCTTTTCAAGTGTTGTTCAGTGGTAAAATTTTGGTTTTTGTTATTGATTAATAGTGATTAGCATTTTTAAGAATTTCGTGTGGTCGATTAATGAAAACTAGACTCTGTAGTGAAGAATATCGAGTTTCAATTTGATAATTGCGGAAGCCTTTCAACAGTAGATGAACAAATTTTTAAAAGTTCCTTTTTATTATTACCAGATCCACCATTTTTGGGTCGTTGGATTATCTAAGTTTTGCCCTTCTGTTAAGGGAAACCCATTGGACATACAAACACACATACAAGGATACTTAGAGAAAAATAAAATAAAAAAAGGTGGCCATCCGTAGTAAAATATTGATGCTCGAATTCGCTACATACGTATATTATTTTTATATATTAATTTTAAATTATTTTTAAACTATACTAGTAAATATTGGGATCACAGCTTTCAACATAATTTTTTTCCATTTTTAAATTCCTTGAGCAATATTTTGGCGTACATACTGATAATTTTTGTAATTTAAATAATATTATGTTTAAAATTCTCAACATTTGGATACTATTTCGTCATCTTAATTTTTTTTATAACAGTTTCAATTAACCTACCCTACGTGTGCCCCTGTGGACTAGTCGGTAAAGGACAAGTCAGTTGTTTGGGGGTTGCAGGTTCGATTCCCGCCGGAGACTCTGGAATTGTCTGCTTCTCTTTCTCTTCTATTCTTAATATTTCTATTCTTCTCTCTATTAAGGCGTCACAATGGACCGTAATGGTCTCCGAGTGAAGGTGTGAGGGTAACTTTGCACCAGCCTTACCTACCTACCTACCTACCTACCCTACACCTTAAACTACACCAAAAACAAAACAAAAATTACTTTGAATATAAAATTACTTAGAACCTAACAATAATTACTGGCTTAATTTTTATACTTAATCATACAATTTCTATAAAATTTAAAATTAACTGGATTATATTATAAATAGTTGTAAAAAAAATAAGCAACTTTCTCCAATAATATAATCCACTTAATTTCACCAAGACCACGTGTAGTCATGCAATAACAGTAGTTTGTATCACCATTCATCCCATATGAAATACGTACAACATATAAAAACATACATATATAAAAACAACCCATTTTAAAATTATAACTTTACGTATGTTAAAAGAAAAAAAAATTTAAAAAAAAAATTAAAAAAAAAATTTAAAAAAAAATTTTTTTAAAAATAATTAAAATATATATAATAAATATAAAACAAAAAAAATATTAAAAAAAAAAATTTAAAAAAAAAATAATAAAAATATAAATAATATATTAAATAAAAAAAAATAAAAAAAAAATTTTAAAAAAATATATAAAAAAAAAATAAAAAAAATTCTTTTTGGCTCAGCTGGGATTCGATGCCATGTTTACTCTAACCAGTATACACGTTTGTAAGCATGCATGTTGTTGTTGTAATGTTGTTTTTGTGAAAAAAAAATCGAGGTGGTCGTGGGTTTTTGCTCATATCTCAGTTGCTTATGTACCGATGTTTCTGATTTTCAATACCGAGCTACTCCCGAATATTTCTGATATTTTAATACCTCACCCGGGTCCAACCTATGTCGGGGGGCTTCAAAAAGTTGATTTCAACATACACACGGACAGACAGTCAGACGGACAGACGGACAGACTGACAGGGCTTAATCGACTCCCCTATTCATAAGCTTTCAGAAAATATATACTTTATGGGGTCGAAAATGAAAATTGTAAAAATTTCACACGGAATGACAAACCTATATATACCCTTTTTCACTGTGTGAAGGGTATAAAAAAAAGAAAATATTTGATTTATTAGAATTCAGGCAAATTTTAAATATTTTCTACACCAATCACCTGTCATCCGGCGCCTGCTGACATAATTGGATGCATTTTAATGTAAGTTGTATATAAATTTTTGTTTTATTTTTATATTTCATCATTACATTTGATACATACTCACATACACATGTAAACATAAAAGTGCAATATCCCTAATTTTGGTCACTAAGTTTCTTTTCATTTATGAGTGCACTAAGTTTTTATTTTGTTTATAAATTATTATTGTTGTTTATATGTATATCGATTTGATTTTTTTATGTTACATTTTCATATTGCATTTGTAATATTCTTTTTATACCCGCCACCAAAAAAATGGTGGGGATATATTTATTTTGTCATTCCGTTTGTAACACATCGAAATATCCATTTTAGACCCCATAAAGTATATATATTCTGAATCGGGGTTTGATTTGATGACGATCTAGCTATGTCCGTCCGTCTGTCCGTCTGTTGAAAGCACGATAGAGGTCGCACCGAAAAAGCTAGGGGGCTCAAATTTTGCCATAATCTTTCTTATAGACAAGGTTTGTTTGGTATTGAAAATGGGCTAAATCGGAATATTAGGAAGAGAGTTATAGCTCGAAAAGCAAGAGTAGGTCGAAATAACCGTGTCCTTCTAACATCGAATAAAATGAAATTGTGTCCAAACGGATAAACGTAGAGTCATGAAACTTCGGATATATATTTCTCGAGTCAAAAGAATATCTCTCCCCAAAAATTGCTTAAATCTATGGATTAGAAAAGGAGTTATAGGTCAAAATGTACGAAAATTTATACCGCTCAGTGTATATTTGAAATTTAAAACGTAATAAAACTGACAAAACTATATGTACGGTTCTGAAATTTTGCAAACATGGATTTTTGGTCAAAGTCTTCGTTATAACGGAAAATAAATGTGCCACGCCCACTTTTTTTAAAATTTTTTTAAAAATATATTAGTCATATTCATTAGCATTTATTCATTGCAGATGGCAACATCTGTTGAAGGCGCCACTACATTTTGCAAACACTGAGGATGATGTCTTTGCTAAACATCACGTAGAACACTAGATGACTCTAGTAACATTTTTTTGCACAAACTACAAAGGAATTTTATAGGGGTTTGTGAAAACGAAAATGACCGAAGTTTGTTGACAAAAATTAACTAGAGTAATGATTTGTGCCCAACTTTACATATATTTGTACACACAGTCTTATGAGGTTTAAGATTTAAAAATATTAAAAAAACTGTGCATCAGTAGATTTAAAATAAGTATTTGAATATTTAAAATACATATTTTAACTAAATTTTTTTTTATTTATCTATTCTTTTGTAAAGGGTGGTTAAATTTTAAGGGCCACAGGGTGATTAAAAATAGACATGCTCAGCATTTTGCTAAAACGGGAAACTTATTAGTAAGATTTTGATTTTTAAAGTTCTATAACATTTTACTTTTAAAAGATTTTCAAATGAAATAAGTTTTGTATAATTTTAAAATTTGTTAGCCATTAGTACATGAAAATAAATAGTTAATAATGCTTAGAAATAATTGTATTTTTATCTTTAGGTCTAAATTTTCCTAAATTCCTTTTTTTAATACACCATAACTTCTAGAAAACATAAGATAACAAAAAGAAATTAGCACCATTTAGTAGATAAAACTCTCCTCTATACCCCTATACCCCACTATCGTGAAAAACAGGAATGCTTCTCATTTAACGAATTAAGAAGGCATTCATAGATGCTCTAACATTTTATACAGACCTGGGGCCGAATTACGGCCATCGATATCGATCAAAATTTTACTCGAACGATCGAGTACGCTGTGCTTTAGGTATAGAGATCCTAATAAGAGTTTTCAAATTACGATCACGTTCGAGTGCCGTAATTCGGCCTCTGTTTTAAATTATAAATTTAACCACCCTCTACAAAGAAAGTGATGTATATTTTATTATAAAGAGATTATTCCAAGCGATTAACAAAATAATAATTATTGTGCTTTAAATGTACACAAAATTGGTGGTGGGTATAAAAGATTCGGCACAGCCGAATATAGTGCTCTTACTTGTTTTCTATACATTCAGTTAATTAATTAATATATTATATATTTTTTGTTTGAAAAGGAACCGTTAAATTTTTTTTAAAAATTAATACCTAATATTTTCTTTTTATAATCGATACAAAGAAAATACCTTCCTAAATAATTTTTAATTGACTTTGACTAATTTTTAAACCAACTTAGTAACTGTAACTTGTTTGATAATTTTTCTTTATTATTACTTTGTTCAATGTACTATCCAAACTAAATTAAAAAACTATATAGATAATTAATAAAATATGCTCTAATATTATTTATTATTTTATTTTGTTATGAACATGGGAAATTAATTATAAAGTTTTATTTTATTACGAAAAGTGAGGTCGAAGGTATGGGGTTCGTTTTGGTTGATAGGGTAACTTTATTTGCCTATATATATTTTATTTTTTTTAAAAATAAATATCTGTCAGCATGGCGGGAGGGCAAAGAAAACAGTGTAGCAAATTCCATCCATCGCTACACTCCAATTATCAAACCACTATCTTATGTTGTAAATCAGTTTTTTTTGTTTAGTAAGCTACCTACACTAAAGTCCAACGTAACAAGTTTTTTTTTCTATTTAATTTGGGAGTAAATAACACACCCCACCGACGAGCACAGCCGATATTACAGGTAGCACCTATCCCAATATTTTAATACCAACTTACATTTCGTTACAATTCTGTGACTGAGAGATTCTGAGACTGAGTAGACGAAGACTAACCAGTGTAATTACAGGTCATACGGAGTTGCGAACCCATCTAGCTCGCATGAGATTGTCTGAGGAAACGACATGTAGAGCATGCGAGAAAGAGGATGAGACTTTGGTACACTACCTCTGTCATTGTCCAGCGTTTGGGCGTATTAGATGCGAAAGTTTTATAGTGGTTACTATGCCGAGCACGAAATACCTGGGGAACTCGAACTGAAGATCCACAAAAAATTACATTGAGGGGAATGGGTTCTTGGACTAGTCCGATATTTATGGGAAATTATGTTTATGGTTTTTGTTTGGGAATTCCGTTTTCCATATGGAGCGCACAACATGTCAATCGGGAAAAAGTGTATACCTGTCGTGGGCCTGAGCTTTTAGTGCCTCTCCTTTTATTGTATTTGTATTTGCAATATGCAAGTATTTTTGAAAGGTTTATAATTTTATTAATGCAAGTTAAGTACTTCTTTTCAATTTTAAGGTTTAAACAAATTAAAACATATTGATTCAGCTACAGTAAAATATAATAGTTAAAAAAAACAAAACAGTTATTTATACGCATTATTCTTGAAACTTTTATATTGATTGATTTAACTACAATCCATTTCATTACAAAATATTTGGCATGGACATACATAAACATTTGAAAGTACCCTAAAATTCTAAATTAAGGTGCTAAAGGCTCCAGAAAATTAGAAAAAAAACCTTATATTAAATACACTTTTAAATAATGTTAAAAGTTGGTTAATTAATTTTTATTTCATCTTAATCAAATGACTTGTTCTATTTTTGTTCAAACATTATTGAGAATCAATACACTGTGCTATTACAATTAGATAATCTATTAAGTCAATTTAACAAACTTCTACTTAACTCTTACTTATGCCATTTAGAGCTAATTAAATTGTTGCATTTTTTCAATATTTTTTTTTTAATCAGATTTTTTTTTAACAATTATTATAAACTGTCACATCATGTAAATTTACTGCTACACCGAACAGTTTTCTTTTACATCTAAATTTAAATATAGTTTTATTACAAATAAATACATTTTTAGATTTGTCTGACATAAATGCATGTCAAACTGTCAATTGTTTGGTAAAACGTTTGTTGTATGCGTTTGTGTGTTTTATTACTGTTAAATTGTGTCATAAAAATACACATGCAACGGTTTTTCACAGTACACACTGCCAAACACAGAAAATGTTGTGTAAATATTATAATGCGTAGTTTTATGTAAGATTTTTATTTGTCTATTGTACAAAATGTAAAAATAACTACATACATATGTAAGTTTATGTACTGTTAGTATATGTGCATGTGTGCATATGTACATGTAATTGACAACTGGTTTATTATAAAAAAAATAAATAAAATAAAAATAAAACATTACTCTTAATATGACACTAAATTAATAAAACTTAGACACTTTAAAATTAATAGTTTTATATGTTCTTCATGAGTGGCGCCAAGGGAACACGACTTCCTCTGTTTTTTCCGCCCTAGTAGAATTTATCGTCACATTTCTTAATAGCTTTAGATATTCTACACCTCTAGCGATATTTGGAATAATTTTGGTTCAATCAGCAACTAATCGACAAAGTTATAGGTAAAAATTATTTGGAAAATATCTTCATTTTTTTGAATATATTAAGTTGCTAAAACTACTAGTTAACTAAATAGTTAACTTTTTGACGGGTCACTGGATGTTAGGCAAACATGCAAGTCGGCTCGGACTCCCATCGAACGACCATTGTCGCAGTTGTCTGGATAGAGAGAAGGAGGAATCGGTTTTCCACTTTCTCTGCGAATGTCCTGCACTGGCGGCTAAGAGACACAGATTTCTGGGCGAACATATACTAGATGGCCTCTCTGCGATATCTGAAGTTGGACTGAATTATCTACTGAGATATCTCAGGGCCACGGGGTGGATCTAGTACCCTTACTCTTGGATTTTACTCTGAGATACACTAGAAGCTGACGAGTGATGTGGTCCTGTCAAAACGGAGTCATACAGACTCTACTTGAGTGTTGGCGTGCAGCGAACTACCACGATAACCAACCAACCAACCAACTAGTTAACTTTTGGACACAGTGAGGGCACCAAATTTGAAGCCGAAGTCTCAAAAATCTGCTAAAAATTAAAACTAAAAAAATACTTTAAAACTAACTGAGATATAAGGACCAAAATATAACTGCTTGGGAGGTTTTTTCTTAATTTTAAAAAATATATTCGATATATTTCAACTTCCAGACAATCAAAAAGGTCAATATTAATATTAAAAGAAATGGCTTGACTGCCAAAATATATTATTTATAAACTAATTTTAAATCCATAATGGCCACTATCACAAGAGGGTGAATAATAAATTTAGGTATTAATCAATTCTTGATATTAAAAATGTAGCATCTTTCATTTCCTCAGCAATGACATCAAATGAAAGAGCTTAAGCAGAGAATACAATAAATTACAAAAAAGTTAAGATGCAAAATGGCGTCCCACATTTGTGGCCGTATATCGGCAATAACGCGGTAATTATTTTCCCCCGGCAGTCAATCGTTTCAGGTTTATGGGACCTCACATATCCCCACAGAAAATAGTTATGCGGCGTTAAATCGCATTATCCTAGAGGCCAAATCACAGGTCCGAAACGTGAAACTTTGGAGTTACCCAACGTTAGGTAGGTAGGTAAGGCTGGTGCAAAGTTACCCTCACACCTTCACTCGGAGACCATTACGGTCCATTGTGACGCCTTAATAGAGAGAAGAAAAGAATAAGAATAGAAATATTTAGCATAGAAGAGAAAGAGAAACAGACCATTCCAGAGTCTCCGGCGGGAATCGAACCCGCAACCCCCAAACAACTGACTTGTCCTTTTACTGACTAGTCCACAGGGGCACTCTACCTAACGTTACCTTCAATAAGTAATTTGTGGCACCAGATGTGTTATATTTTGCGCCGTTTTGTTTAAACCACATCACCTGCACACCATGTGTAAGCGCAACTTCAAAACGTCTTTTCTATTAAATCGATAATTTTTCAATGCTTTTTACTTTTTACAAACAAAAACTTTGAGACTTTTGCGACATGAAAAATGAACAATTATAATTATTATAAACAATTTAAAAATAAAGAAATACTTAAAAAAAGAACCGTTATAGTAATAATAATTATAGTAATAAATACGAACAAACACAACCAAAGTAACTACCGACAACATACACTACTACACATGGCTGTTCAGTTGATAAATGAAAAAGTCAGTAATCATGCCTCAATAGTGTAAATAGTGTTAAATGACCTTAGATTCCACCAGCCCAAAAAACACATCAAACAGTCAGTTTTTATGCATGTAACGGTGTCTCAAAATTCACTTGAGCATTTGATCTCTCCAAATATGACATTTCAACAAAAGTGAGCTTTATCGCTGAACAAAATTCATTTGTAACACTGATGGTGGTGATGTTGGACACACTGAAGAAAACGTGCCCATGAATATTATGTGTAATGCTGACTCAGAACTTGAATATGAACAACCTCCGAAGTAAACAAGGAATTTTTATTTTACTGCAAAATTAGGCTTGTAAAGGAAACAAGTAAGAGTGCTTTATTCGGCCATGCCGAATCTTATATACCCTTCACAACTATCGCAATAACAATAGTTTGTATTCTCCCAGTACACGCGAAATACCCTCCCTACTAAAGATATGTTTCTCTTTATGCTAAAGAGTGGATTAAATTCTTGCGCTCACTCTTCGTTGTTCTTTATATTGAACTAGCCAAACCCGGTGCGCGTTGCTACGCTCCTTAATGAATAAAAATGTACTCTGAATTTTAATTGAAGTGCAAGAAGCTAAAAATTAGAATTTTTTTTATGGGTGTGGCACTGGCCACTTATCTAATCAGGAAACTGTATAGTCATGACAGCTCAATATGTGTGCAAAGTTTCAGAAAAATCGATTTAGCGCAAGTAGCTAAAAATTATAACTTATTTTTTATGGGCGTAACCCCGCCCACTTTTTACAATCCAGAAATACAATCCTGGAATGTGTACAACGATTTTCCAAAGTTTGAGTCCAATCGGCCTTACGGTTTCGGAGTCAATAGCTAACACACACACACACAGACAGACAGAGTTTCACTTTTATATATATAGATAGAAGATAGATACATGAAGCACTAAAACACAATTTATATCACACTCATTACTTTGTTAGTTTTTTGTTTTTCTTTATACATATGGTTTGCTTGTGTGTTAGCAGCAACTTTAAATGCATGTTACTAACGCATATAATAATAATAATAATGGGATCTATGTCTTGTACAAGGTAAGGGACAATATTATTGTTATTTTTCATTATTATTGTTAATCTAATAATCATCATTATTATTATTGATTATCAATCTTATGAATTTTTTCTCTTGGAGTTGAGAGTAATTATCAAATATGTTTTTGATGGCATTTCCACAAACAGGTTAGTTAGTCTTGTCGGAGCATTTGTAAAAACCGATCCTCATAGTGGGATGCAAACTTTTAAAAAATAAATAATTTAACTGACTGAACTAAAATATAAATTTTAAAAATTTTCTTTTAATTTAGCGCGGCTCCCGCACAATAAATAACAAATAAGAGATAAATCAAAGAAGTTTTTTTAACTTACATTTGCAAGAAAATTCCTTTAAAAGTATTAATTAATTTTTAGAACATGTTTTACAATATAAGCTTTAATTCTATTACAAAAAATCGATTTGCCTATTAATATATCAGATTGTTCTATGTTGAATGTATCTCTTTACGACGGTCCGTAAAACATACTGTACAAGATCTTATAAAATACTTTTCTTTTATACTTATTTGCCTTTAAACAAAGAAACACATATTGTTATAAATTAAGAAGGCAAATCTTATTGTCTTTTTAATTGTTTCGAAATATGTATACAATTGACAGTTAAAAAGTCCAACAGCTTTTACTCTAAACCTTTTTATATGAACAAAATTAAAATAAAATATTAAAATAATTTTAATAATTCTGCCCGTCTTTCTTTAATAATTTATTTCGTTGCTATTAATTTTGATTTGTTTTTGGGCTCAAGTGAAACCACGCTGTTCACTTTTTGTATAAATAAACAAACAAACAAACACACACATACACAGACGTACAATACCTTACATAAAATGTTACGTTTTCCTTTAAAGAAATTTCATTTTAATATTGTATTTTGTAAGCAAAACATATACTGGCAACGTCAAAAAAGAAAGGGAAAAAGAAGAAATACACTGAGTATAAAAGAAATGTAATAACCCGAAGGCAACTGACATTGAGCAGCCTAAAGGATGCCCCTTACATTGTAACGAAAAGGTACTTGGAGCAAAGCATTTTTTAAACGGAAAATTTGCTTATGCCAGAGGAACACAATGGAAAATGGTCAACGGCAAGTTGTTGAGTTTAAATAAAGAAATTAAACAATTGATTGTGGTATAGAATTATACAGACACTTTAATAAGTCAGGAAGTTGGTATTTAGGGGGACATTAGCGACAAGAAAGAAAGAACAAAATAACATTTAAATATTTTAATATTAAAAGGGGCTTAATAAAGGATTAATTGACAATAAGAAATTGGTAATAAATAGGAAGAAATATAGTTTTCTTTTTGTTTCAAAAGCGATAAATAAAATGAAAAATAAATTAAATAAACTTTATCTTAACGATTATTTAACAAAGTTCTGTGGTGCGATTCACTCACTTTTAACGATCCGACAATCGTTAAATTTGTTGACACTTGCTATTGTTTGCACTATCGATTTTGCGATTCAGTAAATACTATTTAACGATACTAGACAACTGTAACATTAATGTTGCATCTTTGTCGCAAAAAGTGTCTAAATTTACCACTAACATTACTCATACAGGTAGTCGCGCCATAGTCGAGACTTCAACATGTGCTTTTTGAGTCGGTTATAAAGTTCAACTGTTTGTCGATAAAATAAACAACCAAAAAATTAATGTCGTTGTGGTAACAATAACAAGTGTCGTTAAAATATATTACTGAAAACCGAAATCGATAAAATTGTTGCTAACTGTTTTTAACGCTACGATTATCGTTAAAATAAGTTAGTGAATCGCACTACTGATACTGTGAATATTTGTAATATGGGTTAAAAATTAGATGGGGTTTAAAAGTTTAACTAGAACTAAGTAAAAAATGAAACTGTATTGGAGTTGTACTAGGATTGAACTAGAGAAGTGCACTAAAAGCGGAGCTAGGTTAGGTTAGGTAGAACAGGCAGCTGCTGTGCAGCTCACTTGGGTCCATTTTATTGATCCCATTGTGATACCTGAACAGAAAAGTAAGAGTAGAATAGAATAGAAAAGAGAGAAGAGAAGCAGACAACACCAGAGTCTTTGGCGTGAATCGAAACCGCAACCCCCAAAATAGCACACCAGCACACTACTCACTAGTCCACCGGGGCACCTGACTAGTCCACCAGGGCAGAGCTACAATGGAACTAAAACTAAACTATGATTAAACTAGAACTTAAACAAAACTAAAGTGAAATTAAACTAAGACTGAACTAGAACTAAACTTGCACTGCAATAGAACAAAACTTCAACTAAAACAGAACTAACCAGGAGCTGTATTAGAACTGAAGTTGAAATAAACAACAACTGTGCAAGAACCATGTGCAGATCGAGCTTAGTCGTTTGGGCAGAGTTCTTATTTTTGTTTGTTTTATGGCTGCCAAGACCATAACCTCACTAAGGAAGAAATGCAGCGCGTGAAATAACGTTCATCTACAACTACTCTTCTACAAATATCTTTAACATGAACTAGAACTGCCCCAGAAAATGAATTTTATTGGAATTGAACTAGAAATTAATAAGAACTAAACCAGAATGAAACTTAAATTTTATTTATTAAATAACTAGATCCGAATTTGAAATTAAATAAAGCTGAACTCTCACTATTCTAATTCTCAATAAAATATGAACTTCAACTTAGCGAGGACGGCATTTAGATTTATTTATTTTTAGTAATGATCGGGCAATTGAATAATCTTTTAATCAAATTTGTTTTCTACTACCTTATTTTTAAAATTTTCAATAAAAAGTAATTGTTTTGCCATTAACAAAAGTATTTGCTCCATAGACAGTAGCCTGTAGTACACGAAATGTAAAAATCCACATACGCATGTGACTGTGACGTAATTTTGCCGTCATCATAAAGCATAAAGCTATCCACTTCGGCCACATTTGAATTTTTGGACTAAAATACAATTTGTGTAATATCAAAATCTTACCGCATGCAGCCATTGCGAGTATTTAAAAAAAATTTAACCAAAGTGCTGAACATTTTAGTGACGTCACATGTTCACGTGGCTTTTTACATATCGTGTACTATAGGCTTTACACAAATGGTTTGTGAATCGACTTAAACTATAAACTTTGGAGCGATTTACTACATTTTTATGACCTGAAAATAGATAAATTTGTTGGCACTTATTTTTGTTTGAATGTTTCAATGGCAACGGTATTCGGAATTCGATATTTTATTCGTATTTCAAAATCTGTTTTCGAGTTTGAAATACAAAAATTTTAACTTGAGTTACCTCTTTAGTTGTTAGTTCAGTTTGAATTACTGCGACAGTTACAATAAAATCATCACTAGTTGATTGCACTCTCGAGGCTTCTTGATCAGTAGTGTAAAAGCATTCATTCTAAGTGACTCCCTAAATGCTAAATAATTTGTCAATAGTGGCGTGCTTAAAAATGAATGCAACATCATGCAAAATATCTTAAACAATTCATGTAAACAAACAAAATCAACTCATGAAACATCGGATGCTCTTCACCAAATATGCATGAGTTCTAAACACTTATTGGAGTGGAATGCAGTTTATTTATATAATGACACGCTTATGTTGAAATGATCAGTGTTTTCACCTAAATATAATCACTTCATCCCAAGTTTAACACCTGCAAAATCACTTTTTTATAGTTTTCCTTGCTAGGTTATTCTAACTTTTAACGGTGGTTTGTCATAATCAGCTGTCAGAGGAACACAAAACAATGTTAAAAACTGAAATTCTTTAAAATTTCTTCATTTGCAACTTTAGGCAGCTACAAAATAAATATTTCAATAAAATTTTACATCCTGTTTAATACAAATAACAGAGAGAGAGAGTCAAAATCGTATAGTATGATATGAAGTGAAAACCACAATGAAAATGCCAAAACACTTAATTAAATTGCAATAAAACTTCTATTTTATTTATACCTCAATCTCAATCTAAAACTCAATTGTAGATATTTTATGGCAATGATTGCAAAGAATGAGATAAATTCATTTCATTGATTATCGTAGATGGGAAAACTTAATGGCAAATAAATATAAATAATAGCATTTATTTATTTGCTAACATATTTATTTATTAAATTTATTAGTTTCCTAAGAAGTTCTTTATAGGTTTAAATAGAGTGCAACAATAACTTGTCTTTTTTATATGGAAGTAGGAAAATTTAAATAAATTCAAACTTAAATGAAGAGTTATTCTTTATAAATATGAATTTTGCTAGGAGTATGTATTTGTACAAGACGTATGAGCAATAATATTTTAATTGAATGTAAATAAATAAATAATCATACGTCCCGATGTACGAGCTATGATTTGTAAAATGCTGTGGTGTTAACTGAAGGTACTAAAGTTTTTTTAAACTTTTATTTTACTTTATATATAATTTACTTAATTATTCGCGATATGCTGCCAACTTATCTTTCAATAGTACTTTTGCTGTTGTTGGGTTTCAGCTGCTCTATATGAATTTTACTGGCGCTTATGCCAGATCATCAGTACACTTTTACCCAACTTCTTGAAAAAGTTTAAAATGTTGTATTCAGATTTATTTTCAAATTTTCTTTAATAAAATGAGAATGCAAAAATAACAACAAAAACAAATAACAAACAAAAACCTGCAATATAAAAAAACTTCTTCAAAAGCCCAACCAACCATAATTAACGATGTAAATTGTGTGTCACACCTTAATGAAAAATTTTTTGCCCACCTTAATTTGACATTTCTGTGGTTTTTATGGGAAACCGCGTATGTTCATTTTCTGCGATTTTGAGTTAATAATGCCGTGTTGCTTGGTTTTAAAAATTTCTTAAATAAGATGGACCCATTCCGATTTTTCAATGGCATAACAACGTAACTTCCATACCCAGCAAAAAAATTTGGAAGTAGTGCAAAGCGAATAACATTTACAAGACTTCTAAGTCAATTGTGTAAGAGCATTAATTTTAAATGACTTCTTAGCTGCAAAATAATTTGTCATAAATGATGTGCGTAAAAATGAATGCAACATCATGCAAAATATCTTAAAGGATTCATGTCGACAAACAAATTCAACTTATGAAATATTCGATACTTGTCACCAAATATGCATGAGTTCCATGCACTTATTAGAATGGAGGGCAGGTTAAAATCATTAGTGTTTTCACCTAAATTTAATCACTTCGTCACCAGTTGAACCCCTGCAAAATCACTTTTTTGTCATAGATTTTTTTGCTGCATATATATTCAAAAATCGTTCAGCACTAACACGGTTTTGTAGCTCTCCTTAAAAATTTTATTTTACGACTTATGTGGTTGCCCATGAAAACCACAGATTTCTTAGTTTTAGTATTTGACAAATTTATCCATTAGATATGTTTATAATTAAGCAGTGCCTTTTACTTAAATGAGAGTTCAAATCAAAATCGATTTCCCGATTTTTTTATCTGCATAATCGACCAAATGTATCCACAATCGAGAAAGTTGCTCATATATTTCAACAAGCCGGGTCTGTAGATAAGGTTAAACACCTGTGCATGCAAGTTCATTCAGCGGAAAATTTTGCTGCTGTCTGCAATAGTGTGACAAAAGAGTAAACAGTCTCGACTCGTCGCCATGCCCAACAATTAAACATTTCACGAGCATCACTGGTGCGAATTTTAAGTGAAATTTTAATTTAACACACTTACGGGATTCAATTCGAGTCTAGAGCTGAGGCCTTCAAAACATTTAAGGCATCGTCAATATACTGAATGGTGGATTGAGCAGACAGAAGTGAATGGGGACTTTAAAAAGGAAATTTTTTACACAGACGAGGCACATCACATCAATGTATTCCTTAATAAAGTAGAATCGATCCACAAGTAATTGTTTAAAAACTGATGAATCCAAAAAGAACTCAGAACTGCTCAGTGCGGTTTCTGAGCCGGTGGCGTCATCGCTCCGTACTGCTTCGAAATTGTAACATTATTGCGAAATAAAAACGGACTTTTTGTGGTTAGAAATTGCGGACATAAACCTGTATGATATGTGGCTCTAGCAGAATGGGGCCACTTGCCACATAGCCAAAAAAATGGCAGTCTTAATCGACTGCCAAGTGGATGTGATTTGACACCGTTGGACTTCTTAAATTTAAAAGAAATAGTTACGTTAATAAACCGAAAACAACATAAGAGAACAAGGATAGGATAATACGGCACACTGAGGGCATTGGATTGCATTTAGGTCTCAGTATCATTGAAAATATGAATCATCGGATTGTATGAGGATTTTCTGTTCACCAACATTGATAGTTTTTTGTAAATACGAAGCGATTTAAATGGAAATGTGCTCCATCGTAAAGATTACTTTTTACGAGCAGTCTCAACGTAACTTTTCAAATTTTTGTAATAAGTTTTTACTATCCTTATGCTTTGTTTCGATTCGTAAAGCGCTCTCTTTTTAATAGTGTGACAGCTGCCAAATTTCAGAGTTGTCAATTGTTAAAACAAATTACACTAAAATTAAAAAATGAATTCCTACCGAGACATCGTTTATTTACAGATTCGGCATGGCCGAGTATTGGGCTCTAACTTGTATACTTATATTGAAGTTAATGTTATTGTTTTTTTTATCGTATTCCTTTTTTAAAAATTTGTTTTTAATTTTGTTTTTTTTTTTTAATAATTTTTTATTTATGTCATTTAATTTAGTTGGTTAGTTAACTTTATTGAGACTTAATTTTTTTCATTTTACAAGATTTAAAGTTCATTTTACAAGATCTCTTAAGTTGTTGAACATATTTGAAAGAATCAAATTGTTACCTCTGTATCTGATTTGATCTCTGAGTCTCAATATGCCTTTCGTAACGGCTTAAACACTACGTGCCTTCTTTTGAGTCTAACTGATTGATTATATAAATATAATTTTTTTCAGATTATTCTTTCATTTATCACAAATAAAAAAAATTCTTTGTAATAATAAGAATGTTAATATGAACTGAAGCCTGATTAAAATTTTCAACATTAACAATAATTATAATAATAATAAAAATCATAATAAATGATAATAATAAATAAAAATAAACATATAATACCCCCCTTGTACCCCGGGAGACCAACATAAATAAAAACTTTGACCAGAAAAACTATCTAGTCGTTCCCTTCAAATTCCAATCGCGAATAGATAATTAGTGTTTGACCAACCAAATTCCTGCTCGCAAGACAAAATATCCTGCATTACACTGCCTTTAAAGTAAGTCAGTCTTTCTACAAAATGCCTCAACGAATCAATATCATAAAAGGAAATACGAGATATGTTAACCTGCTTGTATATAAATTGATCTGAAAATATTTCTTCAAAAGACTTAAAACTTTTTCCAATGCACTTTCGTACAATATGGCGCTCAAATTCCTCCATTCTTTTCATCATTGTCTTAGAGATGCTAAACCATATTGGAAATGCATATAAAAGAATCGCTCTTATACTTACTTTGTACAAAAGTTATTTTGTGTTAACTTGTAAATATTTACTATTAAACGATCTCGAAGAAGCACCTTTAACTCGATTTGCCTTGTCTAAATTTTAAACAACGTGCTTATGAAACTTTAACAATTTATTAAAGTTTACTCCAAGGTACTTCATGCTATCCTTGAATATGATTGCCGAACTATTTAACGCTAATTTAAAATTTTTGCTTTCTGCGACAACAGTATATTTGCATTTCCCGGATGCATTTCGCAAACAAATAGCGTTGCTTTTTGAAACATTTATTTTAACACCCCAATGAGAATAATATTGGAGCGCTACTAGCGGAGATTCATCATGAGAATAAAGAAATAAATCGTCCGCTTAAAGTATACCCTTAGAATTATTTAATTAATGGAAAAAATCATGTATAGATATGTTGTACAAAAGAGGTGCCAGTACAGAGCCCTGTGGCACACCACAAGAAATATCATTCAGAAAAGAAGACAGATCATCAATCAAAAAAGTTTTAAAATTGCTGCAATAAAACCATGTCCTATCATTTTGTAAAGTATACCATTATGGTAGGCCTTATCAAAAGCTTTTTCGACGTCAAGTGATACTGCAACAGTGCAATGGCCTTTTCTTACATTTTGAACGACATCAGTGTGGAAATTTAATTTAGTTTTCACTCAATGTTATTTTTTGTGTGTTTGCTTTGTTTTGTTAAAATTTATTTCATGATAATTTTTTATTACGTTTATTAGTTAGTTTTTCTAAATTTATTTAATCTTATTTTTAAAGTTATTATGTTTTTTAATACCTTTATTTATAGTATTTTACTTCGTATTTTCTTTTAATTTTTAATTTATTAGTACTTATTTAATCTTGTTTTTTTTTTTAATCTAAATTTATTTTTTTTTGATCTCTGTTAATTTTAGTTGTTTAGATTTATTTTATTTTATTGTAAATATTGTATACAAATTTAATATTGTTTTATATTAATTGATTGAACAAACTATGCTGTAAAGTGTTGTTTTAATCTAGTACTTTTGAGCGCGGAAATTACGTTTTAATTACGATTATTTTTAAGCTTAAAAGCAAAAAAAAAAAAAAAAAAAAAATATTAACTTCACTGGTACTACTTGTATGTTTTACTGAAAATATAAGTCATAATAATTTAATTACGAAATACGAAATATGGCTTTAAGTAAATTTATGAGATAAAACAAGTAACAGTGCTATATTCGGCCGTGCCGAATCTTATATACCCTTCACAACGTGTAGTCATGCAATAACAATTGTTTGTATCACCATTCATCTCATATAAAATACGTACATACATGTAAAAAACATACCAAAAAAAAAAATTTTAAAAAAATATATTAAAAATAAAAAAAAATAAAAAAAATTACAAAAAAAAAATTAAAAAAAATATAAAAAAAAATAATAAAATATAAATAATATATTAAATAAAATAAAATTTGTTTGGGTCAGCTGGAAGTCGATGCCACGTTTACTTTAACCAGTATGTATGTAGGTTGTTGTTGTAATTGTGAAAAAAACGAGGTGGTCGTGGTTTTTTGCTCATATCTTAGAAAGTTATGGAGCGATTGTGCTTTCAATAGCGATTCATTCCTGGATATTTCCAAGAGTTTGATACCATATACAGATTTGAGGAACGTATGGTTGCTTCTAAAAGTTGATTTCAACCAACACACGGACAGACGGGCAGACGGTCAGGGCTTAATCGACCCCTCTATTCAAAAGATTTCAGAAAATATATATGGGGTCGGAAATGAAAATTGTAGAAATTGCAAACGGAAATACTTTTATACCCTTGTGCACCACAGGTGAAGGGTATAATGAGGAGTTGAAAAACATACATATTTTTTTATATCTTTGCCACGTTAAAATAAAGCCCTATATTTTTTCTATTAAATACAATTTATTGCATAATTTAATAATTTGCTTTAATGTCACGCCAAGTTTCCTTTCATTTTTCTGCAAAAATTATTAAATAAAAAACTGCAACTAAATGGCTTAAAATTAAATCACCAAAAATTTTCAACATACTTTCATGCTACATGCTAAAATTTATAGATTTATTTTCCTTTGAAATCAACTGCATGAAAAATACTTCAACGCTTGTTGTTGTTGTTGTTTTTTATTTAACAAAATTTTGTTTTCTTTCTCTCCAAACGACGAAAGCAATGATTATTAAAATCTTTTTTTTTATCAACAACGTCATAATTTATACATGTATTAGACTTAGTATGTGTGCGTGTGTGTGTGTGTGTGCTTGACAAAAAAGAGCTGATATGAATAAACCACTATAAATTTAAAAATAAAAATAAAAATAAAAAATAAAATAAAATTAGAGAAAAACACAAATGTATGCCAGCATACGTGTGAGTGTGTATGTTTGTATATATCCAATTACACACATAAACATTAGGGATATTTGGCATGTAAAAGACTTTTTTGAAAATTTAACATAAAATTCTTTTTTCGAGAAAAACATGAGGTATCATACAAATTAAGACACTAAAAATCTAAAAAAATGTTGGTTTTTATTAAAAAAAAAATGATGATGAAATCGTAGCTGGTTTCGAAAATGCATTTCACTCGGCTAGTGTCGGTAAAAATATAATTTTTCAAGATTTATTCTTTCATTTATCACAATCAAAAAAAAAAAAATTGTTTGTAAAAGTAAAGAATGTTAAATATGAACTCAAGCCTGATAAAAAATTTAAAAATATTAGTTTAAACAAAAAAAGTTCAGCAAAAATAAAATTCAAAAAATTCTGTTTTAAGGAAAATGTAAAATTTTTAAAATTTACTTTGATGATCGCGGTAAAAAGCTTCTAATATTGGTTATTCCTTAATGTATATACAGACATATACATACTTCTACATAATATAAGCAAAAATATGTGTGTATATACGTGAGCATGTTCAAGTTAAAAATTATTAGGAGGAGAGAGTGAATGAATAGTGCAGCTAAAATAAAATAAACAAAATAGAAAAAGAAATACATAAAACAGGACACAAGTAGAAAAAATCGTAATAAAAATATGAAGAGCAAACAAATACATGCAAGAAGTATACAAATTTAAAACAAAAGAAGAAGCCATAAAAAGATTCAGGGTCAATTGAGGATGAGAAAAAGGAGTTTAGAAAATGAAATTAAAAAAAAAAACTGGAAATGATCTAATAAAAAACAAATTTGGAATTTAAAGCAAATTTTCCCTTTTTGTGGAGAAATTTTTAAAAATAAAATTTTAAAATATTTTCAGAATACCGATCAAAGATTTTTCAGGACATTTCAAAAAATAAGAATTGGAACTTGCAAAGCATTGAAAGAAACAAATAACAATTATATAACTTTACTTAACAGATCATAACTTAAGTGTTCTTTTGGTACCTAAGCTTTAGCGAAGTTAATTATTTGCAATCAATGGTGCATTTCGCTAATTTTTTAAAATCTGACAATTTTTAAATTTATTGACACATATTGTTGTTTGTGCATGTACACGGGTATAATTCCATATCGTAGCTTAACCTATATTTTATGTTATACGCCATTTTTCTTTACTATTTTCGATGCCATCCTCGATTTTTAATTTTTGCGTGGTTATCTGTATTCTACGGGTCAAGACCTTTCATTCGATACCCATATTGATCGGGCTAGAAAAATGTATTACTCTGGTAATAACAGTTCAATATATAATAGTTCAAGTCCGAAATTCTCCTTTCGATCTGTTTCTCAAAATGATACATTTATGGCTTGTCATAATGTAAAGTCAAGTGCAATTGGCCCGGACAAAATCCATCCAACATTTTTAAAACTCGTTCTACCTATCTTGCTTCCACAAATCACTCACATCTTTAACACAGTAATTACTAAAAGTATCTTTCCACAAAATTGGAAGTATGCCAAAATTGTTCCCATCCCTAAAAATAGTAATGAGTACCGCCCGATTGCTATCCTTTCATATTTATCTAAGGTTCTGGAAAGGCTCTTACACGAACAAATGGTTGACTGCTTACATGCAAATAATTTATTTACTGATGTACAATCTGGTTTTCGACCTAAACATTGTTGTGCTACTGCACTTCTCGAAGTGACGGAGGAAATTCGTAGTTATATTGAAAGTGGAAATGATTCCTTGTTAGTGCTTTTGGATCATACTAAAGCATTTAATATGGTTAATCACACTATGCTTCGTATTAAGTTGAATAAACTGTTCTTTTTTGCCTCCTCTGCGACTGATCTTGTTTCATCATACCTAGAAAATCGATATCAGTATGTAAGCTCATATAATAAACAATCGTTGCCGTTGACTGTAATCAAAGGTGTTCCCCAGGGGTCCAGTTTAGGTCCTCTACTATTTACAATATATATAAATGATTTACCAAAACAGTTATCATATTGTAAGATTCATATGTACGCCGATGATGTCCAAATTTATATATGCTGCGAACCTGATAGAATCGATGATTGTATTGTAAAATTGAATTATGATTTATCCAAAATTGAAGCTTGGGCTGTAGCAAATGGTCTTTGTCTGAATCCTGTTAAATCTAAGTGCCTTGTAGTTTCTAGACGAGCTACACAAATAAGTATTGAACCCAATATCACTTTGAACTCGCAAAAAATTGAAATTGTTAAGAAAACGAAAAATCTTGGAATTATTTTTAACTCTTCACTTACATGGTCTGATCATATTAACACTGCTGCAGGGAGAGTATTTGCAATGCTTCGTTCACTTTGGGCCACTAAACACTCGACTCCGATAAACACGCGCATGCTTTTGGCAAAAACGTACCTAATACCGGTTTTACTTTATGGCAGTGAAGTTTTTGCAAGTTGTGACCAGAAAAGCACCAGAAAATTTACTTCTACATATAATGCTATTCTTAGATATGTCTTCAGTTTGGGACGTTTTTCTCATATTACACCCTATGAGACTAAACTTTATGGTGTACGTTTTGGTATTCTGTTAAATATTCGATCTCTTGTTCTCTTACATAAAATTATTTATACTGGAGTGTCGTCGTATTTGTTTAAAAGTCCTCCCTTTTACACAGTCCAGAAGAAATAACAACCTCGTTCAAATAAGATTTAGGAAGTTTATATCTGAATGGCAGTTTTTTGTCCATACCATTCGTCTATGGAACTCAATACCATCGTCTATACAATTCGGTAATAATACACCGCAGTTTAGGAAATGTATTTTTAATTTTTATTGTCATAATTGAAAATGTGTAAACTCCATATATAAATTTATTGTCCGCCATTTTGTAGTGGCAACCAACACGCTTATATCAGATGATACCAATATTAACTCTCTCGGTTGTCTAGGAGGTGAAAAACTTGATTTTTTATATTATATATTTTAAAAAAAAACTTTTTCCTATAACTTTACTGATTACAGCCCACGTTATCTAAAATTTTTCACGAATATTTCTAGAGGCATATTATAATACAAATAGTAGCAAAGGTACCTATAAATTATTCTATTGCTGAAAGATTTTAATTTTGGTGGTAAAAATATGGGTAATAACAGAGGCAGTCATGTTTATTTGCTCATATCTCAGAAAGTTATGGGGCGATTGCGCTGAATTTCAATAGCAAATCATTCTCGGATATTTCAAAAAGGTTGATACGATACGCAGAGCTGAGAAACATATGGTTGCTTCTAAAAGTTGATTTCAACCAACGCACAAGCAGACGGACAGACGGTCAAGGCTTAATGGACTCCTCTATTATTATTATTATTTATTAATAGATTTTTTCATACATTGCATTAATTTATTCATTATTACAAAGTTTTTTAATCTATATATACTGGCATAACTTATTGTTGTAAGCCTGATTGGTAAAAATACGTAAGATATTATTAATCCATAAGTGTTATTATTATAACATGTTTTACATAAACTAACAGTAATTTCGGTGAGGTGTTAAACAACAAATTCATTTATAATAAATGACCGGTATTTTAAAGATAGTTCAATATATTTTAACAAGGAATTAATATTATATCCATTCAGTAATCTGAGTACATTATTAAATTCAAGATGAGTCTTATCAAAAAAACGAGTTCTTATTTCCTTGTATAATGGGCATGCGCCAATGAAATGGTAGGTATTTTCCACTACATCTAAATTGCACATTGTGCATATACTGGAGGTGTGGTTACTGTATAATCTGCTATTTAAATCAAGTAGCCCGCCTCTCGCTTTTATTAAGAAGCAAGTAGCGCGTGATGAATAGTTTGAGGCAATAATAGAAGTGACATTGTTATTAAGTAAAGAATACAAGTCATGATGAGAACACATTACACTATTTGTATATTCTCTGTATTCTACAGTTCTTACTAGGTTTACTATAGCTTTCCAATGTATACAAATGAGTTAAGAGTTATCTGGCGGGACAAATTGAAATAGTTGGCAAATAGAAGACCATTCCTTAGCCCAGTATACATTATGGGATATTACAGCATTTGCTAGGATGTGAGGTAACCTTTGGGGCTTTAATTTTAAAACTTTATTTATGTAATCGAAATGGAGATTCAATGTCGAAACATAAAGTGAATCCAGACTAGTCTCTAAGTGTAGCATATAGTTTGGCGTTGTAAATGGTAAATATAGCACTCTCTTAATAAAACATCTCAACAGACGTTCAACAAAATCATATTTAACATATCCCCAGATTTAAGCAGCATATAACATTATGGAGCGCGCGGCAGCATGAAATACTTTTAGTTTATTGTTTATTGAAATTTAAGGGTGATTAATGTATTTTGACCACGTAGTGTTGATCGCCAATTTAGATGCGGAAAGTTTATGTTTTAAATGTTTGTTAAAAGACAGATTATAGCAGATATCAACACCTAGATATCTATAAATATTCACGATATCAACACTTTCACCTCCTTAATGCCAATTTAATTGTCCCGAGATGCGTGAGACAGAGCGGAAAATCATTATTTTCGATTTACTGAAGTTAGCGGTTAGACTCCATATTTGACAATAACTATGCAAAGCATCAATCATTTTCTGTAGTCCTATTGCGGAATCTGCTAAGATAACAATATTGTCAGCATAAAGTAGAATTTTAATAGTTAAACCTGCAACCGTTACACCCCCTGGGAGTTCATCTGCCAAATAGTTCAAGTATAACGAAAATAGTATTGGACTTAAGATGCAGCCTTGTTTTACACCCATATCTAAAATGAAAGATCTTGAGAATGTAGCACCATCCCAAATGGACTCCTCTATTCATAAGCTTTCAGAAAATATATACTTCATGGGATCGGAAATAAAAATTTTAGAAATTACAAACGGAATGACAAACGAAATGACCCTTGTGCACCACAGGTTAAGGGTTTAAAAATGGTATCCCCGACCTCACTAACTCCCGTGCCCTCCCAGGCATTTGCTTTAGACTTTTGTGCCTTCCCATTGTAGACTGCTTATTATCCGGCATCTGCCCCAGACTAATTTTCCCCAAAGCACTCCATCCAACCTATGCCTGCCTGCAAGTAATTTTTGAGTCGGCTATTAAGTTTAGCTTTTGGGTGATAAAAGAAAAAACAAAATTATTCTCTTTTAGATAACAACACAAATTGTCATTTAAATATGGTACTGAAGACCAGAATTATCGCTCTTCGACTAAAATTGCAATTTGTACGGTCTGTAAGTTTTTGTAAGATCCCTTTTAAAACCAGATAATTTTGTGACTTTACCCGCTTTTTTTTTGTAAAGTTTTTGACAAAAACGAATTCTGTTTTATAAAGGACTAGAAAAGCCCGGCGCGCGTTGCTACGCCCCTTAATGAATAAAAATGCATTCTGAATTTAAATTGACTATCAAGTTCAAAAAGCTAAAAAAAATTTTAATGGGCGTGGCACTGCCCACTTTTCTAATCAAGAAATTGTAAAGTCATGACAACTCAATATGTATGTGAAAAGTTTTAAAAAAATCGGTGAAGTTTAAGTAGCTGAAAAAGATAACTGAAAAAGATAGTGACAGCTCAATCTGTGCAAAGTTTCACAAAAATCGGTCCAGAGCAAGTACCTCAAAATTATAACTTTTTTTATGGGCGTGGCCCTGCCTACTTTTCTAATCACGAAATTGTAAAGTCATGACAGCTTAATATGTGTGCAAAGTTTCACAAAAATCGGTCCAGAGCAAGTACCTCAAAATTATAACTTTTTTTTATGGGCGTGGCCCTGTCCACTTTTCTAATCACGAAATTATAAAGTCATGACAGCTTAATATCTGTGCAAAATTTCAGAAAAATCGGTCCAGTGAAAGTAGCTTAAAATGCTAACTAATTTTTTATGGGCGTGGCTCGCCCACTTTTTTCCACCCATAAACACTCCCTGGAATGTGTACAACAACTTGCCAAAGTTTAAGTCCGATCGGTTTTAAAGTTTCGGAGTCTATAGCTAACACACACACACACACACACACACACACACACACACACACACACACACACACGCACACACAGAGTTTCATTTTTATATATATAGATAGAAGATAGATTGCTAGTTTAATTATTCTTAAATTTCTTTTAACAAAACAATCATCAACATGGCAGACAGCGATCTAGTCTGGCATACATTTCTTTAATAAAAAAAAGTCTCTAACATTATTAATTAAATTTACAACCGCAGTCGTATTGTACCATTGGTACTTTATTTGTATGTGTTTACAGTATTGAATGCTTGTTGTTGGTAATTTCCATTGCTACATTTTGTATAACAATACAATTTCAATTCATATATTTTTACAATGTTGTATTTGATTCATACAGGGAGTTCATAAAGTCTAATTGCAAGTGCTCAAACAAATACGTCTTGAAACAGTGGTTGTTACTACAAATCTGAATTATCTTCGACAATTTTTTTCTTCATAATAAAACAATATTAAAAAACTTAACTACACATCTCACGATTTATGTGTCAAAAAGTGTCGCCATTGAAAGAAAAAACCTCATAATGAATTACTCAATATATGAATTTTTTACGGAAATAGAAAATCATAAATGAAGAGAAATTTTGCTTTAAAGAAATCAAGAAAAACAATCGCATAGAAAAATAGAAAAAAAGTATGTAAGTATGTATGAATGTAATAGAAAAAATTAGAGGAAATCCAAAAAAGTCGACAAAAACATGACTCCATGGAGAATGAAATGTAGTCGAAGTGAAATCTTAACCGTAAAGTTAAGTGGATGTTTGGTAGTGGTGGCTTTAGTTGTTGTAGTAAAAGTAAAATAGAACAACAAAAGAACAAAAAAAAAAACAAAAGAGAGAAATCTCTGAAAAAAAAAAATCACGACAGAAGTTGATTGCAGACACCAGGTGCATGCTATCGATTTATTAATCTTTTGATGTTGGTTTATTGACAGAGTAAAAGTATTGTTTTTCTACAACGTTTTTTCAATATTATTTTTCTTGTTCATTTTTTATTTTTCATTTTTTTTATTTCCAAATTCCCCAAGCTTTGAGATTTTATTTCAATTTTTTCAGTGTTTTTTTCCCTATAAGTCAATATATCCGCACATACAGTTGTATGATTTTTTTTGTGATGCAGAAAGTAAAAAATAAAAAAAAAATAAAAAAAAACAATTGGAAATTTTAATACTTCTTGCAGGAGTTCGTTGTTGCTGTTATTCTTTTTGCCCTCGACATTATGGGGAAATGTGTTTGACATTTATTGTTTTAATTTAGAAATATTTTTTACGTTGAACAAGTGCTGACACAAAATATGCTGAAATTTGCTTCATTAGATTTGGGAGCAGGCATCAGCAGCTTTAAATTATGACAAATTACTTTATGAAGTTCTCTTTTACACACACAGACACACACACAGATGCATACCTAACAATAACACACGCCATCCCCCTTTCATACTCTCCAGCACCCACTTTTGAACCTACAAAAAAAAAAAAATAAAAAAAAAAATAAACTTTGCTGTTGTTGTTTAGATAAACAACTATTTTAGCTATTGAAGATTTAATCCAGCTTCGTATTTTTGTTTTTCCCCAGTAAACAACTTTATAATTCAGCCCCCGAAAATCCTCAATAAATATTTATTAGCTATTTGTGTGATTAACTATTTGCCATAATTTACATACTTTTCAAGAAAATCTAAACTTAATTTTAACCAAATTGACACCACAATTTGTAACAAATTAAATTCTTTACATTTAATGTGAATTTTATGTTTTCGAATTTCTTTACAGCCCACATCTACACTACACTACACACATACATTCTGACCCTTTCCAACAACTGCTCTAAAATTCATAAACATTTTGAAATCTATTTGGCATATTATGGTTGTAAGTAAAATATTGAAATATACAAATCTTCTAGCTAAATATGTGAATCTACTACATAAAAATTTATGTTTTTAGATAATTTACACAAACACACACAAGTGTGAGTTCGAATGCATGTAGATTCGCCCATTCAAACACATACCCAGCAAACATAAAAGTTTTATTTGAAGTTTGAATTCAAAATTTTGCTTATATTTGATTTTTATTTCAAAAAGTTTAAAACCTATTCACAAATATTTAAGCACGACTAGCAGTTTTGACAGAAAATGCCAAATCACTATTCCAAATTTGTTGTTTGCTTTTGGACTATTCTAAAGTAGTTTTGAATTGTTACCGTGAGGTGGTTACCAAGATCTAACGACGTCATTTCATTAGATCCTTCATAGTGGACTTTCATTATAGATCTATAACAAGTATGGCAGATTACAGGTCATACGGAATCGAGAACCCATCTAGCTCGCAAGAAATTGTCTTAGGAAACGACATGTATGCGAGGAAGAGGAAGAGACTTTGGGGACATTAGACACGAGAATTTTACAGTGGATACTATGCCAAATTTGGAGTACCTGGGGAACTCGAACTGGAGATCCATAAGGAATTACATTGAGGGGACTGAGTTCTTGGACAAGTCCTTTATTTATGAGAAATTATGATTATGGTTTTTGTTTGGGAATTCCGTTTCCCACATGGAGCGCACAACATGCCAACTGGACATAAGCGTATACCTGTCATGGATTTTGCCTTTAAGTGCCCCTCCATTTCAACCTTACCTAACCTAATGGCAGATTAGTGGTCTCAGCATCACCCTAATGCAGGATCGTAAGGTTTGAAAAGTAAATTGAATATTAACTGTTTAAGCCATCTTTTTACAAAATTCAACTTTGTGTTTGCTGGGTAAAAACACACATACTTACTTACATACAAACAAAAATTCTTAGTAGCAACGTAGTTGTTACTCAAAACTATTTATAACCAAACAGGGAGGACCAATAATTATTATCGACAATTTTTAATATGAACCCAACTGTTTTAAAATAAAGTATTCTCGAGGTCAACTGAAAAATATAAAGTTAAGGTTGCCACCTTCCTTAAAATGTTATTGTTTTTAATTAAATTATATGGACATTTATTTGAGGAATTATATGGAAATTTACAAAATTATTAAAAAGAATGGAATTAGATGTTAAAAATTTTAAACTCAGTGGCAATTTTCGTTAGTTAAAGGCAGGATTTTGACCGACCGATAAACGGCTTTGCGTTATAATGCCTTAGTTTATTTTTTTTTATCCACTAAATATTATTATTATTAATAATAATAACATTAAAAAATGGAAGGTGTAATAATGCAAAGCGATTTGTCGGGCACAAAAAATCCTACCTTTAACTAAAGGTAAGTTGTTATAATGGTCCTTAATATAGTTATCCGATAAAAGCGGCATGTAATGCATTTTCGGTTTCACCATCGGCAATCTTTTGATCAGAACTTAAAATGGTTTGTGTAAATATCAACTATTTAACTCATTGGTAAGGCCCATATGGACTGTGTGGTGGGAGGTATTGGAAAGAGGTTATTTTAGTAAGCGTATTTCAAAGGTCCAAAGGTGTGCTTCACTTGGTGTCACTGGTGCCATTAGAAACCCAAGTTAGGACACCATTTCTAACACAGTACAGTAACAGAGTGTTGGGTGAAGGAAATAGCGAAGCTTTATTAGGATAGGTGAGTTGGGGTATGGTAGAATACCTAATATCGGCTACTCTAGGATTTTATGGAAAACTAATATCCAAGACTATATTTAGCATCAGGAAAATATGACAGACTATATGGTTTCGAAAATCAGTTTTAATAGGACAAACCCACTAATAATCCCGAGAATGATTATTGTGTTGGATCCAATCCACTGTATGAGAGGTGTATAGTTTGTACAGATAGATCACAGATGGAGATGGACACGGGGTGCATGTGTCTATATAATGGGGAGATAACATCAGGAGGTCTTACGGGATTACTGATGATTGTTGTATGTTCCAAGCAGAGATACTGGCCATCTAAAGGGTGATTTTTTAGCTATTATCTTTTTCGGCAACACTGGTTTAAACAGCTGACGCACGTTTCGTTTCGTTTTGTTTGACTGTCAAACATCTTCAGTTTGGTCTATAACTTAACCATGAATCGTCTTACAAACGAACAACGCTTGCAAATTATTGAATTTTATTATCAAAATGCGTGCTCTGTTAAGAAAGTTCATCGCGCGCTTCTTGTCGAAAAATTGTGTTCAGCGACGAAGCTCATTTTTGGCTCAATGGGTACGTTAATAAGCAGAATTGTCGATTTTGGAGTGAATATCAGCCAGAAATATTGCAAGAGCTACCAATGCATCCAGAAAAAGTCACAGTTTGGTGCGGTTTATGGGCTGGTGGCATCATTGGACCGTAATTCTCCAAAGATGATGCGAATCGTAACGTAACTGTGAATGGTGAGAGCTTCCGTGAGATGATATCCAACTTTTTTTTTTGCCCAAAATGCAAGAGCTTGACTTGCATGACATGTGGTTTCAACAAGACGGTGTCACATGCCACACAGCACGCTTAACTATGGACTTATTGAGAGGCGAGTTCGGTGAACATTTTATTTTAAGTTCGGGAGCGGTCAATTGGCCGCCTAGATCGTGCGATTTAACGCCTTTATACTATTCTTTGTGGGGCTATGTTAAAGCTCATGTCTATACACACATGCCCGCTTCAATTGACGCATTGGAAGACAACATCGTAGCATTTATTCATGAGATACCGGCCGAAATGTTGGAAAGAGTATGCCAAAATTGGACTAAGCGGATGGTCCATTTGAGGCGCAGTCACGGTCAACATTTGCATGAAAAATAATCTTCAACATTAAATTATATGGATCGTACTATCGGTTCAAATAAAGATTTCATGCATGTTTCTGAAGTTTATGTGTTTTTTTTTTAACTTTCCTATAGCACTTAAAAAATCACGCTTTATATGGAAACGGATCTCACAATTGATCATGTTCCGAAGAGTAGAACGTTAACTATTTACGTGAATAGTCTGTTAGCCCTCAGGGTCTTAAAAGAATATTATATCAAATCTAGGCAGGTTGGGGAATGCACAAGAGCTCTTAATGGAATTATGGGCTTCTTTAGCGTCAGATTGTGTTGGGTACTAAAGCGTTGTAAATTATCGACAACAAAATTACAGACGAATTCACGCGCGGTGGATCAGTACTAGGCTCGACAGAGGGAAAGGGTCCCTGTAAGTCACTATTTTGGTGAATTAGTTCATGAATAATGGTATGAAGGAACAAAAAATAATGCAGAGTGTCAAGGGATTTATGGCCAGCAGTAAACTCAGCTGACTCAATGGTACTCCAGAGTCTTATTAGGGCTTGTCCGAAGGCCACTGTTGGGCTTGGATCAGTTGATCAGTAGGGATTGCGGCACTCCGTAGGGTACGTGTGAATGAGAAGGATATAGAATCGATGGGGCTTATTGTCAGTTATTGCCAGAGATGACAGAACCATAAAGTTAAGTGATTTGGTAAACCTCGGGATGTAAACTAAAGAATATCATTGGATTCATCATGCGTCGAAAGAAAATAAGTGTTAACGACTATATTGTTACAGGAATTCTTTTTATATCTTTTACCTTAATTTTTTCTTTAATTAACTCTCTTTCTAAAGCCTGCATCTTAACTTAATTCTTTATGCTAGTTGCAATAGAAGGAAACACAATGGATCATAGAGGTTTTCGAGTGCGGGTGTTGGCAGTGTCTCTTAGCTTCCGGCACCTCCTTTCCTATCTACTCATTTTTTTAATGAAATTTAAAATGTAGAATTATTTGTTCTAATTGATTTCATAATTCTCATATTTCAATGAGCTTTTCTTTATATTTATACATATTTTTGCAGATTTAGTGTGATGTAGTTTTTTACAGGGAATCATCAGCCTACACCCCTTGTCATAAACAACGCCCAGATGTGCGCCTTAATCATATACCGCGTTACCGACTTTCGGTACTAGAACACACTTATATTATTTCTATAGAAGTTTAAGATCATAACCATTATGACAGTACTAATATAAATAGCTGGGCAAACACTGTTGGTACAGCGGAACACAACAGAGTGTGTTGTGTGCATATCAAATTGAGTTTAATAACAGGGTGCATAAGAATAATTTAAATAATTAGAAAAGCTGCATATAAGTTAAAAATCAGATTAAACATATTATGGAACGTTTTTGGAAAAAAAATTATGATATGGCCGTATGTAGTTTTAACTTATGGAATATATTATTTAGACTAGATACAAATATATCGTGCAGATCAGTTAGTATTTGGTGGTCCAGTAATCCTTATCACTAAGCAGTTAAAAGCGTGCATTCGTAGAGAAAAATTTTCTTCTATTCCTTTACTTCTACAACTGTCACCATGATTATTAGAGGAGAATCCGATTAGACCCATGTATTTTCCTAGCGCCCAGTGACTTGTTAACACTATCAGTAATCTCGATATGTGTTTATTATAACAGCTCAAAAGTATAATTCTGCGTTATCTGTCAAACCAAATCCATATTTTTAAGGCAACTCTATTTATATGCATTAGGGTCACTCTTCTACTTTCTATATTATTAGGAAGTTTCTGAAGAGGCTAGTTTTAATAGTAACGCAGCACAAGTTCTGGTAATGTCATCCACCTGATCATCTAGGTGGATAGGTTATAATAGTAAATCTTAATTACCTAAAGGGTGCACGATGTTGATTGTCAGTCACACCTTAATGTGAAGTATTTCGCCCATCTTAATTTGAAATTTCTCCCTCTTTCACCATGGAGAGCTATACAATAGAGTAGCGCGTTAAAGCCTTTTATGAAAATGTGTACACAACCGGGATAATTGTGCGCATATTTTAGTAAACGGTATCTGCAAAAAAAGTGAATACACCAGTGGACACTTGCTCAGTTTGTTTTACGGAAAACACTGCTGTTGTTCGTGATAGTGTGGCCGAAGAGCTGCCAACCGCGTCACGTCGTCGTGCCCAATAGTTGAACATCTCACGCGCATTACTGACTTGAATTTTAAATAAAGATTTGAATTGACTTTCTTGCAAAGTTTAATTGACTCTACGTTTTAAGCGTCGTCAATACAGCGAATGTTTGGTTGAACAGACAGAAGAGAATGGTGATTTTATAAAGAAAATCATTTTCAGCGACGTGATATCTCAGTGGACTCGTTAACAAAAAGCATTGCCACATTTGGGAAAACGAGTGAGAGTTGAAAGGCCGATGCATTCACAAAAAGTGACTGTTGTGTGTGGTTTATCGGGTCATGCTGCTGCTTAGATTGGCATATAAACCACATTTTGTATTGTTTAGTTCGAAAAAAGATACCAGCGTTAACGTGAAATAGCTAAATTACGATAAAGTCACGTTACTGTCGTGCCATAAAACTAGGAATTAAAAACAATTTTATCAGAGGAACTAAATACGGATGGATATTTCTTAAACGTATTATTTTGCTTTCTGTGAGTCTGTAATTTAAATAAAGTTCTTATAAATTTGTTTCATTCTAAATGTTATGCTTGAAATTCGTACAAAAATGCTTAATGAACCGGACATCCGTTGCTTGATGAAGTATAGATTATTTGAAGACATCCCTAATATTGCATTGCTAAAGGCATAGAATTATTCGGTCTGGCGCATTGACATAGAAAATTTACTTACCGCTTTCAAAATATTTATGTTAAATTGTTTGAAAAAAAAAAGTTATTTTTTTTATTGTCATGCAAATGTGTTGGGTATAAAATCGAACACCGTAAAGTGATGACAATGCATTAACAAAAAGAACAATTCTTTAGCTCCAAGCCACAGATATGTATGCTTAACCGTAAGCAGGTTTGTAGGTTTTATCAAACCCACTTTTTGTGTCTGCAAAAAAATATTTTCAAAGCTTTCGCAATAACACCGGGTACAATATACGAAGGATGCTCTGCAGTTATAATTTTTTAATTAGAGGAATTATACATATATAGCTTTGCACATTTTATTAAGTATAGCAATCACCTCGCTTTAAAACTTTCTAAAAATGCATTATATTAGTGGGTTAGTATATATTCTATACGATTTATAGAATTAAATTTCAGCAATTGTCACGATTAGATCTGGGTTGATTAACGTCCGCACCGGAATCGAGTGTCGTAACCTGGTCTACTACCACCACTAATATGTTCATGCAACAACTTTAAGGTGGCAATTTTTTCGCAAAACTATTTCACTGTGTATAGCCATCCTGCTAAAGAACTCGAGATATATTAACCATTGTAGAGATACTAAAGGTTATTCAGTGACAGACTCAGATTCTATTTGATTAGTTTGCTAAAAAAGAAAACAAGTAAAAACATATAGTGACAGTCGGTAAGCCACCCCACAACTAACTAAGTAACTCTGTTGAAAGGCAACATCATTCAGATACGTTAATGGCTTCTCGTTATCTGTCATTAAACTATTGATCTCTGTTTCCTGTTTTTGGTAAAAATAATACGTAATACTCACCAATAACCCATCTAGGATAAGTCTTTGTCCCGTGGAACTCAAAAATTTTGACCCTGTGCTGCCAGAGGTACTTGTAACTCCTCTGTACTCCAAAATACATTACAGCCAAGGTGTTATATGCCCCTAGGGGAATGTCTGGATAGCTTTTATATGTTTATCCAGAAATTGGCCTCAATGCTAAAAATGAACAAAACACCCATTTTTATTATTTGACTTAGGACTCTAGCAATAATTTCAACCCTTCGTAGAATGATCAAAATATTTTAAGAAACTTGTTATGGTCTCTACCACCCATATGCGTCAACGTAACGGTTGGTCCCTAGAAAATATTGCTGTTGGAGAATGTCACCAGAAAGCCAAAACATTGATTCGGCATCATTCTCAACAGCATGAGATTAAACGAAGCACTGTTATACGCAGCGAATTTTGCCAAAAGCCTTTGACCTTCGTGTGTGCAAGATCCAGTTTACTCAAGAGCTCAAAGAAGTAGACCTTAAAGACCGCCGGCAAATTAAAGTGAAGCAAAGTTAAATAAATGCTAGTCTTTTGAAAAAAATCATCTTCGCAGAAAGGCATTTACATCTGATTGGCTTCGTGAATATAATTGTCGAATTTGGGGCTCCGGCAATGATCATGGAATCTACTATAAACAAATGCGTCTACAACGAGCAAATGTCTGGCGCTGATTTTAACCTTACTTTATTGGAGATGAGTCTGAAGTTGCAGTGACTGTGAGCGCCATTCAATACAGAAACATGATAACGAAATTCCTGTGACCTCAGCTGGACGGCATGTGGTTTCAGCAGGACGGCGCCACCTGCCATACCGCACAAGAAATAATTTGTTTATTGCAGCTACGATTTCCAGAACAAATTATATCAAGAAATTCGGATGTCAAGTGGCTACCAAGATCATGCCATTAAGCGCCATGTAATTTTTTTCTTTAAGGTTTTGCAAACTATCAGGATTATGCAAACAAGCCAGAAACAATTCCTGAGCTCAAATACGGGATCGCATGCGTTATCGGTGGGTTATATTTCTGTGAAAGCTTTATGGAAAATTTCATGAAAAAACCAATGGTCTGTTAAAAGAGCCAGAACCCTCAAGGTGAGGGCTTGCATTTAATGGTTGCTTTATTACATACTTAATACGAATATATTTTCTTTACAGTCAAATAAAAAGAAATGTGTCTTTCTTTTAAAATGATAAAGATCTTTCTTACTGCGTCAACTTTATAATAAATCCAAAGGCCATAAAACTCTCAAAATAATTTTTGTTGTGCAAGTTTCGTATAAAAAAAAAAA
Organism: Phyto melanocephala; assembly: GCA_941918925.1. Lineage (NCBI taxonomy): Eukaryota > Metazoa > Arthropoda > Insecta > Diptera > Rhinophoridae > Phyto > Phyto melanocephala. The sequence goes on from OW799233.1 coordinate 37,726,501, forward strand.
TACATTTTAATATAAAAATATTTACGTTTACACTCAAGTCAAATTTATTTTATCAGATAGTCTTGATTCGTCAGCTGATTATTTTTTGCATCACTAATTTAAAACTTCAGCTGTCAAAGTCCACAGACAGAAACTAATTCTCTCTCTTCTCTCATTTTTTGCAAATGTCAAACTTCATATATATTTTAAAAATCAAAATTTAGCCTTTGCTTAAAGTTTGCCATTTCTGAATCAAATACATTTGAACTTCTTAGAAAACCAACATGTTGCTGCTTGAGGCTACTGGTAATAGCAGAATAAAATGATTCGTTCTAGTTGTGTCCATTTTCACATGATAGTAAGCAAAAGGGCATGCCATGGGTAGAGTAAAGGAGAAAAGAGCACAGAAACTATTACTTGCTATGGCAACAACTAGTGGGAACAGCAACAACTATTGCTATTATGGTCTTAGTCCTGCAACATTATAATAAAATATATGCAAAACAACAAAACTACACAGGGAGACCTACGGAAATGAAAACTTTCTTACTAAATAGTCCTCCTTCTGTGTTAAACTTTCTTATAATGTGATAGAGTGTGCAAGAGTCCTTGTAAGTGTTTTCAGGCAACTTCCAAATATGTATGCTGTTGTTGTATTTGTAGTAGGTAAAGAAATGATTTGTGCTTTTGTTGTTGCCGTTGTAATTCATAATGTTGGAGTTTCTGAGGAGGCACATGGCTTGACTGGTGAGAATGAGTCAGTGGTTTTGTTTATTGCTGAATGTGAAGAACAATAACAGCAGCAACAACAAGGTGGTTTAACGGCTGCAGGATAAATAAAGTACTGAGGTTGCAGCTGTTGCCTTAACAAAACTGTCTCATATTGCTGCTGCTGTGAAATTTTCAACTTGATTTCAAGTCTACTCATGTATTGTAGCAATGTGTAAGAGTGTTATTTTGTTCTCTTGTGTATGTGTACGTACGTTTAACTGTAATGTTTTTGTTTTTGTTTATATTTATGTTATATTTTATGTTGTTATTGTTCTCGCTACACACCTAAATAAATGCATTAGTTTTGGTTTGCTGATATAAATCTACGTCTACGTGCTAATGTTATCCAATATGTTTATGTGTGTGTGTGTGTGTGTTACAAGTTTTCTTTTTTGTTCACATTCTGCAAAATAATTATTTGTTTTGTTATTCGTGTTACTGCGATTGAATTCTGTGTTATTGTGACTTTTATATCGCTTTAACTTAAGGAAATAAATGATGGTGTTCAGAAGCACACTTAAGCACAAACTTATAAACACACACACACACACACATATATATGTATACATAGCAAATAATGGCAAATTGATTGATCAGACACAAGGTAGGGATTTGCTCTTGAATCATTAAGACATTTGAGATGTATTTCGTTAAGGAAAGGGTTTCTGTGTGAGTGATTGAAATAATAAGAAACATGACATTTTTGCATAATTGAACTTCAGAGGAGTATTATAAGTTATTTATACAACGATATATGAAACTATAAAAAAATCTACAAATAATTGTTTCAATTTGTTGATCATTAAGAAACTTTAAATGTTAAATCAACAATACAGCAAAGTTGCTAGTACCCTTTTTTAATATTTTTCAAATTTCGTTAAAAGTTGTTACTAAGAGCCTCTTATAATTCGCAACATTTTATGCTGTCCCTCATCATGCTGGTACTTGGTACTTTTTCATTGAACATTGCTCAGTTGCTGTGTCTTTGTGAAAATATTAAATCCATTCAGCCAGTAGTCACTTGTATATTTTTCAATCCTGTTCCTTACTCCGTTTTTTAAACAATTTATTTAGTTCATTTATAAACTGTTTTTTTTTTTGCACAACTGTCTAATTTTTTTTTTCATTTTGTATTCATATAAGTGCGTTTATTTTTATTATTGTAACGACCCTCTTAAATTTTTTTCCCGATATCATTTTGTGCGTCAGGTTATGTGTATGTATGTGTGCGTGTTTGTGTCAGTTTGCTACGTCATTGAGATTTAAGTCGGTTGATAGGTAGTCGTTGCAAGTAGAAGTCAATCCAAGTAAATGAAAAAAGTATGTATGTGTGAGATTGTGTATATCCCCTACAGATAAAATCGAACTACGTGGTCCATTTTAGCTAAATGGACTACTTACGTCATGCTCCTATGTAATGCAGTCATGGACTATATAATTTTTAATTAAAAGATTGTAGTTAAACGACAAGTGTTCGTGTTTTAACGATTACATATATTGTTGTTAAGACGTGTATAATGGTCGTGAAGGTACTTCATCGAGTAGTGACAAAGAGTAGTTTTGAGACTACTACGATGGGTCCAATGGGATGGGATAGTCCAATCCTAGGACATCGTAATGCTAAATCGACCCCGTTTCTCCATAAATTTGGGTGATTAGTCCTAGTTCATTAAAAAGTATATTTTACTTGCGTGCATGGGCTAGTCACGTTATCTGCAGGGTCGTAATAATATTTATTTTTATTTAAATGTATGTATGTATGTAGAATATGTACATCCAATACAATATTTGTATTAATAAAGTTTGTGTGTTTATGTGTTAATTCAAAAAGTTTGTCATTTGTTCCTAGAAAATAAAAACTTTTAAAAATATTTTCTACCTTTCAAGATATGTTCGATAAGTTACCATCTTGAACCAAGTTTTTGAAATTTGAACTTCTTCTAAATGTCTGACATTGTTTATAATTTTAGCAAATATTTGATATATGGGCAATTCCAGTGTGGCGTGACGTGACATTTGTACGATAAAATATTTGAAAAAAATGAAAAGTTCAAATTTTTAAAAAGTTTTTTTTTTATATTTGCAAAGTAATTAGTAGTACTAGTAATTAGTAGCTCTATATTCAGTAACGAAAATGACAAAAATTTACACTACTGATTTGAAGATAAAAGCAAAAATATGTGTTGGCGTGACGTTACAAAAAAAAACAAGAGGGTTTGGACTTGGATTACAAAATTCCATTAATCTGCGAAGTGGACAAGACTTTTTACATAAAGTTTTTTTTAGTACGATTTGGAGTAACACAAATTTATTTCCCAAGTTATCAGATTTGAAAATCTTTGCTCGTTATTTTTTTATTAACCAAAGTAACTGACGTGACGTTATATGACGTTACGTTACTTAAGTTTCCAGATGTATATTTTGAAATTGCCCATGTTCCTTTTTTATCATCTCCACAAGTGTTGTTCAAAAGCAGTAAGCGCCTATAGCGCTTTGAGTAATTTTTACTTTTAATCGAAGATTCCATCTGCAGAAACCAAAATTGAATGTAAATTAAAAACAAGTAAGAGTGCTATATTCGGCCATGCCGAATCTTATATACCCTTCACAACGTGTAGTCAAGCAATAACAATAGTTTGTATCACCATTCATCTCATATGAAACACGTACATACATATAAAAACATACGTATGTATATAAAAACATCCCATTGTAAAATTAAAAATTAACGTATGAATGTTAAAAAAAAAAATAAAAAAAAAATAAAAAAAAAATTTAAAAAAAAATTTAAAAAAAAAATAATTAAAATATAAATAATAAATATAAAACAAAAAAAATTAAAAAAAAATAATAAAAAAAATATAAATAATATATTAAACAAAAAAATAAATAAAAAAAAATATTAAAAAAAAAAAAAATTTTTTTTGGCTCAGCTGGGATTCGATCCCACGTTTACTTTAACCAATATACAAGTTTGTATGTATGTATGTTGTTGTTGTAATGTTGTTTTTGTAAAAAAAAATCGAGGTGGTCGTGGGTTTTTGCTCATATCTAAATTGTTTATGAACCGATGTTTCTGATTTTCAATAGCGATCTACTCCCGAATATTTCTGATATTTTGATACCTCACCCGGGTCCAAGCTATTTCGGGGGGCTTCAAAAAGTTGATTTCAACATAAACACGGACAGACGGACAGACTGACAGAGCTTGACTCCCCTATTCATAAGCTTTCAGAAAATATATACTTTATGGGGTCGGAAATGAAAATTGTAGAAATTTCACACGGAATGACAAACCTATTTATACCCTTTTTCACTGTGTGAAGGGTATTATAAGCTTAACATCATGCAAGGAAATTACTTACAATGTGGCGTGACGTTACACACTTTTGAAAATTAATATAAAATAAACTGTTTGTTTAATAACCAAGTTTTTTATTATAATTAGTTAACTTTATTAACCTTTGTTAAAAAGCAAAATCTTAAGCACTTGCCATCGTCAGCGTAGATAGAATGAGAATATATCGATGCCTTACTTCCTCAACCTCGTATCTTAAAAAAATAAAATTTTTCAGGAGAGAAAAAAAAAAACGGTTCATCTTTTTATACTTCGATGGTAGTATTAATATACCAATCTTTTTTAGTTAAAGCATAAAACAATCGTTTTATATGAAAAAGTCGAACCCCTATTTTTTAAGTAACGAGGTTGAGGAAGTAAGGCATCGACATGTTTTTTTTCTGACGTAACGTTACCTAAGAATATCATTAAAAGAAAATCAACATTTTAGCGTTAACGTTAGTTGTTGTTGTAGCAAAAGTTTTGCGTAAGCATGTTATTGCACAATTACTCTTAGAATTGTAAATTCTAAAGAGAAGATGCCCTTAAAATTGAAACAGAACAAACCAAAACGAAAACTTGAACTTTGTAGTTCATTATGTCGCAGAAGCAAATAAGGAAAGCTTTCAACTCTTTATTTAATTGAAATTGAATATTTATTTTATTTTATTTATTTATTAATTTAATTTCGTAATAAAAAAGCCCCAAAAGGCCAAAACAAATTATTACATAGTAATTACAACTTTACCCAGACGACATCAATAACCAAAATAAAAATAGAAAAGAAAAAAATATATATATATATATATATATAATAATACAAGAAAGAAAAAACTGTTGGTTAACTCTAAATTTTTTGGTCAGGGTAGACTTTCCTGTGGAAATGCCCATATGCAATTTTTTGTTATTATTATTTTGTTCATAGAAAACATTTTTTCTTATAAACAATTTTATTACAAACAAGTAGCAGTGCTAATAATATCCTTCACCACCATATACACAGTTAAAATGACCAAATCGTAGTCTATCCTAGATTTTAGATTTCATATGCTTTATTATTTTCGTTGATATTGAATTTTTACATATTGTAGTGTATTGTACTAGTCAAGCCATTTAATTTAATACCCATATTGATTGGGTTAAAAAAATTGCCGCCATTTTGTTTCAGACGCCATCTTGGATTGTACACTTTTTAAATAGTTTATTGTATTATACTGGCCAAGTTCCTTCATTTGACACGAATATAAGAAAAACAAGTAAAAGCGCTATATTCGGCCGTGCCGAATCTTATATACCCTTCACAACGTGTAGTCATGCAATAACAGTAAATTCACGTATGTATGTTAAAAAAAACAAAAAAAAATAAAAAATAAAAAAAAAATTAAAAAAAAAAAAATTTAAAAAAAAAATTAAAAAAAAAAAAATTATTATATACATATATAATATATATAAAAAAAAAAAAAAATAAAAAAAAAATTAAAAAAAAAAATAAAAAAAAATAATAATAAAAATATATATAATATATTAAATAAAAAATAAAAAAAAAATAAAAAAAAAATTAAAAAAAAAATTTTAAAAAAATTTTAAAAAAAATTTTTTTGCCTCAGCTGGGATTCGATGCCACGTTTTCTCTAACCAGTATACACGTTTGTATGTATGTATGTTGTTGTTGTAATGTTGTTTTTATGAAAAGAAAATCGAGGTGGTCGTGGGTTTTTGCTCATATCTCAGTTGTTTATGTACCTATGTTTCTGATTTTCAATACCGATCTACTCCCGAATATTTCTGATATTTTAATACCTTACCCGGGTCCAACCTATGTCGGGGGGCTTCAAAAAGTTGATTTAAACATACACACGGACAGACGGTCAGACGGTCAGACGGACAGACGGTCAGGGCTTAATCGACTCCTCTATTCATAAGCTTTCAGAAAATATATACTTTATGGGGTCGGAAATGAAAATTGTAGAAATTTCACACGGAATGACAAACCTATATATACCCTTTTTCACTGTGTGAAGGGTATAATAAAGCAGGTTTATTTTAAAATACAATATCTGAACCATATATAAATTTATTGGCCGCCATTTTTAAGTAGCGGTCATTATCGCTTTTATTTTTTATAGTATATTACATTGCGTTAGTATTTTAATTTAATATCCATATTGGCTCTCCTGGAATGAATCGATTGTCGTCTGTAAATTTTACGAAAAACACCAAAGCAGTTGTATTTGAGTGCTTATATCTCAACTGGTTTCAAACAGATTAATAATTTTTTTTTTGATACACCGGTTTTTAATTTTGAGTTAACAAAGTGCCCAAAATTTATTTACGCACTTGAAAAATTCGATATATTTAAAAAAATATATATTTCTTTAAATAATTTTTGCCTATAACTTTGCCGAATAGTGACCGATTTGTCCAACATTTTTCACAAATATCTCTAAAGGCATGTCATATTTATTAATAGTCACAGTAATGGATATTGTTTACTCTAGGAATAAAAATTTTAATTTTTGTTTTAAAAATGAAAGAGAAAAAAAGCCCTGTTTATTTGCTTATATCTCATAAAATTATAGCATGATTGTGATGATTTTTAATACTGATCTGCTCGCAAATATCTTTGATATTTTAAAATCACATATGGGCTTAGACGATGTGAAGAGGCTTCAAAAATTTGATTTCAACACTCCCTGTGATGTTTAGAAAAATTATAAACATTTTTGTTAAAGAAATTTTGTTTGTTTTTGAGGAGATTTAAAAATGTAATAGGTTTTCATTAAAAATTTTTTGTACGAAAATCAAAGTCAAATGAATTTGTAGCGTTTTCTTTTTGGTTATAAATAGTTAACACCACTGTTACCACTGTAACAGTCTGTATCGCTATAATAATGTTGATGTAAAAATCATTTTTAATTTTCTAGTGCTGTGTAGACGACTACAAAATTATTTATTTGAATATATATCGACCCCTGTGCGCGAAAGAGTAGCATGAATCCACACAACCATTTGGAGGCATTGTGTATGGTACAGCCAAATATTTCCTTTAAGAAAGGGCTGGAATAAGATTAGTTTTATTTTAATTTAATTTTTTAAGTGTTTTCTTTTTTATTACTTCAAAATGTTAGGAATATTTTTTTTTCGATTGCGAAAATTTTGGAATATTTTATTATTTAGGAAATTCCATATAACAAAAAAATTTAAAAAAAAATTATACATAGATTTTTGATAAATAAATTTTGGAACACATATGATTTTTCTTATAGAGCTTTTAAAGAAAAATTATTTATAATTATTTTTATAAATTTCAAATATAAAAAATAATGTTAAACCTAAAAATTTTTTAAAAAGTTTTTATAAATTTTTTAATATTTTAAAAAATTTTTTGTGCGACAAAAAAAAACTCAAAAATTTATTTTGCAACTAAATTTTTCTTTCTGCTTAAGAAAAAATTGTTTAAAGAAATACGTTAAAATAAAACAACAAAAATAAAAAAAAAATTCTAAAGAACCCAACAAAATAAATATTTGCACTAGTACAATGCGAATAACATTTTTTGTGACTTCTAATTCATAAGCATAAAGAATGCCTTCTTTGAATACAAAATAGTTAGCCTTTAGTGATGTGCTTCAAAATACATGCAAGTGCATGGGAAAAATCTTAAAGAATTCATTTAAACAAACGTTATTAACTTATGAAATTGTGGTTACGTTCCATGCACTTATAAGAAAGAAGTTAATTTTGTTAATATATTCATACCAAGGCGAATTCAATCAGGTGATCTCTTCCCTACAAAAACACTAAACTACATGTATTTATGTTGTTTTTGTATATTTAAACCAAACTGTCCACAAATTTTCTGACTAAACACAAACAAACACACATTTGGTTACATTTTTATTTTAAAGCAAATTATGCAAGTGACACTAAAATTAAAGAATTTTAATGTTTGTTTTTTTTTTAACTTTATATATATTTACATATATATTTTACTCATCATTAAGTACACGAAATAAAGTTCCACTACCCTTAAAATATTTTTTTACACATCATACATTTTTTCACTTTGTGGACTTTTATTTAAAATTTTCGGCAAATGAATGAACACAAAATTTGACATTTTGGTCTTAAATTTCGTTCACAGCTGTTGTTGGTCTAAAGAGTTCACCATATGTGAATTCGCCTTAATTCGTAAACGTAAATGTAAAAGTTATGCATGTTTCACCTAAATTAAACAACTTGATCATGGGTTAAACTCAAGCATTCACAATTTCTTTTGCATGTTTAATTTTGCTGGGAAAATCTTAAAAATTTTTATTAAAAAAATACTTTTTTGTTTGAGGACAGATACTTATGTTTTGTAAAAAACTTTGCTTATATTAACTAAATTTAATTTTTAAATTTCCTAACTCAATTGACAAAAATTTCCGTTACCTTCGTTTCGACTAATGTCGTTTAGCAATCTTCGATGGTACGTATTGTAACGATTCTACATATAGATGTAGTACATTGGGAATGGGGCAACCTAATATTCCGGCTGTACTCGTAGTTAGGGTGTGTCGTGTTCGCAATTTGTAAAATAAATGTTTTGAACCTTTTACAAAGTTTAATTACCTTTAGGTAGCTAGCTTTATGAAAAAACTAACCCACTTACTATAATTAAATTTATACATAATAAGAAATGGTTGATGATCGGATAAGGTTGTAGCTTAAGATGAAGTACCTTTCAATGCCCACTCTCAATGGTGACAAATATTGTATGCTAAACTGTCAACCCAATTAACTAATATTAAAACCTTACCCCTTTTTACCCCATATCTCCTACTTCACTTTTGTAAAGGAAATTAAGTGTTCAAGTTATGTTCGAATTTTATATTTTTATACATAAAAGTAGTTTATATTTTATTTAATATTAATAAAATAAATAAATTCCAATTAAATAGTTACTTAACATAAACAACTATGTAGCTAACCCGGCCCCGTTGCTGGCCCTAAGCAAACATTAGTGTTGTATTGTCACACGATTTAAATTGAGCTTTTAACGAAATTTACGGCCTTCAAATAAAAATCCATGGAATACCTATCATAAAGTTTTTTTAACATATGGTGTAGATATGGGCTCAGTCAAAAAAGAAATGCATGTATTTAAGGCAAATTGGAAATTATATTACTTCATCTTACGGCCAGCGGAGAGACAATCTTTTTTGATTTTTTATTTGGTGTAAAAACGTATAAATTGTTCGGCTTGCCAACTCGAGAGCAAGCCTCATACAACTGGCCGTGTGAAAAACATGATTAAGCCAGCAATAGTCAATGATTGGTTTTGTGGAATGGTAAATCGTTGGAAATCATCGGAATTCGTGGAATAAGTACGTTTTCGTCTTTGAATCTGCCACTGATGATTGTTGCCTCAATCAATCAATCAGTAAATCTGGTTCCGTTGCATAACTATGGTGCGTTTAAATTGCGATAAAGAATTACCGGTGATCCAACCTTTAATGTTAGTACATGCGGCGGCATTTCGGGTGGTTCCAATTAATTCAAAAATTCAGTGGGATATTTGACGGCTTGTTCCTCATCCCTTACTGTGTCGATTGATTTGTTTGATTAATTTACCGGGCAGTTTAAATTAAATTTGCTCATTGAGCTGAAAATATTTTTGGTAAACAAACCGAAAACTCGGAATTTTGAATGCAACATTTCAAAAGTTTTAAAATTTTGATATTGGATCATTATTAACATAGGTTTTTGTAAATATCTTCGGATCAACACAACTGATTGAAGAGTTTGATATCTCGTTTTGAAAAACATGACAACGGCTTTCAAAAAAAAAAAAAAATTAAATAAAAAAAAGCAAAAAAAATAATTTTTTTTTTTTTTTGTATATGTCATTGGTGGTGCAATATGAAAATTGGATTATTACACGCCCCTCTGCCCGCAGACCGGTAATCAAAACTTAAACTTTACAGTGGCACCCGCCTAAATATTTTGAAGATTCCCTGAAAGTTTCATCAAAATCGGTCCAGCCGTTTTGGAGTCCATACGTTACATACATACATCCTATTTTATATATATCGAAGATATATAAACAAACTAAGAATTGATAGTCACGTCAATTTGACGTTATTTACGACGATAATTAAAAAAAAATATTACATTTAAAATTTAATTCTTTTAGTTTTACTTTTCTTTATGAGTTTTCTTCTTTAGTTTAAAAATACCAAAATTGACTTTTTGTCTTAATTAAGTGTTTTAGATAACTGCAAATATTATAAAGGGTGTTTTTTTAAGCCCGATAGAACTTGAAATTGTAAAAAATAACACAAAAAATTAAATTGTAATCAAAATTTTTTTTTATTCGAAAGATCAATACGTGACATTAACATTTGAAAATGATTTCGGGCATATGGGCACCGCGGCTGTTCTTGACGAAGCGCATTCTGGACGTCCGTTGTTTTATCGCAAAATTGTGTTCAGCGATGAGGCGCATTTTTGGCTTAACGGGTTTGTTAATAAGCAAAATTGCCGCATACGGAGCGAGACCAATCCACAAGAGACCCTACAGACTCCATTACATCCAGAAAAATGCACCGTTTGGTGCGGTTTTCACGCTGGTGGCATCATCGGACCTTATTTCTTCAAAAATGAGGCCGGAGCTCGCGTTACGGTCAATGGAGATCGTTACCGCACCATGATCAATGATTTTTTGTTCGAAAATATGGATGACATTGATCCGGAGGAGATGTGGTTTCAACAGGATGGCGCTACGTGCCATACGGCGAACGCAACCATCGACTTATTGAAATAAAAATTTGGCGATAAGTTGATTTCGAGAAATGGACCTGTCAATTGGCCTCCAAGGTTGTGCGATTTGACACCTCTCGATTATTTCCTGTGGGGCTACGTGAGGTCACTGGTTTATGCTGATAAACCAGCAACAATTGACGCCTTGGAGGCCAGCATTGTTCGTGTTATTCGTGACATACGGCCAGCAGTGCTCGAAAAAGTGGCCCAAAATTGGACGTCCAGAATGCGCTTCGTCAAGAACAGCCGCGGTGCCCATATGCCCGAAATCATTTTCAAATGTTAATGTCACGTATTGATCTTTCAAATAAAAAAAAAATTTTGATTACAATTTAATTTTTTGTGTTATTTTTTACAATTTCAAGTTCTATCGGGCTTAAAAAAACACCCTTTAGTTAAAAATTGTACAGATTATTACTATAAAATTGCTAATAATATTATGTTAATCACATACAAATCAATGTTTTAGCCATTGTTGCAATATAATATAAAAAAATAACTTGAAATTCATATTGTCAGCTATTAATGCTACATTAAGTTCAATTAGAGTATATCTTAAGTTAAGTGAGAAATTGGACTGTTAACTAAATAATGTTTCAACTTAACTTTATTAACAACTTAACGGATAACAGCTGAATGGTCGAGTAATATATTAAAAGTTGTAACCTCACAAATTATGTAAATAAACAATCGTAGTTATAGCTACAAGTTTATGTGTATTTGAGTAAGTTATCAATAACAACGTAAGTATAGTTTTCAATTTAGCCTATACTTACATAATGTCGCCAGACATTACTCCACACTAAATTTTATTCACCAAATTTGATAAGTTTTTTACGTTAACTTTTTATATTCTTTGGCCACCTCAATAAAAGATTGATTTGAGGGTTTTCCTTAACAGAAAGACCCGATGTAAATTTGAATAAAGTTTATACGTTTAGTAGAAATAACACGATACCCGCTTACTTATAACTGATTTATCAGTTGCTTCAACAAAAATTTCCAAAAAAAGAACACCAGAATCTTGCATTCAAGGATTAAACTAAAGCACTTTTACGGTTTGCATTACAACTAGGTCTTGCCACTAAAGAGGAAAGGATATAATTTAATTTAAAATTGTTTAACTATTCTTCGCAGAAAATAAAAATTATAGTAGTTTAGAATTATATTGAATCACTATCAATTTTCGTTATAAAAACCATTTATTTGATAATCTTTATTTTGTGTTCAGCTATATGAAAATTTTTTTTGAAAATGGTATAAAATTTTCTAGCAATTTTCAAAAATAAAAATCAAAGCTAATTGTAGTGGAATGCTTAAGGAATTATTAAAAAAAATATCGCCGTCACAGTATAAAGATCGATGCCTTAATTACCAGACCTATGCCTTACCATAATTACTGCATCCTATTCTCCCGTCTGTGTTCAGTGATGACAAAACTCATAATTCAATTATTGGATCTTTCTATACTAAGAAAAAAATAATAAGTATTAAAATCTTAAATTCATTAATTTCTGGGTCTATTGCCATTGCAATAAAGGCTCCAATTTCCATTGCATAGAAGTTATCATTGTTTAATGGTGATGCAGTGAACATTTTCATATCTCGTTGGGATTTTGTCACATGTTATCTTTTTATATATATTTTTTAACAAACTTAAAATTTAAAATTTTATCTCAAAATTATAACTTTTATTATGGGCGTGGCACTGCCCACTTTTCTAATTACGAAACTGTATAGTCATGACAGCTCAATATGTGTGCAAAGTTTCAAAAAAATCGGTCCAGTGCAAGTACCTCAAAATTATAACTTTTTTATGGGCATAGCCCCGCCCACTTTTCTAATTACGAAACTGTATAGTCATGACAGCTCAATATGTGTGCAAAGTTTCAGAAAAATCGGTCCAGTGCAAGTAGCTAAAAATGATAACTAATTTTTTATGGGCGTCACCCCGCCCACTTTTTACCATCCACAAACACTTCCTGGAATGTGTATAACAACTTGCCAAAGTTTGAGTACGATCGGTTTTACAGAGTTTTACTTTTAATATAAAAAATTGTATTTAAAAAAATAAAAAAATATTGTTAAAGAAAATTTTAAAACTTTTACTTAAAAAAATATTTTCTGTTTGGAAAGAAAATTCTGTTAAATATTTTTTTTTATTTATTTTTATTAAAATACAATTACAAATTATATTCTAGTTTAATAAACCGAGCGGAGTGAGTAACAAAGACCACTTTCGCCCGTTGTAGTGAAACAGACGAGAGTCTCTGACGGTAATCGATCCCGCAAGCCACAGACTGGTAGACTAGTACACTACTTACTAGTTTACCGGGTCACCCTCTGTTAAATATATGTTTTTTTTAATTTTTGCATAAATTTACTTTTTTTTAATTTTTTATATTTCCCAAAAAAAAAAAAAAAAATCATAAAATTTTTTTTATACAAGATTTTTTTAATGAATTTTCTATTTCACTTCACTTCTCAGCCCCACCACTCTTCAGTTTCTTATGTATTGTTTATGGCCATTGTTGTTGTTATTGTTGTTGTGCTAAAGTCATTGTCATCATCAAGCGTAATGTTGTTTGGTGACTATTTCCGTTTCTTATTCCTTAACATTTGCCCAATGCCATTTAAAGCAATGCTGCACGTACACAAACTAACATATAAATATGTATATGTGTCATACACAAAATTACTTTCAACGACATTTATGACCATTACAATACAATATCGAACCTTATGAGCACATTTTTATTTTATTCCATTTCATTTTATATGCTTAAGACTCTGCTTCTCTTTCAGCCAAATAACTTCAAAGGTCCTTAAATCCCAATTTTCCATATAGAACCATTCAAATGTAGTAGTGTGATGGGTGTTTCTGTTTTTTTTCTTCTTCTTCTTCTTCTCGGTGGCATGAGTTTTTACTTTGTCATAAAAATGTATTTTTGTTGTTGTTTTGTTTTGCTTTCGAATTGAGATTTTAGCATAAGAAACGCATTTAAATTTGTTACACTCACGTTTTATGTTCCTTTAGTTATTTTTTTTCTTCTTCTTCTTATTATTATTATTTTTTTGCCTTTTATATAACATCTTTTATATGTATGAATTCTGTTGTATGGGTATGTCCTGCAGGACATTTACTTTAATCCATAAATTATTTTATTCATTTTCATTTTTGACCTCCTAAAAAATAAATAATTTGAGTTTATGTAAATGGTTTTTGTTTTCTTTTTTTTTACCTCTTGGTAGAGAAAGATTTAAATGTTAAAATAAATTATTAAGGAAATTGTAATAAAATTTATTTTATTTACTGGAATCTGTAGATTGGTTGGAAATTTAATAAATTGTTTTGCAAGTTGTACTAAATAAAATTTAAGACAGAGACGATATCTTAAAAAAAATATTGATCCTAAATTTTCTATCAACACTTTTCTTTAACAAAACACATTACACTAGTCTTTTAATTTATTTAACCCTTATCGTACCAACATGTGTCTGTGAGACACATTTTGATGTTTAGTTCAATGTAGTCACGAAAATATTCGGTATATCACAAGCAAACTTCTTAACTTTTGTTTTACATATCGTCGCTGTTCAAATTCGAATTCAGTTATGTGTTTTTTACTATTTTATCAGAAGAGCAGAAAGAGCATTTCATTTTGTTGCTTCATAGTAAATATTAGACTTAAACATATCGACTATTGTTTATTGCTGCACCAATCAAGATATCCCTAAACGGTTTAGTATGTAGATGTTTGACCAATAAAAGTTCAAAATAGTGAAATAAAAAAAATTAAAAAATTGTCACAAAACCGATAACGTCAGAGCAGCGACGATATGTTTTGTATAGTCGAACAAAAAAAAATTTTTTAATTGTTCTATTGTTCATCAGTTAAAACAAAAAAAAAATGTGTCATAAACTACCGACATGTGACTCATAGACACAACTGCTCGAAAACTTTCTTTACGAGAATTTGCTGAATGACCCATTGCTCTCCAAATACATCAAAGCTTATGAAATAGAACATGAAGGAAGTTCTCCAGGAAGAAGCTTCACCAAATAAAACTTATTGTTAAACAAATAAGCGCAAAAGGTGCTAAATGTATCATTCTCAAACGGGATTTTCGGTAAAAAATGGTTATAACATTTGTATGTAATCCATGCTTTTAAAAAAAAATTTTAATTTACATGGTTTTAATTACTTAAAAGTCTTTTTCTTAAAATTTTCAAGTATTTTCCTTAGAGACACATGCTGGTATGACTTGCAATATGTGATGTCAGTATGATTAGGGTTAAATGAAACAAAAACAAAATGTTGTCCGTTTTAAGAACAATCGCATTATTTGATGAGAAAATATCGGCTAGTTGACATTATTTACAGATTTTGTAAGAAATATATTTCAATAAATTTACCGAAATAGAGACATTTTTGTGAAATATGTTAATAATTGCTAATTAGTCCTTTTAGTTTTTTGTTTGTGAATGAAGCGCATCATTAGTTTTTATTTTGTATAGTGATATTATCAAATTGGTGTTGTAGATAATTATTATTCCTAAAACTTTCGTGTGAATGGCGACACATAGTGAAATTTTGATAAAAACATAATTCTTTATACAAACTAACTGTCTTAAATTCGGGTTTGTTAAATATCTTAGCGCTAAGTCTGAATAAATATAAAATTAATCCTTGAATATTTTTTTTATACCCATCACCCAAAAAAAATAGTGTGGGGTAAATACATTTTGTCATTCCGCTTGTAACACAGCGAAATATCAATTTTCTGCGTACTGGTTTCATTATGGGACGATCTAGCTTTGTCCGTCTGACTGTCCTTCTGTTAAAACACGACAGAGCTCGACAAAATTTTAAAGGAATATTTTCAATACATCAAAAATGTTAAATATTGAAAAGTAGCTAAATTGGTATTTTAATTTTGCGCAATATATTCAATAATACAAATATGTTAAGTATTGAAAATGGGCTAAATCAGTATTATAATTCGATGAAACAAAATCCTACCCACTAATGGAATTATCAAATCCAGCTATATCAATTTCATTTTTTGATGAATCAACGGTTTTCAACAGTTTAAAAAATCTAAAATTTTCCTATAAATATGGCCCTGATGGAATTTCGAGTAGCCTTCTTATTAAATCAGCTGAGACTTTAGTTTCTCCTCTTACAATACTTTTCAAAATGTCAATATAATCCGATTATATTCTACTATGTTAAAGGACTCTTTCCATTACTTAAGTTTGGCTGCAGCAATTATATCGCTAGTTACGGAGATATTGCTAAATTTAGCACAATACCTAAACTTTTCGAGAAAATTATAACTGATCATCTTTGCCATTATGTTGCATCTGTAGTGTCTTCTCTACAACTTGATTTTTTTAAGGGTGGTTCGATTGTTACAAATCTGTTGCATTTTACTGCGCTAGTGATTGAAAGCAAACTGAAGTAATTTACACTGATTTTAGCAAAGCCTTTGATAAAGTCAAACATAAGCTTCTAATAAAAAAAACTTGATCTAATGGGATTCACACAGAACTTTCTTATGTGGATTTATTCGTACTAGAACAAATTGAAGACAAAATGTTCGTTTTAAAAACATAATCTCTATATCAATAACGATTGTTTCGGTTGTTCCGCAGGGAAGTCATCTTCGTCCATTACTGTTTTCCTTATTTGTTAATGATCTACCAACTATTATAAAATTCTTAAATGTTATGATGTATAATGATCACGTAAAACTATTTCCAAGTTATAATAATTACGCTGATCACTCGCTCTTACAAAAGGACGTAAAAGCTTTTAATTTATGGTGTAGACTTAACTTGATAGAGCTTAACCCTGAAAAATGCAAATATATGAGTTGCTTTCGTAGATGTTATATTAAAGAGAATTATGTTTTGAATGGTTATACGTTAAATAGACTGGAATCCGTCTCCGATCTTGGAATGTTATAAGATGCTAAACTGAATTTTATTCAGCATATCTCTTGAACTGTTACCCATACCGATATATAACAATACAATTGTATATTTCTCTTGTCAAGCCTATTCTTAAGTATGGTTCAATAATTAA
The DNA here is from genome assembly GCA_941918925.1 of Phyto melanocephala. Classification (NCBI taxonomy): domain Eukaryota; kingdom Metazoa; phylum Arthropoda; class Insecta; order Diptera; family Rhinophoridae; genus Phyto; species Phyto melanocephala. The sequence goes on from OW799233.1 coordinate 37,743,484, forward strand.
TAATAATTATACAGTGTTGGAAAAAATAATATAAGCGATTACTAGTTCATTATTAAAAGAAGAAAGAGCAAAACGTCCACGCGTTTTGATAAAATTGTAATACTTCATTCAAAAAAAAAAACCCTGTTGATTCATTTAATGGGCTTAAAAATATACTAGATGCTCCAGTAACAAGCCGTACTTTAAGAAACAGGTTCCAAGAGGCTGGACTTATGGGTCGAAGTAAAAGGCAGTGCCTCTTTTAAGTAAACAAAATATACAAAAAAGGTTACAATTTGCCAGACAACACCAAAGTCGCAAAAAGCGGAACAACGTGCTGTGGTCTGATGAGACAAAGATAAATTTGTTCGGATGTTTTGTACGTCGCCATATCAATAAAGAGTTGGATCCAAAATACACAAAAAAGACAGTCAAAAATGGGGATGTTTTTCAGCGTCTGGCGTTGGTCCACTTTTCTAGGTACAGGGGAAAATGACAGCGGTAGATTATCTAGACATACTCCAGAGCAAAATGCTTCCATTTGCTGAGGAGGAAATGCCATTGAAGTAAGAGTTTACGCAGGACAATGATCCCAAACACTCTGCAAGAAGTGTAAAATCTTGGTTTTAGGAAAATCAAGTCCCCGTAATGCAATGGCCATCACAATCACCTGACTTAAGTCCCGTCGAACAGCTACGGGGAGTACTTAAGAATAAGAATAATAAAATTCAGAAAGCTTGGTTTTCCATTTCTCCTGATATTTGTGCTAATCTTGTTGGTTTAATGAATAGGCGGAGTCAAGATGTTATCAAAATGAAAGGAACCTTAACCAAATATTAAAATAGTATTAGGATTTGATGGTAAAATTTGACAAACAATTTTTTCCGCAAAATATAAAACGTTTCTATTATTTTTTCCAGATAAATAAATGCTTACATAAATAATAAAAATTGTATGAGTTGCTATTATTTTTTCCAACACTGTATATTAAAGTTTCATGGATCTACTTTTATGCGTTTGAACACAATTCTATTTTATTCGATGTCGAATGGACACGGTTTTTTCGACCTACTCTTGCTTTACGAGCTATAACTCTCTTCCAAATATTTCGATTTAGCCCATTTTCAATACCAAACAAACTTTGTCTATAAGAAATATTCTGGCAAAATTTGAGTCACCTAAATTTTTCGGTCCGACCTCTATCGTGCTTTCAACAGACGGACGGACGGACATAGCTAGATCGTCATAAAAGGAAACCGCGATTCAGAGTATATATACTTTATGGGGTCTAAAATGCATATTTCGATGTATTACAAACGGAATGACAAAATGAATATACCCCCACCATTTTTTTGATGGCGGGTATAAAAAAAATGTAAAAATCGTACGATCACGACTGTTACTTAAGCCAACTAAACAAAAATCAATAGAGATATTTCATTGTTTAAATACTGGAAAAATAACTACATTAGTACACTTTTGAAATAAATTATTCACTTTAGAATATTCCATTCCATTTTGCAGATTTTCATATTTCACTACTGTCAGCAAAGTTGACTTCTATTAAATACGTTCGTGACCATATATGTATTTATAACTATCACCATGAAAACTTAAACTCGTTGAAATCTATCTTTTTCACTTAAGATAAAGCTAGCGAAATGCTATCGAATCGCAAAAAAATAAATCGCTAGAAACAATTTGTGATTTTTGTTAGTAGTTATTTTCTAATAGTAACAGTATTCGTTTAACATTCGTCTGCATTCGAGGTGGTACAAAGTTATTGTAAATAGATTATTACTGTGGACGGACGTCATAAATAGAATGTGTATGTAGACAATCAAAGGATAAAAGTAAAGTTCTTTCATTATAAAGGTCGTTAAGCGGTGGTTGTCAATGTTTCCTTATACCTCGACACATCGAAATTATTACTGCCTACGTAAGATGACATTTAGGTGAATGGCATATGGTTTCAACAGAATAGCACCACATGCTAAATGGCTTCTGAAATAATTGAATTACTTCTTGAGGCATATTTTCGTTTAATTGATTGCAATTGGCTTTCTATCCTAAACAAAAGTGAATTTATTTTGTTGATTAATTTAAGGACGGAGCCTACAAGTCCTTAACCTTCTGTTCGTTGAAGAATTAAAAAAAAATTCTACATTAATGACGTCAGTTGTGTGTAAAATTCAAATTTATCGCTCAGTTTTGGACACCCTTTATTAGCCAACAGCTTCTTTTCGGCCAAATCTGTGTGTCGCTGTAGAATGTTTTGCTTTTCACTTTGATAGATGTAGTTCTTATTTGTTTTTTTCGAATTTAACTGATGTAACTGAGTTTTTTTTATAGTTGATTTCTATTTTTATTTTGTTGGCATGTTTTCTCTTCATTGACTTGTGTTTTTTTTTGTTTTTGTTTCTGATTCTGCTTTTTTGTAGCATATTTTGTAGCTGTTTTGAAATTTATGCCTTTTAGTGGTGGTGGTGGTGCTGCTGTTGTTGCTAGAATACTGTAGATGCTGTAAGCAATTTAATTGAAAATAAAAATGCACATAAAAATAAAAACAATATAAAATATAAAAACAGAAATAACTGAAAAACAATTTTTCTTTCATTTGCCATACACACACACACAAACGCTCATAAATATATTTAAATGCAGAATCCAACCAACCAACCAACCAACACACACATACATTTAGCATCCTTTAAACTGACCTTTTTTCTTCTTTGTTTTTCTTATTACTTTTTTCTTTTTGCGTTTTTGTTGTTGTCACTGTTATTTTTGCTGTTGATCCCATAATGAAGAGGCAGGCCGACAGTCGACATTGTAAAATAAACCATATTTGCTGCTTTTAAATTACTTAAAGGCGTATAAGGCCTGCGGATTTTATTCCTACTTCCACTTCGTTGTCGTTGTCGTCGTTGTTGCTCAGTGTTTATTGCTTTGGTTTTGGCTGTATTTCCCTTTAAGGGTTTTTTGGGCCAAATGGCTGGCTAAATAGCTAAATGAATGTTGGTCATTGCTCAGATTAATAAATGTTGATCCTTTTTTTATTTTTATTTATTCACACAGAGTAAGTGCTGCTTGTGTGCGCATTTCATTACACAAAAAAAAGGGCACGAGCTTAAGCGCAAAAAATACGTTTAAACAGCAGCTAGCTTCCTTTGCCTTTAAACCTTTTTGTAGTGGGTGCGTGTGTGTATGTTCTCCTTCTTTTTTTCTTTGTAAAATTACTCTCATTCATCTTATTTCTTGTAATTGTTTAAATGTTGCTAAAATAGTCATAAAATCATTGAAAAAGGCGTTCATGTATAAATGTTTGTTTTATTGCTGCCCTACTCCATACTCATTTAAATGGAAAGAAAACACTTTTTTCTCAGTAGGATTTCTTGCCTTTCAGATTGTTATTACATCTTTGCTGCTATAGGGTAGCGTGTTTGTTGTAGAATGGGTTGTTTTTGTCCTTTTAAATAGCCACAATTTTTCGATCATTAAACTTGTGTAAGAGTGCATGTGGCTGTTTTGTTCAGTGTAAGCATAGGCGCCCCCTAATTTCAAACACCTTGTTGTTGTAAGTCTTTTAAAAATTTGACATTGTACATTAATCTTTGAATATATGTTGACAATGAAAAGAAAAATGAAAAGAAAAAGAAAAAGAAAAAAAAAGAAACAATGGTGTTGCTATAGCACAAGAGTTAAAGGGATCATGGAATATTGAAAAATCATTTCCGCGTCATCGGAAAGCGAACAACTAAAAACTCCGTAGAAAGATAAACTCTGTTTGGAATATGTTTGCTTATTTTTTAAGTTTTAATTCAGCTCTAGTTTAATCACGAGCTCGCATGTTATTGCTATTATAGTTTAAGGGCATTTAGGCCGTCCTCTTCCATCTGACTTCCAAAGTTTTGCGTCTTTTATTCTTTACAATTTATCCAGACAATTCTACAGTTAATCGCCTTCAATTTATTGAATTAACTGGAGAAATAGACCATAAACTCACTTATTTACAACTAGACTAGTACCAATTAAACTCGTTTATGTGTAACTAAAGAATTACCATTAAACTCATTAGAATTTTTCCTCTAAAACTTGCGGTTCCTGAACCCACGTTTAGTAACTGAAGGCGTACCATTTGTATACTGCTAAGTTTTGTATATTTTTCAAGTACCTCCGACTTCATATACAGAAGCATGGGTCGACTTACGGAGCCTAGACCAATTTGGAATATTCCGGTATTTTGGTTACGTACCTCTGCCAATTAGTTTTAGATTTAAAAAAAAAATTGTCCAATAATTTTGTATTAGCAAGTTTTAGTCATAAAGTTTTTGTTTATGGAAAAGGACAGTCTTACAGTTATTACTGCTATTTTTGCATTAAGTTTTGTATCGGATTTTCCATCCTGGATTAGCATCACTACTTCTAGGTCACGAAACTGGTCAACTTCTTTTAATATTTTGTGGTAAATAAATGTATTATGAATGGATCTTCATTAAGGTCGTGTTTTTTATTAATTCAGAATCTCTTTATGTGAAAATATTAAGATTGAGTCGTAAGTATATTTCGATCTGAAAATATTAAGATTGTGAAAAAATATTTGTATGCTTGAAACTAGAGCCACATTGTCTTTGTATGCAAACAAGAATAATTTATAGATTGCCATCTCCAATTTTTAATCATTTCCCCTTTACTTTATCTAAAAACACCATTCATTAGTACAATAAATAGGTCTTAGGATATCGCCTTGTTGGACTCCTTGATTCGATAAGAAATCTTCGAAAGATACCCATTTGTAAGTAATATCGGCATAATTGTGATAGCCTTGAATGCTTCAAAGGGGTTTACGATTGATCCGCATCCATTGGAGAACTTATTTATTTATTTATTTATTCAATTCCACAAAGTAATATAAGCCAAATAGGCCATATAAAAATATTACATAGTAATAAAAACCTAATAATGAAAGTAGAAAAAAAAGAAATTGTAAGTGAATGATATCAGAGGTCCAGTTCATGATAGAAAATTCAAACAATATCTATTAAAAAAATACCAAAACCGCAGTTAAACAAATTAAGATAGAGAAGAAAAAAACTAAAATAGTTTAAATTTAAAAACATTATTAAAATGTTTCTAATAAATTCCAACATTTAGTAACCCTAACAACAAAGGATCTATTAAAAGAGGATTTAAATACTCTAGGAGGAACAAAGTGGGGATTCCTACTACGAGAGGAAAAGATAAATGCCTTACAAAGGGCAGAAGGGTGACCATCTTTAATAACTCTGTAAAATAATACCAATTTACGAATTTTAATGAAATCAAGCAACCAAGAAATCTTTTTACAAAATCAGAAATATGATCTTGACGACGAGCACAGTAAACAAATCTGACAATGGAATTAACTAAGCGCCTTAAACGTGTAAGAATCAGACCAATTGTACTAAATACAACCTGAAGACAGTAAAAAATCTGTGGCATCAAAATAGCATACGCCAACCTTATCCTCATATGGAATGGTAAAAACAAATTACAACAATAAATTTTACGCAAAGAACCCCAAATTCTGCCAGAAATAGAATCAGCATTAAATTTTAATAAAAGTTTAGAGTCAAGAACTAATCCAAGGCATTTATGATGGTCAACAAAGCACAAATCATAGAGAGATTTTAGTGTTGTTTGCATATTATATTAGATAATTATATCAAGGGTTGCTCGCCTTATTTGATACTCTTCTCACTTATTTAATCTCTCTATTAGAATTTTTGAATATAACTTTCCAGCCACTAAAAGTGGAGATCTTTAATTTTAAATTTTAATATAACTAATTGTATTTTACCTGTCAAGCCTTATCATTTGATATCAATATTGGGGGTAAAAAAAAACTTATTCGCTTCCGTATTATATGCTTCGTACGCAGATTTTAAACTCATTCATAAATTACTGTTTTATACCAGTCATGCCTTTTCGATTTATATTAATATTGTGGGGTTTGAGTGCCCCTGTGGACTAGTCGGTAAAGGACAAGTCAGTTGTTTGGGGGTTGCGGGTTCGATTCCCGCCAGAGACTCTGGAATTGTCTGCTTCTCTTTCTCTTCTATTCTTAATATATCTACTCTTCTCTCTATTAAGGCGTCACAATGGACCGTAATGGTCTCCGAGTGAAGGTGTGAGGGTAACTTTGCACCAGCCTTACCTACCTACCTACCTACCTACCTTGTGGGGTTTGAAGCGGACAAAGCCATTATTACTATATTTGATATTTAGGACGCCATTTAGGATTTTAACTTCTTCACGTTATACTATATTCTACTGGTCAAGCACTTTCATTTGATATCAATATAGAGGGAGGGTTAAAGGAGGTATATTTTCAAATACTAGATTTGACTCAAATATAAATGTATTGTACGCCATTTTGTAGTAGCGGCATTTATGGACTACAATTTTTTAGATTTTTTCATTTGTAACCCTTGTCGACTCTTCAGGTTTTCTAAAAGCTGGAAAAAATTATGAAAACTTTCATTAGTAAATTTTATATAAGGGTGGTTTAATTTTAAGGGCCGATGTTGAATGTTGATGTTGTTTTTTTTCTACATTTAATTTGACAAGTCTCAATTTCAGACCATTTTAATTTGAACCATGGAACGATACGCAATCGAGCAACGCGTTAAAGTTGTTCAGGCTTATTATCAAAATGGGTGTTCAAATCAAAATGCCCCATAATTGCACCTCTCACCCTTGTAGTTGATGTACCTATGCCCACTCTTCTTTACCATGTTTATAAATGATCTACCAGCTGTAATAAGACTCTGTAATATCCTATTGTATGCTGACGATGTTAAAATTTTTCTTAGCTAAAAGATATCTGATGATCAAGTTTACCTACAAGATTTGGATCGCTTCAATAACTGGTGCAAAATTAACCTGATGGAATTAAATATAAAAAAAAAAAATGCAAATATATGTGCTTCTACCGAAGTTGCTGTTCTCCAGTTAATTATATACGTTCAATGGAATTTACCTGGAATTTATGGATCTTGGAATCTTATGTGATCCTAAATTAGATTTCCGCAAACATATAACCATGATCGTTAACAAAGCGCGTGGAGTGCTTGCTTTTATAAAACGGTGGTTAAAAGAATTTTCCGATCCAGGTATTACTAAACAGTTATATACTGAGGAGACAACATGTAGAGCTTGCGAGGAAGAGGATGAGACTCTGGTACACTACCTCTGTCATTGTCCTGCGTTTGGGCATATAAGGCGCGAAAATTTTACAGTGGATACTATGCCGAACTTGGAATACCTGGGGAATTCGCCATAAGGCGTTACATTGAGGGGGCTGGGTTCTTGGACTAGTCCGTTTTTTTTATGGGAAATTATGTTTATGGTTTTTGTTTGGGAATTCCGTTTTCCATATGGAGCGCACAACATACTAACTGGGCATAAGTGCATACCTGTCATGAGTTTGGGCTTTTATACCCCTCCTTTTCAACCTAACCTAACATATATACTTATATCTTTAGTAAGACCAATATTGGAGTATGGATCTGTTGTTTGGGACCCCAAATGTAATGTCCATGTTGATCGCATCGAATCTGTGCAGAAGCAATTTCTCCTATTTTATCTAAGAAGATCTTTTGGAAGCTATCTTATGAACCTACCGCCATACGAAACAAGGCTAGCTTAATCAAATTGCCTACTTTGAAAAGCCGTAGATCTAAGCTTAGTGTGTCTTTTCTGATAAACCCGACAAATGGTGACATTATTTCTGATTTTCTTTTGAGTAACATTAATTTTAATATTCCACGTCGTACAACCCGTTACTCTATACCTTTTTATCTTCCATTTTCCAATACAAATTATGCTTGTGCCGATCCATTTAGAAAATTATGTGAGAATTTTAATGAAATGTATCATTTGATCGATTTTTCTTTAAATGTTAATGTTATGAAACGTAATATAATATTGTTTTTGAATAATTAAATTTCTTATATGTACATGTTTAAATTCAATTTTATATAATAGTCTGTAAGGATACATGTCTATAGACTTAATTAAATAAATAAAAATTATGCATAAAGACTTGCATTTACATGCTTACTAGCAATTGACTCAAGAACTAAAGTCCCCTGACCATTTCAAACGTCGTCAATGGTAAAGAGCTAATGAATGAGATGATTCGGCACATTAACGGCATAGAAGCCAAACTATACCTCAGCGTCATTGAAAATTTGGACTATCGGATAGAGATTTGGCGCCGAGGTTGGGACGGCCATTGGGCCGATATTTTGTTCCATACATAATTAAACCATAACAATACTATCATAACAAAAAAGAATGTAAATAATTTTAATAATAATTACCCACCCTTTATCTCCGTTAGGTAAAAATCGAAATGTAAATTTTCCGCAGGAATAATTTTCGTGACTACTATTTGCACTTTGATGTCAAAAGTGTGTTCAAAAATTATTAAGCAGCTTGAGAAAATTGAAAGATTTAAATAAAATAAAGGGTCCGCCAAATAACTTTTTTTTTGAAAATGCTATAAAAGAAATGCGCAAAACATCGAGTGTAGCCTCGGCTGTGTGGCACGTAGCGCCGTCCTGTTGAAACCAAATGTTGCCAATATCCTTCTCTTCAACTTTTGTGAACAAAAATTCGTTCAACATGGCCCGATAACGATCGCCAATGACTGTAACGGCCACTTCTTGCTCATTTTCGAAAAAAAAGGCCCCGATATGCCTCTGGACCAAAATCCGCACCAAACAGTAACTCGTTTTGGGTGTATCGGCTTTTTAATGTATGCGTGCGGGTTTTCTGTGCCCCAAATGCGAAAATTTTGCTTGTTTACATACCGGCCAAGATCAAAATGAGTTTCATCTGAAAAGATGATTTTTTTTGGCAAAATCGGCCAAAATAATGTCGCAATTTTTCCCAGCGTTGTTCAGGCGTACACACAACCATATTCTTTTAGCGGAATGATAAAACTAATTATCTGTCAAATCCGACATGAGCTAAGTGTACCATTCACGAAATAAGCACTAGTTGAACAAAAAACGTTAGATGGCGGACCCTTTATATATATTTTTTTAAATAATTTTTACCTATAACTTTGATGATTAGTGACCAAAAATATTGATTAATATCCTAACATCGTGTCTAAAAACTTTAACAATAGTGTTGATAAATAATTATGAGGGATGTTAATTTGTGCGCTACTATTTTAGGAATAAACAGAGGCAGTTGTATTTATTTGTTTATATCTCAGAAACTTATGGATTGTCGAATATGTCCAAAAAAATTTTTATCACACAGTGGTCTGTTGAACATGTGGGGGCTTATAAAAGTTGATTTCAGTCAAGGTCTATTAAATAAGGTCTGTGCAACTCTACAAAAACAAAAAGCAAAAAAAAATATACGGGCATTTTGTTAGTGTAAAATTACTCTAAGGTAGTCAAAAACAGTTGACTAAAATACCAAAAAATTCATCCAGGTGAAATTATCAGTCCATCTGATGGGAAACTTTACTGTCAAACTCTATGTATAAAAAATTATTTTTTATGAGGTATTTGACAGAGAGCAGCACAGCAAATTCGCCGTTGCATATACCTGTATGAATATGCCCAACGCCTATTAAATTTTGTGTTTTCATTTTGTTTAACAATTTTTTCAAGACAACAAAAATAAATTGTGTTAATAGTAAATATTTGCTAAAAATATGGCTGATAAAGATAAAATAGAAGTCTAGACGATGTCTTGCGTGCTGTTTTACAAGGTATGTTGTTTGAATATAAATCATAAGTTGAAAAATTATCAATCATAAAATTGAAAAATTGAAAAACATAAATGTCGCCCTAAAAAGGTAAACAAATTTTGACAACTTCGAGTAGTAAACATAGGGGAGCAAAAAACGATCAGCTGATTAGTTGAACAGACCTTATTTAATAGACCTTGATTTTAGTCATCACACGGACGGACAAACTGACATTGTGCAACCGATTCCAGTTTGCAAATATTGTTAAAATTATAAATGGGATGACAAAGCTATATAAATATACGGACGGTGAAGGTAACACAAATTTACCCTCCTCAGTATTGCGATTGAAAAACCAGTAAAATACAGTAAACTAGCAAAAGTGTTAAATCTAAGATGGTGTCCGAAACAAAATAGCAGATAATTTTTTTTACTCATCAATGCGGACACCAAATTAAAGGGCTTAACTAATAAAATCTAATTAACTTTGTACAAACAGAAATCAAAGATGGTGACCTTAAGCTAATATGAGGTCATTATAGTCATGTACATGATAGTAAAGGGTTTTATCAGATAAGGTACTGCCGAATAGAGCACTTCTACTTGTTTTATTCATCAAATTTTTAAGGAAATTAAAATTATTTTGTAAGTTAACAATATTGTGTTATTGGAAAACTTTTTTCATAAAAAATTTTATTTACAAATTCCAAACTTAAATTTGCCAAAAAAAATTTTTTCCACCCTAATTTTAAATAAAGCAGCAGTCAAAGTTATTACTTGTTTAGAAGATATATTTTTATATATTTTTCCATCTATGTTCTGTGACAGCTTCCAAATAATTCGTTTCAACTTTATAAAACAACAGCAACACTTATACACACAAACGGTGCAGACCTTCGCCAAATTTTAACTTTTAACTGGATAATTTGCTCAAAATTTTTATTCAAATTTTATGTATAAATTCAATTACGATTATATCACTTCGACAATACCAAAAAAAAAAAAAAAAAAAAACGGCAGAAAATCGTTACAAATTCACACACTGTGCCTGGCAATGTGCAAATCTATTTTCTTCTTTTTTTTTTTGGGTGTTTATTTTAATGTTAGTGTGTGTTTGCGTGTGACAATATGTGTGTATACTGAGAACATAAGCATTTGTTTATTTCTGTGTGTTTGTGCGTGTGTATGTGTACTCATAAACCGTTAGTACATTTGACATAAGCAAAATTATTGTTATTGCCATTTATTGTGGCTTAAACGACTAGTGTATAAGTACAAGCGCATGTGTGTACACAAGCGTGTGTGTGTGTGTGTGCGTGGATGTGGGACATAAGTATGCATTTAATGCTAAATGAATTGAAGTGTCACACAAACACGCATCTCAGCACAATATGCCGATGTATGTAAATATGTGTGCTTTTATAAGTGAATATATTCCATATGGTTTGATTTCTCACTGGGACGAGAAGAAACGACTCCAATAATGCTGATATTGCATAGTTGTGGTGGTAATTGTAGCAGCAGTGTTAGTTGAAAGTATAACTACCAGCTGTACTTGTCGTTATTGTGATGACAGTGAAATCACATGCATATGTTTGTATTTATTTTTTAACTTTGTGTTTGTGTTCATATTTTTATGATTGTATGAGAGTGTAAATTTGTGCGTGCGTTTCTACATTAATGGACTTTTTATACAATATTATTTCGCAAAGTTTGTCCTTACCTTTTTTTTTTTGTTTGTGGCTCTTTTAAAACGTATTATAGATCATATTAAAATGTTATTAAAATCCTTTTAAACTAAAAAAAAGGAGGGGGGGGGGGGATACAAAACATGAAGTATATTACTAACTCGAAATGAAGTAGGATAGAGTAAAGTACCTTAGCTAATACTCACACAGACACATAATAAAAAAATGTTTGTGGTTGTGGATAACCATGGATCAAATTGTAATAAAAAAAACCTAATTTTTTTCATAGCTGACTTTATTTGTATGAATTTGGATACAGTAAACATAATTTTTTTGAAAAAAAGTTTTAGTTTTATTTGTTTTGGTTTTTTAATTTTTGTGGAAAACACAACTTAAAACTCAAAAAAAAGTTTAAATAACTCGTATTAGCGCAGTTAGGCTCATAACGAATTTTAATAACTAAATATTCATATATTTATTGGATTGTTAGGTTTTACTGTTAATCAAGCTTTGTATCAAAACTGCATACATTTTGTTCTTTACACCACCGTAACTTTATTTTCATAATCATGGGGGCTGAAAATTTTTAATTTTTGTGATGGAAATATGGAGGCAGTCGTGTTTTTTTGAACATAGCACAGAAAGTTATGGAGCCATTGTGGTGAATTCTGCTAGCAAACAAAAGATTTATGCTACACCTAGATCTGAGCCTTATGTGGTTGCTTGTAAAAGTTGATTTCAACCAACTCAAGGACAGATGGACATTATTTAGTCGACTCCCTTAGTTAGAATTTTTGTTTAAATATAGTTTTAATAATCTTCTATGTCTATATATATAAATAAAACAGGATGTATGTATGTATGTAACGGATGGACTCCAAAACGGCTGTGCCGATTTTGATGAAACTTTCAGGGAATCTTCAGAATATTTAGGCGGGTGATACTGTGAAGTCTGATTTTTGATTTTCGGTCTGGGGGCGGAGGGGCGTGGCAAAATCCAATTTTCATATGTAAATACTGGTTTATTGAGGTTTTAAGCATACCATTCTAAACCGAGATTTAAAGAATAATTTTTTTTTGCTTTTTTCTTCTGTTATTTTATCGAGTAGTTTTGCCGATCCAAATGTACAGATTTTGGGGAAACTAAAAGAAACAATGCCTTATTCTCTGATAAAGATTTTTGTGGGAGTTTTTTTTTCTGGTTTTCTTTTTTTTCAAAGGGACGCCGTTAACCCAAGTATTTGCTGTTGCCCACACTTCTTACTTAGAAGTTTCTTTAGATTTTTCATAGAATTTTAAAATTGTCTGCTTATGCCTTTACCCTTATCGTATGGTATCGCCAACAAATAGAATTTCAACTGCTGGTACTAACATTTCTGGATGGCCTGATTAATTTCTGCCTGTTTGTATAACCTTTATAACGACACAGCAGGCACGTGAGCTGGATAGAGCTTTTGGCGGCTGAAGTGTTCCTGTCTCAGTGTATTTGAAATTTTAAAATACTTATTTTTTTCCAAAAGCAACGATGGTAAATCTATTGATATTTTACGTGAGACCCACGACGAAACTTTCCTGACCAGATACGGTTGATTCTTCAATAAAAATTCAGTGTTTAGGCAATCTTGTTAAGTGCGACTTGTTCGGGCAAAAGACAGAATAAAAATCAAATCACACGTTGGCGAGTCAAAATTAATAATCGCCTGATTTTGGCAAATTTGTGTAAGTATCATTATCCCGTTATTGGAAGTTTTTCTTCTAGTTCTTTCTATATATTTGTCCTTATATTTGCTTATGCCGGTGCGCGCGTATGATACCATGTTTGAAAAAAGAGAGAATTTCCCTTTCTTGTGTGAAGAGTTTGACAGTTGAAATGCTAACTGCGCGAAAATTACACAGCTGATTAGTCAGAGTTACCTGAATGTTAAATATAAATAATGATTGACTATAAAGTTTATATCAGCTACAGGATTTTTTTCTAGTTGTAGAAGTGTGCAACTTTAAAATTGCACTTTATATAAATGTACTACTTGTACCACGAAATTAACCCATTATGACACAACAGATTTTCTTTTTCTTCATAATTTATTAATTAGCTTTAAAATGATACTGATAGAGTTTCAAGCGTACAAAACTGATTTTAATTCCAATATCTAAGTGAAGAAACCAAATATTTTTAAATAGAATTATTACCTACCAAGTAGTTTCTATCATTACCAATTTGTAGAAAAATGTTGTTTTTATTATGCTTTTATTTTTTATTTATTTTTTTTTCCGTTTTACTTTGAATGAGAGTGAAGCATTAAAATTTTAAAGGCAAATGCATATAATTATAGACGGTAAATCAGAGTTTAGGGGAATTTATGGTTTGCAAATATGATAGCAAAAAAAACAAATGGTCCGGTGTATTTAAAACAAAACAAGAATGTTGCATCTGATTGAATAGAGAGTTTAAACCTCACATTACACATATTGCACCACCAATGGCATATACATATATTTATTTTGTTGGATTTTTTTAATGTTTTTTTTTTTTGAAAGCCGTTGTAATGTTTTTCAAAACGAGATATCAAGCTCTTAAATCGGCTATGTAGTTCCGATGATATTTACAAAAAATCAATGTTAATAATGATCCAATATCAAAATTTTAAAACTTCCGAAATGGTGCATTCAAAAATCCGAGTTTTCGTTTTATTACAAAAAATATTTACATCTCAATGAGCAAATTTAATTGAAACTGCCTGGCAAATTAATCAAAAACAAATCGATCGACACAGTAAAGGATGAAGAACAAGCCGTCAATTATCCCACTGAATTTTTGAATTCATTGGAACCCCCCGGAATGCCACCGCATGTACTAACATTAAAGGTTGGATAACCGGTAATTCTTATTCGCAACTTAAACGCACCAAAGTTATGCAACGGAACCAGATTGACCACTTAAAAACCTGTTCACCAAATTTAATTGAGGCAACAATCATCGGTGGCAGATTTAAAAGCGAAGACGTACGTATTTCACGAATTCCGATAATTTACAACGACTAACCATTCCAATTCAAGCATCTCAAATTCACTTTGCGTCTTGCCTTTGCTATTACCATTAACAAAGCACACAGCCAATCATTGACTATTGCTGGCCTAGTTTTGGAAAATTCATGTTTTTCACACGGCCAGTTGTGTGTGGCTTGCTCTCGAGTTGGCACGCCAAAAAATTTACACGTTTTTACACCAAATAAAAAAACAAAAAACATTGAAGTAATAAATAAATATAATTTCCAGTTTGCCCTAAATACATGCGTTTCTTTTAAAACTGAGCCCATGCCTACACCATATGTAAGTTCTTCTGTAAAAAAACTCTATGAGAGGTATTCCATGGATTTTTATTTGAAGGCCGTAAATTTCGTTAAAAGCTCAACTTAAATCGTGTGGTAATACAACATTAATGTTTGCTTCGGTCCAGCAACACGCACTGGGTCAGCTTGTATTAATATAAGATAGAAGTATTGAAATAAATTAAAAATTTTATCAAAATCCATCTAATGGTTTTGAGCCTATTAAGATTGGAAAGACAGATGGACAAAAAATTCAAACAAACGTAATATGGAGTGTATCGAAAAAAACCTGTAGTTGCATTAAGTTAAACAAAACTCAAATCGTGCAATACGCAAATTTATTGTCATACTGTACAAACTTATTTAACAATGAAATCTTAATTTATTATTTCGTATTTGTAAAATTATCGACTTTTTTAGGAAGCCCTTCCATTAAAGATTTTACAGTTGCTTCTGTTACCTTTTAGGAGAAGGTGGTCCATCTACACTTAAAACCGTACATGGTCTGGGACACCTTTCCTATGTTCTTACAAGAACCCAGTACATTTCCACAGGCCTAAGTTCCGGACAATTAGGTGGATTTGCCTCTCGTGGTACAAAAAATTGACACTATTCTTTGAATACCATTCAAGTGCCTTTCTTGCATAGTGACGTGATGCCAAATCAGGCTAAAAATATGTAGGCACTCGGTGCTGTCTCAAAAAAGGTTAAAGTCGTTTTTGTAGGCACTCTGTGATATAAATTTCTGTGTTTTTCGTGCCTGATGCCACAAATGCTCGGCTTCGTTTGCCACAACTGCAAATAGCTTACCACACGAGAAATTTCTTATGGAATTTTGTTTGTTCTTTTGTTCGGAACTCTTCCTGAACATTACCTCTTTCATTAGCAACATAAAAATCTTGGCCGGGAAGTTGAGAAAAGTCGGCCAGTACGTATGTTTCATCATTCATCACACAACAGGTGTATTTTTTTATAAAATCTGGTTTAAATATTTTCGCTTGATTTTTTTGCTTCGAAGTTCTTTACCGAATTGCGATGTGGTATTTTTTGAACTTTGTATGTCTTCAGCCCAGCATAAGCTTTGGCCCTTTGGACAAAACTTGTGGAGCATATCACCACAGGCGCTGCTTTTCTGATAGAAGTGTTAGGTGCTCTTCGAAACAGTTGCTCGACTTGTTGCCTTACCAATATCTCTTCGACTTTTTTGTTTCCTGATCCAGGTTTTCTTTCTATACTCAGGTCTTCCTTATACCGTTGAATGGCATTTGAAACAACTTTAAAATTATAGCTATTTTTGAGAAGTTTTAAATATATTTTCACGTACTTTTTTTTCGCAGTCCATTTTGATCGTAATAACAATTGAAAATTAAGGAGTGAAAATAATAAAAGAAAAGTATCTGACATATATATAAAAGCTCACGTGATAAAAAGGTGAATTATTTATTGCACGATTTGGGTTTTATTCAAGTTAATGCACCTACAAATTTATGGCGTAGAATACGTCTTACCTTACGGTATAGGGAGTCATGTCAGATTGTTATTGTTGTAATCTTTATTTCATTGATTATGAGGAAACGGCGAGATAACTTTTTTTAAAAATTTTTTTGTAGGTAAATGAAGATGTTATCTTTTGTTTGATATACATTTCATATTGGTTGATATCTTCCTAATATTTAAATTTCTCAAATGAAAATTGTTTAAACACATACACTCAAACATATGTGTGGTGTTTGGTTGAGTGTTTGAGTTTGTAGCGTGAACACAAACTATGCTGCTGTTTCAGTGTGGACGCAAACCTTCGGCTGTTGTTTTGATTGATGAAATATTGAAATTTCGTATATTTACTTATGTATTTAAGTGAAACAAAATGTTAAATGTGAATTTGAATTTGACATGAATATATAATTATAAAAAAAATATATAAAAAAATTAATAATTAATTAATTCATACATTTTTTTTTAAAGAAAGTGCTGCCAAGTAAGCAAAATAACTTGATGCTTGATGCTGTTTGACAGCAGCTGACAGTTGACGTTTAGTAAATTAAAATAAAGACTACCAATCAAAATGGCACCTACACGAAATACAAGAAAGCAACGATTTCAACACAAATTCATTGCTCACATCGCAGGCTTATTGATAGCAACGTTGGCGATATCTGCTTAGCAGACATTTCAATTAATAACGAGGTCAAACTTGTAATTGGTACTGTGTATTTTCATCCAAATGTTTCACAAGTAGACAAGGAAATGATGCTGTATAGTACATTGATGAAATATTCCCCTTTAACTACGCAAATCAACAGAGACTGCCCCGTTGATACAGATGTCAGTATGCTTATTGGTGGGTGATTTTAACACAGATATAACTTCAAATACCAGATTGGCGAAATATATGAGCGATACATTTAATTTGGATTATATTCGAAACGATGCTCCCACAACTATTGATAACACAACCACTTACTTAGTTTTTGCCAGAAATTTGAATGTTAATCTAAAAACATATTTATCCTATTTTTCTTATCATAAGCCCATATTATCAAAAGTAACTTTCAAATTATCAAATTGATTTGCGTTTGTTATTCATCATTTATCCTTACTCTTTAAAAACATATTTATCCTACCATAAGCTTATGTATATTATCAAAAGTAACTATCAAATAAATAAATTCATTTGCTTATATTATTTATCATTTATTGTTTTATATGTTTTCTGTCTTATCGGATGGCGTATTCTACGTTAAACTTAATGGCCGTGTCTCTGACACAGCCTGCAGGGACAGTCCGTGGCCGAAGGCCTCGCACAACTGTCTGCTGTTTTTTTTTCGATACATTACATATACTTTATATATTTGCGTTATATTGCTCCCTATTTGTACTGCCATCAAAATTTAACAAATATATATACATTCCTTACTTTCAGTTATAGATTGTAAAATTGTGTTTGTTTTAATTTCTTTTTGTCAGTTCTCTCTAGACTTAATTAGTTTTACATCCATTGTGCAACAATATTGTATTAGTTTTCATGCACCTCAAGTATCACTGCATTGATGTATGATGTATTAGTTTATTAGTATGAGTATGAGTAAGAGATAATTAATATTAATCATACGTTTAGTTAGATTTTATGTCAATAATCATTTTTTTCTTCGGAGATTTCTCTCTCTCTCTCTCTCTATCTACCGCTAAAAATTTCAAATTCCCATAAATATTTTATAACTTTAGTCACGGTTTATTGCACTCACACTGCAGACATAAAAACTTTTTGCACATAAAGATTTTCTCAAGTAGCACTTATTTATCTTTTATTACAGATAATAGTCAGAGAAACCAACAACAATAAATACATTGTCTATAATTGAAATTTTACAATAAAGTGAGAGTAGAATGTGTATTTTTCTTATTAAGTATTTATTTATTTATTTTTGTTTTCCTTTCACGGTTCGCCGTTGCGGCATCAGTCAGCAATTGCTATCAATTACCAGGTAAAAAATAAAAATAATAAAAATAATAAAATAAAAAAGCAGTTGACTTTTTTAGGGTCTATCGCTTACTAAACGCAATCATACACACACGTGTTTTGTACGTGTATTAAATAGCAATGAAGGCATTAGCAATCAGTTCATATATCTGTATGTATGTGCGAGTGTGTGTTGTTCTGTGGCAAGAAAGTAAATCCAATTGATCAATTGCGTAAAAAACATACGAAACGTATGATTTATAAAAATTAAAGTGTTTTTAAACAACAACCTTAAACCACTTAAATTATGGTGTGCGTGCATGTGTGTGTGTGCGGCATATAAGCACTAAATAATTGTGGTTTGAATTAGATTTTTATTATACGCCCTAGGGAGGGTGTGTACAAGTAAGTGGCTATAAATAAGTTAGATTGCTTAGTTTGGAACTTGTAAGCTTTTGTTCTAAACTTCAAAAGGTCTCTAATGAATAGGCTAACTGTTAAAAATATAAATTAAGAAATGCTCATTGTAATCTGCAGAGATTTTGGACAATTTTTGCTGCTCAATTATAAATATACCTTCATTTTACTTCTTGTACTATAAAAGATAAAAGAAACCAGTTTGTGCTACAAGTTTTTAAATGAATGAAAAAAATAAACTTTTAGCAGCATAATAAATCTGTTTATGCCATTCTTTCTTAAAGAAGTGCAACCTAAAACTATATGCATATTAAAATAACAGAATTCTTATTTGTACCATAACGTTAACACAATACTAATAAGGGGTTGTTGTATGAGAAGATGAGACGGACGTTACGGACCTCGTTAACATTAACTTTAATTTTGCACTAGCAATTCCCATAGTTCGTTTAAATCTATATCAGATTTCGTACATTTTGTATTTTTAAATTTATATATACTGGAGACTTAATTTTTTTTCTACACACAATCTTACGGAGAACATATTTTTTTATATCGCCCCTAAAAGTATGCCCTATTAAAGATGTTTATTGTAAAAAGAATTTTCATAACACATTCTTAACTCTTGCACAAGTGTTTCTGAGCCAAAGCTCCGTAGCATCATTGAATATTTGAAAAATTTCTTTGACACTTACAAGGTGGTCCATAAGTAATCATTGGATTTAAAACCTTAATAACTGTTTTGTTTATATATTCTTTTAGATACAAAATGAATTACACAAGTATGGAAAATAGTGTCACTTAAATGACCCCCGTTTTCAGCTTTGTAATGATGTGTTCGTTTTAGAGTATTTCCCACAAATACTCGCTCGAACTTCTACAGCAATGTTGGCCTTAAGTTTAAGGGTTCTCTCAGGCTTGTTCACATATTCTCGCTTCTATAAAAAACCGCAATGTTAATCTCGGGGTACTGACAAATTTCATAAGCACGCTGTCTAAATTAATTTATGAATTTCTGGAAATTTTTCTTAAAAATGTTACCTAAAGATACAATAGGGCCTATGGCAGTGTGAATGTTGCCTCCATCCTACAAAAACTTTATCTCAGGTTTGCTTTCAAGAGCAGGATGAAAAAACTGTTCTTTTATAAATCGATATCGCTCTTCATTCTTCGATTACAGCACATTATTACTTTCGAAGAAGAAAGACCCGGTGATATTTTTAAGATGTAATGACACACTATACTGTACAGGTATTGGCGTGCAATTAGCGTTGGTGAATGATTATTGGATTTTCGAAAACTCAGAACCTAAGCCAGTAAAAGGAAAATATGATTCATTATTTATTATCATATTTAAAATAAAATTGATATCGCTTGATTTAAAGGTTCAAGCCACTTCTCTTACGGTGCCATGTTGGTGGTTACGATGAACTAAATAACGAATCATTGCTAAAGAAGACGAGATTTTAGTATTAAGCTGTCGACAATATGCTGTTTAAATAAATAACCGCTGATTTAAAAATAAAATTATATTTTTATGGTTCTTTGTCCAGTAGTGATGTTTTTATTATTTATTCTCTATTGGTCATTAAAATTATTTAAAAAAATATTTAAACGTAAGATTTAAAATTTTTTTTAACTCCATGATAAATTCTGGCTCCCCCTGTACAACTATCCCCTCTATTTCTCACTAGCAAGAATAGAAATCATCGCCTGCTCACAAGACATACAGGCAGTTTTGAGAACTCAGATGATGTGTTCAAAAATAACTTTAGCTTAATTTGCAATTTCTCTTAACTACATCCATAAGAATGCTTTTAGCGCTGCCCGGATTTTGGAATACAGATTTGTCTAACCCATGCTTTTAACAGATTTCGCGTTGCTTAGCCCACGATGTGAGGAAGGTAAAGACACTTAAGCTTGTTCTTATTATAATGTCCAATAAATTTTAATTGTCTCACTTACTTATTTTCAAATTAATTTCTTAGACTTTGACCCCATTGTGCAACAATGCAAATAAGTTAAAAACATAAAACACTATTTTTCAGGCTGAGATCATGGCGATTACGGAAGGAATTAAATGGATAAAGGAAACGAATAGCGAAACCCCGATTCGTATCTTTACAGATAGCCAATCAGTGATTAAGACATTGAGAAAGGAGAAACTTGAGTCCCGGAACGTTCTGCAATGCAAGAGCGATTTAAGGATGAACTTAAACGTTGGGCGATGGAGGAAGATGTCAAAAAATGGCAAAGCACTGATGTCGGTAAGGTGACAAGAATACTATGGGGTGACCCAAATCTTAGGAAACCAAAGGAGATTCTGAGACTAAGTAGACCTACACTTAGGAAACTAACCAGTGTGATTACAGGTCATACGATGTTGAGAACTCATCTAGCTCGCATGAGATTATCTGAGGAGACAACATGTAGAGCATGCGAGGAAGATGATGATACTTTGGTACACTACCTCTGTCATTGTCCTGCGTTTGGGTATATTAGGCGCAAAAACTTTACAGTGGATACTATGCCGAACTTAGAATACCTGGGGAACTCGAACTGGAGATCCATAAGGCGTTACATTGAGGGGACTGGGTTCTTGGACTAGTCCGTCATTTATGGGAAATTATGTTTATAGTTTTTGTTTGGGAATTCCGTTTTCCGTATGAAGCGCACAACATGCCAACTGGGCATAAGTGAATACCTGTCATGGGTTTGGGCTTTTATACCCCTCCTTTCCAACCTAACCTACCTAACCTAAAAACATTTAGGTCAGAATCGGAATTAAACAACCCGTCATACTGACCTCAAAAAAGGCTTTGTTTTGGCATCAATTCGAACAAAATTTTATTTATTATTGATTTATATATTAATTATTTATCATCAATCAAATCTTCTTTTAAATCTTTTGTTAGAGCTATTAAAAGGATAATAATTTCTTAAACTTAAGAACTGTGATGAAATGATAAAACTCAATTTTTAATACTTTGTAAAGGTGGTTAAGATTTTAAATCTTTTTTTTTTGTGTAAACAAAAAAAAAATACATCTGAATATGCAAAAATAAATTCACTTTTTATAAAAAATCAAGGCATATTTATTCATCACATCAGGGAGTCTTGTTTCGTCAGCTGATTATTGCTTCATACTTCACCTGTCAAAGGTCATACCTAAAAACACTTCTCTCTCTGTTTTTTATGTTATTTATATAAAGAATATAAACAAAAAAAATTTATCCGAACTGCGGCGACCTGATGAATACATAGGCCTTGATTAAAAATATTTTAAAGGCAATGAAAATAATAATGAAGGAAGCAATAAAATACTGCCGTATTTATAAAAAAATATTTTAGTTTTACTACATTATTTTATATGAGATATTGTGCAGAAATTTGTCAAATAAACCTTCAAATAAACCTAAAATATTTTTTAATCTCTGCTTTTTAAAACTTTTTATTATGATTTTTTTTAATCCAAATTATTATTTCATATCCTTTTAAATTTTTTTTGCCATATTGTAATTAATGAAATTTGTTTAACATTTTACTCGATGAGTTGTAAGTGTTACTTAATTTTCGAATAAACAAAAGCATAATAAACACTTAAAAATGGACGTCACACTGTGAATCTCAATAAATAATAATCTTTAAAGTCCATTACTGTAGATGAGTGATGCTCATATCAATAGTTTCATTTACTTTAATGTCAGTTCAAAATAAGATATAACGTATTCAATTATAATTATTATCATCAATAGACTTTTATTCACACACATACACACACACACACACACCCATACACAACGTGACATTCGCACTCTCCCAAGCATCGCCATAAGAAATTATCATAAAATCAAGCAGGACGTATGAGTGATATTTATTTCGAACAATTTATAAATTTTTAATGAACCTGCTTTTAATTGCACTTTCTTCTTTTTCTTGCACTTCTTGCTCTAGCATTTTTTTTTTATAAATTTACATTAAATCTTTAGGCAAGCCAGTGTGTGTGTGTGTGTGTGTATGACTGGGAAAATGAGTATGTGTGGCATTTTATTAAGTTTATTTTATTTACAATTTTGCAGAAATATTTAATATGAAATATGGAAAGTTGTTTAAGATTTTATTGGAAGAGAGAAGTAGTTATTAAATTTATTTAACATTTTTATTTGGCCGAGGAGCACATGGGAAAATAGTGACAAAAGGAAATTAAGGAAACTTATGAACATCACAGTTAACAGGGGGATTTAAGATGCCAGTTGATTCTTAATGCCACGGATGCATGTGACGTTGTACTATGGAATAACTACTCGTTGAGTAAGTTATAAAAGCAATTAGAAATAACTAAATTAATATTAAATACCAGTGATGCCGTTTGATTGTACTTCTTACACATAGCTGTCATACAACATGTCAGCCCTCTACGTGATATGTTTAACTTAAATGATCGTGTACATACATCATCTACGTAACTATACAAATAAGCAATTAAATGAAGTACTTCCGCAAATATTGTGTCAATTTAAGTTGTTATTTTTTGCATATTTAATTAAGTTGTATTAATTACTTCAACGATTAACATTTTAAATTAAAACTATAAAATTGTTAAGGAACTTAAGTAGCAGATGCTGAATATTCTAAATCAATTTTCTTAATTGAACAATCGCTACATGACGTTTTGGGTCGGCACGTCTAACGTTATTTCAATGTTAAAAAATATTGGGGAAATAATTGTTGTACCGATTTATTCTGTGGGTGTATTATGATGCTTGTGTTGTGAATATATATGAGCTTTCATTGATACGAATCTTTGGCGGGTGGATATATTATCTCTGCTTACCACGTCTTATCATGACATATTTATGTATTTCTTTTTATAAGGATATAGAAGACTTGACGAAAGTGGTGCCAAGTACCTTAGTCTAGGAACCGGTTCACTGTCATCTTTACACCTGGGACAAATAAGGCATCATACACCAACCCAATGTTTTAGAGAACCTCTCATTGTATTCTTTCCTTTGCATTGAACATATAAATAGTAAAATATAGTTAATGTTTCATATTACGTTTCGATTTGTTAAAATATCGTTTCTACCCGGATTATGCCTTAGCGTGCAACTTCTTTAAATTAATTAAAATGAAATTTCTACCAAACACTATACCTTTAGATACCATTTAAGAAGAGTCTGTAGGTCGCTTAAAATGTCCTGTTTGTTTTAAAACATGGAATATCAACTGCTTGTACTTAGAAGTTGCAATTTTTAGACTGCACATTCATTGCACCAGCATATATTTGGTATTTGTTGCCATGTTAAGCACTGGACTTCATAAATGGTTTTAACCTTAGGAAAAACCACTAGTAGCGAAGTATTTATTTTATTTTCCATGTTATACATTCAAAACATAAACAAAAGCAATTTTTTAAATAAGTAGGAAAAGTAATGATGAAGACTTGAGAGTTTAATCTTCCTCTTCTTCTGCGGCAGCACCACCACTAGTGTTTTTCTTCAAGTTCTTCCTTTTAACGCGACCGGGACGGCCACTACCCGAAGGGAAACTTCAATGAGAAATCGATGTGTTTCTACGAATCCAAGCGAACCACAAAAGATGGAATAATTTAGTTACTATAGCTTGCCACTTGTATGGTGGTTGCAGTCTATAAATAATTTAATGACACATTAGTTTCTGTAACAAAGCAAGATTATTTTCTACTACTGGGTAAGATAGCGAACAAAGGATATACAGCAGCAAAACTCTGTAAACCAGATGATTTTAATGGGGGAATAGAACTTAAACTTGGCAACACTTTTTTAATGGCATTTTAAAAATGAACAGACTGATGCATGAATAGCAAGGTGAAGTTTGCCGTTGAACCCGATATGTCATTTAGAGTAATGATAATCCTCAAGTGTATGTTGTGACATCATTATATCCAGAAAAATTTACTGTTTGGTACGCTTTATGGGCTAGTGGAATCATTACTACATACTTCCTAAAAAAAAAAAGCTGATAAGAACAGGCAATGATGACCGCTATGGAGCCATGACTAATAACTTTTTCATTAACAAACTAAACAAGCTGTGGTTTCATTAAGGCTGTGCAACATATCACACAGCCATAATTAATTACAGTGTCGTAGGTGATTTATTGAAGAAAACGTTTAATAACCGTATTCCTGAATTGACTTCCAAGATGGTGAGATTTAACTGTACTAAACTATTTTCTGTGGGAATATGTGAAGCTGCTAGTCTACGCAGATGTGTCCGAAACAACTGACCACTTGGAGGACAACATTCGCCGCTTTCTTGCCGATATACAGCCACAAATGTTGGAAAAAGTTCTGTGACGTCGTTATCTTTGTAATCACGCAAATATAATATATATGTATAATATAGTAATAATATAATAGTCATAAGAGAATTTGTATATAACGATTTAATACGGTAAAGTATGATAGGAATCCCCTTACTACTACAAGTTATAGTGAACTCCCTTAATACATTGCCTTTTGTTAACCAAACGGACAACGAATGATTTTGAATTCTCATTTGGTTTATTCATAACTATATATAAGTGAACTAACTTAGAATGTAGTGGGGGCGGTTCAAACAAGACAAGAATTAGCCCAACTTGGTGTTACGTGAATGATACCAACCCAGGACCTCGAATTAATATTTGAGTGCCACTTCACACAGCGGCTTCGGCTGACTGTTTTGGTCACAGCGGCTTTGGCTGACTGTTTTGCCACAGCGGCTGCTTCCACCATTGCCACAAGTAATTCGTTGTACTTCATATTTTATATATATAAATCAAAACGTATAAATAAAGTAAATTCTATTGTCAACCCCGAATAAGGGTAAATAATTGGTCTTTCATTATACTTAGGGTTCGTGGATCCGTAAGTTGACCTTGGACCCGACTGAACTACCTCAGCCTTGACAAAACCACGTTTCAGTTCTTGAAAATTGGCCCTCCAGATTAATTTTTGCCTAGCTAGCCATGGCGGTCATATTTTACTGATTTAGCTTATTTTTATTACCATGCAAAATGTTTCGGGCGCACTCGAAATACTTCTGTATAATTTCACTTCACTATGTTTGGTTTGAGCTTTATCGTGCTTTCAGCAGAAAGACAGATGGACATAATTATATTGTCCTTAATAGAAACCAGAACTTAGAAAATGTATACTTTATGGAGTAAAATAATCCATAAAGCAGAAAGACAGATGGACATAATTATATTGTCCTTAATAGAAACCAGAACTTAGAAAATGTATACTTTATGGAATAAAATAATAATATTTCGATGTGTTACAAACGGAATGACAAAGTGAATATACCTCCACACAATTTGTTTTGGTAGTGGGTATAAAAGTGATTTGCACGCAGACTTTTGCTGTACTAGAGATCTGACTTATTATAGAAAATGACAGATAAATCGTTAAGTAAATCAATACTATATCGAATAAGTTTTTGTTATATTTTAGGACAGGGTAACTCATAATATATAAAATTTTTTACAAAACAGAACTTTTAAAAGTAAATTTCTAATAACTTGGAAATTAAATAGTTGACTTACATACGACACATTTTCTTAGGCATTCTTACAAAGGTCCTTACAAGGTCAGCTGGTGCTGAGCCAAATTTTTGGGTACTACGTTCATCAAACGCTAATCTGGTATCCAGTTGGTATTCTATTCATGAGGATACCCATTGTCAATACTTTACAAATCAATTAAATTAAAGATTTAAATTTTAGGAGAATTTAAATTTTTAATATTTCAACATTCTGTCAATATTCTGTCTCAATTGAAACACCCTTTGTACCATTTTTTTATTATTATTTGATACATAAACATAATATTTTATATATTAATATTTTTCTTCTCTACTCTACACACAGTAGCAGTTGTTGTTATTGTACATAGATGTTGCAAATATTGTTGCTATCTACTATTGTTTTTATTTGTTGTTGTGGTTTCAAGTTGTTGTGCAGCACAAGTTTTAGGATTTTGGTTTGGTTTAGTTCTTCTTTTAGTTTTTTCTCAACTTCACAATGTGCAACTTCATTATCGTCATTCTTCAAGCAGCATCATTATTGTCAACTTGGATTTTCATAACGTAATAGTTGCTTTTGTTGTTACTCGAAAAAAAAACAACAACAACTTTTGGTGGCCAAAACTGAACAGAAAATACTGGTTTAAAATAAAATTTGAAAGTTAAACTAAAATAATAGCAATAGCGAATTAACTTCAAATATTATGTATTAAACTCGTTGCCTAGAAACAGGCAGCCAAAAAAGGAAAAAATTTTCAAAGAAAAAAATGAAATTTCTAAAGTTTTAAACAAAGTTTTTTGTTGAAATTTATACTTAAATCTTTATTTTTGAAGACTTATGAGGGGAAAAAAGGGAGCCCTACTAAATCTATGCCATCGAATAAGACTACAGGTACAGCATGATTTTGTTACCAAAATCAGTTAAATGGCCTGCTCCTAATCGGACCAGTAACTAAACTAATTTAATTATTCGAATTTTCAATGATTTTTTAATGATGAAGTTTTTCCAATGTTACAATCTTTTGTTATTTAAAAAAATTGAACGGGGTTTTTCATTTAATTTCTTTATTTTACTCTTGCTGAGAGTTTAATCATACTGCACCCAATCAAATTTAAATTCGAATATAAATCTACTTAATAAATTAAGCAAAATGTGTTTGCAGATATGTGTAAGACATTAATTAAATAAATATTTCGCATATGCTTTAGCATTTCCTTACAAACCTTTACAGCGCCCTTAGTCACTTTGTGAGAACAGAAACTTTCTTAGGAAAAGCCACAAATGGAATTCAATTGTGGTGACTGCAACTAAACAAAAGAAACCACAGATTAAACAAACATTTTGCACAAGAATCTCTTCTATGCACAATGAATACAACAACTGGTATTTAAAGGATTTTTTTACACACAACCGAGTGGTCAATACAGCATCTCTACTACTGGCATACACATACATACATAAGCAGTGAAAATAATACCTTTAAATCTAAAAGTTATAACACACAACAAAAAAAAAAAGCGAAAAAAAAGTATTTTACAACCTTAAATCTGTTATCAGGTGCAAAGTTTGCATTCACCTCTGCAAATTTTTATAAACGTCAGGACATATTTTCAAGAGATTAAATGAGTTAAACTTGTGAAATTAAAACTTTGCATTTACATATGAAGATGGAAGTCAAACAGGACTTTGTATGATAATGGATAATTGTCTAAATGTTTTGTTGCATGAAATTTCTTAATGCCGTGATTTAAATTCGAAGCAGTTTGGGCTAAAAAGTGTACTCTTTGTATTTGTGATCAATATGTTTTGCTACTCTAGGCGGACGCCTTCAAGGAGTGAGTCAGAAAAAACTTATTCTCGTTACTTGTCCTAAAACGGATATTTAGGGTGGCCCTTAAAACTTGGATTTTTTGACTTTTTATGAATTTAACGTATTGTTTATGGTAATAGCTACAAAATTAATGTTTTTATGCGTTAAATAGTTAGTTTGGGTAGTAATCTTTCATTTTTGAGTCTTGTTGGAATAATAAACTGAAAAAAAACAAAGTGGCAACAACAAAACTTGGAAGTCAGAAAATACTACTTCTAACATTTAGCGCGGCACAAATTGGGCTGAATGTTATGGCTTGCCATGCGACACAGTTGTTAATGACATCAAAATCTAAAATTCTGCGGTAGTGCGTGGCGATCGCATTTTTCGTTTACCAGAAAATTAGGAAAATGTAAAAAACTTACACTTATAACTTTTGAAGTAGAGGAGTGTTATCTTCAAGCACCAGCGCAGAATTTTAGATATTTTAGTCATTAATAACTATGTTGTCTCCCAAGGCATAATATTTAGCCGAATTTGTGCCGTATTACAAACAGTACAGCCTATTTTCGACAAATTTTATTAATTGATTAAAAAAAAGGGTGAGTTTTAAAAAAAACGTGAACTTATGCTACTGAAATTAGTTATACATTAGTTATTAGGAACATGGACACTGTTTTCACTTAACAACTTAACTCTCCATCATGACGATACAACTATGGGAGTGCATAAATTTCAAGATTTTGTTTTAACGGCCATAATGGAGAACGGATTTCATGAAATTTGAATTGGAATTGAAAAAGACCTACAAAAGGAACACATTATCAGTTGCAGGTGTTGCTCAGCTCCTTAAATAGAATGGACAAACTCTTGCATTCTGCAGGAAATTTAAAAAAAAACGATTTTTGATGAAAATAGAGGCATACCTTGCTGACAACTTCCGCTGCCTTTAATAAATTGCTTAGTGCAGAGGGACTGAAAATCACAAACGAAAGTGAATTGGCAGTGCTTAAAGAATTGCAATTAAAGGACTGCTTTGTACATGCCTCTAACACCGTTTCCAAAGACACCATTGAAGCACTCAGTAATACTTGCAATGAGTTCGTTTCCAAAATCAAAAACTGTAAATTTTGTTTGTATTCATTAATTAAAATTCACTATTTTTGTTGGTTTATTTCAGTGAGCTCTTCGAGGAGCTCCACTGTGTTTTATTTGATACTAGCCAAACCCGGCGCGCGTTGCTACGCCCCTTAATGAATCGAAATGCATTCTGAATTTAAATTGAATATCAAGTACAAAAACCTAAAAATTATAATTTTTTTATAGGCGTGGCATTGCCCACTTTTCTAATCACGAAATTGTAAAGTCATAACAGCTCAATATGTGTGCAAAGTTTCAGAAGAATCGGACCAGTGCAAGTACCTTAAAAATATAATTGTTTTTATGGGCGTGGCCCTTCCCACTTTTCTAATCACGAAATTGTAAACTCATAATAGCTCAATATGTGTGCAAAGTTTCAGAATAATCGGTCCAGTGCAAGTACCTCAAAATCATACCTTTTTTTATGGGCGTGGCGCCGCTCACTTTTCTTATCACGAAATTTTTTAGTCATGACAGCTCAATATGTGTGCAAAGTTTCAGAAAAATTGGTCCAGTGCAAGTAGCTGAAAATTAAAACTTTTTTATGGGCGTGGCCCCGCCCACTTTTCTTATCACGAAATTTTTTAGTCATGACAGCTCGATATGTGTGCAAAGTTTCAGAAAAATTGGTCCAGTGCAAGTAGCTGAAAATTAAAACTTTTTTATGGGCGTGGCCCCGCCCACTTTTCTTATCACGAAATTTTTTAGTCATGACAGCTCGATATGTGTGCAAAGTTTCAGAAAAATCGGTCAAGTGCAAGTTGCTAAAACTGATAACTAATTTTTATGGGCGTGGCCCCGCCCACTTTTTTTCACCCATAAACACTCCCTGGTATGTGTCCAACAACTTGCCAAAGTTTGAGTCTGATCGGTTTTACAGTTTCGGAGTCTATAGCTAACACACACACACACACACACACGCAGAGTTTCACTTTTATATATATAGATTTTCTTTTAGGGAGCTTCTCTAGGAAGCTCTACCAAGTGTGGTTAAAATACAATTGATTATTTATTCTTAAAATTATTTCCTTATATACTACTTATGAGAATCTTAAAACTAGTCTAGTGTTGGTTAGTTCTTATTCTAAACTTATCATTATAATTAAATAACTAGTGTTAGTACTTAAAAATAAGTTATCAGTCCCACACTGATATACCGTGAGAATGAAAGAAAAATGAGAAAAATGAAAGCAATATGAAGCGTGCCGACACTGTAATACACACACACCAATAGTATGGGTTCGTTTATATTGTCACAACAGGGTTTATATTACAGTTTACCCAAATAATTGTGAGTTTAGGTACCCTGCGGTACAAATGTGTTTTTAAGTGAAGTGCCCTGCAGTGCTTTATATTAGCTTCGCTACAAAACATTGCAAATGTTATGAATTTAAAAAATGCTGCTTATCACCCCATATCCGATGATTTCAGAAACTTTCAGACCGAAATGGAAATTTCCCACCCAAAAAGCATTGGTGATTTGGCAGGCCACAGGTTCATGTTTTTATCTGATAAACATGTTGAGAGGTTTAAATTATAAATATCACGGTGAAAAAGTTTGGCAAACAACAAATTTGGATTTAGAGTCCCAACTCAAAGAAAAGCTAAAGAATTTTCACTCTTATTTAGATCTCTAAAAATTTAAATAATAAAATATTTTGATGTTTTTAAAAGTGTAAATAATAAAGATTTCTGTTAAAAACAATTCTAGTAAAATAACTAAAATTTTTTTCGCAAAACTAAAAATGTAAACTTTAGTGATCAATTTAATAAAAGTTACATACATATTTTATAATAAATTTGATACTAAATATTTTATTATCTTATAGATCTTTTCTTTCTCATTCGGTTATTTTTCATCCGATTTTTAAGTTTTCTTTTTTTTTGTTGGAAAGGTATTCAAATTACCGTTCTAATTGTTGAATATTGTTAGTACAAATTATTGCTGCTAGATGGGGTATTTTTTTTTTTTTAAATGCATCAAAACACCCTGTATTTGCAAATTGTTTGAGTTCGTATGTTCTGCAAAAGTACTCGCCATATGATTTTGTACAAAGGTTCCAAACAACATTGAATATTGTTAGTACAAATTATTGCCGCTAGATGGGGTATTTTTTTTTGAAAAATGCATCAAAACACCCTGTATTTGCAAATTGTTTGAGTTCATATGTTCTGCAAAAGTACTCGCCATATGATTTTGTACAAAGTTTCCAAACAACATTTGGTCGAATTCTGGAAATTTAACGGTCAAAATTTTGATTTTCTTCAACAATCTAAAAATAGCAGTAATTTTGTAAATAATGGAATTTTAAAAAAGGTCGCAGAGCAAAAGTTGCTTCTGATACCCTAAAGAACCATTTTCAACAATAAAAAAGTTCTTTTTCGCAAAAAGTCAATTTAAGCATATTGCTAAATAGATTGACATAATGCTTGGTGTTTAAAAATTTATCCTTTCTTTTCGGAAATTTTCCCATTAAATATTTCATATTTGCTTGTGTTACTTTTTAAGGCTAGGACCTGAATTCCTACCTGTGCTTTTTAATTCTTTCTTTACAAGAGCCCTTTACCTTTCCACAGGTCACATTTGTAGACACTTGGGTGAATTTGCCTACCGTAGAATAAAATTTACATTAATGTTTGAATAATACTTAAGGGCCTCTTTTCCATAGTGGCATGATGAAAAATCGGACTAGATATAAAAATTCACTCTGTGCTGTTTTAATAATCTTAAAAATCGTTTTTTTTTTGCCGAAAAAATCATCTTTTCAGATTAAGCTCATCTTGATCTTGGCGTGTATGTAAACAAGCAAACTTTTGAGGTACAGAAACACCGCACGCATACATTGAAAAGCCGTTACACCCAAATCGAGTAACTGTTTGGTGCGGATTTTGGTCCAGAGGCATAATTGTGCAATTTTTCTTCCAAAAAGGCACAAAGAATGGCCGTTACAGTCAATGGCGATCGTTATCGGACCATGCAGAACGAATTTTTGTTCACAAAAATTGAAGAGGAGGATATTGGCAACCTTCGGTTTCAACAGGACGGCGCACAGTGAGACAGCGCCGGCATTAAATACAAGGAGTCATTGCAGATTTCTGAAATTTTGCACAGGTTTTTTTGAGACAATTCCAGTTTAAAAAAAAAATTAAGAAAATTCGCCCACTTTTACGCCCACCTCCCATACAATCGAAATTTGTAAAATGCCGTATTGTCCGTTATACTTTAGGTATAACTTTAAATTTTGGTATACTTGAATGTTATATTGTTACAAACATTATCGGAATAAAGTTTTGGACTTTGGCCCACTTTTACCCCCACCACCCATACAACCTCAACATAAAAAGTGGCATATTTTGTAAAATATTTTAGGTACAACCTCCATGCAATGTTTCATGCAAAAATTACAATAACACGCCCACTATTACGTCCACCTCCCATTGAAATGCAATAAAAAAGAAAAAAATTTTTTTTCATTCTATCAATAATTAGATTTAGATAATAATATTACACCAACAACAACATCAATATCTTTATTGCTATCGATCCAAATATCAGAAAGTGCACTATAAGAAATTATTGAATTATCCATGAACTTGTAATTTTTTTTTGAACACTTTATATAAACTTGTATAAACTTGCACTCTCAAATAGATTGTGAACTAAACATATAATTGTAATTACCGTTTGTTGATCAATAATATTGAAAACAACAACAAAGTTATATTATTTTACAGTTTGTTTTTAAAAAAGTTTGTGAGCACAAAATAAAATATCAAACAAACGATTAAAAAAAATAAAAGTAAAAATTTTTAAACATGCCCAGCAAAAAAAATTAGAAGTAGTGCAAAGCGAATTGCATTTTCAAGACTTCTAAACCAATTGTGTAAAAGCATTACTTCTAAATGACTTCCTAAATTTAAAATAATTTGTCATAAATGATGTGCTTAAAAATGCATGTAATATAATGCTAAATATCTTAAACAATTCATGTAAACAAACACATTCAACTCATGAAGCATCCGATGATTGTCATCAAATATGCATGAGTTTTAAGTATGTACTTAGAATGGAGTGCAGTTCATTAATGTATTCATGTAAACACATGATCTGCAATGACACGCTAATGTTAAAATCATTAGTGTTTTCACCTAAATTTAATCACTTCGTCACCAGTTTTACCCCAGCAAAATCACTTCTTTGTCATAGATTTTTTTGCTGGGTGCTATTGCATGCTAACATACATACATACATACATACGTACATACATACGTAAAGCGACAGAATGTACGCGTTGCGTATTTTTTGTAGTTTTTTGTATGTTTAAAGTACTTTAGCAAACTTTTGCTATATGTCCTTTACTTTAAATGAAAGCTGAGACTTCAATCTTTCATTTGATATAAGTCTGCACCTAGAGCGAGTGGCTGCTCTATATTTCCTAGTCCATTGAAAATGCAAAATGTTCAATTTTTACACCACAATTCTGTTGTAAAGAAATGTTTTTTTGTGTTCCTTTTTTAAATTTATTTTTTTATCTACTCATTCTACAACAACTAAGTTAATTTAAAA
This sequence comes from Phyto melanocephala, assembly GCA_941918925.1. NCBI lineage: Eukaryota > Metazoa > Arthropoda > Insecta > Diptera > Rhinophoridae > Phyto > Phyto melanocephala. Next base: position 37,777,182 of record OW799233.1, read on the forward strand.
AATACTTTAAAGTTATATTTATTATGCATTTTTTTATTGATAAGATTTTGAATATTACATATTGAACTAACATATTTCAAGCGCGTTAGCATACCTCAACTTTGACTTGCTCTAGACCAAAAAGTAATGAAGTTATGAGTCTGAAATTTCAGGGAATTGTTACTCATATATGTATCTGTTAATATACTGTGAAAATTTCATACAAATTGGACGATACGCCAAAAACCATTTTTTGCCGCAGTTACTGTAGGGCTGTCTCACTGTGCGGCGCTATGTGCCACACAGCCGAAGCTACACTATTATCTACGATTTATTTGTAAAACGTTCTTTATGTTATTTTATATTAGTTTAATGCTGAATTGTTATTTTATGTTATTTTTTGTTAATAAAAATATGTGTTATTGTATGTATTTGAAATTGGAATTTTTAATTTGCCGATATTTTGTCGAATTTTTTAAATTAAAGTGACGATAATGTCGATATTTTTTGAAAATATGCTGATTTTTTATCAAAATTATCTGACACCCCTGGTTATAAATTTAACGTCTCTATATCTCTAAAGCACATACGACATGAATGAGTGCTAAAATATGTAGTTTTAAATGCACTCAACTAACGTACCTAATACTAAAATGGATGTGTACTTTTATCACATCTCTCTGTGCAACCATTTATAAATTTCATGCAATTGAATTTATTTTCGTGTTTTGCACGGAACAGCATATTTAAGATTTTCTTTCTCATAACAATTTTCATCACAAAAAAACAAACAAACATTAATAGAGTATTTGACAAATGGTTTCACTTCTTTAATTTGCGCCCTTTAGAGTGCTGTATATCTAATCCTAACATCATTATGCTTGTATTTAAGCAGAAGTATAACAACTTTTACTGCAACATTTGGGAAGGCCAACAATTACTACTGACGAACTATTGACGGTATATGTAGTAGTTGTAATAAAAAACATGGATATTAAATAAAAAAATCTTAAAGGAAAGAAAAACAGAAATACGGCAAAGAGAAAGTTTTTATTATACTGTCAAGTGTTAAGAGTAGTTTTCTTTTTTTTGTATTCGTTGCTACAAGTATCATCTTAAAACTACGACGGTAAAAGCATTGATATAAATACCAAGAGCATCATGAGGTACTTGCCTTTTCAACAAACAAATAAACAACAAAAAGGAAAACAATAAAATTGTATACAGTTTAAGGAGTGCGGTTTTTCAGAGTGAGAGCAAAGTTAAGGTAGAAAGAGAGTAAGTCAATTTAAGAGGAAATATATATAAAGAGATGTGCTATGAGCACATATTTATATGTTAATTTTTTTTGTGAGTGTTTACACACGTAAGCAACTTATTTAAGGAGTTTATTACGTTAAACTACTTGGAACTGGCAAATTTAAAAAAATGTTAATTAAATAAACAACAATATTTATTATTATTTTTGAACTCTAATGCAAAATCTATTATTCTGGCTTATGTATGTACATTTTAAATGATTGTTTTTCATAAAGCAATTTAATTAAATTTGGTTAATTAAGAATATTGAAAAATTTAATCTGATATCAGCCTAATGTAATGCATTTTAAAAACCATGAACATTACTTAATTAAATTATATGGATCTACTGAAAAAATTAAAGTAAAAAGTTAAATGTTTGTTAAATTGTGAAAATACATAAATCCAGTTCTTAACCTATTCAAAGCGATGTTGCAAAAACAACACAAAATATAAATTGAACAACATTTGTCTAGCAAAATATTGCCAATCAAGAATATAAAAAATGTTTGAGTGCAAACTGTGTAGGGCTAGTAAAAACAATTTTAAATATAAGTAAACATTGATAAAGTATTGAAATTTCTTTATTGAAACAAATAATTTCTAAGAGATAAATCTACTGGTAAACAAGGTGAGAATATATTTAAAAATTCAAAAACAGCATAATTTATAAAACCAGGATAAAAACGAGTGTAGAATAGTCAATAATAAAGGGTCCGCCATCTAACGTTTTTTTTTTTGAACTAGTGCTTATTTCGTGAATGGTAACACTTAGCTCATGTCTGATTTGACAGATAATTAGTTTTATCCTTCCGCTGAATGAATATGGTTGTGTATACGCTTGAACAACGCTGGGAAATATTGCGACATAACTTTGGGCGATTTTGCTAAAAAAATCATCTTTTCAGATGAAGCTCATTTTGATCTTGTCGGGTATGTAAACAAGCAAAATTGTCGCATTTAGGGCACAGAAAACCCGCACGCATACATTGAAAAGCCGATACTCCTCACTGTTTGGTGCGGATTTGGGTCGAGAGGCATAATTGGACAATTTTTCTTCGAAAATGTGCAAGGAGTGGCCGTTACAGTCAATGGCAATCATTATCGGGCCATGTTGAACGAATTTTTGTTCACAAAAATTGAAGAAGAGGATATTGGCAACATTTGGTTTCAACAGGACGGCTCTATGTGCAACACAGCCTAGGCTATACTTTTTTTATAGCATTTTCCAAAAAAAAAAGTTATTTGGCGAACCCTTTAGAATAGCAAAAACTGTGTGCTTATTTAAAAGAAGATCTACCAAAAGACAAATTTAAAAGTGGCCTTAACATTATTATCATTACTATTATTATTAGTAAAAACAACAACATATAGGATTTACTGGTTGAAAATGATATCATATAAATGTTCGTCAGAACTACTTCTGAAAGAAAGGTCCAATTGCGGGCGATTAGTTCGAGCATAACGACTGGTATGTCAAAAATAATACAAACAATATTGCAAAGCGTCAATTGTAGCTGTATTAATCATGAAAACTTTAGCAAAAACTCCAAAGGTGTAAAATCGCAAGATCTAGGTAGCCAATTTAATATAACAAAAAGTGGAATTAGTGCTCACCAAAATGATTTCTCAATAAGTCAAGGGTTTTACGTGCTGTATGACTCGTAGCGCAGTCTTGTTGACACCAGAGCTAACCGAAATTATGCAATAATGATTACCATGGACGGTAACATTTTGATTTGCCTTTTTTGTGTGTGGTCCATAGGCCACACCATATTGTTGTTAATAATCGATAAAATGAGGTAGCCCTGGTACTCTTCGGGTTGCTCAGTAGCATAACTACGGCAGTTTTGTAGTAGTAATATTGGTGTGGAATTAATTTTAAACTCTGTAGGCAATTTAACAAAAAAACTTTTAAATAAAATTATATATATATATATTTTTTGAGAAAACATTCAGATAAATTTTTCCTCAAAATTATATTTTTAAATTTTATCGAAAATATATTTCAATCGGTTGCATTTTTATTTAATTTCTTTAGGAAGTATTAAAATTTACAGAATAATAGATTTGCATTAAAAATTTTAATATTTTTTTATTAAGAAAATTTCTATAAAACTATAAAAAATATTTAAAAAAAATTGTTTGTAGAAAAATTTAAATAAACAGTTTTTTTTTCTATTGAACTTGAGATCACTTTTTTTCATATGTTTGAATTTTCGTTTGTTATTTCATATGTAAACAAAAACTTTTCCCGGCTTTTTCAAAAAAATTTGTTTTTTGAACAATTCTGATATTTTAATTGTTAATTGTTGAAAGTTGTAAAAACTTTCCCTGAAGAAGCTACCCAATGTGGTAGCAAAATATTGGAAAATAAAATTAAAACTATTTTTTTTTTAAAGTGATCTCAAGCTCAATAGAAAAAACAACTGTTTATATAAATTAAAAAAATCAAAAACATTCATTTATTATATCAAAATTCAAATATTTTTTTTTCATAAATTTTTCTTTTAAACAAATTTTTTTTTTTATGAAATTTCTATTTTATAAAAATAAATTTTAGTAGAATATTTTTTCAGTAAATATTTTAGATGTTTTTTATTTAATATTTTTAACAAATGAATATATTTATTTTAATATATTTTTTCGACCTTAAAACCTTAACTTTTACTCAAAGAAAGGCAATAATATTTATAAGTTATTATTTTGTTAAAAAGAGTTTATGTATGTAGAAAATATTTTGTAAACAATTTTGTTGTTCAAAACTTTATATGTATAGAAAGAAAAAAAATTTTTGATATTAATTGTAATTTATTTTGTTTTTTAGTTCCTGAAGAAGAGCATGAAAAGTGTTCAAAATATCGCAAATAAATCAATAAAAAAATAATATAATCAATTTTTTATAAATAAAAAAGCATTAATTTAAAGTTTGGTATGCAGACCTAGAGCCTGGAAAAAATCACTAAAATTTTATTTTAAAGAAATACCAAAATTTTTCATATAATTCTTTTTGTATAAAAAAATAAAAAAAAATCCAATGAATTTTTGTTTATAAAAATGTTAAAAAATTATAAAAAAATCTAAATTTCGTTAATTTTTTTGAAAACTTAAGGCGATTATAGTTCTTTAACTGGCGCCAAATCCTTTATTCCTTCTTTTTATAATTTATCAAAATAATTAAATTTATTTAGAGCCCTGCTTTTACTACTGCTGTTTTTAGTTATAAAGCTGAACAAATTGGAGATGCTGTTGTGGTTTGAGACTTTCCATGATGACTTGCCAAACGATTCTGAAAAAATACGATAATGCCGGTTAATGTGAATAATGTGTGATCTGTCAAAAAACCGTATTGAAAATCCAACCCTACGATGAATCATCTGATATAATAATGTTCTTTTTATTCTTGTTATATGATGTAAATGTGAATGACATATCTATATATATAAAATTCACGTGTCACAGTGTTTGTCACCAAACTCCTCCGAAACGGCTGAACCGATTTCAATAAAATTTTGCATACACATTCTATAGATCTGAGAATAGGTTTATAACTATTTTTTATATTCCTTAAAGAAGTGGGTGTGGCACATCCCATACAAAGTGAATTTTTAACATCATATATCTTGAGTACTATCACAGGGAGAGCTTTTTTAATTTGTGCGGTACCACCCGTGCAAACTTTGCACACATATTGAGCTGTCATGACTTTATAATTTCGTGATTAGAAAAGTGGGCGGGGCCACGCCCATAAAAAAGTTATAATCTTTAGGTACTTGCACTGGACCGATTTTTCTGAAACATTGCACACATATTGAGCTGTCATGACTATATAATTTGGTGATAAGAAAAGTGGGCAGGGCCACGCCCATAAAAAAAAGTTGTATTTTTGAGGTTCTTTCACTGCAGAAATTTTTCTGAAACTTTGCACACATATTGAGTTGTCATGAGTATACATTTTCTTGATTAGAAAAGTGGCAGTGTCACGCCTATAAAAACAGGTTTTATTTTCAGCTACTTGAACTTCACCGATTTTTCTGAAACTTTGCGCACATATCGAGCTGTCATGACTATACAGTTTCCTAATTAGAAAAGTTGGCAGTGCCTCGCCCATTAAAAAAATTATAATTTTAACTTTTTGCACTTGATATTCAATTAAAATTCAGAATACATTTTTATTCATTAAGGGGCTTAGCAACGCGCGCCGGGCTTTTCTAGTTATTTTAATAAAAATATAAATATACACCAGGCGAAGTAATAAAATTTATTTTTTTCAAAAATACTGGATTATGTTACCGCTTTGCTGGCCCCAATAAAGTTTAGCAGATAGATAATTATATTATGTACCACAATCTGTTTGGTAGGCCGTAGTTGTCATAAATAGTATTTCATTGAGTTTAAGGGTATCACACCCACCTCTTCAGTATTCCATTATTGTGTGGTCTAATTAACGTGCTTCCTTACAAATTCAATTTTAGTCAGTCTATTGTTTCGTGATAAAAAAGCTTTTTACACTTTTGTATGCTTTAGGACTACCTTCTGCAGCTCGTCTATACCAAAATGGATTTTTTTCAGCAAACATATTATAGCCTGGTCATCTCGATTGCTAGTGTTCGTGGACGTCGACCTTTTTGTTCTGTAGTCAAGGTAAATGTTCAAAAGAGGTTTCTATTTTATGACATAGTTTTAAGGCTCTGATTTATAGAAAATGTGAATTATTAGTTTTCGGGATCGATTATTGTGAATTATTGTTTTTATTGGTATCGATTAGTTTCAATGTTCATTCCCTATTCTGGCTTTGACTCGTCACAACATCATTTTGCTCATTTTAGCTATACAAAGTCCAATAATAGTTTTCTATAAATTAAGTATTTTGCCTAATAAAATATGTGAGTACATTGAATTGACATATAAAGTGTGAATATTATTTAAAACCCTAAAAGCATCAGGAATCCCGTCCTGTCCCTTTTTAAAAGGCATTTTTCCAGCCTAAGTGTTATTTCCCGCCTCCTTTAGTTTCCCTTTCTCTAAATCATTTGAGGTGATTTAAATGTGCTAAGATAGTAATTACACATTAAAACAGTAAAACAGTAAACGAAGAACGAAAACGGCTTGTAATTCCTGATATCATGCTGTTATTAATATAACATTTTTTTTTGAAACTGTGGTTACGCATTGACCGCTATCAAACTCAGCTTTTATTTTTTTTTTAAAATGTACTGAATACTTATTTCGTGCCATTTAGTAAGTAGCACATGAAAACGTTCCCAAGGAGTTTAAAGAACGGAAACAACAAACAAAAATTAGATGCGAATTTTGCTCTTTTTTTATCTTTAAAAAATATCGACATTTTTTGTAAGTAGTTTTTATTATTGAAAGCAAAGAGAAATATTCAAGGTTACTTGCATTATGTTTGTCGCTGTATATTCGGATGTTCATGCCTTAATAATTCTTTTTTTAACTACAAGCAATAGATTTTCTCCCTTCGATTTTGACGTGAAAAGAATGAATTCTTTTAAATATAATAATATATTTTGTAAAATAAGCATTATTGGTCATAAGATTGCAAAGTTTATTAATAAGCCAGAGTCCATGCTTTAGTTTTGTCCGACACTGTATTTATTATTATTCTTTCCTCAAAAGGAACCATTGTGCATTGTTTGTGCTTTTAGTTTAAATACTTGTAAAATATAGTATTTTTAACGTTTTACTGCCGTATTCTTAAAAAGTATTTTGGGTTTATTTTAAGCTTATTTGGCAAATTTCTATACAACATCTGTCAAATAAGTCTTTAATAAATCCAAAATAATTTTTATGACTACGGCAGTTACTCTTTTTTTGAATATTCCATAATTTTTTAAAGACTCCTATCACTACTTTATGCATCTTGTGGTAAAATTTATATTTTGTTTTAATGAAATTTTTAAAATCTATATATATAAAAGTGAAACTCTGTGTGTGTGTGTGTGTGTGTGTGTGTGTTAGCTATAGACTCTGAAACTGCAAAACCGATCGGGCTCAAACTTTGGTAAGTTGTTGTACACATACCGGGGAGTGTTTATGGATGAAAAAAAGTGGGCGGGGCCACGCCCATAAAAAATTAGTTATCAGTTTTAGCTACTTGCACTTGGCCGATTTTTCTGAAACTTTGCACACATATCGAGCTGTCATGACTAAATAATTTCGTGATAAGAAAAGTGGGCGGGGCCACGCCCCTAAAAAAGTTTTAATTTTGAGATACTTTCACTGGACCGATTTTTCTGAAGCTTTGGACACATATTAAGCTGTCGTGACTTTATAATTTTGTAATTAAAAAAGTGGGCGGGGCCACGCCCATAAAAAAAGGCTACAATTTTGAGGTACTTGCACCAGACCGATTTTTCTGAAACTTTGCACACATATTGAGCTGTCATGACTAAATAATTTCGTGATTAGAAAAGTGGGCAGTGCCACGCCTATAAAAAAAAGGTATCATTTTGAGGTACTTGCACTTGACCGATTATTCTGAAACTTTGCACACATATTGAGCTGTTATGACTTTACAATTTCGTGACTAGAAAAGTGGGCAATGCCACGCCCATAAAAAAATTATAATTTTTAGGTTTTTGCACTTGATATTCAATTAAAATTCAGAATGCATTTCGATTCATTAAGGGGCGTAGCAACGCGCGCCGGGTTTGGCTAGTAAATTATAATTTCTACTACATGCCAAAAAGTTGGCAACTCTAATCTATATATATAAAGATGAAACTCTGTGTGTGTGTGTGTGTGTTAGCTATAGACTCCAAAACTGTAAAACCGATCGGACTCAAACTTTGGCAAGTTGTTGTACACATACCAGGGATTGTTTATGGGTGGAAAAAAGTGGGCGGGGCCACGCCCATAAAAAATTAGTTATCCGTTTAAGCTACTTGCACTTGACCGATTTTTCTGAAACTTTGCACACATATTGAGCTGTTATGACTTAATAATTTCGTGATAAAGAAAGTGGGCGGAGACACGCCCCTAAAAAAGTTTTAATTTTGAGGTACTAGCACTAGACCGATTTTTCTGAAACTTTGCACACATATTGAGTTGTCATGACTACAATTTCTTGATTAGAAAAGTGGGCAGTGCCACGCCAATTAAAAAAAATTTAAAATTTTTAGCTTTTTGCAATTGATATTCAATTTAAATTCAGAATGCATTTTATTCATTAAGGGGCGTAGCAACGCGCGCTGGGCTTTTCTAATTTAAACACAATTTTTAATATTATTTACTATTATTTTATATGATGCATTTCTTAGGTAACAGCTTATTTTATTTTTACAACTCCTATAACTTGCTAACTAAAGTCGTATTGAAACTAAAACTAAACGTGAAGACAAATGATGGCACGAACTACACCAAACACATACAACACCAAGAACAAGAGAAAAACAAACAAATAAAAAATAAAAAATTATAAAAAGTATACAATTTATTATGACTATTTTTCTTTGTTTATTTTAATATTATATTGTTTTTGTTATTATTATGATATTGTTTTAGCAGTAACGGCTGTTGTTTTTGTTGTTGTTGGTGTAATGTTACGGATGCTTCAACTTCCGTTTCCTTTCTTTTCAAGCACACTACAACATATTACTAATATTTACTACAGTAGTTTAGCATAAAAATCCAGAACTTTTAATGCCAACCATACAGTAGGATAACTAACCAACAACACCCAGAGAAAGTCATTATCAATGTTCAAAAACAACAGCATTATTATGCTAGAGACTCCCATATTATATATGTATGTATTTCTGTGTATATGTGTGTATGCATATGTATATGTAGTAACTATACTATAAACAATTTGTTACCTATAAGTCGGTGTGATTTCCCAACAATGACTACTGTTAGAAAGAAAAAAAAAAAACATAGAAAGCAGCCTTACTCAACACTAATACTGTAACAGAATAGTGTGTATATGAGTGGTAATGAATAAATGAGAAGAAAAATAAAGTCTGTGGCAGCGATGCCAGAATAGATACAAATTTTATCCTAATTTTAAAGATTTTTTCTTCGAATCTTTTTTTCTAAAATTCAGATTTTTAGATTAACTTACACAAGTATTAGCTTTAAATATGAAGAGAATTTTTAAAATAAAGCCATTTATTTAGCTCTTATGTTTAAAGCCGCCGACCTGGGTATGATATTCTAGTTCAACTTAATCGATATTGACATGAAATTTAGAGCATGCTGCTAAAATATTGTTTTTGACATCTAACAAACAATATTAAAAAGAAATGTTTTTGATGAAAATATATTAAACGTTTTTGCAATTTACCCCTTCACTATACAACAGAAATACCCGGGTAAGCACAGAACAATTCCATATTATTTTTGTTTGTAAAATTTCAGAAATTCCGCATCCAGCAAAACTAAAGCACGAACGCCTGCTTATAGTCTAAATAATCTTTGCAAAATAACAATTGAGGCCTCTAGCTTTATCGGTACGAGCTCTATCATGCTTTCAACAGACGGGCAGACAGACAGACGGACGGACAGACGGACATAGGCTAGATCGTCATAAAATGAAACCGGGACTCAGAAACTATATACCTTATGGGGTCTTAAATGGATACTTCGAAGTGTTACAAACGAAATGACAAAATTAATATACCCGCAGCATTTCTTTTGGTGGCGACTATAAAAATAATGACTTTATTGGTAACTGTGTTGCACTTAGGGTGATCGATTATTCGACATTTTTAAGAAAACGGTTTTCAAATAGTTTGAAATTTGGAATTTAAGAAAACCGGTTACTTTTTTAAAAATTGAGAAAAACCCGGTTAACCGGTTCGAATATATAAAATATAATATATAAAGAAAAAAATAAAAAATATTTAAAAAAGATTATAATAAAAATTGTATCTAAATATGAAATTTGTATGCGTTTGGCTGCACAATGACGCAATAACTGACATGAATGCAGTTGACCCATTTGGTTTCAATAATTTGAATTTAAGGACAAAAGGTACTCTTTAAAAGTAAAATAAATAAATAAAATAAACTAATACATAAATAAATAAGTCTTTTTAAAAGGCTGTTATAAATTTTGTTTGTAATGATCTCTGTAGTTTGAAATATATTTTAAAGGCTAGGGAGAAAATCTTTAAAATTCCATTTTAAAAATTCTTTCTTTTACCCCTGACAGACAAATAAATATAGGCATAATATAGTTTATTCGATGGTTTAATTGAACTTTATGTTGACAGACACTCAATGCTATTAATTAAAATTAGGATCTGGAAGGAAAGATTATTGGTTTTTCTTCATTGTAAGTACAGTTTTCATCTTAAAGTGATCGATAAGCTTAGTTTATGCTCCAATTATCTTTAACTTTTAACGTAAGGTTTATATCATATAAAAAATAATATTTAAGCTTAATTATTTTTCTTATTTTGCATTTGTTTTTAAAACAATAAATAGATTTCTTACAATATTAAAGAAGAACATTTAATAGTTTTTATTTTCTGATTTTTGGAAACTTTTCGCGTACTCAATATACTATGGTATAATTGGTTACAAAGATATATGAAAATAAACTTAAAAATATAAAAAAAACCGGCTTTTTCGGATAAAAAAACCGGTTTATTCGAATTCGAAAAATCAATATTTAGAAATAACCGCCAGCTAGAAGAGGAAAAAACCGGGTTTTCCACCGGTTGTCAAACCGAGTCGATCACCCTAGTTGCACTTTACATTGAGTTCTGTAAATAAATAATAAAATGGTTTGACCTTAGGTAGTAATGTAGCGGTAAAACAGTTTTCTTATTTGCAGCCGTTAAACATTGTTTACAAAAAAGTTTCTTCACAAGCTGGTCTAATATAACTTTTCCGAATTTAATTAATGACGGTGAGTTTAAATATTTTGAAGAAGAGACTTTGCTGAATATTTTTCAAATTAATTGTGATAGACCTCATGTGCACTATTTTAAAAATTACGGGGTAGTTTATTCACCGTTGGCGAAATTTACTTTAAATATAATATTTTTCGGGCTATAATTTGAAAATAATAATCTAAAATCGTATGTGAATTTTTTTCACTACTCCAGCAAAAAAACAAATAAAAATTTGCACTATTTCAATGCGAATAACATTTTTCATGACTTCTAATTCATAAGTGCAAAAGCGACATGCTTTAAAGTACATGCAAATGCATGTAGAAAAACTTCAATAATTCATGTAAACAGATATAATTAACTCATGAAACATTAATGTATTTTCATCTACTGTGCATGAGTAACATGCACTTATTGGAATTGAGTAAAATTTATTTAAATATTATTATTTATTTATATACAAACACATGCTCTCCCATAACACGTAGATGTTGAAATCATGCATGCTTCATCTAAATTAAACCACTATATTATGGGTTGAACTCATGTGTTTTCTTTCTTTCTTTCTGCTGGGTATTTGAAATAGAATTTGAACTCCAAATTAAAATTTTTACAATGTTACTTAAAAGCCAAAAGCATTTTCATTTAACATCATAAATGCAAAAATTGCAAATGCAAATATTGATAATTGTTTTCCAAGATATTTTTAGATTTCTTTTATTAACTACGGATTATTTTCATGAGAAATGAAGATATTCTAAAAAATTTCTGGCATCACTGGTCTTTAGAATGAATGTAAATATGTATGTGAGTATAAGCACATGGAATATGTACGTATGTATTTATAGACAATTTGTATTACTCGCACACGCACTTCCGGCGTATTTGGAGAAGAGTAAATAAAATTCTTACACCAACAACAATAGCAGCATCATTTTCTTGCTTTTTTTCAGAAGAGTAAGAGGATAACTTTAAATGTAATGCGTTTATTTTTGTTTTGCAACTTCGGCTTAGAACTTCGTGCTTTTATTTATGGTTTTGAGAGTAATTGGGATAAACATGTTAAATCTGCACAGAGAAAATATATTTAACTATTGTTTGAGTGTTATAAAGGAAATTGGCAAATATGGTTGGTACTCTTTTAAGTGCATAAAATCCCTTAAATAGTACGCGGAGGTATACATATAAAAATTTTTAAAATTTTAGATTTCATATGAAAGTAATAATAAAGTGGAATTTTGCTGTTATACTAAGATAATCAGGAAGCCGAAAGAATTGTAGACAAACAAAAAAATTAAATAAACATATTTTGTATTGTTTACGAAAGACCTAAAAATTTTATATCGACGGCTTATATTCAATACCCGCCATACGCCAAAACACAATTTTTCAGGAGAGAGAAAAAACTGTTTCATTCCAAAATTCGTAAGGTATATGACTACTGAGTCACCCTTATAAAAAAATAGAACTTTTTACTCTATTCGTAGCGATATGGTTGATGTCGGGTATTGCAATTGAAATCTTCAAATATTTTTATGTCGTATAGCGGTTATTGCACAGTAATAAAAATATATTATTTTGCTCTAATATGTTATTTTATTAAATTATGCATTTGTTTAACGTTTTTCTAACAGAAAAGAATTCAATAACAAAAAAATAAAAATAATTAAAAAAAAAAAGTTAATTCAAATTGGACATTGTCACATTGCTTCTTATTACTTTGACTCCATCTGAAATAAATTATCATAAAAGTAATGATATTCTAGTGGTATAACCGGTTTTAAATCTTGAAGATTTTTCCATTTACTAGGCTGGATTGGAAGCTGGACAGTATACAAACCCTTTGGTTCAGTATATCCTGTGTATTTTTTAATTCTGTTGGGCAAGTTATTGTATTTTTCATTAAAGTTAATTTTAAATTGAACTTCTCCACTTGGCAAATACTTAAGTGATCTTAATTGAGAAACTGTTGGATCATTGTTGGTTCGACAAGGTCTAATAATCGAAAAGCGAATAAGTTTTGCATCATTGAAGTTTAAAAAAAAACTGTAATTTAAATACATGACATCGAATGGTTCAATAACTACTGTGTCATTAATTTTTACTGTTTTTCGTGATTTTTTGATTATTCTGATATAGTCTATTGGCAAGTACATATATTGATTGATTTTTAAGTTTGGTTTTAATTTTAAAATGTGCACTGTCATATTCCATTTGTGTGTGACCTTTCTCCAAGTACTTTTGTTCGACAACAAAATGTTTTCTATAGCGAAAATAGATAAGGCATTTGATAAAAACTGGTTATGGTTATGGTAACCGCAACCATCCGAATAAATTATTATTGTTAAATTATCTGATGAGCAATGTGGTTTCAAGTGGTATAATATGATGGAAATAAATGTAGCAGACATATATTTTTATACCCGCCATCAAAAAAATGGTGGGGTTATATTCATTTTGTCATTCCGTTTGTAACACATCGAAATATCCATTTTCGACCCCATAAAGTATATATATTCTGAATCAGGGTTTGATTTGATGACGATTTAGCTATGTCCGTCTGTCTGTCCGTCTGTTGAAAGCACGATAGAGGTCGCACCGAAAAAGCTAGGGGGCTCAAATTTTGCCAGAATCTTTCTTATAGACAAGGTTTGTTTGGTATTGAAAATGGGCTAAATCGGAACATTAGGAGGAGAGTTATAGCTCGTAAAGCAAGAGTAGGTCGAAAAAACCGTGTTTTTCAAACACCGAATAAAATGGAATTGTGTCCAAACGCATTAACGTAGAGTCATGAAACTTCGAATATATATTTCTCGAGTCAAAACAATATCTTTCCCCGAAAATTATCAAAATTATCTATCCATTAGGAGAGGAGTAATCGATCAAAATGTACGAAAATTTATACCGCACAGTGTATTTTCGGTATATTTAAAAACAAAAACGTCACAAAAGCAACAAAATTGGATGTACGACTCTGAAACTTTGCACACTTTGTTTTTTGGTCAGACGCTCGTTTGTAACGGAAAATCAATGTGCCACGCCCACTTTTACGCCCACCTCCCATATAACGTTTTACCTAAAATTCATATAATTTCTCTATTAATAAAGATTTTGGAATAACAAAGAGCTAAATTGAAACACCTAAGTTGTACTCATTAGCAAAAACAAATTTGACACGCCTACTATAACGCCCACTTTTCACGTTATCTACCGTTAATGAAATTTAAAAGCTCATAAAACCGCCAAAATTAAAGGTATGATGATCAAATTTGCTACGTATATCCCCCTAGGCAATATCATTACTGTGCCAGAAAATTAAGGTGCCACGCCCACTTTTACGCTCACCTCCCATATAACGTTTTAACTAAAATTCATATAATTTCTCTATTAATAAAGATTTTGGAATAATAAAGGGTTATATTGAAACACCTAAGTTGTACTCATTCGCAAAATCAACTTTGACATGCCTACTATAACGCCCACTTTTCACGTTATCTACTGTTAATGAAATTTAAAAGCTCATAAAACCGCCAAAATTAGAGGTATGATGATCAAATTTGCTACGAATATCCTTCTAATCAATGTAGTCGTTGTGCCAAAAAGTTAAGGTAACACGCTCACTTTAACGCCCACCTGCCATAACGGTTTATATTAAATTCATGTAATTTCTCTATTGACAAAGTTTTTGGGAAAATAAAGGACTATATTGAAATATCTAAGTTGTATTTGTTAGCAGAAACTTTATTGACAAGCCTACTTTAACGCCCACTTTCATTAAAAGACTACATTTACAAAAGCATTTTAGTAGCATATCGAAGTTATAAAGGGTGGTTAAATTTTAAGGGCCGATGTTGAATTTAAATAAAACACAAATTATTTAGGAAATTATTATCATTTCTTTTTATAATGATAATATTTGTATGGTTCAATTATGTATTTAACAAAATATCTGCCAAATGGCCCCCCCATCCTTGGCGCCACTTCTCTATCTGATGGTCCAAATTTTCAATGACAATGTTAATGCTCAATTGTTGGGCATGATGATGAGGCGAGGTTGACTGCTATTTTGCCACACTATCGCAAAAACCAGCAGTGGTTCCCATTCAACGAACTAAGAAGGCATTCACAGATTTTCTTACATTTTATACAGACCTGTTTTGCAGAAATTAAAATATTTTTTACAATTCTCCCGATTGTGGACAAATTTGAACGATTATGTTGATCAAAAGAATTACGAATTGCACAAAATGCATTTTGATTTGAACGCCCATTTTTATAAAAAAACCTAAATAACTTTAAAGCGTTGCTCATTTGCGTATCTTTCCATGGATCAAATTGAGTAAGTTTGAGATTGAGAAATGTCAAGTGAAGTGCAGAAAACAAATTTAAAGACTAGGTGTAGTTCACCTTTAACATGGGCCCTTAAAATTTAACAACCCTCTTCAAAGAAAGTGATACATATTTTAATATAAAGAGATTATTCCATAGCGATTAACAAAATAATAAATATTGTGCTTTAAATGTACACAAAATTGGTGGTGGGTATAAAAGATTCGGCACAGCCGAATATTGTGCTCTTACTTGTTTTTAAATATGATCGTTATACAGCTGATAAAAAATTTATGAGAAAAGGAATGGGTGGAAATTTATTTGTTCCGTATTCACAAAGTATGGCGTATGGCGGGTATTGCATTAAAAAACATCCTGCGGTTCATTGCGATATATAAAAAAAGGACTTAACAAGTATAATATATTAATTTTTTTGTCGGAAATTTTTGTTAATTTTTTTGTGAACAATTTGCGATCAAAAAGTAATTTTCCAAAAATTGGTGTATGGCGGGTATTGAATATAAGCCCTCGATATATTTTATTTATTTTTAAGTTTTATGAAATTTACCTAAATATTAATTGGTTGACCTTGAGTATTTTATTCAAAATTAATTTCTGTTTTTTTATATATTTTTTTTTTAATTTTATATTTTGTATTCACTGTTTTTAATACACTTAATTTTTCCTTGTTTAATTTATAAAAACCTAAAACTGCTTAATTAAGACTTTGTAAGCGAAATTCTCAAAAACGATCAATAGTACGAGACCGTTAATAATTTTCGAATATTTATAGCAGCTTTCAAAGTGTGGTTATACTTTGTATTCTATACTTTCTATCCATCCTATAGCTAGCAGTATTGAAACTATAAATGTATATATTTTTCACTTATATGTATGTATGAATTGTATTCACAACATTTCTCTCTCGGTTTTTGCCTAGTCAATTATTTAACAGAATGTTGTGAATACAACAACCATACTTCCATTACCACCACACTGATGGTTTAAAACAGCACTAAAATTGTGATAAGTAAAATGAATAACAATGTGTGAAGAAAAGCTTAAGTTGTGCTATATTTCGTTCTCACTCACTATAGTAAATATGAATAAGTACGATGTTTGATTTACAGAATCAATTTCATATAAACTTGTGAGTTAAATAGATGATATTTACATTCAACACTTAGACAGTCCGATTAAAGCTGGTTTCGAAAATGCATTTCACTCGGCTGGTGTCGGGATGAAACCCGAAGAACAAACCAAGTTTATTCTTTCATTATCAAAAATAAATATTTTTATTTTTTTAATTTTTAATTTTATATTTTTATTTTTTAATTTTATTTCTTCATATGAAAATGAGAAATTTAAAAAAGAAAATGAACTTGAGCCAGTTTAAAAATATATTTTAGTCTGTTAATTTATATCAATTTTGGGAAATTGTGACATTATCAAAATACGACACTCAAGACTTCTTTTGACTACAACAAAAAAATTTTTCTATAAATAACTATTGGGAAAAATTTGTGCATACCTATGTATACATTAACAGTTTTTAATGTTATAATGTTATTCTTTACAGAAAATCTTAAACATTGTTTTTGATTATTTAAAAGGTTATTTTTTTTAGAAAATTTTAATATTGTAAAATTCAAGTACATTCCTCATAAAACGGTACTTTATTTAGTTTTGTCCTTTTCGTTACCATTTCCTAATCACAATTTTGCTTAAGTTACTACTTTATTCTCATTTAATTTTTCTATGTAGTTGAGTACACTGGAGTACGAGCTCTCTTAGTTGTAGTTTACTCGTGTGAGTATAAAATTTTCGGCTTTATTTTGCTGTTGTTGTTTTTGTCATTTGTTTGTTGTGCTTATATTTTCCTTCTTTTTTTTTTGTCACCCTAACGGTTTATTGTTTTTGGAACTTTCTTCCTCTTCATGTTTTAGGCTACACTGTGCATCTGTATTCAATTTTGTAATGTAAGTAGAGTTATTATTGTATTTGATTTTTTTTGTTGTTGTGATGCTGCTTCTGTTTTCTCTATGATTTCTTTTAGGTTCGTGTGGCTGCTGCATTCGTTAGTTAGGTTTGGTAAGACTAATCCTAGTTGATTTTTCTTGCATCAGTTACTGAGAGGGTGTCATTGTAAACGGTTCGTAACGTGCCAAGTTTGTCGGTCGAAAATTTTCGTATATTTTCTCGTGTCAGTCAAATACGTGTCGTCTAACGTAATATATATAAAATGTAATCAGGATTTTAATAGAATTTTTGTGTGTTTTTTCGTTTTGAATTGGGTGCGTGTATTACTGTTGCGGTATACGTATACATATGTACTGTGTTTATAATTATTTTTCGCTCTTCTGTATTTTTGCGGTAAATGAAAAGGCATAAAGCCGCAACATTTTTGTTTAAACGTTTAAAGTAATAAAAATTTTAAACCTACTAAACCAAAAAGCCATATTTTGACAAAAATAATTAATGAGAAAATTTATTAAATTTTACAAAAAGTTTTAAATAAAAAATCGCTTATAAAAATATTTTTCTTTATCTTGTAATTGTTTTTAAGTGTCACACGTTTGGTGGAATTATGTTTTTATTTTTTTTTTGTTTATAACAAGCGCCTTTGGCAGTTAATAATGAGGTTGCCACAAAATATTCGTGCTCTAGTTTTTCAGAAATGAAAATCCATCAAAAAGACAAAAGGAATATTCACGAAAAAAAAAGTTTAAAAAAATGCAGTAACAGCTACTAATCTACAGTTTAGAGGTCTTGAATTGTTGTTGTGACCATATGCAAATACATACATATGCAGTTTGTATGTATATTGTGTGGTATGAGTTGTTGCTGTTAGTTGGCCATGATAAGCCGCGTTAGTGACATTGTACTGGCAACATTTAAATGCTACTGGCGTTGAATGACTCTTATAACTCTATTGATGCTTGATTTCACTTTTGCAAAGGGAAAGGCTTAAGCTTAAATTGCTCTTACATATACAAATACTTACACAAATGCATGAGTACAAAAACGTTCATATGTTGATGATGCATGTACATATCGTACACTAGGCAGGAGTAACTCAGCAAAATAGTACTTCCTGCTGCATTTTCATAAAAAATCTAGTAACAAATTAAAGTTGTATCTAAATAAGTTTCTAAAACCGTTTGATTGAATTAAAACAAAGAAGAAAATAATTAATTTTTTTTTAAGAAAAATTTTATAAAATTTTCTGTAAAACTCATTGATGTTACTACAAGAAATTGAGATCCTAGTAAAATCTTTCTTAAGGAAACTTGATTATCATATGATATATAAACGATTGAATTTATTTAAAAATATTTGGCCAATTCACAAGGGAGGCCTAAGTGCCGTATTGTCATAATGTCATAAAGTCATTATTTTCCAAAAAAATTAAAATAATTGAAATGTAATTCATAATGTAAATTTTTTTTAAAATTATGACAATACGACATTTAAGACACTTTGTGAATTTACGACTTATGAAAAATTACAAGGTTTTTATTTGTAATAGAAGCTGTTTGCCCTGTTTTCTTTTTCGTAATAGAATTTTTGGTACGAGAATAATTCTGATTGTTAAAAACAGTTCAAGTTCAAAAATAAAATAGAAGAATAGAAATGATAAATCATCTATAATTTTTGCTATCAAGTATTTTCTTTTGCTTTATGTCTAAAAAATAAAATGCAAAATGTGATAGTAGCTTCACGATGATGATGGTTCAAGGAGTATATCCAAAATGATGAAGGTAGTCTAAGGATTCCAAAACATCGTTCTTATCATGTTCAAATTTTTTGTTGTTGAGTGGTTATTTGTGAGAACATAAATATATTTAACAAACAGTTAAAAATTTTTTAATACTATTTCTGGCTAAAATGTTTCTTATAATTCGCAAAAACTTTAGCAAAGTGAAACAAATTTTTTTTGACCAGTTTCTCGGAAAAATTTTAAAAATAATAATTTTTCATAATTTTTTTTTCAAATTTCGACTCTACTTTATTATTGCTTTCTACTTACTGTTAATCGTTTTTAATCTGGCTCAAGTTCAGTTATTCTATTATTTAGTTTCATAAAATATTTTCTAAATTTAATCGAATTCTAGTCATTGTATGAATATCTTAAAAATTATTCCGATGTCAGCCGAGTAGAATGCATTTTTGAAACCAGCTACGATTTCATCATCAGCACTCTTTGAACGGTATACTCATATGTGACCTACTCCGAGAAAAGGGACCTAGTGTGTGAAAATGAAGTTTTGAGAAAAACGCATTTAAAGTTTCATAACTTTTTATCACTGTGAACACACCTTCAGTCGGGAGATGCGATTTGGTATGGTTAGCTATGATTGGATGCCGATTATGTAATTTGAATTTACTATTTATGTTGCAATTTAATGAAATTAGAATACGGGAATCATAGTATTTATAATATGTCTTTTCTTTTGCTATCAATTGACATGTAGAAGTTCGTATTCAGGTTCATATTTCTGCATGTTGCAAAAGATGGATGGATGCCAAAGGAAGGATATTGAAAGCATAACAAACATTTATAACGAATATAAAAGTACATAATTAGATTTTTACTTATCGAATAAAAATCACTAGTACGTTCCAGAGTGTATAGAAGTTTTGGTTCATCATTTTGTATTATTAGTGTTGAAGCTTCGTTAAATGCGATTTCAGTTGTGACTGCAGTAGTTAAACGATCTAGACTTGACAATTAAGGTGATTTCAGTAAAGTTTTTGAGAAAGAAATGGTAGGTGCACTATTTATTTTGACCAACTGTTTTGATTAGTTGAATCTTAAGTTCATGCAAGAGTAGCAGTTCGATGGGATTCAAACTTATCATAGGAATGTCCAATTTGCCCAATTTAACAAGAAGAAGCCCATACCATCCTGTACAACATTTTTTGGATCCAAATCAACAGCACAAAACACTGCTTGGAAAAAATATCTATCGTCGTTTAGATTTGAATTCAGCAGTAAATGCAGCCTGATTCCTCTTATCATACAAGCAAAGAAAATATATGGTTGTGGTAGCCATAAGCTAAGAGAAACATACATACTTTAACTTTTAAAGGTGCTTTCATAGTGACATCGGCCAGCATTTTATTTATGAAGCTGTTCTGGGTTAAGTATGACTTTAGCTGCTTTACCATAATGAAAAAAAACAAGAACACAAATCTAATGCAATGATTAACTCAAAAGAAAGAAAGTGACATTGGCCCTAGTGACATTAGCTCCAAGCCACAGATATATGACTACAGTTGAAATCGACAATCTTTGCTTTTTTCGACTGCAAATTATTGTCTTTTCCTTGAGGTTAGATGCAATTTATTCAGCAAGCAGAATAATAGTAGAAATTAAAATATTATTACTTTGATTATTTGTAATTTCAAATGCTTTTGAATATAATTTTATTTTGGTCATAACAATTTTTTTAAATCGTACTACTGGTAAACGACAACTATATTGAAGTTTATGCTAAAAGTATACATTAAATGATAAAACTTAAACAAACGCTAAACATTTTTATGATTTTCCCAATCTGGCTTTCAAAGTAACAGAAAGTAATGAAGAGATTTTATATTTTTATTATTAAATAATTTCGACGTTTCGTTGGTGATATTATTATTTTAATCTAATTAAGTTTTGTGTTGTGTTATCCAACTTAATATTTATTTAAGGTCTAATTTGTTTAAATTAAAAGAGCTTTATAAGAGGTTTAAAAGGCAAGTTTTCTGTAGAAAATCAGTTTAACCCTTAAGTGGATACCTAATTAAGGTGGCACAAATTGCCACCTGGTGCTAGCTGGGACCGCTAGTATTTACAATGGAAATGTACAATAGGCTATTAAACTTCTTAAACAAAAACACACCAATTCAATAAACTATTGGGTGATTCACAAGGTGTCTTATCATGTCATATTGTTCTATTGTCCTAAAATTGTACAATGGTTTAAAAATGTTGTTGTTGCTTTTCAAACAAAAAGTGTCTTATAATAATAGAACTTTGTACGTTATGGTTATTGTGCTGTCGTATTTAATAAGCAGAGACCTGTGCTTAACGGCTAAGCTGGCTAAGCCAAGCCGCAACAGTTTCTGTAAGCTGTCGCCGTTCACTGTATAATTTTATCGGGCCCACATTTAAATTTAAGCACAGTTGCTAATTTTTGATAACAAATCACTGGTGGCGTCAAATAAGATCGGCAAGGACTCTGCTGTTTTTGTTTATCAAACAAAATTTAATTTATTTGTAATTTATTTACTTGAGTCTGCCATTACAACATCTAAAATGTACTTTTCGCACAAACTGGCTATTATTTTGTTTTATTTACTTGTTTTTGGCATTATGAAAGAAAATATTTATTTTTATAATTGTTTTACATCAGCTGGTTTAAATTCAAACACTTAATTATGAGGGGTTGTTCACAATAGTCTTAATTTTTCATGCTATTATTATAGGACATATGACTTTATGACACTACTGTGAATCCCCTATATATGTTTGTTTATACAAATAACGTAAAATATCAATACTTACCGAAAAGGAATCCATTTCATTAAAAAGGACATGTTGAAAAACCATAAAATAATTTTTAAAATTTATATGACTAGCCACATTCTTGAACATTTCATTTAATATTTATTTACTCATCAACTAAATATTTGTAATGTTATCTTTTCTAAGTATCACAATTATTGGTTTAATTTGACAGAAAAGCTTTAGTTCTTGATCTGCTTAAAAAGTTGGATGGATCTAAGGGTGAACAAGTTGCTCACAAAGCGGAGATAAAAAATTTATTCATGCACCCTCTTTATCTTTCCTGAAATATTTTCATCAAGTTTCATATAACTTTCTAAGGCCATTATGTCGCTTATGTTATAAAAAAAAATACCTAAATCTAGTGATTTGTTCCACACTTTGTTGTAAATTTTGTTTGCATTTAATTTATTACCTCTATACCGGACTATGTTTCATTACCTATGTTCCACCTTACCTCATGTTTTTTTCTTTACTTCAGGAATAGATGTGAAAGTGTCATAATGGAGAGTGGATAAAAAAAGCCCGACTTTATTTTTCTTTGGGACATAAGATCATTTTGCAACATTATCCTTAAATCCAAATTTACTAGGGAGCACTTGTCTTTGATATTTTTTTTTAATTTTCAAAGCAATTCATCGTTTGTTACTCCTAATAGTTCCAACAAATCCAGGTACATCATCCATTAGCCTTTAGCATAAACCAAATGTGGTTAAATTGTCGGCATCTATTGTTTTGGATTGTGTTTCAGCCGTTACATCACCTAGTCTTTGCCATTATGTACATTTGCCTCCAATTGAAATTGAAAACTCGTTACTCGTACTTGCTTACCCAAACTTGATACCGTATCTAACTGGCTTAGAATGGATATATTGCATGAACTTCGTCGTTATTCTGAACGAAAAAGGTCATTATCGACTGTAGTGTTTTCGTAACGTTTCAAATTAGTTTAAATTTTAAGCAAATGCCGATGTATTTGTATTTAAATTAAGAGAAAAGTTGACTCGGCCTAGCCGGGTCCAGGTGGTACGAATATAGACAAAATCTTATCTTAACTATTTACCACTCCCACGGTCACAAAATTTACACTTATTTTTAATTTTTCAAGGCTTCACCGAAATACAGTAGACTCGCGGTAACAAACACACTGCCTTACGTTAACTCCAGATAAGATGAACATAATTTTTTTACACTGACTACTCTGTAGCATGAACACAGTGAGAAAGCCTTATAACGTGAACAAATTTTTCGGTTATGCAAATCGTTTTCCCTGTAAATGATTGCACAGGTTTAGTTTAGTTCGTGCTGCTGATTTAGCATGACCTAATCTAAAGTTTTTCGTGAAAAATTTCACAAAAACTACCAAAATTCTAAAGTTAAACTTCTTGTGATTGGAAAGGCAAAAAATCCTCGCTGTGTTAGAAATTTTGAATCTCCTGTGGACTACAATTGCTCCAAATCGTAATGGACTACAGCTACAATTTGTGAAAATTGGTTTAGCTAATAATGGACGCTATTGGCAATTTAAATTCAACTTTGCAACGTCTTGAAAAGAAAAAAATAGTAAAATGCTGCCTGAACATTTTTAGTTCTTTACTTAACGTCTAGACAAGTCATCGATTTGTCCAGACTAGAACAAAACGTCGGCAGGGCAACTGTCAAAAAATTATTCATGTTCTTTGATATGGTTAAAACGTAAAAAGTGTGTTTTGTCGCAATTTTTATGTGTCGTCTATTTCTTTCATATTCAAAATGCCTTTTTATATCAGACATCGTTGTTCGAACAAATGTTCTGACAACGCTGTTTGAACAAGATCAAAAAAACGTAACACATTTTTTTAATTAATTTTAAAAAACTTTTTTTCCTTATTATTTGGAAATTTTAAATAGTTACACCTTCGTTAACATGAACAACTTCGCAAACGTCAACACGCTCGGTTTTTAATAGTTCACGTTACCGCTAGTCTACTGTATGTGCAACAAATTCCAAAAATACCTAGCACAGGAGGTATCTTCTTAAGGGTTAATAAACCCTTTATAAACCTTCAATAAATTTTATGAATAAGGCAGTTAATATATAGTCTTAAAAGTTAAAATACACTATTCTCTAAATAATATCACAGTTTTGTAGAGGTGGATAACACAATACAAAACTTAATTACTTTAAAATATTATAATCACCAACGAAACGTCGCAACTATTTAACGATGAAAATATAAAGTCTTTTCATTACTTTCTATGACCTTGAAAGACTAATTAAGAAAATTATAAAAATAAAAGGAAATACAGGTCAGCAAGAACTACTTTACTAATAGAATAAAATAACTATTACCTGTTTTTGGCAACTAAACTTTGTTATAGAGAATATCATATGACTGTTCTAATCATGTCCTAAACCATGGTTTTTCTTTGCGTGTATGAGTAGTTTCTTTGAAGTTTCGCATAATTTCAACACACGTCAGAAAAATTGTCGGACAACATTTCTGTTATTACCCTGCACACGAGAGTGTAAAAGGGTAAAAATAAATTGGTCATACCATATTCAATTGAGATGCCATAAAGTATATCCTAAGCCGTTACGGATAGAAAAGTCGTTTCAGCTATGAAATTTTGTCTGTCTGTCCATCCGAGTGAGCGTTGAAATCAATTTTTTGAAGGTCTCATAAATCGTACAGTCTCGAAGGCACTATCGATTCATTAGAAATCCTTTTAAAAGTTATGGTATTGGAATTCAGTAGTTTCTATCCATTAGTAGCTGAGATATTAGCAAATAACTATGTGTGCTTCTGTTTTTCTCGTTAGATTGCAACAACGAGATTCTTTATAAAAAACAAGACAATAGAAAGCGGTGTTATACCTGATGGTGGTAAAAAATGTGTGGCTTGCAGTTGCTATATTTTGTGTACGAATTTATGTGAGCAAAGATTAAGAAAGTGCAAATCTGTTTTATATATAAGCTTATAGTTGTGTGCCTACACTTTTGTGGAGGGTATATTTAAATCTGGCATAGCCTAGTATAGCTCTCTTACTTGTTAACTTTTATGTGGAAATAGAAAAAAAAATATCCACGTGTGAGTTTAAGTTTGCTAAATTTGTCAAATTCTAACATCAGCACGCTTTTTCTATGAGTCAAAAGTTACATTTCAACCAAAAGCTACAAATTTGCAATTGTTTGTGAAAAATTTTACCTCACAAATATCCAACTGAAAAACTCAAGAACGATATTTTAAAAAACTTTTAAGGCAATCATGATCATTTGGAATACACTTACAAACAGTCATAGTAGTGAGTTATTTGCAGTGGTTAGGCTACACGTACAGGCTGAAGGCTTTAAAAAAAAAATATTCAAAATTTTTAGTCTAACATTTTAAAAAGTACCATTTATACAATACTCTAGTACTTTGTTTTCTTAAATTTTCATTTAAATTTTCTATTTTAAGTGCATCTCATGCATATTGTTAGACGCAATGGAGTCTCTCATTTTAGTTTGCTGTATTTTGATCTGCGTATACTTAAGCTGTTTGTGTCGGTATGTGCAATGACATTGCCGCCATTTCTACATCATTGTTATTGTATTAATACTGGCGCTCTTTTAGTATCAACCATAGCTTTTGCTGCTGCTTTAGTTATGTGTGTGTTTGTTGTTAGTTTTTGGCATTTCAATACGATTTATATTGTTCGCGCTTTTGTAGTGTGTTTTATTTTTTATTATTCAATTTTTTTCTCTTTTCTTCTATATTTAGTAGATTGTTAATGTAATTTCTGTTGTTACTACTGCAACTGCTGGCTGTAGCAAAAATATCAATGGCTGGCTTTACCATTCGGTCGGTCATATTGTTGCTTAACTCGAAAAGTGTGTAAGACTCAATGTAGTTTTCGTACTTTAACTATACATTGAAACGTGTGTGTTAGTTTTAAACATTCACTTACACATACACAATTTCTTAAACTATTTAGAGTGAAATAGCGGAAAAGTGTGTGTACATAGAAACGTTTATATACTCGTACCTATAAATGTAATCTATTTTAAAGGCGCTGTCTGTTGGTTTTTTTTTTGTTGGTTTTCTTTATTCTCTGGCATTACTCTTATAATGAGATCTTCTTTGCAACTACAACAGAAAATTACGAAAAGCAATTTGCTGAAAATATTTATAATGAGAGGTGAAATAAAGAAATTTAAGAATTTAATAAAGTATTTCTAGAAAAAAAGGTTAAATAAAATTACTGTGAATATCGTTAAATTAAAGAATTATCTCTAAAAATGTTCTAAATTTTTTAACAGAAAATTTTAGTAATATTTTTTTCATTGCTTTTGTTTCTAATAATTTTAAAAAAATTTTGTAAATTAATTAGACTAAAGTTCATTTGGTAGAACATGGAGCACCAACAAATCTTCTTTATTTATTGCGGTCATTGGAGCGGCATTTTATTTGGTTCCATGATTTATGAGTCCTTTGGCTTTTTTGTTTGTTGTCAGGTGTAATGAGAGCGACCGGGTCTTCGATGTCCTTGGGGATTTTATTCCAAGGCATTTCTCGCTTAGTATTGTATTGTGTCCCAGATTGTGCATTCATAAAGTACAATCGACATAGGTTAGGTTAGGTAGAACAGGCAGCTGTTGTGCAGCTCACTTGGGTCCATTATATTGACCCTTTGTGATACCTGAATAGAAAAGTAAGAATAGAAAAGAGAGAAGAGAAGCAGACAATTCCAAAGTCTCTGGCGGGAATCGAACCCGCTACCCCCAAACTAGCAGACAAGCACACTACTGACTAGTCCACCGGGGCACTCGACATGATAGAACATATATTGTGTAAACCGTGGAGCGCTATTCTAGCTTTATTGATTCTATTTACGATAACATTTCCTGAACCGCCGTCTTTAGTTAAAATGCTGTCAAGGTATCATTCAAATCCAACGTTTTAATTTAATTCAATAAAAAAGCCGTTTAGTTAAGTTTTTTTTTTGCATTAATTTACAGACCCACTGTATTTGCTTTCACATCGAGCTTGTATATTTTAACGTCAACATGAGAGAATAGAGAGAGAGAGAGTGTCATTAAGCAAAAGTCGTCAGCATAAACAACAACATTAAGATATTAATTGAAATTCCAGCAAAAACCGTGGGGAATTCAATGTTAGTTCTTCTACAAAACACAGTCGTGTCAGAAATAGCGTGGGACATAGAACACGCTGTTTTAAATGGCCATTAAAGCCGTACGATAAAATACAGAATCTGAGTATATTTCTTTATGAGACTTATTCATTTTTCTGGTATACTATTAAGCGTGCCTGGATGAATCCCGGAACGTTCTGCAATGCAAGAGCGAGATAAACTCATATTCAAATTGTGAACATCTGGAGATATTATGGATACCAAAACATCACCGGCTGATCGGAAACGAGAAAGCCGACAAATTATCCAAAATGGGAGCTCTTCTGAGTACTATAACTTTGGAGAACGCCAAAGCCCTTAAACGATTTAAGGATGAACTTAAATGTTGGGCGACGGAGGAACATGTCAGACAATGGCAAATCACTGACGTCGTTAAAGTGACAAAAATACTATGGGGTGACCCAAATCTTGGGAAATCAAAGAAAATTCTGAGACTAAGTAGACCAACACTTAGAAGACTAACCAGTGTGATTACAGGTCATACGGAGTTTGGAACTTATCTAGCTCGCGTGAAATTGTCTGAGGAGACAACATGCAGAGCATGCGAGGAAGAGGATGAGACTTTGATACACTATCTCTGTCATTGTCCTGCGTTTGGGTATATTAGACGCGAGAATTTTACAGTGGATACTATGCCGAATTTGGAGTACCTGGGGAACTCGAACTGGAGATCCATAAGGAATTACATTGAGGGGACTGAGTTCTTGGACATGTCCGTTATTTATGAGAAATTATGATTATGGTTTTAAATTGGGAATTCCGGTTCACACATGGAGCGCACAACATGCCAACTGGGCATAAGTGTATACTTGTCATGGGTTTGGGCCAAAGCGTGCCTGGAAACAGTATCAAATGCTCTTTCGAAATCGATAAGAAAAAACAGCTGATTATTAAAAAAATATTTTTTACAAATTTTATAAAAAAAATATATTTCAACAAAAAACTGTATGTAAGGAAATAAAAAATATTAAAAAAATTAATAATAACACATGGCCCGGTGTAGTGATTATATTGTCTGGCTCATACCAATATACTGTTGATAAGGGACTCCACAAAACAAATATAATTGATATAAAAAAATTAATGTAGTTATTGCATAATACTTTAATTAAACGTAACAATGATAACTGGCAACCAGCACCATAATATTCAATCATAGTATGTTGCTCTTCAATTATGATCTTAACAACTTGGACCCTTCTTTGCGTGTATGCGCATGTTCAGGGTTAATACAGCGAATATGAAAGCTCTCAGTGAGTCTATTTCATTTGTTTGCCACGAGCGCTATATGTACAAGTGCAGGCAGTCTTTGGATGGAAAAATACCAGGAAAGATTATAGATCATCTGAAAAAATTTATTTTAAGCAATTTGTGATTTCTTAAAGTGACATATTGAACTACATCCCCCAAGAGGGATCTGCATAAAACATGATTAAATGATATATTGAGTTGAGTATGATTAGTTTGTTTCTAATATTTAAGATTGAATTCCGATTTATAAATGGATACAACATATGGATTGACATATTAAATTTATTTAAAATATATGGAAGCTGATGTCTAAATTTGTTTTTAAGAACTAGCATCAGAGCTAGATATTTGACTTTTTGTTCAAATTTGATCAAAAGATTTTTGACGCCAATACCAACTTATGGGATAAAACACGATTTTCGTTTTATACTAAAATAAATTGTCTAAGTTTTTTCACTGTGTTTATCGTAATTTTCCATTTAATAAAATACTTTGATATTTCAATTATGGTCGTCTGTGGAACAGCCGAAGCGTTTTGCTAAATATGTCCGAGCAGAGAAAGGCCGCATTGTTTGGAAAAATTTTACATTGAGCAGTATTCGAGTTGGGCAAAAGATTGTATGCATATAAATCGCAAACTATTAAAGAAATACAAGAGCCCTGTAGGAAACCGGGTGGAACATTAAAGTCTTTTAAATTTCTTGACTTAACCCTTAGAAACCTGATTTTCTAAATATATTTTAAAATTTTATTAATGTGTTCATTTTATTTGCCAGATAAAGGGAAAAATAATAAAAAAAATAATTAAAAATCCTTTTTGATACACTTTTTTTTTTAAATTTAAGCAGGTATCAATTTTAATACTTTAGGCATTTGGGGAATAAATAAGACGGTGTAAATTGAAATAAATTCAAGCATGAAATAATGCGAAGCACTGATTGTTTTTGTTACCGCATAAAGATACCTTACATTTTTTGCACATCCAAGAGGTAAGCTTTCTACAGTTGTCATATTTACATGTTTTTCTTGAGCTCATAAATGCTTTATCGTGTCCAACACGATCAAAACGCTCATCAGTTGAAGGTATAACTTGTACACCAGACCGGGATCTTTTAGATGATTGTGGCACTTCCTCTCGTGTAATATTATTGCTTAGTCATCCTCTTTTACTATCTGGCTATGTTTATTACTATGTGCTATCGGATCAAACTTTACATTATTTGACCAGTAAGACCTAACAGATGGGTAATGGTAAACACTAGTAAATATAAGAATCCCAAAAAATTTACGTAATTCCGCAATAGTAATAAGTTCCGAGAAATTAGGGTTCTTTTGAAAAGCATACATGTTTGACTCATCCACAAGGAATTTTAACATTTCTTCATCCATAAAATAAGAAAAGAACTGAGAAGGTGTTTCCAAATCAAGAATTTCCTGTGGATATATAGGGTTCCCTTCAAATTTAAATGCATTTTCGACAATTTTCATATTTGCTTTTTTCCTAACTATATTTCGGGAGTTGCAGTTTGAGTTTTTCCTCAAAGGATTTGAGCCTGTGGAGATTATATGTGAATTATCTAAAAATGTTTGTGTTGAAAGCAGATCTGCATCTAAGTCAAAATCAGCTGGAAGATTTTCTATATCATCATTATAAGTCGGAAAGTAATCAATGCCATCCTCAATATCACTAGTCTCATCCTCTGAAATTTCACCATTATCTAATTGTTTCAAAAATTCTTCGACTTCATTATGGATAATTCAACTTCAACGTCGAATCAAGCAAAGAAAGTGTATAAATACAAAGAAATTCAAAACAAACAAAAAATTAGCCAGAGTAGATTTCACACAGCCTGGAATGCCCGAATTATCAAAATTGATACTTATGCAAATAATCAATTTCTTTGTACAAAACAGGCACTTTAAAAAAAAACTATATTATAGTCAAAACAGCATACATACCAACCTTGAATATATTTTTATTTTTTGAGAAAACAAAATGAGACAAATTTTTATTTCACTGAAAGTTAGCGAAAGACACCTTATGAATTTGGTACGGGGGAAATACATAATTTTATATCATTCCAGCAATGTTGCCAATTAATTCTTTTTTAGCAACTTCTTACTGTAAGACCAATATGCAATGTCATAACACATAAATTCAAATTTAAGAAAATGACATAACTGCAAGTGTACGATTCGATTTAAAGTCCGGTATCAAATTTGGAACTTCAGGCATTTAAGGGTTAAAAAGTTCTTGTTATTTTTAGAGTTCCCTAAATAGAGAAATCAGCTTGGTGTAGCTTTAAGCGAATCTATATTGGAAACTTTATTTATAGATTGAATGGGATTATATGTTTTACACTCTGACCTTACTGCGGTCATTTAACTACACAGACAAAACAATACCGGCTGTGAGTAGTTGTTGCCAATTGCATTGCTTAGTTGTGATAGTAGAATTTTACGCTTATATCTACAGAGTTTTGTTTTGGAATATCAATTATAATTATATAAATTATGATTATTGCAATAGAAACTTTATAATCACAAATGAAAAGTTCAATTTCAGGAACTGAACCATTCGACTGGCAATGAATGTGATTTTCTGTTCTGTAACAGTTTGTTTGAAAACTTTTGAGAATCATTGACTTAATGGCAATACAGTCGAACTTCCATAACTCGAACTTCTCTAACTCGAATTTTCTCTAACTCGTACTAATTTGGTTGGCAGTAGCGTTAAAAAAACAAATCACATACAATTTTCCTTCCGTAACCCGAACTTCCATAAGTCGAAGTTCTCCATAACTTGAACAAAAAACATACACATGAACTCGATGAATTTTGCTTGTTTAAATGGGTTTTTGTTTTTGTTTTAGTTATCGGTTGCTTGGTTTACTCTCGTTGGTTTCTTGAGCAGTCTTGTCTATTTTACGTGCTGTTTTATATTCTTTTCGGGGAAGTGCAAATTTGTTTCTTTTTGTTTTCGTAAGTATTGATTCTATGCATAGTTCGGGCTAGATGATAAATGTTGATTTCAATTTTTTAATGATTATGGCAACTAAACGTATTTTAAAATGCTTATCAATTGAAGAAAAATATAAACTTATAAAAGACGTCGAAGATGGATTAAAGAAAAAGGAAGTGGCTGATAAATATGGTATCCTGGCAAGCACGGTCTCAACAATTTTCAAAAATAAGGAATCAATTTTATTTTAAATAAAAACACATAATAAAAAACCTTTTATTCTATTTTAACAAAAAATTCTGTAACTCGAAGTCTCCGTAAGTCAAAGTTTTTTTTTTTTGGCATAAAGGTGATTCGAGTTATGGAAGTTCGACTGTATTTATAAAACATAAATACATAACGCAAACATGAATTATGTTGTGGCAATTTTTGTTTTTAAATATTTTTACTGATAAATTCAAAATAATAAGATTTGTTGAAGCAATTTTTTACTTCATAAAGTTTGTGATAAACAATTCCTAATACAGTCTTGTTGTTTCTTTCTTGCAGGAAGTCAAACTTGCAAAAAATACAACAAAATAAAAAGTTGTAAATAAAGTTAAATTGAAAACACTAATTTAAAAGAATTAAGGAAACGTTAAATTCTAACTAAATAAACTATAAGAAGTTCGAAAAAGTTAAGCCAACATATTAAAACCATAAGTCTTTGCCAATAGAAAACAAAAAGCTAGAGGAAATTTTCAACAAGAAGGTAAGTCTTTTTTTTCGATCTAACTTAAATTTAGGTCATTCAGAAATTTATGTTTATTAATAAATATTAATATTTATTTCTTAGAGCACTGTTTTGTGTAGAAGAAAAAAAAATAAAATAAAAAGAATATTTTTAAACAGTTGCCTCGCCAACCAAAAAAATCTATAATGACCCTTTCTTTGTTCAAGTTTCCTTTTCGTTTAACATTTTTCCTGTAATTCGTTTATTTGTTTAAGTTTTTTTAGTTAATGAAGAAAATACCTAAAATGCAATCAAGAGAAGAGTTTTTTTTTCTTGTGAAGCATAAAAAAAATAAAAAAAAAGTTATGGAATAAAAAATATTTTTGTTTGATATAAAAGAGTTTGAAGTAGTGTTTTTAAAGGACTATTTAAAATGGTTTCTTTTCTTTTTATTTTACGGTTAACTTATATTGAAATATTAATTGCAATTAATTAAGGATATAAAACGAAAATTATAAACTTTCCTTGAGTAATGCATATCCTAATTAAAATGAAGTATTTAATTTGAACTTGTAATTAAAAATGACCACAACCTTTTGTGCGTTGTTAATTAAGAAAAAACCAGAAATTAAAAAAAAAAAAAATTATTAGGGCCTGCCAATTTGTTTCGTCAAAAATCGTAGCAAAAGCCTAATCAACGCAAACGTCTTAACCCATTATTGACCATTGTACTCGCACAGGTACAGAAAAACACTCATATTTGAATGGACATAAATCCAATAATAAATAATTTTTTTCAGTATTTGTTTCGATTTTTTGTTATGTGTTCTCTGCTAAATAAAAGCAATAATAATGGTACTTCGAATTTTGCTTAACCTTTTCAAGATTTTTTCATTCTGGGTAGGTCAGTGATTGTTTTACTCTGTTATAAGTGTAAAGCATTACAAGAGTTTTCACTTGATTTACATATAAAAACGCTTGCTTTTTTTTTAATTTAAAATAAGTTGTTCATGTGATTTTCCAGGCGATAGGTAATTTTGAAAAACAGTGTACTCGCTTGGGTATAGTGGCTAATAGCGTAATTATTTTGATTAATTTTTTTATTTATTTTTTTTTTTTAAATCGATGTGTCGTTTAAAAGCATCAATCCATCAATCTTTTATGGGAGAAAATTAAATAATCTAGAAAGTGCTTTTCATTTTATGGAAGGGGCTTCAAATCATATTTTTTTCAATGTTGCGTATATTCCGCCAGATACGGATATCAATACAGATGAGGAGGACAGATGCTGCGGATCTTTTCGCTAACATCATGCCGCAAGATATTCCGGGCGATGTAGAGGTTATTTGCAGCAGCAATAGCGAAGACGATATACCCCTTCAAGAGCTTTGTCGGAGAATCCAGCACTCAACACCAGGTCAAAACTCTCCCAAATGGTCAAAAAGATAAAGTTCCATTGATATGTTGAAAAGAACTTCTATCGTACACAATAATGAAATGGTATCGAATTTAGGAGGAATGTCAGAGCTTGAAGTGTTTGAAACTTTGTTTGGTTCTGAAGTGGTCGTTTATATCGTCGATAAAACTCGCCTTTATGCTTCACAGTGTGATGCGCATAATTTTTTATTTACAGAGATTGATTTGAAGGTTTTTTGGGGAATTCTGTTGTGATTACCACAATATATCGAGAGAAATTATCTGAAGATACTCGTAATAGACTTACTGGAGTTTCATTGTGCCATCGTCCGGCACTACCTACGATACTACAACCTACCATCAACATTTAAACGATCGGTTGTTCCTTACTGCTTAAAACCATTTTCCGAAAAGAATTGAAAAACCGTTACCCTGCCGTCAAGTCCACAACCGAATAAACGGATTTGTGAACTTTGTGACCTAGCTATGTGTGTAGAAAAGGAGTGCTTTAAAATTGTTCATACAAAAAAATAAGCATATTAGAATACATGCATTGAGCCATTGTAGCTGCTTGGGTACAGCCCCAAAAACCTTTAATACACTGTTTTTTATTTTTTAATATTTTTTAGGTTTTTAATGTTATTTAAATGAATGATGATTAAGCAGAATAAATTATTTTTAATTTTAAAGACCGTTGGATTTTAGTGGGTTTAATGGGTAAAAAATGTTTCCAAGAAACCATGGGTCTTTGATCAAATTTTATTCCGTGCAAATTGAGCTTATCAAGTTCCTATTATTTTGTAAACTGTTTAGCTGTTTCTTGAATTCCAAACAACGTTTCCAGTTTTCAGTGAAATCGGGTGCAACAGTCCTAGCATTGGCGTACCACTTAGCAATATTGGTGTATTTTCTGAAGTCTAAACTAGCAACCTCCCGATGCTGGTCAACAAAGCCAAATCGGCCAATTGAGCTCCCATTATTCTATAAACTGTATAGCTGTTGCAAAAAATCACATCATTCAAAAAACACAAAGCGATCAAAAAATATTGTATTTGTTTTTGTTTTTGAGTTTAATATTTCATGTCATGAAAAAAAAGTTGCTGCAGACAACACTTGAAATACAGTGTAAGAACTAGAATTGTATTTAAAATAAATAAAACAAGAGAGGAAAGTTCAATCAGTTTTTTAATTTTTTTTAACACTCCATTTGCAGTATTTTGGTGGGACTTTCTAAAGTCACTGCCATAACAACATCTCTGTACTTTGTTATAACTCGTTGTGCAACAATAATAAGGAATTAAACGAAGTGGTGAAGATGAGGTGATGTGGTTTTTTTGAGTCGCAGGGAAATCTTACAGCGGAAGCTGCTGCGACATGGATGGGTGGCAAAAAACGAGAGTAAACACCAGACTCTCGCGAATTCTTTATGTGGTGCAGTTTGTCGTAGTTTCTGGTGTAGTGGTTTTTGCTGTATTTTCAGTTTGTTTTATGAGCGGATGCTTGGCCAGTGAGAGGGTTGAAACCTGCCTGAGCTATCGCCATGAACAAGCTAGCCGGATACCTCACTGAGCCAAAACGGTTCGTAACATAAATGGTTCCATTTTTGTTACTCGAATGTGTAATAGAAATTCTGGATCGGGCAGCTGTGGACCATCATATTCTATAGCATTTTGTCGGCTTAATATTCCAATCTGCCAACTTTCTTTCGGCAAATTTTATAGAAGAGACAATAAACTTTCTTATATTTCATATTTGTAGCTTGAGAGAAAAACCAAATATATAGTTGGTTTATTTTAAAGTATTCTTCATGTAAAATAAAAATCGTTTTAATTGTTAGTAAATATAAGAATTAGTAATAGACACTGAACACATTGTAAGTTCAGTGAATTTAGCAGTTTTTCTTACAAAAAATTTTCTGTGAGAGGACTTAGCAGTTTTTCTTATCAAACCTTTTTACACACTTAAAGATTTAGTTTGAAGAAAAATTACATACTGGTCGACGAGGCGTATCTTTCTCTGCCATACGGCGTCAATTTACTAAAAAAAAAATTTTTGCAGATTTGCGTATTAAGCCGATGATTTTCAGTTTTAGTTAAACCTTTTTCAAACGAAATATTTTTCAATGCAAACAAAACTCCGTTTTAAACAAGCGACATGTTATTTGAAATAAACAACAATTTCTTTAAATATTATTAAACATTTTTCAATCTCAATTAAAGCATTTCTAAAATTTCTAGGATATTTTGTTTTCGCTTTCCATCAGATTCTTGAGCCTTTACTGTTCACCTTTACCATTTCCAACCATAAGGAAAATAATTATTACTCTAATTGCTGTGATAAATAATGCGGGCATTGTTAACTTTAAAGCTACACCCAGGAAACAGATAATCGAATTCATTGCCAATCGAATGGTTCAGTCCTTGAAATCGAACTTTTCTTTTGTGCGTATAAAATATCAATTGCAAGAATCATAGTTTCTTAGTGCTGACTATACATTAATATTCCGAAGCGAAATTCTGTAGGTACAACCGCGAAATTTTACGATCACAACTAAACTATGCGATGGGCAACAGTTGTGATACCCACAACCAATACTGTTTCTCTTTTCATTTTGATTTCAGCCCGTTACAAGTGTTTTTTGCGAAACCTCTTGGATAAAATTTAAGGCAGCCCAGAGTCACAAAATTAATTTTTAATTGTGGATGAAACCAGATTCAGTAAATCCCTAGATATACGTAATATTGTGGACATGAAGGTGTATTTCCCAACAAAATCGAGTTCGAACGTGACACAACCTGCAACAAATGTTTTTCACCTTAAGGGAGAAAAACCAAATCAATGGTTAGGTAGGAGAAGTGTTGCATTATTTAAATTTTTTTTTTTTTGTTTTAATTATATTAAAATAATTCAAAGCCGCACTTGATTGAACTAAAAGATTAAGACTATTTTAAATCAATTTTGTGCCTACCGAAAGCTGCTTTAAGGTTTAAAAATTTTAGGTTTTTCTATATATACTGGCACACGCTTAACATGTGTCATGCTAAGGAGCCCTCATCGCTGACACGAACTAGCGCTTGGTCCCCGCGAGCTATAGCTGTGCCCCAATTGCAAAGTTGCAAGTGTACCAGCGGTGTTAGAGGCATCCATCGATACGAGCCGATCCAGGTATGATAATTAGAACGACCATCGAAACATGAAAATCTCAATAGTTTTCATTTGGATAAAATTTTTTCTTCGTTACCACCTGTTAAATTTGGAAGTGAATAACAAAGGTTCGAAACTTAACTCTGAACTACTTTAAACTTTATTTCGTGAAATTATCTCAAGACTTTTAAAATCTTTTCTTGAAAAATTGAAGCGTTTCAGAATTTCCTTTAAAAGTTCAATATAAAACAGTTGTATATCTTTTTTTTATTTTATGTTTTGTGTAAGTTTTATAGGCTACTTTCTTGCAAACTAGCTACTTCATTGCAATGTAAAACATACTGTACAGAATCTTATTTTGAACATTGCGACTAGTTGTTCTGCACTCTGCACAGAATAATACGTCTGGACTATACGAATGTTTGTTTTATTAAATGAAATAACTCGTCTTAAGTACTACATATGAGAATCATAAAACTTATCTTGTAGAAGTATCAAAATGGTCTATCAAAAGTTTCCAACACTATATTAATTTGACTAGCCTTGTTGAAAAAACACACAGTACAAATTATCCTGTAGAAACCAATGTGAAAAGTACGCTAAGAAATGGTAGATGAATTATGTAGGTATTCCGACCGATATATTTGCAAAAAGCATGTAAACTACGTTTCCTTGTTTTAGTGTCAACTACGTGAATATTACTGCCAGTACCACATTATTATTAGTTTCTTACATAAGAACCAAGGCATATTTATTCATCAGGTAATTGCAGTTCGGAGAGAATTTTTTTATATATGAAGTTTGACATTTGAAATAAATTAGAAAAGAGAGAAAATTGTTTTTCATTTATACATTTTGACAGCCGAAACTTAAAATAAGTGTTGAAAAAAATAATCAGCTGACGAATCAAGAGTACCTGATGAATAAATATGCCTTGCATAAGAACAAATACAACAAAAAAAGAATTAGTGAAATCGATCCAGCCATTCACGCGTGATGGCGTGACCAAGTAAAAAAGGGATTCATTTTTATATGTATATAGATAGATAATTGAAAAAAAAAGTGATAAATAAATACATAAAATATATAAGCACCTTCGGCTCACCCTGTTTTTTTTTTTGTAAATTTCTTTTAAAACTAATTTTAAAAGAACATTTATTTTTCATAACTAATTTTCTAAATGCATTCGTGCCACAATTCAAATTATACTCCTAAAACTATGCTACAGTTTTTTAAAGTAAAAATATAAAAATTCTCAACTTCATAATCTTAACGAATTTTTATTAATATTATTATTATGATATTTTGTTGTTGCTGTTTTCTATTCATTATTAATTAAAATTTATAGTTTATAATTGTTTTTCATGCTCATGAGTATTGCAGAAACCCATAGATAAAAATCATTAAAACGAAAACAACGTGTTAGTTTCCGTTTTTATTCCCATTTTTATTTAGCAAATATTTTCTTTGGTTTCTCTTTAGTTAATTGTTTATGTTTGTGTCTCTTTTAAATGTTTTTTTTTTTTTATCATGTTTTATAGATTTTATTTTAAGATTTACTTTAAGATTTATAGTTGTTTGTGTTTTTTATGAAATGTTGTTTTCTCATTTTTTCTATCAGTTTTTCTTTTTTTTTTCGTCTTTCGTTAGACATTTGCCATCTATAAATTTAAAACATCGTAAGCAGGAATTGAAACAAAAAGTTGGAAAAAAATATGTAATAAAAAAATAAAAATAGAAGAGAAAAATTGCAAGCAGAAACTAGTAGAAGTCATATTTTTCCATTATCTAACAGTTGCTTGGTTGGCAATTTTACGATTCCGGTACAGAAAAGCACCCTACACATATAATTGGCAAGGGGCATACAACATATTCTGTTGTTAAATTTTGAAAACTACTAACAATTTTTGTGTAAAAATTAAAATGGCATCTAACATCTAGCTAGTGAGTATCCAAATACAATAACAAAACCTTTTAAGCTAATGCTCTTATAACGTCAAATGGATCATCTATTCTGGAATACTAGGTTAGGTTAGGTTAGGTTGAATATTATGGAATATATGAATATATATATGAATATTGAACATATGGAATATTAACTTGTGGAGTTATTTTTGGAAGTATGAAACAAAATCTTTAAAAAAAGTGTAAAATTTATTAACAAGCAAACATTAAAATTCAAAACCAATTAAACAAAAATTTCAATAAAATACTATAAGAATATTTTTAATAGAGTTAAATCTATAATAATAATAAACATATATAAAAATAATTTGCATTGTGTTAGTAATTGAAGTTCTCTCATATGTGTGAACTGATTTTGTTTCCGCAAAGTTCATATGAAAGGTGACGCCAATACCAAGGTTTTTATGTATAAATGGTCTCTGCATGTGTATTGGTTCATGAGTTTTTAGTGAACACTGCATTCATTTCAAAATATTTGAAAATGTTTGAGTTGATATTTTGAATTTCAACATTGAATGCAAAAATAGGCGTACGATAATATTTTGCCAGCCGGCGGATTTTATTTCCTGGATGCACCATGAAGCACCGAATTGATTTTTTTATTTATTTTTTTTTTGCGCTACGAAGTAGGCAGGAGGTTCGCTAGTTTTTTATTAGAAAAAGTTATTGGTTGGCTGGTTAACATGGTAGTTCGCTGCACGCAAACAGTCAAGTGGAGTCTGTATGACTCCGTTTTGACAGGACAACATTACTCGTCAGCTCTAATGTATCCCAGAACAAATCCAAGAGTAAGGGTACTAGATCCACTCCGTGGCCGTGAGATATCTCAGTAGATAATTCAGTCCAACTTCAGATATCGCAGAAAGGCCATCCAGTATATGTTC
The DNA here is from genome assembly GCA_941918925.1 of Phyto melanocephala. Classification (NCBI taxonomy): domain Eukaryota; kingdom Metazoa; phylum Arthropoda; class Insecta; order Diptera; family Rhinophoridae; genus Phyto; species Phyto melanocephala. The sequence continues at coordinate 37,816,720 of OW799233.1, forward strand.
GCCCAGAAATCTGTGTCTCTTAGTCGCCATTGCAGGACATTCGCAGAGAAGGTGGTAAACCGATTCCTCCTTCTCTCTATCCCGACAGCTGCGACAATGGTCGTTTGATGAGAGGCCGAGTCGACTTGCATGTTCGCCTAATATCCAGCGACCCGTCAATACCGCCAGCAACTTCGACTTTGACTAGTAAGTTGCAATGTACGCCGTGCATCAGCCCACGCCACCTGTCATCGGCCTTTCGTAAAAAGTGTCTGCAGATTCTGCTTTTAATAGTCCTCAACGGGATCTCAACTGTACTTGCGTTAGAGATATCTAAAGCAGATCCTCTCCTGGCTAGCTCATCAGCTCGCTTGTTACCATATTGGCCCTTATGCGTAGGAATCCAAACTAGAGTAACGTCAGCCAGTTGACCAAGCCTGGACACCTCCAGTTATAGACAGCGTAAATATTTTTATAGATAAAAATACATATAAAATGTTTTAATATCGCAGCCATTTTTTATATTATAAATTTAAGCAAAAAAATTTTATTAAAGAAAATTTTCTTAAAAAACTACATCGTAAAATTTCCTGCCAGCATATTTTTGTAACACAAAACATTTTCTACAAGCAAACTTGGAACATAAAAAAAACATTGTTATTAACGAATTTTTTACAAGAAAATTTAAAGTTTTATAACAATTTTTATTGGAACAATTTTCATATTGCTGTCCTACATTGAAAAATACTACTTGTAAACTTCTTAATCGTAAAATTTTCTACTACCAATCTTTTATTGCTAAAAAAAATTTTTCAATTTTTCAAAGAATGAATCTCTTTTAGGCTTTTATGTGATAACTTTAATTAATCCACAGCGAAGGTTTCGGTAAAATTTTCTAAAAAAACGTTTTTAGTATTGCAGTAATATCTATCTACATATTTTTTTAATATCGTAAAATTTTCTCTATGTAAATGTCAAACATCTTATAATTTTCTACAAGAAAACTTTTTTATTCGAAAGTTTTTTAATATCGTAAAATTTTTTATAAAAAATATTTCGTACTTTGTATAGGATTTTTAACAAGAACTTATTAAAAACGTAAAGCTCTTTTTACATTATATCAATATCAAAGGCTCTATATATTATGGTGTTCAAACAAAAGCAGGTATTTTTGTATCTTTTTTTTTTATTATTAAGAAATCATTAAAATTCTAGATTAAAAAAAATTTTCAAAATAGTTCAATGGGAACATTTTTAATAATAATCGTAATTCTTTTTCTTATAAAATTTTTTAATATCGTAAATTTTTGCAGTATCATAAATTTTCACAATAAAATTCTTAGTTCAAAAAAATACTGACTCAATGATATATGAAAGACATAAAATCAATTGGGACAAATAATTCTATGTTTAAATTTTCAATATAATACTGAGTTAAATATTTGATACTTACACACAATACTTGTAGTTCTGATCAAAAGAGTTCTGATGATGAAATCGTAGCTGGTTTCGAATATGCATTCTACTCCGCTTGTATCGGAAAACCATTATTTTTCTAGATATTCTGTCATTATAACAATGAACTTATAGCCTGAAAATTAAATTAAAAATTAAACAAAAAAAATGTATAGGAAGATCTTTGAAATTATATATTTATATTTTATTCGAACTTTTTTCTATATATTAAATTTTAATGTGAACCATTTTTTTTTTTCTTTTTTGGCTTAAGTTCATTTATTCTTTTATTTAATTTTTTAATTCAAATTTAATTAAATTGTAACCATTTTTAGGAATAGTCTTTCTAAAATTATTTCCGATATTAGCCGAGTGGAATGCATTTTCGATATTCTTAAAAATTGTTACAATTTAATTAAATTTGAATTATAAAATTAAATAAAAGAATAAATGAACTTAAGCCGAAATAAAAAATGGTTCACATTAAAATTTAATAGATTTTTGAAATTGTTAAATTTGGAAAAAAATAAATTTATGTTAAAAAAAATTTATATCGTAAAATACTTTAAACCATATCTTTTAAACAAAATAAAATAAAATATATATCAAGGCATACTTATAACGTATATGCATCGCGGCAACAAACTCTACAATCGATTCACATTTATTCATCAGGTAGTCAGTCTTGTTTCGTCAGCTGATTATTTTTTTCTGCACTTATTTTAAATTTCAGCTGTCAAAGTCTATAGATAAAAGACAATTTTCTCTCCCCTCTAATTTTTTTCAAATGTCAAACTTCATATATAAAAAATATAAACAAAAAAATTCTCTCCGAACTGCAATTACCTGATGACTACAATTAAAAAACATATGCAATTTGTTTTTATATTAATGTCTGCATACATATGTCACACAATATTTTTTCGCTAATTTCAATCATTTAAAAAAAAAAATTAAATGAAAAAACTTTTTGTGATTGGTTTGTTATTTTTTAACAGAAAATGGAACTGCAAATTATTTCTTGTAAAATAGAAATAAAAAACTAAGTTTGACTAATGCATTCCTAGCATTAAATAAAGTTGGTAAGCCTGATAATGTGTATATAAAAAAAATTCAGCTGATTGGATACGAGTGCCTTATTAATCTGCCTTGATTCATGTATATTTATAAAAAAAAATTAGTTTCATCGTAAAAATTTTTATTATCGTAAATTTTTATAAGCAAATTTTTATGAAAAAAATCTTAATCGTAAACTTTTATGAGAAGACATTGATCTATAAGGTTTCGTTTCATATAAGAAAATTTTAAATATAAAAAAAAATTATCTACGAAGAAAATTTTCTAAAAAAATTAAATATCGTAAAAGTTTTTTTTTTCAACAAATTTGTTTTAATTTTGTCAAATTCTGCAAAACAAAAGATTAAAAAACGAAAAATTATTATAAATCATTTTATTTTAATTTAAATTGTAATCATTCGAGAATATTGAAAAACTATTTCGAATTAAGCTGAGTGTTATAAATTTTTAAGACCAGCTACGATTTATCGGTATATTCATATGTGATCATCTCCGAGAAATGTGAGAAAATGAAGAAAAATGCATTAAAAGTTTCATAACGCATTATCACTGTGAACACACTTTCAGTTGGGAGATGCGATATGGTATGGTTAGTTATGATTGGGTGCCGATTATGTAATTTGAAATTACTATTTATGTTACAATTTAATGAAATTACAATTAGGAAAGCATAGAATTAATTTTAAAATTTGTCTTTTTCTATCTTCCTTATTAAATGAACTTTTTATTCATGTTCATATTCTTTCATATTCCTAATACATTTCTGTTATACTTTTTATATCCATTCTTCGCCTGGCAGTATGGACAGCAAAGTTGTTTTTATATTTTTTATTTATATCGTCTAAATTTCTTGATCTTTTTTATTGATTATATATGATTTTTCCAAGCTTGAGATCAACTTTTTTAATTTTTTATAAAAAAAACTAAAAAAGTTGATCTCAAGCTTGGAAAAATCATATATAATATATTTTTCATTTATAAGTCTATTAAGGCGATAGTACTCAAACAATGAACTATTGAATGTTGTAAACACCGTACCAGTTGTATTTGTAAAGCTGAAAGTCTATACCACGCTTTCTGGCATCAGCGCATTCTACGCATTTTATACCTCAGACGCTTTCCGCTTTTCAAGTTACATACCACGCTTTTTGCGCATCAAATAACACAAGCTGAGAGATGGCACTCATTATGTAAATGGCATCGATAAACAACATGCAAATTTTGTTCATGAACAAATTTTTTCTATAAATAAATACACATTACAAACTAACTAACTATCGATAAAATTAAAAAAAAAATATATAATAAGTCACCTCTGGCATTTAAACTCAATTGAGTTGTTCTCTCGCCACTCATTACGCTTAAAACAGTAGAAAGTAAACCAAGGCGAATTCAATATCAGGTGATGTTATAAAGCCAGCTGATTGTTTTTTGCTCGTTTTATTTTTACGGCACAACGTCAAAGTTTGTTAACATTTTAATTAATTTTTATGAGCGATGGTTGGAAAATTTTTTAAAATTGATAAAGTTTGTGAAAGAAGTTATAAAAATACTAATACTTGTGCAATACCTTATTGGGAAAAAAGTAAAATATATTTTATAATAGGAAATAATAATAAAATAAGAAACATTTTTAATGTTTTTAATTCAGAAAATGCAAAATTTCCGTTGTGTTTGTTCTAGTGGTTTAAAGTGATGAAAATTGTGAAAAATTTATGTAATAAATTAAAAATACTTATTTATTTTAAAATTTTTCACGTAAATTTATAAAAATAAAATTTTAATAAAAATTAAACAAAAAATTGTTTTTTTTTTGTGTTTTGACATTCTCCGGGCCATTTTGTGTTTGTTGCAGGGATGATAACACCTGATATGAATTCGCCTTAAATTGAACCTACCAAGGCGAATTCATACAGGTGAAATTATTAGCACAGCTAATGGGGAAATTTTTAGTCAAAATTGGTTGAGTTTGCCTTGGTTTTATTTATTAATGCAGGGAAGGAAAATGTGATTTTGGCTTTGGTATTAAGCAATTATCTTATTATTGTACTTATTTGATAATAAATGTACAACATTTTTTTATATTTGTTGCTTTTGCGTCATTAATGATGTTTTTCAAAAATTTATAACCTTTTTTTAATAAAATTTTATTATATTTTATATGCCATAAAAACTTTTCCATCCCTGATATACGAATTGGCCTTAACATAAAACAAACCTTCAAAAATTGCTTTGTTGTTTCAATTTGCCGTTGCATATACCTGTATGAGTATGCCTTAAAACATACTTTTTGTGTTGTATGCGTGAGAGCATCCTCTCTGTAACATAAAACAACATTGATCCAACATTTTTGAGAGAGGCGTACGACGCGAAAAAGTTTAGAAAGCTTGGTGTGGACTTTTAACTTTAAAATTTCAAATCAATATCGGAATAGTTTTTCAATATTCTTGAATGACTATCAATATAAGTTCAATGTAATGATTTTTTTTAGGAAGTTTAGTAATTGAAGAATGAACATCAAACAAAACTAAAATGATTTATAATGATTTATAAGAATAGAAAAGTTCGAATAAACACTAATTTTAAATTATCGAAAAATTTTTTTATAAAAGATTTTAAATTCGTTAAATTTTCTATGCCAAAAGTTTTGATATTGTAAAATTTTTTGTGAAAAAATTAAAAAAAAATGAAAAATAACAAAAAAATAAATTCGTAAAATTTTCTAAAAAATATATTTTAACGGTAAAAATGAAATTTGCATTATCCCAAAATTTTTCTTATTTTCTAAATATTAATGTGTATTTTTAAGAAATTTTTACAAATATTTTTATCGCAAAATTTTTATTAAAAAAATTATTTTTTATCAAAGACTTAAAACCAAGATTAAACAAAAATTCTTAATAATATTTATTGTTCAATTCTTAACATGTCGTAGTAGTGGCAAGTTGTAGCACCCCACCTACAAAAGATATGAATTGTTGTTAAAACATGATTTTATTTTTAAATGTAAAATTTGTTATGTTATAATGGTGGAATAGACACACGTACTTAAGTTAATGTTAAGATTTTTCATTATATTTTAATTGTTTCTTACAGCCTTTAACATTTTTTTTACAAACCTTTCTACAATATTGTAACACCCTATTCAACCAAATTTATACAACTGCCACTTGTACAACTCCTACGAGTGCTTGTGAATTGAGCAAATATTATCATGTGGTGTAGCACATCATATATTCGACGAGAACCGTCTACAATTTCAAACTTATTTTGTTTTATATTTAAAATTCTACCATAAACGCCATACTAACAAGCTTGCACTAACAAGTTTATTAGGATGGTGCCAGAAAATCTATAAGAATTATAAACAAAAAGCCTTTTGTATTTACATTTTATGAACTTTTCTATTTTGTATATTAAATTTTAAAAAAAGTTCAATGTGATAACGACAGGAATATCAATTATTTTTTGTTTTTAGTTAAAAATATACAGGATGTCCGCCGGCAAGGTATACTAGTCGCAGTAATTCCATTGTAGTTCTGGTTGTAGGCGATGTTGCACCATCTTGTTGAAACTACATGTTAGTCAAGTTTTTAGTCATATCACGATATCGCTCCTCACTGACAATTACCGTTACGCCGTTTTCAGTTTCAAAGAAGGCGACTGATGAATAATTTCAGGGGTTTTTATTGCCCAGAACCGACTATACTGTTTATTCACATATTCATTCACATAAAAATGTGCCTCGTCACTCATTATGATTTTTTCATGAAAATTGGGGTTGTGTGTGGGTGAGCTGTAACATACTATTACATACTATTGGCATATGTACGGCGGCGTAAATGATCTTCTGGAAAAAGCTCTCGAGTCAACTGAATCTTATATGGGAACAAATGCAAGTCTTTGTGCAAAATTGTGACTAAAGTTGTTTTTTGAAGACCAAGCTCCTGAGCACGGCGTCGAATTGAGATTGATGGATTGTTTTTAACACTTTCTTAAACAGCTGTATTGATTGTCACTCTTTCTTCGAAATTATTCACTACACGATAAATAGTGCGTCTTGTTGGCACGATTTGGATAAAATGTTTTAAAGATTAACCCACGTTGGTTTACCAATTATTTTTCCAAATTAAATTTGCCACTACTTCACTTTACGACTGCTAAATATTAACTGTCATGACCCAAAATGGCGGCAAAGCAAAGTAGTATTCCTTCCCGGCGGACACACGGTATTTCAAAGTACCTTCATTCAAACATTATTGAACGTAGTTAGAACCATAGTGCAATTACATACGGTGATAGCGTAAAGGAAAGCAATTTGTGTCTCTCTTTTTTTTTTGTATGGAGTTTGACAATTTCCGGAGTTGAATTAATTTTTTTAATTATGTAGTTTGACATGCTCCAGAACACAAAAAAAAATACTCAGCTGGGTTGGCACCGTCACCTTGTAAAAGTGTACCCTGTTTAGAACTAAAACTGCTTGAAAATAGCACGAAGTTATACTTATGTTGTGTCACCAGAAGATATTACGTTTTAAATGTTTAAATTGAAACCTGAGTCATGTGACTCTTTAAGATACAGAAAGAGGTTACGGACATTTTCTAAAACTTATTTTACTGGAGTTGGAAAATATAAATTATATTTGCCCTTAAGAACTAAACGACAGTGTTATCCAATATTTTTAAGAATTAATTTGCATTTTTAATTTTGTTTTTGTCGCAAGCATTCAAACGACCCACCCTAATGTATTTTCATACATGTATGAGTGCATCTTCTAGATGCTGACATTAAAATAAATAATTTTCTAACGTCTGCTGAATAAAAAATAAAAAAACGCAAATACAGATTCGAAACAAACACAAAAGGCTATAAATAAGTGTAATTTGTACAATGGGCCAGTTAACAATATCTGCTTCTTAGACGATAATTATAAACCTGAAGTTGAAATACAGGAGTCGAATAGATTCAAATTTGTTTTAAAACTTTGCAATATTACACTGACGCATAAATAAAGCTTGAAGTTTTTTAAAATAATGCAACTACAATTGATGCTTTGGAAACAACAACAACATTACTCGTATTATTCGCGTATACAAGACGGTATGGCCGAAAGAGCCATATTAAATTGTACCCTCCGAACGAAGTACCAAAGACGTTATCATGGCCAATATTTGCATGATATCATTTTCAAACAGTAAATTCCATAACTAGTTTCTTTATCACTTTCAAATTATTTATTTATTTATTTATTTATTTATTTATTTATTTATTTATTTATTTATTGTCTCCTTGCACAACAAGACTAAAGCTCTGTACAGACGGTTGTCAGATTTTACTTAATTGCTACACCTAAACATATGCTAACAATGGAATGACAATGAAGAATTGCTTCCATAAGGTAAATTGTCAGTTCTGACGGTTGTAAGACTTTTGTCAGAAAAGCTGACAATTTCATTGGCAGATGTTGTTCTGACAATAACATTATCTGACGATGTTGTCCGACAAAAAATTTTAAGTTTAGACGGTTGTCAGATGACGGTATAAAAAAAATTGGCAGATCTGTTGTCAGAAATTGCTTTGGTCATGTTTTTTTTACAATCTTAGATTCCGATAGCGTCTGGGGATCTAGAAAAGCTTTCACAAATTTAAAAATAGAATACTCTGTACCGTCCTCTTCATATCTACAATAATTTTTATTATTTTCATTTTGTTCTCCACTTATTGACACAAATCTAAACTGAAACAAGAAACACGCAAGAAAATTAACAATTTTTTTTGCACAACAGCTGTTGCATTGAAAGAGCGTTTTGCAGTGATGCCATATGAAGATACATACTTAAAATTCCCACGTTTTTAAAAAAATCTCCTAAATTTTTCCTAGTATACAATTTATGTAAAAAAATTATGAAAAAGGTTCAAATTCAAGATGGCCGTCATGACAGAATGGCGGACAAATTTGAATAATGAGTGAATTTTAGTTATTAAAAATTTATCTAATTAACCCCCTGCAATATTGGGATCAAATTAAAGGAACTGACAAGTAGAATACAGAATATCATGTATAACCTATAAAAATCAAGATGAACGCCATGACAAAATAACGAACAAATTTGTATACATAAGATGATTTTTGTAATTAAAAACTTACCGCCATCAATAGTGGTATCAAATGAAAGGGCTTGACCTGTAAAATACAGTAGGCTTAACAAAAATTCTTTATTTAAGATGGCGTCCAATACAAAAGGGCGAATTAAATATTTGTAATTCAATATGGGTATTAAATAAAAGGGCTTGAATAGTAAAATAGATTACGCTATAAATCAATAAATATAATTATATTTTGATAATTAAAATTTTACTCTCTACAATATTGGTATCAAATGAAAAGGCATAGTTAGCATGTATTATTTCGTATATGCAAGTATGTATGAACGTATAGAAGTCCGAGATTATGTAGTTTGTATATGTATGTATAGACGTCTATGATTATAGTGTTTATATATATTTATGCATATACTACAAACATATGTATGTATATTTTTGCTATCAACTTTTCTTTGTAAATTATGATAAAGTTAATATCTGCATAATTCAAGCGAGTGCTGGTGACATATATAGTAGATTAGTCATGGTCGAATATAACGTTCTTAATTGTTTTTATGTATAAATATAATAGAAAGTACAAGAAAATTCCTAAAAACAACATTCTATTCAACAATACTAAAAGCAACATTTTATACATCTAACATCACTAACTTGTATGACAATGACGCCATTGTCATATGCACAAAACTTGTACATCTGCCAATATAAAATTATCTGACAACATGTTTCAATGGTCTGACAATAACGATGAAGGTTGTTCAGACGATTGCAATATATCTGACAATATTGTTGTCAGGTTGCCGTCTATCAATGGTATGACAATGACTTTTCTGCCAACATTGTTATGCAAACATTGCCAGTTCACACGGTTGTAAGGTATTTGCTACCAATTTTTCACACAATATTGTACGATCTGACAACCGTGTGTACGAAGCTTAAGTCTTATAATTATAGTGCAGGAATTTAAAATTGTACAAACAATTATCCAAAAGCAAATAAAAATTAAAGACAAAATAAAATAAATTAAGCTCTACTCAATTTCAAATAATGAAAAGACATTTAAACAAAATAAAAATATATTTAAACAAGACATTTAAATAAAATAAAAAAAAATATTTAAACAAAATTATTAAAACTAATTTTTAACGTTTAAGTGAAATAATTGAATAGAAATTTTTTTAAATTATTTGCGTTTCTATTTGTTTGTTGATTGTTTGGAAGAGTATTCAAAAGACGAATAGCATTTATGAAAAACTGCCACTCAGAAACGGGACAACGAAATTTCGGAATTAAAATCTTTTTGCCTCTAGATGATCTAGCAAAACGAATATTTTAAAATAAGTAAATATTTTGGCTCTTCAGTGTAAATAATTTTACAAAGGAAAATTTGTGTTCTTATCTTTGAAAAATTTTCAAATGATACTCCATAGAGATTTTTTGAAAAAGATGACACATGATCACGTTGCCTTAGACCATAAACATATCTTACAATATTATTATACAACACTTCGAGCTTCTTCTTACTTAGGAAATCACAACTTGAAAACAATTCACAACCATAAGTCAGACTAGGAACCAGATAGGCCTTCGCCAGTAGCATTCTTACTTTTAAGGGCGTAAAACATTGCACTGACTATAATGTTCTTAACTTATTATATACCTTTACAACTAGTGAGTTTATGTGACTTGACCATGTCAAATTGCTGTTAAATACAATTCCTAGGTTTTTTACTGTAGTTACTATGTAAACCTTTTCATTATTTATTACGATGTCTGCTTTGAAAGTGGTTACGGTTTTTTTTATAATCAGACATTTGGATTTATTGGGATTTAAATATAGTCGATTTGCCCATGCCCAGCGACGAATGTTGTTTAAATCATAATTAAGTTTGTGAATATTTTCTGTGATTGATTGCACCGGGCTGCAAATATACAATTGCAACTCATCTGCATACATATGAACATTACAGTAAGCTAATTGTTGTGGTAAATCATTAACGTAAATTGAGAAAAGTAATGGTCCCAAAATAGATCCTTGAGGCATTCCTCTTTTTAATTTTAAGGGATTAGAAACTGTGTTGTTAACATAATGGGTTTTCCTTTATATTATAAATCAAATTTGAAACAATTCAATTTTAAGAAATTCGGCTAGAATGCTTAACCGAAGAAACAAATACACATACATTTTTCTTGACTAATCATACAGGTTTTATGCTCAACCATTGACGCAATATTACAAAAACGGGCAGTGATATTAATTTTATTGGAAATTTTTTTTTTAATTTCAAAATTTTACCATCTACCCCACAGTACTTCGTTAACGAGTCAAAATTCACATCAACCAATAGATCACACACACACACTCATACTAGTACATGTTTATATTTGTGTGTATTTTATTTGTTTTTTTTTTCTGCCAACCGAAGAGTTGGCAATTTTTAAGATGCAATAGAAGGGAATACGAAAAACAAATAAATAAAAGACCCATAACCAAAAAGGATACGGAAACGGAACAAGGTGTTTGATATTTTTGTAACTTTGTAAATTTCACCAGTTTTAGCTTTAAGCAATTGTTTTATGTTTCGTTATTGTTAATACGTATTTTGCTTCAAGCACACACACACATATGCATTTGTTAGGCCATTTCACGTAATATTTGCAATTTTAACGCCGTTAATAGGCTAATAAAATAATTTTAACGTTTTGAGAGGAGAGTATGAAATTAAAGAAAATAAATTTTTTTAGCTGAATGGAAAGCGAATTGACAGTGAAAATTTTTCTGTATCCGGTTTAGAAAGCATTTTCCAACTTTCAAAGTAATTGCTCATCAGAAAACTTCAATACAAAAAAAAAAAAGCTTCTTGAATCGATTGCTTAGTGTATAGCTACTTCTAACAGTGCTCGTACAAGACATAATTTTGATATCAGATGTTTGTATTAATAAACGCTTACTTCATTCCTATAAGGATAAGATTAAACATGCCCTTCCCTTTCACGCTCCTGAAAAAGGTAGCTGCTAGCAAGGAAGAAATATAAAAAAATTGCAATTGAAATTAATGTTTTCTACTGCTGAAATACTAAGCACTAATCAGTTCATTCTTTTAAGACAATTAACACTGAAAACGATTTACAGGTTCAAGTCACAAATTCATTCAATAGGTTCTTAGAAATAAAAAATACGTTTGAAAATCAACAAAAAACTATTACAAACTTTAACGATGATAAAAAATCCAACATGCTAGAAGATACACAAACTCAAAAATATTTTATAACGAGGGAAAAAATATTATACATTTTCTCAAATCTGAGAGGCAAGTTATCTTCAGGTTTAGATAAAACACCAAACATTGTACTAAAAAATATTCCTGAGATAATGATATTTGAATATTGTAATTTATTTAACAATATGATTAATAATTCTTACTTTCCCAAAATGTGGCAAAAAGCAAAAGTAGTTATATTGCCGAAAAAAGATAAATATTTGAGTAACCCGAAAAACTTAAGGGCAATTAGTTTGCTACCCAATATTAGTAAGGTTTTTGAAATGTGCATAAATAATAACATAAGCCAATTTTGTAATGACAATAATTTAATAAACGAAAAACAGTTCGGATTTAAATATAAACATTCAACTGTCAATGCAATTCATCTACTTACATCTAACATTAATTGGAACTGGAATAAAAAATTATGCACGGGTGCTTGCTTAATCGACATGGAAAAAGCTTTTGATAGCATTTGGATTCCGGGACTAATTTTTAAATTAAATCAATATAAATTTCCCATAAATCAAATCATACTGATCTATAATATGATTTGTGACAAATCTTTTACAATAATACATCAAAATCACAAAGGCAGAAAATTTTCTAAAATCGTAAATGGATTACAACAGGGAACTGTTAACTCTCCCATTCTTTTTAATATATTTATTCTTGACCTTTTGAGTAAAATAGAGAATATTATCTCTTTTGCAGATGATATTATTATATATCACGCGGATAAAACAATCGAGAAAATCAATAAAAAACTTCAAGACTTGTTTAATATTGTGGAAAAGTTTACTATAGATTGGAATATGACAATTAATATAAAAAAATGTGAAACCATTCTTTTTAGACCTCCAGTTGATAAATGCAATAGTAATATAAGGAAAAATTGGAAAGAATTTGGAATTAAATCTAATTTATCCAATATGGATATACCCAACAAAAAAGTAGTTAAGTACTTAGGTATTTACTTAGATAATTTTTTATATTTCAATTACCATGTTAAGGAAGTACTAAACAAAGCTAAAAAGGCATTCTTTGTATATAAATCGTTGTTCTATTCAAAATACATAAAATCTAGAGTCAAAATAATTATGTACCAATCCTTGATTAGACCAGTCATAACATACAGGAGTCCAATATGGTTTAATGTTTCACCTTCTTACATGGAAAAGATACGGGTTTTCGAACGAAAATGTTTAAGAGCTTGCACTTCGTTACATAGATCTCCAAACAGCAATTTTTTAAAGTATATATCTAATAAAAAATTATATAACGCTTCAAATATTATAAGAATAGATAATTTTATTATAAACTTAATTAGAAATAATATTTTAAGATGTACTAAATGTAACGAAAATAATTTGATAATGGCACCGTACTATACAAATGAAGAATATATACAAGCGACATTGCAAAAAGGATTTGTTCCTCCTGAGGCATTTTTATATCTCGATAAAGTAGGGGTTATACAAAACCAAAATGGCATACCAGTCTTTTATCATAATTTTAGACGGGCCAATATTAAAGCAGTAAATTGCAATGAAACAAATAATTATAATTTACGTCACGACACAAGTATTTCTAATAGAGATTTTTATAGTTTACAGTGTTCGAAAACCAAAAAATTTTGGTGGTAAAATGAATAATCTATTATATTTTTTCTTCCTTTTTTTACTTTTCGACCATAGTTTTTAACAGTTGCCATATAAATGTAATGTTTTTAAACAATTTTTTTCATTACAATCTAATATTATATAAAATATATATCTTCTCCATTTGAAGTACAAAATCTAAATATTTTTTTTGAAAATCTAAATCTAAGCCATACTAATAATACTCGAGAGCTCGTTTTTGGGACTTTGTATAAATGTGTAAAAATTAATATTGTTAACTAGTGTTTATTATAGTTTAAGTTTGTACAATATTATGAATTAATAAACGTTAAAGAAAAAAAAAAAAAAATACTAAGCACTATAGCAGACATGCTTTGTTGCGATTTCATACGAAACGAATATTTACAGGTTTCATGTATGCAAAAGATTAAGCGAAACAAGTCAACACTGTTTACAAAATTCAAAAATATTTTGGTTCAAGCGGCTGATTTGTTAAAAAATTAAATAGAAATACATATGTGATGTAATTTAAACAAACTTTTTATAATTTTTTAAATTCCTTACAGACCATCCTATCATCCAAATTTGTTAGTTTTCTTTTGTAAACTACTAGTTTAGAATAATCAGGTGCAGAAAGTTCAGAAGTCCTGGGGGCGAACGGAATGTAGAGTTTCTCGAAATCTGCTTATTGGGGAATTTCCACCACGATTCTGTCGTAACAGGAGTGGCTATAGGCTTCATTAGTCTTTACTTTATGTTGTCGTTCTGTGACGTGCCGTTCTGTTAATTAATTTTTGTGGTCATCAGCCTTAATTTACAAGGTAATCTTACAAAAACAAGCTTATTATATTTTTTGTTTATTTTTCTCGTCAAAGTCCATACATAAAAAAAAATTTTAGTGTCAGATTTCATCTATAAGCAAACAGAGTCTCTATGTTGCAGACACCTTTAAAATATAAGCACCTAAATATCAGCTGTTTCTCTCTCAATGGCCGTCACTTAACGTTGAATTCTATTTTCTAAAGTAACAGAACAACTAACGACTTGTACACATTTTTTATTTAACAGAATGAAGTCAGCTGATTCGGAACGGAACAGAAAGTAAAGACTAATTCTGCCTTATGTGACAGGTTTCCCCATCTTATTAAAACCACATAGAGTTTTAAAAGATTTTCTTTCAAGATGTTTTCACCCTTTGCCTTCATCCTTTTAATGACCTTTTTGCAAAATTCCAAGCGAATCAGAAAGTATTTTGTGTTCAGTTTGCTTGATGATCTTGATGCAAACTTGTCTGCAGTGACTGTCTACTGACACCCATTTGAGCAGATAAGCTCCTTGTCAAAGCTCTAGGACCGGATTGTATGACTGCAGCCACAGCAACAATAGTTTCCTGCGTCCGATCTCGCTAATAAGGCCTTTTTGCCATTGTGACATGTTCGTTAAAATTATACACGAGCCTCATTATAATCCATCCGCTAGGAGGAGTGCCACCAAACGTGTGCCTATATATTCTTGGAACGGAAACTACGGTCTTTGAAGCGTAAAAGCAGCGCACTATCCAAATTCGTGTTCTATTGTCCCAATTCTCCATTTTCGTTAAGTCCCAGGATCAATATATAAAACAAAATAGAAATGGAACAGGTTGGTACACAGAATAACAGCAGCTGTCATCAGCCAACCTTTATATAATCACCTAATATAAGATACTCTATAGCGAACCCTAAAATCCGTGAAAATCAAAAAACTGTACATGTGTTGGTAATACCATAGAAGAAGACCACTAATATTACCCTTGTGTTGTGGCCCATTTAGTCCACTGACTCCTTGTTAACGTAGCGTATGCTCTAGCTTATCGATTTTAGGCCATCGAATGGCGATTGTAAATTTCTTAGAGTTCTTTGCAATTGAACGCACTTGTCTCAGTATAAAGTCCTTTATAGCATTTATATATAAAGCGGGTGCCTGCCTGCTATCCATGGCTTAATGCCTGCAACTACTGGACATTTGTTGTCTCATATTGTTGACTTCTGTGAATTGCAATGACCTAAAGTGGTTAATAAAAATTCTTTGGACATATATGCCCTTAAAAAATTAGCACAAGTAGAAACATTTTATTAGTGAAATGTCCTAATATCTACACGTACATGACTGTAACCCGAGTGCACTTTTGTCACAATTTTTTTTTCGAGTTACAAACTGTTTTTGTTTAAACCATTTTTTTTAGTTTATTTCTAAACAATACTTTTGCCATAAAACAATTCGTTTTTTTTTCGATTATTTCTGTTCCCATGATTTTATTTTGTTTTAGTTTGTATTTATTTTTCTTGTTTTTTAACATTAATATATTTTTTATTTTTTCATGGTTTAGATATACTTTTTTTTTTGTTACTCGTACTCCATGTCACAATTTTCGTTCACCATTTCCCCAAAGTGTAATGAAAAAAAGTAAACATTGTGTGTTCTGTGTGTGTGTAAGTGTGTGTAGAAAAGTGAATGTGTGTTTAGTGTTTTAGTATTGATAAAAATTTTTAAGCTGCTTTTCAGCTTTTAGTTTTGTTATACTTTTTTTCCAAATGTTGTATCTGCATTTAATTTTTTTGTTTCTCATATTCAATCCTTCTTAAAAGTATTATTATTAAGTTGTGAATATGTGTGTGTGTGTGTGAGTGCATATGTACAGCGACAGTTTTTCGATATAAAAAATGTTAGTATATTTGTGCTGTATTTTTTTTTCATTTCATTTCAATTCATTCAAATGAAATCATTTCAATTGTTTTACATACTTACACATACAACAAATTGTTCATATAAGAAAATAGAAAAAAGACTGTCGTTTTAAGTGCAAGTGATGATGAAGAGGATTACATTTTTTCATTCCTTTTATGAATTTTCTAAATAAAATTCACAAATTTCAAAAAATACAAACTGAAGAAAAGTACAATTGAAATTAGTTAAAAGTGTTGAATTTACAAATGAATAAACAACAATCAGATTAAATATTAAATGCGATTCAAGGATTGATGTTCAATTTTTCTCATGTGATGACTACTAAAATGTTAAAGGATAAGGAGAACGAGGATAAAAGAGAAAACTAAAATCAATACCACTGTGTTCAAAATAAATCATGTAAACGTGTTGCATACATTCAAGGATGTTAATTTCCCATATGGAAATTAGTTAAGTGAGAAATCGAAAGAGATATAATAAACTTGATTGCGAATAGAGGTTAACATTTCCAATCAACATTAGAATTATTTTCCATAAAATTTGTTTTGTAAAATTAAAATTTAAAAAATACAAACCTAAAAGCCAAATGCTTGATTTAGAAAAGTTATAAAGGATTTAAAAAGGGCTTATAAAATTGATTTTCTATAGAATTTTCATTTAAAAGCGTCGCACGTTGGGTTGAAATTCTCAATAGTGGCTCTTAATTGAAAATTGAAAATTAATATTTTTAAAAAGTAATCAATTACAGGTTATAGCAAACAAAATTCTGCATTTTTCATTTTCTTATGTTATTTACTTTTCGAGTTGTGCGTTGTTAAAGTTGAACTTTTTTTAAGTTTTTGAATACAGTGGTAAAAATTAAAAAAAAAATTTTTTAATAAAATTTTTATATTATAATAGCATAAAAGTAATATTTTTACAATGGAACCTTCAACCACAGGTACTTGGAAACTCAAATATGTATCCCAGTTAAATATTTTTGTTGTGGAAATATTTTTAATATTTTTTTGAAAATTGGTCTAAAAAACAATAATTTTTCACTTTTAAGTAGAAATTCAAATTCGGTTTGGGCAAGCTTGGGTAAAAATTAGTTTTTTTTAGTTTTCTTTGATATGTCTACTTACAAATCATATAAAAACATTTTGCGGGTTTTTTGCGATACGACCGAAAAAAAAATAGTTTTTCAATTTAACATCAAAGAAAAATTTGTGTGTGCTTAGTAATGCACTCACTGTATTAATCATGTAAGTGTGTACATACATATGTTTGGTATGTAGTTTTGTTATTGTTTATTTTTGTTAATTTTCTCATTATCAATATTCCTATTTTTAATATTATTGCCCAGCAGTTCCAAAGTGAAGTTCCGTCTCCAATACTGGTAAAATAACATAGGACTTTAACATGTACTTGTCATTGGATAGGCTAATATGTTCTTTTGAAGCAACAGCGATCAGGTGCTTGACTTTGCAAAAGCACTGCAGAGTAGTTCGGTTTAACCACTCTGCATTGTTGGATAAGATTTTTCGAGTGCCTTCTTCACTTGTCATATAAAATTTCAATCAAAAAATGGCAAGCAAGCTCCGAAGCAGAAAAAAAGTAGTAATGAAACCATATCAAAAATACAGGTCGAGTTCAGACAAAAAACCGGACTTATAGTTGACCAGCCAAATCTAGGGTTTGGAAACTCAAATGGAATACAGCCAGACGTTTTTTCCAAAATCCCGAAGTTTAGCGAAAATTACAAAAATCGACGTTGAACTGATCAAAAAGTTGCATACTATTTTAGTTGCTGTATCGTGTGGTCATCAGATTAATGTTGAAAAATTAAGAAATTTTACTTTATCGACCGCAAAATACTTTGTTGGAAAATACCCATGGTATAATATGTCTCCCACTTTACATAAATAATACATTACAAAAATAAAAGTAGCGTGTTACCACAGCAGGTATTGGACCTTCTAATATTACCTAAAATTTCTGAAAAAAATAATTCCGATGATATTTATTTTAGTGACCACGAATATGAAGATTAATAATATTAAAAAATAAAATGTAAATTTATTATAAATATTAATATTAATAAAAACTTTTTTAATAAATAAAGATTAGTATGACCTATTTCCGGGAAAATTTTGTATAAGGGCTTTACGAAATCACTTACCGATTCCGTTGAATTTTTGTATTCTGAGCTACTAACCTAAAAAAATCATATGCGTCAAATTTCATTCGTTTATCTTTAAAAATGGAGTTTGAAAAGCAATTTAAATATTTATACGGGCAGACAAACGGATAACCCTGGAGTTAAAAAATTTTTTTTTTTTCAAAAATTATTTTTTTAACAACTAATGACCCATTTAATACTACGAAACGAATGAACTAAGAGCCGTTTTTCGCAATTTCAACCCAATGTTCGTCGTGTAAATCTGTTTTAATTAAGGTAAATGAAAATTTTATTAAACTTCCTTCATTTTGATGAAGAAAGACTTTAGAGTATTGGAATACATCGTCTGTCCCAATTGACAAGGATTAAGTGGGCTTAGAAAAGCTTTGCTCCATAGAAATCTCTGCTTCGCTTTGGTATTATTTTAGTAGATCTGCAGCGGAATAGGAAAAAGATAATGCCCTGTCTACTTGAGATTTACAAGACATGTTTGAGTTGGTCATATGTACATGAATCCTGAACTAGCTGCGCCATTGTTTCATATCCAATTCGAGTAAAGTGATGCACAACAAACCAAATGATTTCAAGCCGATTAGTCTATCATTCTTGCTTTGGAATACTCTGAAGATAATACTTAATGTTCACTTTTGTTCATCGATTCCCTCTGACCGATTGGCCGTAAATCAACATGCCTAATCTAAGAGCAAATCCGTTCAGTTGGAACATAGAACATTTTAATGTGAGACGGTAAATATCCTCTGGGGTGCCACTTTTTATAAAAGGACCAAACTTTTAGATCTTCGCCTTTACGTTTTAGGAATTTTTGTACTTAAAACAGGAATAATTAACTGATGCTTAAAAAAACCTACAAATTTGTTTTATTAAATAAAATTAGTTAAATTAAATTCCAATATATCCCTGTAACCAGATTTTATGTTAATTCAAATGTTACAACTTTTTTGGAATAAACGCTGTAGCATTAAATGTATGATTTTAAATTTTAAACAGACCGTACATACATTTTTTTTACAAAATATAAGTACAAGGTGGCCTATTCAAAATTTGAATCGGCTATAAAAAAGTACTGATTACACTGCTCAGCAGCAAAATCCTCCATTTAAAAAAACTATGTGGACTATATGGATTTTGATGCGCTGAACTCAAATCTCTTGTCGTTTTTTTTCCATCAGATCGGAATTTTTTTTTATGGGCGTGGCAAATTTTCTCCCCTAAACTAGGCAGGTACGGAGACGTATTTCATCTTAACTAGAGAACCAGTCATCCGATTTCCAAAAATAAAACACCAGAGAGAAAAATTCTATTCGACTAAAATAAAAACAATTTTGTTACACATTTTCTGGTGTTTTATTTTTAAAATCGGATCACTAGTTCTCTAGTTAGGATGAAATATGTCTCCGTACCTGCCTAATTTAGGGGGGGGAAATTTGCACGGATTTGAGTTCAGCGCATCAAAATCCATATAGTCCACATAGCTTTAATTAACGGGAAGACAAAAAATGATTTTTTGTCGAGCAGTGTTATTTCTTAAAATTTCTAGTTTTGTTGGAAAGACTATTTCATAATAGAACAGAGTATCATTTATATGACTGCCATGATTGGATTGGCAGTATCCCATCTAAACAATCTAATTTTTTAAAATTCAAATCTTCTCAATATAGTGCAAGAAATATTCAGTTCCTGAGAATGATGATGAGTTTATAATAATGGCTGTTCTTGTACATTCTTAGCTACAGCAGCAATGAATGAATGTACTGGACGAGAACGCACACGGCTTGTTTTGTCGAATAGCAATCCATTTTTATGAACTCGTTTCACACATTGACATACAAACTGAACTGAAGGCCGATCTTCTCTCGAAATTTTTCCATGTAAGTTTCTTAGGGTAAAGACTCACTTCTTTGAAGATAAGTTTTTAATATTTGCCAATATAGTTCGAGTGTATAAGTAGCGTACCATTTGGCAAATGTCAAACACAAGCCAGAAAATTAAAATAAAATTAATGTTATCCTACCTTCTAAAATCAAAATAATCGACAGTTAAAATGGCCCATCCTTTACCAAAGTCTCAAGGTTTCCCGTAATGCCAACGATGACTGTAGTCATCTGTCGCTAAGTGTTCATTATAATTGCATAAACCGAGCACTTTGTTATTTATTGAAGAAATTTTATTACAGATAGACATGTGTTAATAAGGCCTTTTATTATTTTCGTATATTAATTTTATATGTAACTAACTGTCCCGGCAAACGTTGCTTTGCCATATAAATTATTTCTAGGAATTATTTTTTAGTTCAATAAAAGTAACGAACTCACTCTGAGTACATTCATTAAAAAAAACGTAAACCATAAGTATGTGTGTACGGTACGCAGATTTATCTTAGTTTGAAATTTCTTCGAAGTCATTACGTTATTTAGGTGCGGCATAAATTGTCCCTTGTTGTGAGTCACCCTAAATATTTAGGGGTATGAAAAATAGATGTTGACCGATTCTTAAACGTATATTTCTGCATTGGTTGAACTATAAATTGTGTACAATTTGAAGAAAACTACTAAAAACTATATCCATGCAATTACATAATTAAAAAAAGTGGGCGCTTAGGTAGGCATGGTTAAAACAGTATCCTATTAATCATACTAGAGTCTAAGTTATTATGTGAAAATTTCAAGAAAATTGGTTCAGAATTCTAGCCTACCTCAGGGGCGTAAAAAAAGGCGTGGCATTGAGGGGTATGTAAATTAGATGCTGGCTGATTCTGGATTCGATTAAACATTACCCGTCTGTCCCTGTGTATGTTGAAATCAACTTTTTGAAGCCCCCCGACATCGCTTGGACCCGGGTGAGGTATTAAAATATCAGAAATATTCGGAAGTAGATCGGTATTGAAAATCAGAAACATCGGTACATAAACAACTGAGATATGAGCAAAAACCCACGACCACCTCAATTTTTTTTTCACAAAAACAACATTACAACAACAACATACATACATACAAACGTGTATACTGGTTAGAAAAAACGTGGCATCGAATCCCAGCTGAGCCAAAAAAAAATTTTTTTCATTTTTTTTTATATTTTATTTTAATGTTTTTTTTTATTTTTTTATTTTTTTTTATTTAATATATTATTTATATTTTTATAATTTTTTTTTATTCATTTTTTTTTTGTTTATATTTATTATATATATTTTAATTATTTTTTAAAAAAATTTAAAAAAAAATGTTTTTTTAATTCTTTTTTTTAATTTTTTTTTTTAAATTTTTTTTTTAATTTTTTTTTTTTAATTTTTTTTTTTAATTTTTTTTTTAATTTTTTTTTTATTTATTTTTTCTTTTAACATACATACGTAAAGTTATAATTTTACAATGGGTTGTTTTTATATATGTATGTTTTTTATATGTATGTACGTATTTCATATGGGATGAATGGTGATACAAACTACTGTTATTGCATGACTACACGTTGTGAAGGGTATATAAGATTCGGCATGGCCGAATATAGCGCTCTTACTTGTTTTTTACCTCTGATTATAGAAGCCATCCAAAACCTACCCTAAAGGCCATAATCAGTTGCATTTATTAAAAGATTAAATAGTGATTCTTGCAAAAATTGTATATTACACATTGTAATATTGAAAATTTTCTGGCGGCCAAAAAATATCTTGCACTCTCCGACCTGGCAACATTGTTTATTCTTCATACAAATGAGAGCTGTTTATGTTTTTGTTGTTGAGTCAACCTGTTTCATTCTATGAAGATAAGTAGTTTCTTAAAAATATGAATCAACGTGAGCAGTCTTACAAATCATATAAATATGGGACTCTATGAATATAAGTACGACGTTGTTATTATGTTCATTGTGAATTGTACTTATAAATCAACGTTGTTGTGTGTGTTGATTTATTCGCACTTATACTCAAGTTTTGTGGCTCACTATGAATGTCGAAAAAACGACTCAAGGCCGATCACTGATATCAACTGAAACGGCTTGGCTAGTAGAATATTTACAGTAAACTATGTAAAAATTCAAAATCAAAGATGGCGTCGGCAATAATAAAGAAAATGGCGTATTACATGAAATTTAAAATCTAGGCTTAGCAACGTTGTGATATTTATACCCATGCACACTACGGTTGAGGTATTATCAGATTCGGTACGGTCGAATATAGCGCTCTTACTTGTTTTTTTTTATTAAAAAAAATGCAATGAATTTTTACCAATTTTATTTACCACGAATTCATTGTAGCATAGTTTTGCATTCTATAATTAACAGCGTAATTAAAAGTTATTTTTGTGGTTCACGTATTCACATTAGAAAATTAGTACAAAAAGAATAAAATTTTCATAAGGAATTTATTTTTTCAATTTTATATCAAATTCTACCAAATTACAAATGTATATTAAGATGACATTTTGACCTAGATGCTAATGATACCAAGCATACATTAAAAACAAATAATTTATAACAGTAAAGTCTCGTACAATAGAAAGGACTTTGAATCTTTTGTAGTTTACTTCAAAATATGAAATAATAATATTATTTTTATTATTACCAATTTTAATTGTTTAGGTGCTTTTTTTGTTGAGTTTCATTTTACATGCCTTTATAGATTGAACATGTATTTTAAAATACATTAACTAACACCAAAAAATATTGTAGGTTTTCATTGTGCTTTTTCATTTAAAATCAGTTTGATAAACCACAAATTAGAATGGATAGACAGAAAATATTGTTTCATACTTTTGGTAAAATTTATTTACATGCAGTTACTATGTGAATATTATTTTCACTAGTTTAATGTTTATTCATACATACATATGTCATAGAAAAATATTTTGAAATTTAAATAAAAAATGTTGTTGTTTAACTTTGAATTATTAAATTAAATAACGAATTTTTCTTATTTAATTAATGCCAGTAGTAGGTTTAAAATACTGATTGATGTGAATAGTAAATTTAAAAAAAAAATATTGCGGGCAATATTCTTTTGCAGTTGCTGCCTATTTTAAGGCAACATTTTTTTTATTTTTTTAACAATATATTTTATGGTTGTTATTTTATTTATTTTTTGTTGTTTCTAATCAGACTTTATTTTTATATTTTTTAAGCTGATACTAATATAACATGTACAAATACATTTGTATTGTTTGTGTAAAAGTAATATTGTTTTAATAACATATTAGGTGTCTTTGAATGTCATTTAAAAGAGGCAACATTTTTATGCAGTATTTTGGCATGAGTTTACGAAGTCTATTCACTCAAGCTGAACTCTGAAGACAAATGGACGTTCACAATAACAATACATTTTCTAATCGTATTGTCGATTACTGCCATATAAGAGTAACATTTTCATACATATGTATGTACACATGTTAATGATGACAATATGTTGCATATGTTTAGGCTTATTGAAACCAAAACATTTGTAATCTATTTCAGAGAAGTATTTATTCGAGAATTATGTTGCTTATCTTGGTTTAGATTCGTATGTTAAGCAGGGAGAATGAAGGAGAAAAGGCAAATGTGGTTGTGGTTTTCAGGGCATTTGATTGATAGAGAAAAAACTCTGATAATGGTTTCTTACATTTCATATGGATCTATTAATTATTTCGTCGATGAAAAATGTGAAGGCAACATGTTTTTTTTTTTTAATATCCACTACAGACTTTAGTTTGAATTAAAACGAATAGTGCAATATTTTTTGTTAAGAAAGTATTAATTATAATAGGCAATTCTAAAAAACACAAAACCTTTCCTTGTCCTAACTTTAAACTGCAATTATTTCTATAAGCATTGTCGTAACTAGACCATTCTTGGGGATGCTATTTTCCAAGTAATACCCGAATGTTATTTAATGAATAACATTTTTAAGTATTTCATCAAGAAGTCTTAGATTTCATTTGCTTATTTGAACTTCCTTCTAATGTTTCCATTCAAATGTTTTGCTTTGTCTCATGAAGAATTCTACGGCTTCTTGGTAAAACAGCTTATGTCGTATTTTCATTTATTATCATGTCATGTTTATTTGCTCATATCTCAAAAAGTTATGGAACAATTGTGCTGGATTTCAATAGCGATTCTTTCCCTGATATTTTTTCAAATGTTGATCACAACCAACACATGGACAGACAGACATTGCTTAGTCAATTACCCTGGTCACCAGATTTCAGAAAATATATGCTTTATGGGGTCGAAAATGAATATGTAGGAATTACAAACACAATGACAAAGCTATATACCATTCAAGGCGAATTCATACAGGTGAAATTATCAGCCCAGCTGATGGGGAAACATTTTGTCAAAATTTTTTAAATTCGCCTTAATTTCATTTATAGCAGGAATGGAAAATGAGATTGTGGTTTCGGTATTAAACAATTTAACTGAGTGTACTTTTTGATTTTTTTAAAATATATATCCTTTTTTTAATAAAATTTTATTATATTTTATATGTCATAACAATTTTTCCATCCCTGATATACGAATTGGCCTTAATAGAAAACATCACCTAAAACGTTGTTTTGTTGCATCTTTTAGCCGTTGCGTATATCTGCATGAATATGCCTTGATTCCTGTCATAGGCATATCACGTCTCCGAGCTACTTTTCTCTTTTTATCTCACATGTGCAACACGCATGTATTGACTTAGAATAGACAAACATGTTAGTCTCACATCAGCTTTTAGGCAAAGCGGTTGTGTCGAGGCTTATTTTTTTAATTGCTATTTAAATGCATATTATTTTTTTTATATAATTTTGTCGTGAGAGTAAAAGAGGGCAAATGTATTAGTATTTATATCACATGACTGCTATATACAATACAATTAGCATCACAGGTATAGAGTATAATTATTGATGATTAGTATAGGACTCCAGAAGAAAATCGTCCACAACACTATCCAATAAATTTCACCAAAATAACACAGAAAAACAAGGGCGAAAATGTTGCTTTTTACATTGATAAGCGAAGATTTTTCTCTATCATCTTTAAAGACATAAAACGACAAATGCTGTGATGAGAAATTGAAAAATAATTTTAAGATGATCCGTGCATCACTAGCGCTAGAGAAACCAAAAAGTACATTTTGTAAAGCCACTCCTTGTTTGACAAATTTTATTAGTTTAACTTTAGATAGCAGGGCGGTTGCTCCGTAATTCGATTTAAAGTAAAATTTTTCAAATTTGTATGCTAAATATATTGTAATTCGAAAATGTTTTCTTTCGAATCGAATTGCGGAGTAACCCCTCTGATCTTAACATTTTATGCCGTCAAATGGCAAATTATTTTAAAAATGTGCTAAACAATTAAATTCATTAATTAAATATGCCAATAATGCTCAAAGTATATTGCTAAAAACCTCATATCAAAAGATACAACTTTACATACATAAAGAGATGGATAAAACAGTCTGGGTATGTATTTTACTATCATTACTACTAAATATTTATTTTAAGTGAAATTTAAATGTGTTTTTATACCCTTCACCTGTGGTGCACAAGGGTATATATAGCTTTGTCATTCCGTTTGTAATTTCTGCAATTTTCATTTTCGACCCCATAAAATATATATTTTCTGAAAGCTTATGACAAGAGGAGTTGACTAACCCCTGATCATTTGTCCGTGTGTTGGTTGAAATCAACTTTTAGAAGCACCTATATGTTCCTCAGATCTGTGTGTGGTATCAATCTTTTGGAAATATCCGGGAATGAAATCGCTATTGAAATTTAGCACAATCGCCCCATAACTTTTTGAGATATAAGCAAAAAACCACGACCACCTCGTTTTTTTTTACAATTACAACAACGACATACATATATACTGGGTAAAGTAAACGTGGCATCGAATCCCAGATGAGCCAAAAAATTTTTTTTTTATTTTATTTTTTTATTTTATATAATATTTATATATTTATTATTTTAATTTTTTTTTTTAATTTTTTTAAAAATTTTTTTATTTTATTTTTTTAAATATTTTATTTTTTTAATTTTTTTTATTGTTTTTTTTTTTGTTTTTGACACTTTTTTTATTTTTTTGGAAACAGACATACATTAACTCAACTTATATTTTTTATTTCATATTAGATGAATGGTGATACACGTTGTGAAGGATATATAAGATTCAGCACGGCCGCATATAGCACTCTTACTTGCTTTTGCACTGTTAGCACGAAAAATGTTTAGTTAAAAACCAGAAAAATTGCCATCAATTAAAATTTGAAATGTAAAACTTCATACATATTTTAAAACCTACTAAAAATATGCAATTATTTTTGTCAATTTACTGATACTAAAAGTATGCAACATTTTTTTAAGCTAATATATTTATAAAATAAAGAGAATTTATTTAAATGAATTTAAATAAATTTTTTTTTTGAATTGTTTATTTTTTTGTTCAAAAATATTTAGCAAACACCTGAAAATATGTCAGGAATTTAATAAGTTAATTTATGTATTACAAATTCATAAATTATTGAAATTTCACAAAGAAAAAAAAATCGTATTAATATAAGTTTTAATGTATTAAAATTAATATTTGTGGAATAAAAGAAAAAACTGTTGAAATCTTAAACCAGTAACCTGTTAATATAAATATTTTAAAGTAGTGCCTATTTTTAGGCTTAAGATTACATGTAAATGCTGCTTCATTTTTAAAAGGATTTTTCACATTACCTTATCACTTGTTATTCTATGCCCTGTGCATGGCTGTGATATCATTAGACATTTTTTTTCCAGTAATCCGTAAAACTAACAGAAACATTTTAAAATGGAGTTTGCTTTAGCATTATGCAAGAAAAAAAAAGGAGAGTTACCAACAACAACAACAACTTCATTGCTAAACTAATATTAAGCATGTATAGCAGGCATTAGTTTAAAACAACATTCTAGCACATAAAATCCAATGCATAACAGTATGCAGCATATACAGGTAAACTAAACAAAATATATCCCAAAAAGGCGGATAGAGAGTAAGAGAGGCAGAGAATAAGCAGTTTAGGTAGAATAAAGAGTTAAAACTGTGTTCATGAAGTGACCACAAAAACATATATTATATTGTGGTTACAATAGATCAACTTGTTTATGCCTTATTCCACATGATGTGCTACACAACAGCAACAACAACAACAACATCAGCATACAGGAGCATTATAAGTATATCGTTAGAATCATCTTTTTGTTAGCTTAGCCACAGTCTCCTCACAAGCTGACTAGAAAAAGATTGCTTGCAATAAGAGCTAAAGAATAAAAGAAAAAAAAAAGAAAAAATCAAGATTAACTGCCAGTATGTGTAAGTTTATGATAGTAAAAGTCTGCAACTGGCCACTTATGAAAAACTTAAGGAAAAAGCAAAAAGGATGCAAAAAGCAAGAAAGATATATGTATGTCTATAACTTTATATTACCATTAAATGATAAGGCTAATGAAGAAGTTTGGCCAGACCTTGTTATGGTCATAAGTGGTATGGGGTAATAGCAATGTATTCATTGCTTTTTTTTCTCTCCTCTTTTTTGCTCTCGATGTCCTGTGCTTTTCTTGATAGTTTAGTTTATGGCACATTATTTTTTTAGTTGGTTTAATGTTGAGATTATCATCACAAGTATTAGGATTTCTTTAACACAAAAGCAAGAAGAAAATTGTACAACTCTTTTGTTGTTATTTCATTATAAAAAAAATAATTCAAATAGATTTTCTTTTTTTCTTACATTTAAAAAAAATATATTCATGCAATTGGAAAATTCGGCCAAATTAAAGTATTTGGTTTGCTAAAGGAGGAAGAGAAAATGTTTACATGCCATGCAAAGCTATTAAATGCGAGTAACAGTGCATTATCATGTTACACAGAAAACTTTTGTATTTTCGCAACAAATGCAACAAGCGATCTTTTTTACATTATTTATTTTTATTTAATAATTAAAATCTAAAACTTACAAGTCTGCGCTACTTAAACAGTTTTTAACAACCAATTTATTGAAGCAACGTTTAAAATTTAAACAGAAGACCTGCAGTTTATCTCATGATTTTGAAAAAAAAAAACATTTTAATTATCAGAGATGACCTCCTTTTGTAAGTGGAATATTAATCGTATTTTGCTTTTTTAAAAAAGCTAAAAACAACATCTCAAGTAGAAGTGTTGCAGACATTTGAAATTTGCATTACTTATAATACATGGTGCTGGAAGTGCAAACTTTTAGTGGCATCACACATATATTTGCATTATAAGCTCTACCTGTTGACAAACTATAAAATTAAGCCTTAAGATTTAAGTATATAAATAGTGGAATTTTTGTTATTTGGGTTTTCATGTGGCGAAGCCAAAAATTCTCACCAAGGCTCGCTATTCATCATGAATTTATGGTTATAATTATCGACCCAACCAGAAGGGAATTAAATTTATTTTGAAAAAATTTCGCACCAGTTTTAATTCATTAGATACTTGCTAATACCCGGTGTGCTTCGCCATTCCCATCGTAATGAAATAAAAATTTTATTGTTCAAAAATATATTTATTTTGCAATTGCCATGCCTACTATTACTAAATCAACCATTTCTTATTCAGATAATCATATAGACGTCAAAGTGTCTCTTGCAAAATTTTGGTACTCTAACTATTATCGCTTCCCAGATATACGAATTTTTGTATTTAGTTCATATGACAGGTGCCACGCCCACTATTACTAAAGCATCCATTTCTTATCAAAATAGTCATAAAGATGTCAAAGCTTCTCGTGAAAAATTTGGGTTCTCTAACTGTTATCGCTTCCCAGATATACGAATTTTTGTTTTTAATTCATATGACAGGTGCCACGCCCACTATTACTAAAGCATCCATTTCTTATCAAAATAGTAATATAGATGTCAAAGCTTCTCGTGCAAAATTTGGGTACTCCAACTATTATCGCTTCCCAGATATACGAATTTTAGTATTCAGTTGCTATGAGAGCTTCCACGCCCACTATTTCTAATGTACCCATTTTTTCTAGAAATGTTTATTTGGGTGTCAAAGTGGCTCTTGCAAAATTTTAGTACTTTAATCGATATCGTTTTCCAAATATACGAAATTAAGTATTTAATTCATGTGACCACGCCTACTATTTAAAGTCCGCCCATTTTTTACCCAAATGTTCGTGTGGATGTCAAAGTTTACCGTACTTAATTTGAAGACTCTAGCTGCATTAACTTTCGTGATATATAATATTTAATACTTTTTCTTTAATAGGACGTGGCACCCCGCCCACTTACAATTTCAAACCAAAGTATATCCTATAGTTCCTTCCAGACATACAGAAAGATTCTGTGAAAATTTCAAGGAAATCGGTCCAGCCGTTTAACCGTCTATAAAGCACAAACAAACATACAAACACACATTGATTTTTATATACATACATATATAGATTTATCTAGCAATTTGTAAACAAAGAGTCAATACCAAAGAGAATATTACTGCTATATCGGTCAGTGTCAATTCGTTGCCGCGCTCAACAATTGGACATGAGTTGTTCGACCACCACAACAATGGTGCCCCAGTGGACTAGCCAGTAGTGTGCTGTTCGCCTAGTCTGGGGTTTGCGGGTTCGATACCCGCCAAATACTCTGGTGTATTTTCTTTCCTTTTATATTCTATTTTTTCAGTTCTATTCGTGTATCACAAAGAGATCAATACGTTGAATCCAAGTAAGCTGCGCAACTGGTGCCTGTTCTACCCAACCTTACCTTTTCGATTACTTTAATGGTACTGTGCGATGATAAGTGACTATTTTTTTGCTTAAATTAATGAAACTGACTTGGTTGACATGTAGTTTCAAGAAGACAATGTTCAATGCCGTGTGGCACGCGATACTATAAATCAATTGAGATGTTGGTTTAGTTTAGACCCACGTTTTTGAGCATTACACTGGCTGCTAATATCATGAGATTTGTCCCCACTATACTGTTTTTTTTGAGCATATGCAAAGTCTTTCGTATGTAATAATAAACCAGCTATAATTTCAGCCCTTTCATTAGCGAGATATCGGCCAATATGATGGTAATAATATGCCAAAATTTACACTCACTGATGAATAACAAACATGAAATAACACGAAATAAAACTTAACAAGTAAGAGTGCTTTGCACAACCGTGTCGAATCTGATAACACCCTTCATCATCATGTACACAGGAATAGTGATCACATCACATCGTAGCTTAGCTTAGATTTCATATTTAATGTTATACACCACTATGGTTTTTTATTTCCGACATCATCATTGTTTTTGTATTTTTACAAACTTAACTGTATTCCACGAGTCAAGCCATTTCATACGATAGCCATAGTGATGGGTTAAGAAAAAAAATCTACATCATTTTGCTTCGAATGCCATGTATTCTACTGGTTAAGCACTTTCAATTGATACGAAAGTTATGGATGTTAAAGTGAACAAAGCCGTTTTTACTATACATGACCCACACATAGGCCATTTCATTTAGAAAGCCAACTTGGATTTTAACTTTTTCATAGTTCACTGTATTCTAACATTCATGGCCTTTCATCTGATACCAATATTGTAAGCGTTGAATGGGATACAGTTCTAGGTACTACATTTGATCCAGATATGAATTTATTTTATGCAATTTTGCAGTGATGACAACCTTAAATTCTAACTATTTTTCTTTATGTATTTCGTTGTGGTAGTTAAGTGATTTGACTGATCGGTAACGAGAAAGCCGACAAATTATCCAAAATGGGAGCTCTTCTGAGTACTATAACTTTGGAGAATACCAAACCCCTTAAACGATTTAAGAATGAACTTAAATGTTGGGCAATGGTGGAACATTTCAGAAAATGGCAAAACACTGATGTCTGTAAGGTGACAAAAACACTATGGGGTGACCCTAATCTTGGGAAATCAAAAGAGATTCTGACAACACTTACGAAACTAACCAGTGTAATTACAGGTCATACGGAGTTGAGAACCCATCTAGCTCGCATGAAATTATCTGAGGAAACAACATGTAGAGCATGCGAGGAAGATTATGATACTTTGGTACACTACCTCTGTCATTGTCCTGCGTTTGGGCATATTAGGCGCGAGAATTTTACAGTGGATACTATGCCGAACTTGGAATACCTGGGGAGTTCGAACTGGAGATCCAGAATGAGTTAAATTGAGGGGACTGGGTTCTTGGACTAGTCCGTTATTTATGGGGATTTATGTTATGGTTTTTGTTTGGGAATTCCGTTTTCCATATGGAGCGCACAACATGTCAACTGGGCATGAGTGTATATCTGTCATGGGTTTGGGCTTTTAGTGCCCCTCCTTTTCAACCTAACCTAACCTATTTGATTTGATACTAATATTAATATTCCAGTGTTGTCTAGGAGCTGAAAAAACTGACCTCTGTTTGTAAATTTAAGGAGTAACGCCGAAGCAGTTGTTTTTTTGTGCTTATATCTCAGTTGGTTTCAAAAAAATTTTTTTTTAGATTTTCTTAGAAATAATTTTTAAGATAAGGGCTTAAAATTTGGTGTTAATAACATGTCCAAAAATTATTTCAGAGATAAAGAAAATTTAAATAAATAGAAAAAAATATACAACGGGTGGTCTAACCAAATCGCACGATCGGAATTGAAAGTAAAATAAAAAGTTTTCAGAGAATTACCTTAACTTTTTTTATTATTACTGTAGGATCTATGACAATTATGTGTGAAACAAAATAGCTGCCAAATGCTCGCCGCAACTTCGGTGGCATATTAGTATTCGGTGGTTTATATTTCAATGACACTGAGACATAATTGTGTTCAAAGTGATTAGTGTGCAAAATTATCTTATCCTTTATCTCTTGAACTTATTGATTGGCGTATTGGTGTACACTTTTTCTTTTTAATATCCAAAAAGAATGAAGTCCAATGCTGTCA
The DNA here is from genome assembly GCA_941918925.1 of Phyto melanocephala. Classification (NCBI taxonomy): domain Eukaryota; kingdom Metazoa; phylum Arthropoda; class Insecta; order Diptera; family Rhinophoridae; genus Phyto; species Phyto melanocephala. The sequence continues at coordinate 37,849,015 of OW799233.1, forward strand.
AATCTAATGATGTGAGATAACACGTTCTTTGAATTTCTCTCGCTAATGAAGCATTGTATTGTTGGCTGTGTGAATCCACATATCGTTCAACTAAATATCTTGCGATAGCAAGCACCATTCTCGGTAGCTGCTTGGCCGACCTCGTTTTCGAAAACGTACGGCCAAATGACGCCGCTAGCCCATAAGAGGCACTGAACAAATACTCTTTGCATATGTATCGGCTTTTCAACAATCTCTCAGGGTTTCTGATTAGATTAATCCTGATGCAGGAATTCTGCAAGTAAACTTATCCACACTAAGACGAAGTATGAAGATGATTTCGATTGTAAAGTCACAATTTTCTTGTGTTCATCCAACTGTTCGGCATATTGATGACGCTTTAGGTGGTCAGCAGACTTCAGCTTTTGAGTCATTTGAACCTTCTTAATTTTTATTTAAATTTCACATCAGTGATGTTCGTGAGAATTTAAAGTGTTGGCGGCTCTTCTGTCACACTATCGCAAACAATAGCAATATTTTTCGGCGGAACAAACTAGGCGAGCATTCACAGCTGTTTTCACATTCCAATAAACGAAATATAAAAAATAAAAAAACGGAAGCGAGGGGCATTAAAAGTATTAAATTACAACTGTAGTGAATGCTATATGAGCAACGTCTTTATAAAATTGGAAACAATATCAAGTATAAAGCGTTACAACCACGGACAACTAAAAATTCCACTCAAAATTTCAGCAGGTTATCGGAAAATTTGTCTTAGCTAAGCGATAAATAAATAAATAATACATAATCTCATCTTAAATTTAAAACTTAACTCTTATTGCAGTATCATAAGTTTATAAAAAGTTTATCATTCAATTTTCCATTTAATAAACACTAAAGAATAATATGCATACGACAGGTAAATTTCAATTTCAAATGCTATTTCTTCTACAAATTTATTTTTAAATTCCATTTAAAAATTGTTGCTTCTAACTTTTGCAAAATGTTTAATCTTCTATAATTTTTAACATTGTTAGATTAAAAATTTACAAGCAAAAACAAAGTCAAATGTTTTTAAAAATTAAAAAAAAACACACATTTGAATATTATGTATAAAAGAATTAAAGAGTTTTATTTTCTTCTTTTATTCTACATACATGTGTTATACCTATAAAAAAAAACAATATATTATAGAGTCTACTTTTAGGAGCTCCGATAACAAGTGGTTGTAGATTTGCTTAATTTGCACCAAACAACTACAACTATGATTACACAAGAAAAATAAAGTTTATATTGTTTAAGATACACAAACAATTTGTTAATAATTTTTCCTTTTAATTTTTATGTTTAAATTGTTGTTATATTTTCTTTTTATCTTTGCTCTTGTCAGAACTCTAAAGCATATGTTAAGGTGTGGTGTTAACTAAGTTGTTACTGACAAATTAAAAAAAGAAAATTGAAAATTTATAGATTTTTTAAAATGGAAAAATGACATGTTACATAAGCTGTAAATGAAAGTTTACTGTACGTGGGTGTTGAAAATATTACAGGTTAAAAATTGCATTACAACTAAATTCAGTATTAAATTTGAATAATATTGAAACGAATTTATAAGTTTATTTTAAAATTAATTTTAGCATTTTTTTATATACATATTTATATATATTTTAATGTATTTTAGATAGCTTTTTGAAATTAAGAGACGTGGCTCTTTTTTTAGCTACAATGTTATTGTGAATAGTTAGAATTGGCTTGACTTGAATGTTTTGCATTTATTCAATATTTAAGAGGGCATCACTTTTATAAAAATATGTATCGGATTTTGTTTCTTTAGAAATAGTAACATGAAAATTAAAACCTCTTTCAATTTCTCAAGTGGAATTGATTCAGATATTATTTACAATAAATAGCTTGAGATGTGCATACTTTTAGGGACTTTATAAATGTTGCCTCACAGGGATGTTAAATGGGGTTTTCAATTTTGTACCAACCATCAAAAAAATTTACTTTTTGGACCTTCACGGTACCATTTTTTTTAAATTTTATTTAGTAAAATAACAAAAAAAAAAAATAACATAAAAATTCACTTGTATAAAAATAAAAAAACTTAACATTAACATACATTATATGTATGAACAAAACAAGGTACATAAAAGTCTTATATATATATGAGATCAAAATCAGGCACTTATTTGTGTAGTTAACAAACTATTTGAAATTTTTACATCATAGCAGCATGAATTTGTGGATCTTAACCAATCCTTTGTCTGTATATGACATGACATGCAGCCTATATCTTTCCAAAGAAGCTAAATTTGAAATGTGGCAAATACACCCATTTAAAAATAATTCAGGCACTATATTTTTAAATTGTATTTGGACTCCATTTTGAGATCCGATCATGACCGCACAATTGTCTGTTGTAATGCCAACCATTTTTTCAATGGGAATATTTTTTTCATGTAGTGCTTTAATGGTGCTTTCAAATATGCCATTTGCAGTAGAGTCCTTTAACTGCACCATCCCTAAAAATCTATCTCGGCATTGACCATCAAATGTTCGAATAACTATCGCTAAGTTTTTAGATATGCTAGAATCGGTACTTTCATCTATGACTAACGAATAGTAGTTATTTTTGCAAAATTTTGAAATTGAAATGGTAAAACAAAAATTAGTTATTTATACTAGAAACTTTATTTCAACACAAAAATATTTTCACTTCTTTAGAATTTTTGTAAGCACAGAAAACAATTCAAAATAGAAGTGAAGTTGGCTGCAACAAACAAGTGTAAGCGCTCCATACACCACAATACTAGTTGCGTATACTTAAGCCCCCATTTCATAAAAAAAATTTGTTGTGCATCATGAACGCAATGAAAAGTACACAATAATCTGTTACTATACTAAAAATTCAAAAAGGGGAAAAAACTAAAATTTTTAAATTGTACCAAATGAGTCGCGGTAGTACCACGGTACTTTTGATGGTCAAAATGTACCAAAAAAAGTACAATTGTACCAACTTTAACATCCCTGTTGCCTCAGTAAGAATGCACTCTTTATATTAAGTGTTATTCTTTTGTGGGCAAGTGGCAACTCTGAAATTTGTGAGCTTTCGTTTATTAAAAATGAAACGATTTACAAAAGAACAGCGCTTTGTAATTGCGACAACTTTTGACAAAAATTGGGAAAGATATGCTAAGGCCATACGCAAATTTCAAGGAATTTTCAGTCAAGATATTGTATCTAACATGTTAACCATTCTAAGAGTGATCACAAAAAGATTTAAGAAGCCGGACACTGCTCGGTCTCTTGGAAGCGGTGCTATTGTATACGAGCTTATCGCCGAAACCCCGAAAATATTAAATTTGTGTCATTCTTAACAACTTCAATTTGCACGCAGCGAATTTTTTTAAAATGAATCTACATTCATGCGTATAAAATTCAGCTTGACCAGGAATTCAAACTAGCGGACCATGGAAAGTAAAGGCGATTCCTCAATTGAAAAAAGAACAAAGTAAAGTCATTACCGATTTTCCCAAAATTTTTTATCTTCTCGGATTAAGTGCATTTTCATCTAAATGCACCTACAACGAACGAGTCACTACTGCCTGTTGCGGATTTTGGTCTTGCATGCCGCAATTGGTCCTTACCTTTTTGATTATGAGACCGAAACTGCAGTGACTGTCAGTGGCATGTAGAGACTATTCATTTATTCAAGCAACGATTTCCACAACAAATTATCTCAAAAAATTCTGATGTTAGCTGGCCAACAAGATCATGCGATTTAAAGCAGATCGAATTTTTCTTAACGATTTCGTAGAATCGTGAATTTATACCAATAAACTAACAACAATTTCTGAGCTCAAGTCCGTAGCTGAAGCGCTCAAATTTCTGTAACAATATTTGTCTTGGAGAATCAGGAACTGTCTTGGGCTCATTCACATATGCTCGCTTCTACAAATAGCTCTTAAGAAAATAGTTGGGTTCGTTTGCAAGACCAGGACTTAAGAAATCTTCTATCATAAGCCCATTCCGTTCTCTAATATTTACAGTAACAGCACTTTAGTTTTAATAACAAAAATAATTCTCAATGCTAAATTACCATACTGTACAACTAAGGCATGATGATTGATGAACAGCTTTCGGATTTTCGGAATTCCTGAATCAACAGTTCTGCTTAATAGCAAATGGAAATGAGGTACATCACTCATAATTAGATTTTTTATAAAGTTAATTTCATTGCTGGACAACTGTTGAAATTATGCTAGGCGCACAATTGCGACGAACGACGAATTCGTCGGTAAAAATTCGCTGTGTAAATTCGTCATATGAAGCACAATAACGACGAAAGAGTAACATCTTTTATAATTGATGAAATTGTTTACTGTTTGTGCAAAGAAAGAACAAAAATAATCAAAGAATTAAAATTTGTGTGAAACTCAGCAAAATAATAAATACAATTTCTGTCATAGTAAAAACTTTTTTACGTATTAGTAAACGTATACAAGGAATGTGCTGGGTACGTGCAGTAAACACTAATAACAATCTTGTTTTTGTATAACAGCTAATAGTGTGACCGACCGACGCCATAATTGTACGCATTCTCATATACACAAATGTGTTTTGTTTTTGACGACGAAAAACTCGTCGTTTGTCGCAATTGTGCGCCTAGCATTAGGCAGCAGAATTTGGACATTGCCTATGATCTGCGGACTTAATTTTTACACCAATTGCACCATATAACTTTTTTTAATCCGGCATAGCCGTGGACAGCAAAACGCCTTCTAGTAGATGTTTATTGAGTTTTATTGACACTTTGCTCTATACGTTTAATATTCTCCCCAGTGCAAATTAAACGCGGTCTACCGGTTCAAGGCAAACAGTCTAGGTGGGGACTATAAACTAAGCAACAACTCATCTCTTCTGAGGGCGAAAATATGCCAAAACAATATGGACGATATGCTCTTTGCGTTGAAATAGTTAATCGCTGATTTAAATAATAATTTAACATTGTACTGGTTCTTTGTTCAGTTGTGAATTTCTCCATTATTTACTCTTAAGGTGTTAAAAATAAAAATTATATAAACGGAAAAGTAATTAAATGTTAAGACCACGTGGTGACTTTTGACACACACTTTTCAAACAACTTCATGGCGTATTAGAAAAACAATAGAGGATTGTGAGTAGATGCATTTGTATGCCGCTTTCTACACCTTTTTGTGTCCTCTTTCTTTAGCGTTAGTATTTTGTGTGTTTAAATGTTTTCCTGATGCAAGATAATACTGGAAAGGTAATTTGACATCATTGTCTCACTTTGCGAAAACATCATCAGTTGTTCCGTGTTACTTTAAGACAACGTTATAATCATGAATATATTTCTGCAAAGCCCAACTTTTTTTTAGTTTTTTTTTTCAGTTGTTGAAAACCCTAGTCTTATTAAAATTTCAAACATTTTTTATTTTATTGCTAAAGTTTTTCCATAAACATCTTGTTATTAACTAAGTGAATAAAATTTTCTTTTTTGTAAACACTTTTTTATATAAATTGTTCCCTTAAGATTTGTCTCTATGACACTATGGTTTGTTAAAATGATAAAGATTAGCGATAATTTTAAACATTTCAGCAAATATTCTAAGCTAATAAAAAGTTGCACAAAGAAAAACAAAACAAATTAGGAACTTTTTTAAAATATTAAAAATTTCGATATAAATTTTTGAATAATATCTGTGGACTCTTAACCAAACAATTTATTTCGAATTTACAAAATTCAAACATGCAAAAAAAATTAATTTAATTTTTTTTTTAAGCGGGTTAAGGCAGAGAAACCGGAAATTTGTGAACTTTTGAAAAAACACATTTATTTAAATTTGAAACAGAAGTTTAAAACAAATATTAAATATATATATTTTTTTTTATAAAGGGTCTGCCATCTAAAGTTTTTTTCAACTGGTGCTTATTTCGTGACTGGTAACACTTAGCTCATGTCTGATTTGACAGATAATTAGTTTTATCCTCCCGCTGAACGAATATGATTGCGTATACGATTCGCTAAGTGGGCCTGCGATCGACTTATAGAAGATGCCGATTCTGCCAAAAAAAAATCATCTTTTCACATGAAGCTCATTTTGATCTTGGCAGGTTTGTAAACAAGCAAAATTATCGCATTTGGGGCACAGAAAACCCGCACGCATACATTGAAAAGCCGATACACCCAAAACGAGTCACTGTTTAGTGCGGATTTTGGTCCAGAGGCATAATTGGGCGATTTTTCTTCGAAAAGCAAGAAGTGGCCGTTACAGTCAATGGCGATCATTATCGGGCCATGTTGAACGAATTTTTGTTTACAAAAATTGAAGAGGAGGATATTGGCCACATTTGGTTTCAACATTACGGCGCTACGTGCCACATAGCCGAAGCTACACTCGATGTTTTGCGGCCTGTTTAAAAAATAAGTTATTTGGAGGACCCTTTACCTCTTATAAATTTTTATATAAAAAGACGACGATTTGTCAAACCTGAAAAAAAACTTATCTCGTCTTAATATGTTTTGTCCACCAATATATTATATTAACCCTTAATATTCCGAAAAAAAAGTATGGTAGCAAATTTGCAATTTTAAGTCATTTTTGTTTTATGAGAAATATTTACATGTTCTAGGTTCAAAATTCTCAGCTGGTTCCTGATGGAACAACTAGGATCTCTAAGATGAAGTATAGTCAGTATAAATAATATTATTTTTTTTTATTAAAAATAAAGAAATCGTTGAAAAGCAAAATATCTTTGAACGCCATCTGGATTGCAGATTTTTTCAACGCAGTTTTCCTCTTGTTAAAGATTCTGGTAAATGGCCAATGTTGCGAACGTAACGTAGTGGAAGAGAATCATTCGATGGCCGATGGTTTTTCTCCAATTGCATTTCACAGGCAAATTTTAGCTTAGGCTCCAAGCACATAATTTCTGCGCGATGTCTTTTGTGTAAAGTACATACATTAATGATCGCCATATCGCACATGTGGTTAAACAAACTATTTGTCTATTTGCGTGATTTAATTCAGATATGAAAACGGCCAAGTGAGGCCACCCATATATTTGTTGTATTGGAGATCTATATTTTGACATTAAATACTCTCCATTACCTTCATCTTGTTGTTAAATTATTCGACGATTGAAGCATTCTTTGGCGATTTCCCATGCGCCAGAATAAAAGTCTTTATTGCTACCATTGTGGATGACATATTAAAAAATGTATTGTCATTCTCTGCTACTGTTGTGTTGTTGATTCCATGAAAAGTTTCGAAATATTCTTCGCAGTCACATCGATTGCCAACATTCTACCGCAGTTTCCATAAAGAAAAACGAGAACCGTATACAGTTCTAAGCGAATAAGAGAAATAAAGTATTTTCAAGCCGATGCGGCATATCTGGCCTATACTGTTTTAAATTTGGGTACGACTTGATCTTTAACTCTTGAAGAGTTTTGTTGTCTAAATCAGAATTATCCATTTCTGGATCGAACACATCTTTTGTTGGGTTTTTCCATAAATCGATTTCTTTGAATTCATCTACCCGGTTACCATCTTTTACATTTTCACCGTGAAAGGCAGCCTTTAAATCATAATCCTGATTACAGTCAAAATCGTCGGAAGAGAAATCTCAATCGTCTGCGATTTCACTTCAAGCCATTGAATTGACATACGTGGAAAGCTACAAGCCATTATAAGAGTCGTCTATGTTATAACCATTCCTTTGCTAGAAAAAAGTGTAGCTTCGGCTGTGTGGCATTTAGTGCCGTCCTGTTGAAAAGAAGTGTTGCCAATATCCTCCTCTTCAATTTTTGTGACCAAAAATTCGTTCAACATGGCCCGATCCTTGCTCATTTTCGAAGAAAAATTGCATAATTATGCCTCTGGACCAAAATCCGCACCAAACAGTGACTCCTTTTGGGTGTATCGGCTTTTCAACATATGCGTGCGGGTTTTCTGTGCCCCAAATGCGACAATTTTGCTTGTTTACATACCCGCCAAGATCAAAAAGAGCTTCATCTGAAAAGATGTTTTTTTTTTTTGACAAAATCGGCCAAAGTAATGTCGCAATATTTCCCAGTGTTGTTCAAGCGTATACACAACCAAATTCGTTCAGCGGAAGGACGCTTTATAAACAAGACCCCGGCATTGGGATCGAGAAAGTCACACAAGTGCCTACGTTCGACAGTCGTCCTTTAAAGGCTATGGCTGTCTTGCTACTTTACAAGTAGTAGTGTCTGCAGAGCTGGATCTATAAAATTTCTATTTGACTAGAGTCTTTCAGAATAGAAGAGAAGTGAATGTCTTAATCTCGCTTGAGTGGAGAAGAGTTCTATTCTGTATGAATAGTTCTAGCAATGTGATTATCTGACATTCCCGAGTTGTCAAGCACCCATCTGAGCTTAAAAGATGTCACGAATATCGTTTTTTTCACTGTTAAGCAAAATGACAAAGAAATCTCCTTTTAACTGTTTAAAGTAGGAAAATTTAAACAATTTGATTTTCAACTTTTTTCAGTCTTTTTCGTTGTCTTATCGCCAAAAAAAAACTATCAATCCCTTAATAAAATAAAGGCAACAAAAATATTTGTGATATGATTAATAGTTATTACCTGTTTAGTATGTTCAACATCCGTCTACGAGACGGCAATAAAAAATATAACAATAAAAAAAGGGATAAAAAGAACAAAGAAACAATTTCTAAAGAAAACAAATGAAAAGATAATAACCAACATTATCGCAATAATATTTGAATATTTATCTACTTAAAGAATATAATTTTTTCTATAAGCACATGCATACATACTTTTTTATTGTTTGAACAACACCCGACTGGCCTACAGAAAAGGAAACAATCAAAAGCAAAATTAAAAAATACAGGACCTAGGGTTACTTCACTAAATAAATATAAAAAAAACATAAGAATTTATTTTCTTTTTTGCATTTAGAAAAATACAACAAAAGTAAAGTGATAAAAGGAAATGACTACTTAAAGGAGTGGGAGTAAAGAAAACCCTTTGTTTTATTTAATTCTAAAGAGATCTTTTGCCAAATGTTTGGTGTAGTTTTAATGATAAATCTTAGTATTTTATCATATAATTATGTGACAAGTTGTTTAACATTTGACTATAACTATAAGTATAAAATAATAAGCACGTAAATATATTGTTACAGATTTATTTTAAATAGCTGTATTTGCATTGTAGTTTTGTTTTAGTTATATTTGCCGTAGTTTAAGTTACAGTAGTTTTGTTTGTATTGGTATGTGTGCATTTGAAATTTCGTTTGGTTCGCTGGTTGTTCGAACATGATATTAAGTTGTTTGCAGCCGAGGTGAGTTATTATGTGCAGCATACTCTTAGGCACTTTTATTATTCCTGCACTTAACATTAACATTACGTCTTAATTTAAATGTAACGGTTTTCGAATGAACTAGTGTGTACATATGAAAACCTTGTCGAATGTTACCGAACACCACTATATTACTATAAATAGCCGAACAACACAGCTTACATGATCACTAATACAGTAGAGCTTGTAAAGTGCTTATCAAAGTGAGTTTGATAATAAAAGTGTATAACAATAAGGGAAATAAGTAAAGTGATATAAAACATTATCTGAGTGTGCTTAAGTAAATATATTGCTCTTAATTTTATAACGAATTTCAAGTGTTTTTAATTGCAATAAAAGAACTCAAGGCTTATTTAAAGGAAGTAAGCCAATGTTTATAAACGTAACAATATATTTCATTGACAAAACCAAGAATCAGAAGCTTTGGCGATTTTGGCAATTTTTATTTTTGAATTGGGTGATGAAGTTCAAAATAAATCAGATAATCCTGAACATAAATATTGTCGTAGTTTCAGGGTTCACTTATACAGGTGGCGGTGCTAGCCCAACTGATTATGTTTTTGTGTGTCAGTTTTTGTAAAACTCTTAATAAAACACGTAAGAGTGCTATATTCGGACGTGCCGAATCTTATTTACCCTTCACAACGTAAAGTCATGCAATAACAGTAGTTTGTATCACCATTTATCTCATATGAAATACGTACATACATAATATAATATAGAAGATGAACACGTTGTTAAAGTATTAACTGCTGAAGAACGTGAAGTAATCTTAAATTATTGTCTTGTTAATTTAAAGCAAACTCATAGTAGACGCGATTACAAAGAATTATTACAATTAGTTATTACTTTTCTTGGTGGTACGGTGCCGAATTTTAACACCTTTCGAATACATGGTGCAACTTCTCATGCTAGATGGATGTCAAAAGCTATTTATACACTTAAAATTTATTTGTTCCGTGATCAATTTAATATGACAAAAAAGAGCTGAACGGTATACGTAGTGTCTGTCTTTTCATAGTTCGTATTTATGTAAAAGCCTGGTTTGGATGCACCAAAGCAATTGAAGCACCAAATCAAGACCTAAATTTAATAAAAAAATATAATTGCTTACACTGAAAAAATTATTTTACATAAATTCAATGAACCCCATTCATTGACTTAATTTCATTGATTTTTTTGCAAAAATTCTTTGACTTAACGTAAAAATACGTTGTTTCAAGGAAAATATTCATTAAAATTCGAAACAAGAGTTAACGTACATATGAACAGTACTTTAAAACCATTCCTTAAATTTTTTCTTTAAAAAAATAAGTAATCCTTTAATTTAACGTATTCATTCGTTTATTTTAATGATTACGTTCATAACTTTATTATATAAAATTTGTTTAAGTAATGGTACGTTTTAGTTAATGAACACGTACTTTGATTCAAGAAACTTGTACTTTAAATTAATATTTTTTTTATTAAATTCAACGTTAAACTGTTCATTTTTAGCGTTTATGATTCTCATTAAATTAATGAAATAATACTTTAAATCAATGAAATTGTACGTTAAACTTTACATTTTTATAAAAGTTAACGTATGGCAATTCATTGATTCAACGTACCTGTGTCTAAGGTCAAAATTAGTGCACATTTTCTTTGAAACAACGAATCTTTTCTTTGAATTTATGTACCTTTTTGGTTCAGTGTATCCTGAACAAGACATAGCTTTTGCTTTGTTACAAAAAGTAAGCAATCACTTATGGTATTTGTCCGAAGAAGCAGTCGGTCTTTCATTTTTCGATCCTAATGTTAGTGTTGATATTAAGAGAAAAATGGTTAAAGCAATTAATGTTCAAGAAAATAAAGAAAAATGCAAGCGGATCATAGCTAATCCAACAAATATCCTTCAAACATATTCACAAAAAGATTTAAGCGATTTTGTAAATTCAAACACACACGCCTTCTTTGATCGCTTAGAAATTTCAAAAGAATATTTGCAAGTCGATCCATCGGATTGGAATGAAAGATTTGACTACGCTCAAGCATCTCAAAGTTGTCAAAACTTATCTGTAGTAAACGATGCTGCTGAAAAAGGTGCCAAATTCATTACACATTATAATAATAAATTAACACACAATGAAGAAGAGAAGCAATTCCTTTTTCAAGTGGTCAAAGAATATAATATGAATTATCCCACTTTTAAAAAGACTTCACTATTACACTAAATTTATATTAATATGTAATTCATAGAAATATTTTAATATAATATTGATTTTTAAAATAATTTTTAATAAAATATTAAAAAATAAATTTGTTTGTCTTATTTCTAATAATAAATACAAATAGTTGCTTGAGCCACGGCTAAAAATTATCCAATCGTGGTAAAATTTTTTTTTTGTGCTTTTTAATACTAAATGAAATATTTTTAGTGCTTGCCCCGATATAAATTCGAGAAAATAAATTTCTTCATATACATATATAAGGACCGGTCTAATACATATATAAAAACATCCCATTGTAAAACTAAAAATTTACGTATGTATGCTAAAAAAAAATTTAAAAAAAAAATTTAAAAAAAATAAATATCTAATATATTAAATAAAAAATAAAAAAAAATTAAAAAAAAATATAAAAGAAATAAAAAAAAATTTTTTTTTGGCTCAGCTGGGATTCGATGCCACGTTTACTCTAGCCAGTATACACGTTTGTATGTATGTATGTTGTAATTTTGTTTTTGTGAAAAAAAAATCGAGGTGGTCGTGGGTTTTTGCTCATATCTCAGTTGTTTATGTACCGATGTTTCTGATTTTCAACACCGATCTACTCCCGAATATTTCTGATATTTGAATACCGCACCTGGGTCCGAGCGATGTCGGGGGGCTGCAAAAAGTTGGTTTAAACATACACGCGGACAGACTGACAGAGCTAAATCGACTCCCCTATTCATATGCTTTCAGAAAATATATACTTTATGCGGTCGGAAATGAAAATTATAGAAATTTCACACGGAATGACAAACCTTTTTCACTGTGTGAAGGGTATAAAAAAGAGATTCAGTGCCAAGAATTGTCAAACTCTATATAAATATAAATAAAGACAGATAAAATTTATGCAGTTACACCATGCGTAGTTCCACAAAAATACAAACATAAACAATATGATTTTTGTTTTGTGTGTTGATTCCCAGCAACAACACTCATTACAAAATTATAAGTTGAATGTATTAAAAAACAGTTTATCACTGCTTAAAATTTGGTGTCTAAATTCATTATTTCAATACAGCGATATTATTAAAAGCCTTAAAAAAAGGGAGCCAAATAAGTTCTTATTACGCTGGAAAAAGTACCAAATTTTATAGCAATAAAAAAGTTCTTAATTTTAATAATCTGAATGACCCATAATGGGCCAGAACATCCATCAATATTAACACATCATTGTTCTGAAGAACTGAACATTTCTTGATCGGATAGGGTACTGCCCAGCCAGTCGTGGTAGTCATACAAATATTTTATTCCTTCCTACTTAAATGACAAACTTCAATCTTTTCAATAAAACCAGAAATTTTAAAATATAATCAGTAGTTTTTTATATGGACTACTCTATACATGTGAATATGCAAAAATATTTTCCTAAATGAAAAAAAAAACCAAAAAACCTAACAACAACAATTTTGCAAATACAAAAAAATGCAAAAATTACTACTTCGTAGTTATTTGAATTCACTAGTAGTTATTCAAATTCACTCAAATAATTACTAAAAATTTTACTAAATTTATACTTAAATCCAAGGCAAATATCTACATCAGGTAGTCCCCTACCTGATAGTAGTTCCTTTATTTTTACATTTGTTTCAAATATCAAGCTAATATTCAAATATCTCTCCGAACCTGATGAATAAATCTGTGGCTTGGAGCTAAAAGGGCCAATGTCAAAATATTTACTTTTGAGAAAATTTGAATTGAACTTTAACTTTTATAGGTGCTTTCATAGTGACATTGGCCAGCATTTCATCTATGAAGCTGTTCTGGGTTAAGTTTGACTTTAGCTGTTTTACCGTAATGAAATAGAGCAAGAACACAAATCTAATGCAATGATTAGCTCAAAAGAGCAAAAAATTGACATTGGCCCTTTTAGCTCCAAGCCACAGAAATATACCTTGACTCAAACCATAATTGATATTTATATTTAATATTTAACACATTTAACTCTGTTGCATTAGTTTGAATGTGGTAGTAATATTTTGTTTTCGGTTAAAGTTGTTTTTGTTTCTCTTTCGATTGAGAGTTTATTGATTTAGGGCCATATTCATAAAAAATATTTTAGGTTTACTAAAGGCTTATTTGACAAATTTCTCTACAACATCCGTCAAATAAGCCTTTAATAAACCTAAAATAGTTTTTATGAATACGCCCCTTAGTCTGTTAAATACAGAATGAAAAACCCTACATAGTTGAAAAACAAACAAATGTTTTTAAATGGATTTTGAGAACAGCCATGCAGACCTCTAATACATTGTTGCACGCTTAGTTCCAATGAACTACTACCCAGCTCAGACAATCTACGGCATTCTTTGGTAGACGATATGTACTTCGAAGTTATTGTCAATTAATTATGTTCTTAAGTAATAGCAAATCAGTACAGAATTTTGACAAGTTTTATTACTTTATATCTAATATTAATTAATAAAATTAGTTTATACATGTATAGTCATGCTATTATGTATCAGCTCTTTTGTTCCTGTTCCTCTCCCTTTTAGTTATCCTCTGTTGAGGACACATCTTTAGAAAAAGAATTCAACGTTTTGTGCAAGGCGAATTCAAATATCAGGTGATAATTCTACAACAAATACAACATCAACAAAACAGCATAATTTTTTATTGTTGCTTAAGTTTGTCTATGTGTCAAAAATAACATGGTTTCTCTTTGACAATTCAGCCAAAATTTTTGCAAAAATCACCTGATAAGTGAATTCGCCTCGGTTAAGTGACAGCTATTGTTACGCATGAGAAAGAAATAGCTGATACAAGGCGAATTCATACAGGTTAAATGGGAAAACTTTTTGCCAAAAATGGTTGAATTCGCCTTGATTTAATTTATTAATGCAGGGATAGGAAATGTGATTTTGGTTTTGGTATTAAACAATTAACTTGAGTGTACTTTTTTGATAAAAAAAATGTGCTAAATTTATGTATATTTGTTGTTCTTGCGTCATTAATAATGTGTTTAAAAAATTTATATTCTTTTTTTAATGAAATTTTATTATATTTAATATGTAAAAACAATTTTTCCATCCCTGATATATGAATTGGCCTTGACATAAAACATCCTCTGAGAAGTTGCTTTGTTGTATCAATTCGCCGTTGCATATACCTTATGGATATGCCTTGAGCTGATCTAAAGTGAAATTTTAAAGGTGGCTGCACAAAGAGACTTTCAGCGTTTATAGAAACTTTTTTTTTTGTATCTGAACTTTGACAAGAGAAATACACAAAAAATAAACATAAAAAGCGGTTTCTGTAAGGTAACCTTGTAAAGTAGGGCATATAAATTTTTATAGAAGAAGTAGCAACGAAAATTAAACAACACAATGCCACGTCACAAAACGACAAGAGCCAGTAAAGACTATTGAAGCCTTAAAATAAAAAAAATCTTCTTATGATCGGTTTGTAGTTGGTGATGACTGAAATACCAAGTCCTCTATCTCTCTCTCTCTCTCTCTCAAATCTGCTTAATAATCTTAAAAGTTTTAAAAGTATTCAACTAGTGTTTAAAGTCAACGACACTGCAACACAACCTCAGCTTTAATTTTTATTTTATTTTATACTTTGCAGTATAAAGTATAATATGATCGGTTTCGACCGACTATATTTTCCTTATTTGTTCTTATTGTATCTTTGGCTGCTTTATTTTATATGAACATGAATGTATGAATTTTCGTATATAAGTATATTTGTATGTATGTGTTTATTTATGTCTGTATACCCTACATTTGTTACTAAAACCTAGCCTTAAGCCAAATATACTTTACAAACTACAACAACAGGGCAGTAAGTAGTACAAATATATGTTATAACTTTTTCATTGTTAAGCAAAGAGCCTATTTCTGTAGACACCCTGAATAGGTTTTATACCAATCAATCCCTCATTTTGCCTAAGGACCCATAGTGCAACTTTTAACTATAACTTTTTCAGTTGTTAACAAAATACCTAAAGTAATATTTAAAGTAGTTGTAATATTTAGATGTATATATGTAAATATTAAAATTTATTTATTTTACAGTTATTTTTGTATTTAATAAAGATTTATATCTAAAGCCTTTAACACGGCACAGTGTTGCCAGTCAAAAAGAATACATTAAAAATGTAAGCACTGTTGAAATAAATATTTTCTTTTCTTAAGCAATGTTTCAAAAATAAGAAATTTATGGGTCTTAGAGCTAAAGCCAAACGTAAACAATTGGACGTAGAAATAATAAAAAGATCAAACCGTTAAGTGCAAAACTTACTGAATAATGCAATGATATTCTTATACATTTATGAATACACAATTGATTTGTCGTGAATTTCATTTTATATTAAAAAAACATTCGTAGTAATCATAAACTATTATCTTTCAAATTTAACAGCTCACATTATAAAACAATTGCAGGATTAAAACACAACAATCACAAACACTGAACTAATAAATTTTGCGCTTAGAAAACGGTTTCCCTGCAATAAGGAACTAACGGCATTCTCAAAACTTTTACCGGCAGTAAAATTCCTAGTATAATATATGTATATGTATACCTTGTTTTAGATTTTTAATCCCATCCTATCCCGCCTATCCTTAAGAGCTTTCTAGACAACTTCTCAGCTTCCTTCTAAAGGACCGATAATCATTTAAACTCCCCTTCTCTAAGACGGGTGGAAAGATATGCATTATTGTATTGTTTTTTATATTTCTAATAAGTAACAAAAAAAAATTAGACCGTTACTTGAAGCAGATAAAACTAAAACGAACTTAAAACAAATGAAAAGAAATTTGAAAAATAAACAATAAATCACTTAGCTGTACTTAAAGCTTATTAAGAGTACGTTCATTAATGATAAATTCAAAATAGTAAAAGAAAATATTGTATAAAATTTAGCATTAAATATAATTAAATTATTAATTAATTTAAAATTCCTTTAACATTTAAGAATGGTTTAAAAGGTGTCTGCATCAAAAGTATTAGTATCCCAAGGCGTGTAAAAAAAAATAAATGAAAAAACAATAGGTAAAGGAGCCTTTATGTCTTATATATAAGGTTTTTTATAATGCTCTTATTTACCCATTTTTGTGCCCTTCACACAGTGAAAAAGGGTATATAGTATAGGTTTGTCATTCCGTGTGAAATTTCTACAATTTCATTTCCGATCCCATAAAGTATATATATTTTCTGAAAGCTTATGAATAGGGGAGTCGATTAAGCTCTGTCAGTCTGACCGTCTGACATACAAACGTGGTATGCTGGTTAGAGTAAACGTGGCATCGAACCCCAGCTAAGCCCAAAAAAAATGTATTTTATATTTTATTTTTTTAATATTTTTTAAATTTTTTTATAATTTTTTGTAATTTTTTTTTTTATTTTTATAATATATTTATTATTTATATTTTTATTATTTTTTTTAATATTTTTTTAATTTTTTTTATTTTTTTTTTATTTTTATTATATATTATTTATATTTATTATTTATATATTCTTTTTTAATTTTCTTTTTATTTTCTTTTTATTTTTTTAATTTTTTTTTAATATTTTTTAAATTTTTTTAATAATTTTTTTTTTATTTTTTTAATAAATTTATTATTTTTTTAATATTTTTTAATTTTTTTTTTTATTTTCTTTTTTATTATTATTATATATTATTTATAATTATTTTTATTTTTTATATTTTTATTATTTTTTTAATTTTTTTTTTATATTTTTTTTAAACACACGTACGTAAATTTATAATTTTACAATGGGTTGTTTTTATATATTTATGTTTTTTATATGTATGTACGTATTTCATATGAGATGAATGGTGATACAAACTTTTGTTATTGCATGACTACACGTTGTGAAGGGTATATACGATTTGGCATGGCCGAATATAGCACTCTTACTTATTTAACATTGGGTAGTTACTCTTTCAGTGTTGCTTTGGGAAATGTGTTTCTACCAAGTTAAGAAGGGGCATTTTGTTAAATTTTTGGTTCAAATTTAATAACAGTTTCTAGCATTTACCCACTAAAGCTCTGTTCCTAAAATATCAATAAATATCAGATAATTAAAACTCGCAAAAAATCATTAAACTTTTTCCAACAAGGAATTGCAGTAACTATTGTTACAGATTTAGTAAGTTTTACACTTTTAAGCGTTTAACATATTTCTTGTTTGATTCATTAACTGTAGCATGTAAAGTAATACACACCAAACATTTTATATAATGTGCTCCATACTTTAGAGAGTAGTTATGTTTCTACATATGGCTTAACATTAACAACTGACTTCTTTGTTAAAACAAAACGGTCTCTGGTAATTATCCGAAAAGTAATTATATGAAAAGTAACAGATTATCAGCATTAAAAAGATCTGACATTTTAAATAATTCAACATCACAGCTAGTAGCAGTAGTACAGCAACAGAGCTCGTTGCGTGTATACAAAATTGAAATTAATAATAAAGGTGAATTGCACTAAACTTTTATAACGCAAAATTTAATGTTAAATTTTAAGATTATTTGCAATATAAAAATCCCAGTTTATTTAATTAAAATAAACAAATGCTTAGAAAAGTTATAAATGTACAAATTTTTTATCTCTTATATTGCCTAACGTAGAGGTACCGGTTTTAAATTTTTCGCTTATCAATGATAAGAAACTAAAAAAAATATATGGAACTTTAGGATCCAGTTGTAAAAACCGAACATATAAAACAAAAGCTCTCCTAAGTTTGACAAAAAATTTTTTCGAAAATACCTCTCAAAAATGATTTATATTCGAAGTTGTACAGCGAACTTTTTTACCAATGGGGTTTAATTAACACTCTCTTATAATGATTTTTTCGCTACTTTTTATTCACTCAATTAGTTTATGGCTATATGAATTAAAGCCCTAATTGATGATGCAATTCGCTAAGTTTTTATTTCGGTATTTTTTGTTGTGGTCTTTGTAATTTTTTTTATTTACCAAAAAGCAAATAGCGGCATAAACTTGCGAATCTAATATTTGTTTTACATCACTTAAAGTTCACTTTCATTCAAAGCGGTACATGCAAAAGCGAAATGATAAAACAGAACAACTTTTTATTAGATATTATCTGTCAAAGCGAATTCATATATCAGGGATGGAAAAATTGTTATAATCTATTTAATAAAATTTGATTAAAAAGGGATATATTTTTGTGCAACCCACGATAAAGGATGTTAAAACAACAAATTAAAACAAATGTAGTTCTTTTATTGTCAAAACAGTACACATAATTTTAATTTTCCATCCCTCCATAAATTAAAAAAATTAAAGGCGAATTCTATAAATTTTCACATTAAGGAAAATTTACGATCAGCTGTTGAGACGAGCTTTTTTCTGAATATGCCTTTTTCGGTCTACTCTCAATAACCAAATTCTTTTTTTTTCTATTTAATTTAATTTTAAGGGTTTAATTTGCATACTTCCTATACTTAGCTTGCACACAATAATAAAGGGTGTTTTTTTAAGCCCGATAGAACTTGAAATTGTAAAAAATAACACAAAAAATTAAATTGTAATCAAAATTTTTTTTTATTCGAAAGATCAATACGTGACATTAACATTTGAAAATGATTTCGGGCATATGGGCACCGCAGCTGTTCTTGACGAAGCGTATTCTGGACGTCCAATTTTAGGCCAATTTTCGAGCACTGCTGGCCGTATGTCACGAATAACACGAACAATGCTGGCCTCCAAGGCGTCAACTGTTGCTGGTTTATCAGCATAAACCAGTGACTTCACGTAGCCCCACAGGAAATAATCGAGAGGTGTCAAATCGCACGACCTTGGAGGCCAATTGACAGGTCCATTTCTCGAAATCAACTTATCGCCAAATTTTGATTTCAATAAGTCGATGGTTGCGTTCGCCGTATGGCACGTAGCGCCATCCTGTTGAAACCACATCTCCTCCGGATCAATGTCATCCATATTTTCAAACAAAATATCATTGATCATGGTGCGGTAACGATCTCCATTGACCGTAACGCGAGCTTCGGCCTCATTTTTGAAGAAATAAGGTCCGATGATGCCACCAGCGTGAAAACCGCACCAAACGGTGCATTTTTCTGGATGTAATGGAGTCTGTAGGGTCTTTTGTGGATTTGTCTCGCTCCATATGCGGCAATTTTGCTTATTAACAAACCCGTTAAGCCAAAAATGCGCCTCATCGCTGAACACAATTTTGCGATAAAATTGGACGTACAGAATGCGCTTCGTCAAGAACAGCCGCGGTGCCCATATGCCCGAAATCATTTTCAAATGTTAATGTCACGTATTGATCTTTCGAATAAAAAAAAATTTTTGATTACAATTTAATTTTTTGTGTTATTTTTTACAATTTCAAGTTCTATCGGGCTTAAAAAAACACCCTTTAGAAGTAGAAAATAATACTTTTGTAAAACAATTGATATTATCGTGCTTGTTTAGCTTTTTATAAATATTTTCTAAACCAAAAATATTTTTGATAATGAATTTATGTGGTTGAGTAGTCTTTTTATTTATGATTTAATAAAAAAAAAACAAACTGAAACTGATTTTGTTTAAAAACGTTTTTATAGTATTTAAATTTTTAACTACTGTTTTGAGGTTTATTTTTTTTTATTTTCATTATTTCCTTATGTTTTCCATTTATTTGTATTTCAGTATTTATTTGCAAATTTTTATGCATGTTTTATTTAAAAACTATTTTTTATTTTATTTTTTTTTTAATTCAATTTGTTTATAAAAAAAAAAATTAACATGTTTTTCGCATAACCAATCTGCTCTACATACAAACAAAAATACAAAGAGAGAAAACACAGATAGAGTAGCCAACAACACACAGTATTCTTTACTAAGCCCTCGAGTATGCAATGATTTTATAAAATGAAAAACAAAACTTTAACAACAAGAATGTAAATAAATTGTGCAATTATTTAATATAATTTAGTTGGATTACAAAAAAATTCAAAAAAAAAAAAAATAAAAACAAAGCAAATAATAAAAAAATAAACAAACTGGTAAATAACAATTTCTATACAATAGAATATTGAGTAAATTAAATAAAAAAAAATTTTAACGAAAAACTAAAGGCAAAGCTCAAGAAAAAAATTAACTGCACAATTACACAAAACATTTTAAAAAATATATAAACAAAACTGTTAAAGAATTTGTTTTCTTTGGCAAGAAATTTAGATTAACAAGGAAATACTTGAATTTAATTAAAATAAATAATAAAGCTTTCCAAAAATATTAAGAAACAAAATTTTTAATATAAAACAATTATATGTAGTGATGTTTTTGGAATGTAAGCTTCTTAAAGTAATAAAAATTCTGTTTTTTTTTCTTTAGAACTTCTTTCTGTTTTCAAGTATATTGTTACAGATGTATTTTTAAATAGCTTTATTCACATTATAATTTATTTTAGTTGTAGTAGTTTAAGTTACTGTAGTTTTGTTTGTAATAGTTTATTTCGCTGGTTGTTCGAACATAATGTTAAGTTGTTATTATGTGCAGCATACTATTAGGCACTTTTATTATTCGTGCATATTACTTAACAATAACATTACGTCTTAATTTAAATGTAACGGTTTTCAAATGAACTAGTGTGTACATACGCGAACTTTGTCGAATGATACCGAACACCACTATGTTACTATAAATAGCCAAACAACACAGCTAACATGATCACTAATACAGTACAGCTTGTAAAGTGCTCATCAAAGTGAGTTTGATAATAAAAGTGTATAACAATAAGGGAAATAAGAAAAGTGCAATAAAACAGTATCTGAGTGTGTTTAAGTAAATATAGTGCTCTTAATTTTATAACTGTTTTTGATTGCAATAAAAGAACTCAAAGTATATTTAAAGGAAATAAGCCAACATTTATAAAAGGTATAAACGTAACATTATATAAAAGTTAAATTGAAGAAAATAGTGTGCTATTTATTTGATGCTAGATTTATTTGTTCACTGACAAACAACTTTCACAAAATAAATAATAAAATATAAGTTTTTAGCTGTTTAATACATTTCAACTCATCCAATTCAAATGTTATTCCGAAAAATAGAATCACTATTGAAGGTAGGGTTTTGCCAAAATATACACGAATTTTTACTATGTAACGCAGTTTTGATATGAAAGCTTGTACCCATTGTGTGGGTACAGTTTTTTGTGTGTGCTGCAAATTGTTTGAATCATAAAAAAATATTAAGGAATTTTATGCAAAAAAATCATCCGTTACAGTTAGCCAATGGAAAAAAAAGCAATTCAGAGTGCACGCACATTTATGAGCGTTTATAACTTTGCTAACGCAATTGTAAAAATTAAGCAACCATTTGTTTACCACTTTTTTTTAATTATGATAACTACAAACATGTCAAAAAGGTTTAGTTATCAAACAATTTTGCTAGGAGAAGAACATTAACTACTCAATTTTATGTATTACAAATAGAAAACCTAAAAATTTGTGAAAATGAGCGAGATCACTTAATTGTGAATAAATTCGAAAGTAATCAATAAATTTTTATGATCGATATCTTATTTTATTGCTATTCTATGTGACTTTGCGGTAGAGTAATATATTTGAACACTTTTTGAAGTTTTCGATTTTTCATGATTTTTAAAAACAAAAAAAAAAATTCTATTTTCACGTAAAAAATATATTTTTGGCTTTAGTTTTTTTATTATAACTCCGAAACTACTGAGCCAATTAATACGCAATATATAAACGGATTAAAGGCTATGCAAATCTAAATTTTTCTAAGTTAACTTTAATACTATCGGACTAAACGTTTTTGAGTTATCATTGATTATGTGGAGAAGCGTTTAAAAAAAACTTGAATTTTTTTTTTAATTAAAAAAAGAAATATCTACAGAATTGAAAAATTTAACCATTTTTGTACTTAGGTATCCATGATGCATCAAATCTATAAGTGACAGCGCATAGAGAAAGGAACTAAGGGTAAAAACAGGTTTTGTTCAGGAGAGCCATTTTAAAGATTAAACGATTTTTCTATTTTTTTAAAGTGTTTATAAGGAAAAAAATAAAATTTTTGTAGTTTCGTAAAATCAAGTTATTTTGTTAATTTAGTAGGGGAAAAAATTAAAATAAATAAATTTTACCCTTAGATCCCTTTCTATTTGCGCTTCGACTTCACTTTTATAAAACGCGCATATCTCTGGGACGGAACACTTTTGGGGCATGGGATCGGTCTCATTCGATGCTCAGATGTTGTTCACATAAAAAAAAAGTCAAAATTGTTTT
This sequence comes from Phyto melanocephala, assembly GCA_941918925.1. NCBI lineage: Eukaryota > Metazoa > Arthropoda > Insecta > Diptera > Rhinophoridae > Phyto > Phyto melanocephala. The sequence continues at coordinate 37,871,852 of OW799233.1, forward strand.
TTTACCCTTAGGCTCCTTTCTCTATGCGCTGTCACATATAGTGTTTATCAAGGCCTTTGTTTTGTTGTTGACCTGTGTAATAAAATTAATAATAATAATAATAAAACTAATGGTCAGATTAAAAAAATAACTATCAACCTAATTTTAAACTGCCACATATTGGTTGTGAAGACGCCAAGTTTGTAGAGTAAAATTAATTTAACTTAGGTGTCAAATAATTAAACAGAAATTTTCACATAATCTTTTAAAGCTCATATTCGCAATAAAAAGTTATAAAAAGTTCGCTACACAATAAGTTTTTGGCTTTGAAAGTATTAAGCGAAGTACGTTCAATTGAAAACAATATTTACTGTTACAGCAGCTGAGTTTACAGTTGGCGGTTAGGTGTGCCAAAACCTTTTAACTTTTTCGATCATTTATATATTTTTTATTTTATTTTTTTTTTTTATTCTTTCTTTTTCAAATTACAAAATATACATAATTGATTTTATTTTTTACATTACGTATAAAAGATAATGTCATCTAAATGATCATGATATCACCTTTGCATTGACTGTCTGGTTTTAAAGTATTTTCCATATTATTTTTAGCTTTATACCTGTTATAAACGTCGGCCTCTTTACTTTAAAAAAAAAACTGGGATTCTTTTATTGCAAATAATAACACTTCAAACTTAAGTTTTAAAATTGTAAAGACTTTATTTGTTTAAACACACTCGTATTTATTATTTATACAGAACTTTGATTACACTGCTCTACAAAAAATTATTTTTTGTCTTCCCGTTAATTAAAAATATGTGGACTATATGGATTTTGATGCGCTGAACTCAAATCCGTTGTCGGTTTTTTTCCATCAGATGGGGATTTTTTTTATGGGCGTGGCAAATTTTTCCCTCTAAATTAGTCAGGTACGAAGACATATTTCATCCTTACTCGAGAACAGTCCGATTTTCAAAAATAAAACACCAGAAGATGTGTAACAAAATTTTATTTATTTTAGTTGAATAGAGTTTTTCTCTATCTCTTATCGTTTTGGAAATATTCAAAAATTAATGGAGAAAAATATATTTTTTTGGGCAAAATTCGTAATATTTTTCAATTTAAAAATGGAATTAAAAAAAAATATAAAGCAAATATTCAATATTTTAAACTTTTTTCTGAGAGCTACTTATCATAGAAATAAAAAAAGCCATAAACCAAAAAAATCGGTTAAAAAATTTAGATTTTATTGTCAATTTACCACAGGTTCCCAACGAAAATCGGATGACTGGTTCTCGAGTTAGGATGAAATATGTCTCCGTACCTGACTAATTTAGGGGAAAAATTTTGCCACGCCCATAAAAAAAATCACGATCTGATGGAAAAAAATCGCCAACGGATTTGAGTTCAGCGCATTAAAATCCACATATTCCACATAGTTTTATTTAATGGAGGAATATGCTGCTGAGCAGTGTTATTATTTCGCTTATTGTTATACACCTTTAATATCAAACTCTCTTTGCTACATATAGTACGAACGTTACTGTTAGTTCACTATGCTAGCTGTGCTGTTCGACTATTTATAGCAACATATTGGTTACCGTAACATTCCACAAAGTTCGCGTACACACCGGTATATTCCGGTTAGTAACCAGAACGCCGTTTCATTTAAATTAAGACGTAATGTTTATGCTAGGTTATATGTAGGAAAAAAAACTACGCCCTAAAGTAGGTGTACTTATAACAATAAGTGAAATAAGTGAAGTACTGTGAAAGCAAGATCTTTTACTTTTAAAATAAATTTCAAGTGGTGTTATTTGCAATACAAAAAAATCCCCGATTTACTTGTATGGGAGGTGCCGCACCTCCACAAAAGATTTATAGACTTGCGCTGTTATGGGCTGTTATGGTTTTTTTTTAGAAAACATCTAAGTTGCTCTAATTATACCCTTCACACAGTGAAAAAGGGTATATATAGGTTTGTCACTCCGTGTGAAATTTCTACAATTTTCATTTCCGACCCCATAAAGTATATATTTTCTGAAAGCTTATGAATAGGGGAGTCGATTAAGCCCTGTCAGTCTGTCCGTCTGACCGTCTGTCCATGTGTATGTTGAAATCAACTTTTTGAAGCCCCCCGACATAGGTTGGACCCGGGTAAGGTATTAAAATATCAGAAATATTCGGGAGTAGATCGGTATTGAAAATCATCATCAACATCGGTACATAAACAACTGAGATATGAGCAAAAACCCACGACCACCTCGATTTTTTTTTCACAAAAACAACATTACAACAACAACATACATACATACAAACGTGTATACTGGTTAGAGAAAACGTGGCATCGAATCCCAGCTGAGCCAAAAAAAATTTTTTTTTAATTTTTTTTAAAATTTTTTTTTTATTTTTTATTTAATATATTATTTATATTTTTATTATTATTTTTTTTTTAAATTTTTTTTTTATTTTTTTTTTGTTTTATATATATTATATATATAATAATTTTTTTTTTTTTTTTTTTTAAATTTTTTTAAAATTTTTTTTTTATTTTTTTTTTTTGTTTTTTAACATACATACATGAATTTATAATTTTACAATGGGATGTTTTTATATATGTATGTTTTTATATGTATGTACGTATTTCATATGGGATGAATGGTGACACAAACTACTGTTATTGCATGACTACACGTTGTGAAGCGTATATAAGATTCGGCACGGCCGAATATAGCGCTCTTACTTGTTTTACTTTAAGGTTAGCAGGACTTTCAATATTTATTAAAATAAAGCTTTATCGCTTTGCGTGTAAAAAATAAAATGGTTGGCAACAATTGGTCTTTAAATTGATGATCATTTGTTTGCAACTTCGAATAAACATTATGATTTGGCAAATTCTCCCTCTTTCAGGTATTAATATAAAAAAAACCCTCCTATATCAATTTTATTACCCTCCACCTATTTGACAATAAATATTTTTAAAACATAAAAAACTACATTTACGTTTCTGCACTTAAAAGCCTTAAAAATTACTTAAGTGCAAAAGAATTATAGTTTTGCCTTTTTTTCTACAAAATATATGTATTTCTTTTAACACATTAATGTGTTTTATTTTATCTAGCAGTTTTTAATGCTTCACATAAAGCACATAAATAATGATGAATATGTTAATAAAATAGGTAAGAGTGCTATGTTTGGCCGTGTCGCATCTTATAATACCCTTTACTACCATGTACGCAGGTATTATAACCAAATCGTAGCTTAGCTTAGATTTAAGATTTAATTTTTATTTTTTTTTTTTAATTTTAACTCTCTGTTGTATTAGTCAACCCTTTCATTTGATATCCATATTGATGAGGTAAAAAAATTCCCCCACTTTGTTTTAGACGCTAACTTAGATTTTACACTTTTTAATAGCTGTCTGCATTGTACTGGCCAAGCACTTTCATTTGCTGCCGATAGTGGCTCTGTCGGTGGTATAGAAACTGAAAAAACCGGTTTTAGGAAAAGCGGTGAAGCAGTTGTATTTTGGTGCTTCAAACCGACAAGTTTTTTTTTTTGGGAATAATTTTCGCGACGGCGACTTTTATTCTATGTCTTTATGGTGTCCAAAAATTATTTAGAAGCTTGAACATTTTTTTATTTAACAAAATGTAAATTTTTCCAAATAACTTTTGCCTATAACGCCGAGTTGTGACCGATGTGTTTTAAATTTTGCACAAATATTTCATACCACATTTATATGTAATCACTAGCGTGCCTATAAATTATTTTAGGGCTGAAAAATTTTAATTTTTGTGGTAAATATCTGGAAGAAAATAAAGGCAGTTGTGCATATTTGCTCATATCTTTTAAAGTTAAAAAGGGCATTGTGCTAATTTTCAATACCAATCTGCTCCTTTATATTTCTGATAGTATGATATCACTCGCGGGCCTGGACAATTTCGGGAGGTTTCAAAAAATGCTCAATCGACTTCCATATTCATAAGCTTTTAGATTATATGTAAATAATGTTTGTGATCGGAAATTAATTGGTAGAAATTCCACACGGAATGACTAACCTATAGTCACACTCTGTGTGCAGGGTATAATAAATAAACAAAAAATAAAGAAAATGTTTTGAACTTAACATTTTGGCCAAATGTGGTTTACAAATATGTAAGGAGGCACAAACATTTCGATTTCTGTTAACAAACAACAAACTAATATAAAGAGTAAATAAAAAACACAAATTTTGCATTTATAAATTTATTATTTGTCACAAGCACAAATAAATTATTTTTAATATTATTTTAAAGAAATATGTATGTATGTGTGCACACATACAAAAGAAATAAATCTTACTTAAATTGATTCAAATTTATAAAACTGAATACATTTAAGACATTTATTTCATTTAATCTTAAGCCGTGATTTGCATATGCATATCAGTTTTTAAATACATTTTAATTGTTTTGTTAAAAAAAAAGAATACAAAAACACATTTTTGTATTAGCAGATATTTTAAAAATCAGTTATAATCAAAAATAATGTTTATTTATAATGCTTTAAACACATACACGACGACAGAAGGCTCAACTACAATTACTTGTAAAATCAGTCGTTGCCGACGGCAACTTGCCGTGTAGCCAGCCACTCTATTATTTTGGAGATGAAATCGACATCATAAGCAGCTGATACTAAAGGTGTTTGTTTGAGAGCTATTTATATAATATTGTTACGTTTATACCTTTTATAAACGTTGGATTATTTCCTTTAAATAAACTTTGAGTTCTTTTATTGCAATTAAAAACAGTTGAAATTTGTTATAAAATTAAGAGCACTTTATTTACTTAAATACAGTCAGATATTGTTTTTATATCACTTAACTTATTACACTTATAATTATACACTTTTATTATCAAACTTACTTTGATACACACTTTACAAGCTCTATTGTTATACTGATCATGTTAGTTGTGTTATTCGGCTATTTATAGTTACATAGTGGTGTTCGGTAACATTCGACAAAGTTCTTGTATGTACATTCTAGTACATTCGAAAACCGTTAAATTTAAATTAAGGCGTTAAGTAATATGTAGGAATAATAAAAGTGCCTAAAAGCATGCTACACATAATAACAAACATCATGTTCGAACAACCAGCGAAATAAACTAATAGAAATAAAACAAGTAAGAGCGCTATATTCGGCCGTGCCGAATCTTATATACCCTTCACAACGTGAATTCATGCAATAACAGTGGTTTGTGTCACCATTCATCCCATATGAAATACGTACATACATATAAAAACATACATATATAAAAACGTCCCATTGTTAAATTATAAATTCACGTATGAATGTTAAAAAAAACAAAAAAAAAAAAAAAAATTTAAAAAAAAAATTTTTAAAAAAAAAAAATTTAAAAAAAAAAAAAATTTTTTTTAAAAATTATTATGTATATAATATATACAAAACAAAAAAAAATAAAAAAAAAATTAAAAAAAAAAAATTTAAAAAAAAAATAATAATAAAAATATAAATAATATATTAAATAAAAAATAAAAAAAAAAATAAAAAAAAAAATAAAAAAAAAATTAAAAAAAAATTTAAAAAAAAAATTTTTTGGCTCAGCTGGGATTCGATGCCACGTTTTCTCTAACCAGTATACACGTTTGTATGTATGTATGTTGTTGTTGTAATGTTGCTTTTGTGAAAAAAAAATCGAGGTGGTCGTGGGTTTTTGCTCATATCTCAGTTGTTTATGTACCGATGTTTCTGATTTTCAATAGCGATCTACTCCCGAATATTTCTGATATTTTAATACCTCACCCGAGTCCAAGCGATGTCGGGGGGCTTCAAAAAGTTGATTTCAACATACACACGGACAGACGGTCAGACGGACAGACGGACAGCGCTTAATCGACTCCCCTATTCATAAGCTTTCAGAAAATATATACTTTATGGGGTCGGAAATCAAAATTGTAGAAATTTCACACGGAATGACAAACCTATATATACCCTTTTTCACTGTGTGAAGGGTATAACTACAGTAACTTAGACAACTACAACTAAAATAAATTATAATGTAAATTAAGCTACTTAAAAATAAATCTGTAACAATATATATATATCAGAGCTGTGACTTTATAATATTTCATTTTTATAAAAATAAAATAATTTATTTTAGATTTGTACTTACATTTATGATATGCCGACTCTTATATATCCTTCACAAGAGTGCAGATACGCAACTATAAACATATATAGGTGATTTGTGAAAAACATATTTTCTTAAAACTGTCTCTTATTTACACTTGCTCAATCGTTGCTGTCGTTTATTGATCCCTGTAGGAACTGTCAATAGTAATAGTGTACTTTTTCACTACAGCCTTAATGCTAGTATGTACTATCCATGCAATGTTTTGAGTGTGTTATAGACATTTGTCATGTGTTCGCCATTGTGAATGCACTAGTGACCTCAGAACATAGATGCCCAAAATTGTTTTACCAATACGGCTGGTGAAACAATTTTAAAGTACAGTGCTTTGAAAAAGTAAGCTCACAGATTTCTGTCAAAATTTAGTCACAAAAAACTGTTCTGATTTTTTTTAATCTATCTATATATATAAAAATCAATGTGTGTTTGTATGTTTGTTTGTGCTTTATAGACGGTTAAACGGCTGGACCGATTTCCTTGAAATTTTTACAAAAATCAATGTGTGTTTGTATGTTTGTTTGTGCTTTATAGACGGTTAAACGGCAGGACCGATTTCCTTAATATTTTCACAGAATCTTTCTGTAAGTCTGGAAGGAACTATAGGCTATACTTTGGTTTGAAATTGTATTAAAAGTATTAAATTTTATATATCACGAAAGTTAATGCAGCTAGAGTATTCAAATTAAGTACGGTAAACTTTGACATCCACACGAACATTTGGGTAAAAAATGGGCGGACTTTCAATAGTAGGCGTGGCCACATGAACTAAGTACTTAATTTCGTATATTTGGAAAACGATATCGATTAGAGTACTAAAATTTTGCAAGAGCCACTTTGACACCCAAATAAACATTTCTGGAAAAAATGGGTACATTAGAAATAGTGGGCGTGGAAGCGATAACAGTTAGAGTACCCAAATTTTGCACGAGAAACTTTGACATCTATATGACTATTTTGATAAGAAATGGATGCTTTAGTAATAGTGAGCGTGGCACCTGTCATATGAATTAAATACAAAAATTCGTATATCTGGGAAGCGATAATAGTTAGAGTACCCAAATTTTGCACGAGACACTTTGACGTCTATATGATTATTTGAATAAGAAATGGTTGATTTAGTAATAGTAGGCGTGGCACTTGCAAAATAAATATATTTTTGAACTATAAGATTTTTATTTCATTAGGATGGGGGTGGCGAAGCACACCGGGTATTAGCTAGTATATAATAATGCAGTTAACGCTGAATTTGCTATTTTTTTTTAGCAAAAAGAAAAAATAAGCGTAAAGATTTCCATTAAAATTAAATAACATAAATTGTTTTTGGGTATAACTAATTAATATAATTTATTATTTTTTACTTGGTAAAATGGAAAATTTTTAATAAATAAATTTTGCAGTTTTAATTTTTAACAAATATTTTCTAATTCCATCATAATTTTTTTACGCACTGTATTTGAATAAATATCAACACAGCCGCTAAGCATGTGCACTCATCACTATCTCATGGACGACTAAATTAAAAAGCATACAAATAAAAGAGGTAGAGTTATAAACAATTGTTTGATGAAATGGTCAGCTATGCCTTAGAACCATTGACTTGGTAGTGTTTATGAGGCCATAGGGTGACATGGGAACGAGCATTGAAACGAGTACATTTAAATAATTCATGTCTTTTAAGACATTTAATTATATCTCCTTACTTGTAATAGATAAGGTAGGTTAGGGTAGGTTGAAAAAGAGGGGTACTAAGGCCCAAACCTAATTAAAAAGAAATGTACTAACAGCAACCCTTTAACTATATTTAGGTTTTTTTATATAATTTTTTATTGATGTTTTATCTAAGATTTTTAGTCAGTATTGCACCGTTAGTCTGTATTATAGAATTCCTACTCTGGAAGCTGTGAGTCAGCTTATATGATGCAGCAAATAAATTTTTCAAGAAACACTTACCTTAACGTTTTTAGCATGCTTGTTTTGGTTCTGTGTTCTTAAAAACATTTTTATCTACAAATTTTTGTACTTTGACTGTTATCATGTTATAAGGTTAGCGTTTTTCTTAGCCTTGTCGTCATTACTGGACACTGGCCTCTGGGAGCACATGGGAAAAGTTTAAGTGTTTTTTATAAAAACTTCTGCAGAAGTTGTGGTGACGAATAGAAACATCATGTCTGTCACTATCTGCTATTTGTAAACATGAGATGACGAACTTTGGGTCAGCGAACGTTAATTGTCCAAATATGTCTTCCACAGATGACCTGTGTTAAATCCACATCTTCATAAATAGGAAAGGATGGTTGAGAAATGATGACGGCCTGGAGATATACATGAAGTAACACAACAGAACTTAACAAAATATTGGGATCTCTTTAAAACAGCATTAATGTTGTTGTCCTTTTCTTCATTACAAAAGGCCTTTAATGCCAGAATCTGCCTTTTCAATGACATTTAAGTCGTGTGTAAATTTCTTTTGCATTCCAAAAGTTATGTTCGGGCCAGCATTGGGTTCCTTAGCTATGTTTTTTTAAGTTCACTGATCGTGGTTTTCAAAAGTTTTTACAATGTTTTCCAAACTTCCAATATATTTGACATTTTAATTTAAAGTCTAAAAAAGAATTTTATTAAGTTTAAGTGATTTCAGCAAAAAAAGAATATTAAAAAAATGTAATGCTCGGCGCACAATTGGGACGAACGACGAATTTCGCCCAACACGACGAACTCTTCGGTAAAAATTCGCTGTGCAAATTCGTCGTGTGAAGCACAACAACAACAAAAAAGTAACTGCTTTTATAGTTGTTAAAATTGTTTAGTGTTTGTGCAAAGAAAAAACAAAAATAATCGAAGAATTAAATTTTTTGTGAAACTCAACAAAACAATATATATAATTTCTGTAATAATAAAAACTTGTTTACGTATAAGCAAACGTTTGCAAAGAATGTCGTGGGTTGGTGCATTAAACAATAACAAAAATTTTGTTTGTGTATAACAGCTAATTGTGTGACCATATGAAAAAAAGATCACTTAATAAACTTAAACATTTGCAAAAACACAAATAAAAACAAATTTTTGTACTTAACTTTTTAATGTTTTAAAATAAAAAATAAAACAATTATTAAAGTAAAAACTAACTTTATTTTCCTAAAAAGTTGAAAAGTAAACCCAAATTTAATTTGTATCAATTTGTTCGTCGTTCGCCGGCGTAAGAAATAGAAATAAATCTAATGCAGAGTTCGCCGCGTATAGCGAACTTCGACTGACGCCACAATTGTATGCATTCTCATATACACAAATGTGTTTTATTTTTGATGACGAATATTCGCTACGAAAAATTCGTCGTTCGTCCCAAGTGTGCGCCTAGCATAATGAAAATTGTTTCCAAGTAAATTTTTTAAAGCCTGAATTCAGACCTTATACTGGGAGCATTCAAATGTTATAACTACATTTTTATACCCTTATATATTTTCTGAAAGGGGAATCGATTAAACATTAAGCGTCTGTCAGTGTATACCGACATTGTCAAGGCCCGTGTAAGACAACAAAATATCAGAAATATTCGGGAGCAAATCGGTATCAGAAAAATCGGTCCATGAGCAACTGAGATATGATGAAGGAACCTAGGCCTTTTACAACATAATAAATAATACAAGATAGATAATTAGTTTTTAAATTGTTTTTTATTTTATTTTTTTCGATATATAAAAAAACTCAATTTAAAACTTAACAATGGGATGTTTTTAAGCGGATTAAATGGGTGCCCCGATGGACTAGTCAGCAGTGTGCTGTTCTGCTAGTTTGGGGGTTGCGGGTTCGATTCCCGCCGGAGACTCTGGACTTGTCTGCTTCTTTTCTATTCTATTCTATTCTATTCTTACTTTTCTATTCAGGTATCACAATGTGATCAATATAATGGACCCAAGTGAGCTGCACAACAGCTGCCTGTTCTACCTAACCTAACCTAAGCGGATAAAATCATTATAAAATATATTACATATATGTATGTATGCACGTATTTCATATTAATTAGATGATGCAACGCACTATGAACAAAACCAAATTTATGATATACTTATTTTATTGTTATATACTTTATACAAATATGCATTTCTTAATTTATCTTAAATTAAATTTAATTAAATCTGCAAACAAATGACAACTATGAAGTAAGGTTGATGGTCTAGTGGTTATATCGCTCATCTACAGAATCAAGGAAATGAAGCTAGTTCGAATATCGGGTGGTCCAAAAATTTGGTTTATTATCTTTCTATTTTTTATTTATTTTTTTTTTAATTATGTTTATTTCATAATTTTACGATGGATTCGTAAACAATTGACACATAAGGAAAACACATTTAAATATTTAAAATCAGATAAATAAAACCAAATGACGTATAACATTAAATCTGATATCTGCTCAAGTTACGCTGTGGTCACTATACCTATGCACAAGATGATGAAGGGTATTAACAGATTCGACATGGCCGAATATAGCACTCTCACTTGTTTTATTTACAAACTTATTAATTTCAGAAATATAATTCACAAACATAGTCCATATATAGAGAATTTGTTTATAATTCGACTACAACGCCATCTAATGGTAAACATAACCATTAAAAAGCAATTATCAAATATAACAAAAGAACTAATTATTCTCGGCCGTTATCAAACACAGTAAATATTCTTAGTATTATTTAGAGTTAAAGCCCCTTAAAGTATGTATTAAATTACCAAAAATTGAATTCCCTAATAATATGCTAACAATAGCGATACATACTAAAATTCATTAGTATTTGGACTACAAACAGAATACAAAAACCACAAGCGGTTTTGTTTATGTGAAAGTCCACTAAAAGTTCCTAAGAAGAGAACAATCAATATAAATCATTTGTTTAGTTAAAGATAAAAAAATATATAGATTTTGAATAATATTAAGAAAAGTGTAGTGAAAAATTAACAAAATCGTTGTCAAAATGATTGGAAAAAAATATTTAGAAATATATCAACCAAACACTAACTTTTTTATTTTATTTTTTTTTTTTTTTACCTAAAAGTATGCTTTATTTTTTATTTTCTCCTTTGCTTTAAGTATTATTGACAATTTGGCAAGAACAATAAGAGCAATTTCGATAAAAAGCAGTACGAGTATTTAAAAACAATTTTCGACAAAGACACTTTGGCAAGTTGGAATATAAAAATCAAATTAAATGCTAATGTTTGAAAAAAATAAGAAAATTGAAAAGATGTGAAATAAAATAGAATTATGCATACAGCGAAGATTAGCAGCAGCTCTTTTAAACCACAAAATTCATTTTGTATGTACATGTACGTACATACATTCAAATATTTTTTGTTTATTTGAATTATTTTATAATTCAATAATAAAAGGAATAGATTTCAGAAAATAAAAACGAATATCAAAATCGTCAGCGAAATACATAGTACATATCATCTACAAATTGAATTAAAACTTCAAATTCATGACAAATCATGTCTTTTTTTGTATTTGAATTTTATGTGTTTTGTATAGAAATACAATATTTTTTTTTTTTTTGCAAAATATTCTATTTTTTTCTCATGTTTAGCTTATTTTTATGGCGCGAAAGCGTGAAATGAATTGTCAAGAAAAAATTGTGTCTTTTTGTTTTTATTACAAGAAAAAGTATACAAACATCCAAACACCATCTATTACAACCCCCTCCCGCCCTTTAACATAACAAACTCTACAGAAATGTAATGAAATGTCAAATACGAATACAACATTTTCAACAACAATAATAACAACAACAACAACAGCAACTTGGTGGCAGATAGAATAAAAGACAGAAATTTAAAATTCAGATTTGGAAAATTATCGAAGTAGAAAATTTTTATTGACAGCGAAATATCTTACAAAGTTAACACGCCTTAACACTACCAAACACTATGGCCAAATGTCGTCGATGTTCACAAACAGAAACAGCAGTATCAATTCCTTTCGTCCTTACGCCAGAACGGAATACAAAAGACGTTTCAAGATAAAAATGATAATTTTGATTATTATTATGATGATGATGATGATGATGAAGATGATGCTGAGACTGCTATTTACTCCAACCCATACTATTAAAGTCTACGTTTAAGCATGAAGAAGAGGATTATAATTTTTTTTTTTTAAGAAATTTGCGTTATTTCTTCTTTAAATCATCAACAACTTTGGTCTGTAAATTTAATATTGTGTGTAATAATTTGCTTATAATACATACCAATAAACATACAAACACACAAACGTTCATACATACATGTAAATAAAACCATTTAAGATTTAGAATCAGGAAGAATATAATCATTCTACCACAATAGGTAGCAGCAGTCAAACACCACCTTAATTTTTGCCTTGTTTCTTTTTTTTTTTGAATACACTTCTGATAGACTAAACTCATTTGCAAGCTCAAACTCCTGCCATCGTTAATTTAAATATAACCGCCATCTCAAAAGGGAAGGAAAGAACGTAAAAAACATGTCTCATATAAATTATAATAATCAAATTTAAGCACAGTGTGTGGTAATGCTACTTTTGGAAAACAGGATTTTTGTTTAAGAATTTTAAAAGCGCAAATTCACTAAAATGAGAGTTGATTTTTTGAGAAAAGAGAAAGCGAGTGCTGAAGGGGTTCTTCAGTCGTGTATACGATAATTTTCTGCTGAACATTTTATGTGTTCAAATGTTTTTGCATTAGCAAACCCCTTAGAAATATAAAAAAAAATATATAAATTTATATCTTTGTAAGAGAGAAGTTTTTCGGAAAAGAGAAGCTTTTGTGAAAAAGTTAAAATATAAAAAATTGTTTTATTTTTTTGATCAATTCTTTTTCTTATTTTCTCTTAATTTGCTAACAAGGGCATCACATTGGTTACCACATTATAACTATTATCTGAACAGTTTAGATTTAAAAAGACGGAATTTACATCCAACAATTAACTATCGATCGAAGAGGGAGAATAATAAAACCGTAGCTGTTTTCGGAGACACAGTACGCTTGGCTAGTGGTGGCAGAAAAAAACCTTAAAATATAACAAATCGTATTCGTCACAAAAATTACTAAAAAAAACTTTGATGAAAAAGATTTTCTTAAAAAGTTTTAAGTAAAAAAAAATTTCAATTCAGAGGTCTAATAAAGAAATATAGATTTTCTAAAGATTTTTTAGTTCAAATAATTTTCTACGAAAAACCCTTCTGCTAAATATCTTTATCTTTTTATTATACAAAGTAAAGAGTACAAGATAAAATATTATTAAAAATTTGTTTATAAAAAAATAGTGTAATTTTTATAGAAATTATTTAATAGAATAATTTAAAAAAATTGTGTGTATAAGAGAAGAATTATTTAATTTCCATTTTTATGCTAAATTAAGTGAATAAGAAAAATTACATAAAAAATTATATAAAAAAACGCTGCAATTTTTATATACATTTTTCGATAGAATATTTTAAAAATTGTATGCATACGAGAAATTATATTTCAAACTTTTTCGTATTATGGAACTGTTTTATGAAAAGTTTGGTGTATAAGAAAATTCACGCTTAAACAGTTGTATCCCAGCAAAGCGACACATTACAAAATAATGAGTTGAAAGTATTAGAAAGCAGTTCTTAACTTTTTACAATTTGGTAACTAAAACCATTATTTTAACACGACGATATCACTGGAGGCAAGTATTCATCACGCTCGCTAACAAATAGAAACTCAATTAAGTACTTACCATCCTCGCTTGCAAAAAGGAACTCGTATAAATACTTATAACGATCGCTTATAAAAAGGCACTCAAATAAGTACTTACTTTAATAGCAATAAATAATAAAGCCATTAATAATATGGGCTCGATTCCTTTAAAAACAAAAATTCGGTTTGATTATTCTGCGATACGTTCTGAAATTCAAAAATCAGTGAAAATCTAAGTCATTAATTTGTTTATGAACTGCTTTGCCAAAACATTATTACCTATACTCTAAGTGCCTTAAACTAAATGAGAATTATAAAAATTTGAATGACTTCTAACAAATTTCGCAATAAAAAACAAGTAAGAGCGCTATATTCGGCCATGCCGAATCTTATATACCCTTCACAACGTGTAGTCATGCAATAACAGTGGTTTGTGTCACCATTCATCCCATATGAAATACGTACATACATATAAAAACATACATATATACATTACATATATACATACATACATACATTGTAAAATTATAAATTCAGGTATGTATGTTAAAAAAAAAAATTTAAAAAAAAAACTTAAAAAAAAAATTTAAAAAAAAAATTTAAAAAAAAATTTATAAAAAATTTAAAAAAAAATTTAAAAAAAAATTAAAAAAAAAATTATTATGTATATAATACATATAAAACAAAAAAAAAATAAAAAAAAATTAAAAAAAAATATTAAAAAAAAAAAATAATACAAATATAAATAATATATTAAATAAAAAATAAATAAAAAAAATAAAAAAAAAATTTAAAAAAAAATTAAAAAAAAATTAAAAAAAAAATTTTTGGCTCAGCTGGTATTCGATGCCATGTTTTCTCTAACCAGTATACACGTTTGTACACGTTTGTATGTATGTATGTTGTTGTTGTAATGTTGTTTTTGTGAAAAAAAAAAATCGAGGTGGACGTGGGTTTTTGCTCATATCTCAGTTGTTTATGTACCGACTTTTCTGATTTTCAATACCGATCTACTCCCGAATATTTCTGATACTTTAATACCTTACCCGGGTCCAACCTATGTCGGGGGGCTTCAAAAAGTTGATTTCAACATACACACGGTCAGACGGACAGACTGACAGGGCTTAATCGACTCCCCTATTCATAAGCTTTCAGAAAATATATACTTTATCGGAAATGAAAATTGTAGAAATTTCACACGGAATGACAAGCCTATATATACCCTTTTGCACTGTGTGAAGGGTATAATAAAATATCGTATAGTGTGTGTATATTTAACCAAATGTTTAAAAATAAGTATTTACGTATCACATTATAACTCAAGTCATTACTAAAACACTTCCAAGTAAGACGGACGATATATAATAGTCATTGAAAAGTATGTTGTTTAGTAAGAGTAAGTCATTACCTAGTTTTTGCTGGGATGTAAAAAATGCCGCAATTGTCGTAAAAATTTTTCGATTCAAAAATTTAATAAAAAATTTTAAATAAAATAAATTTATCGCTGGCTTTAATATAAATAATGCTCTTATAATGCCGATTTTCTTCTATGGCCTAGAAGTGTACACAGGTAACTTTGGATATGTTATAAAGAGACTAAGGTTCATACTTAATGTGGGCGGTTAGGATCATGTACTCTGTCAGATTTGATCAGCATATATCATCGTTGGTTTTAGGATTTTCTTTTATGGAATTTATAAATTTTAGGAATATTTTACACTTTAACAAGTTATATAAGTTGCGGATACCTGATTATTTAGTGGAGCTTTTTAGGTTTTGAAGATCTAATAGCAAAAGACAGTTGATCATACCTAGATTGGCCTCAGTTTTCGAACGATCTTTTTGTGTGAGAGTGGCACGAACTTAGAACAAGTTATCGGGCATTTTAAGGACGTGCGATGTTAATATTGATTCCGTTAGGAAAAGACTTATTCGCGAGTTGTCTGAAAATAGTACTTAATTCTGAATCTTAATTAACTTATTTTATTTTTTTGTTTCAAAGAAATTATTTTTTTTTGCATTGATTTGACTCGCTTTGTTATGTTGAATGAACATTCTATATCCATGTACATATTTTAATCTTGATCCTAAATTTGGTTACTTTAGGTTATATTTTCTGTGCAACTTTCTTGTCATTTATTATATTTTTAATTTCTTTGTTTTTCTATTTAAAATTATTACACTATATTTTTATCGTTGAAGTTAAAAACATTGTAAAATTTTTTAGGAGAAGTTTGAAACCGGTTATGGCCCAGAGGCTAGGCTACAAAACTTTAAATAAATAAATAAAATGTTTTCATACAAAATATTATTTTCATCCAAAATTTGGTGTATCAGTAAAATTATTTATCGATTTTTGTAAATGTAATTATACCCTTCACACAGTGAAAAAGGGTATATATAGGTTTGTCATTCCGTGTGAAATTTCTACAATTTTCATTTCCGACCCCATAAAGTATATATTTTCTGAAAGCTTATGAATAGGGGAGTCGATTAAGCTCTGTCAGTCTGTCCGTCTGTCCGTGTGTATGTTGAAATCAACTTTTTGAAGCTCCCCGATATCGCTTGGACCCGGGTGAGGTATTAAAATATCAGAAATATTCGGGAGTAGAACGGTATTGATAATCAGAAACATCGGTGCATAAACAACTGAGATATGAGCAAAAACCCACGACCACCTGAATTTTTTATTCACAAAAAGAACATTACAACAACAACATACATACATAAAAACGTGTATACTGGTTAGAGAAAACGTGGCATCGAATCCCAGCTGAGCCAAAAAAAAATTTTTTTATTTTTTTTTTTTTAATTTTTTTTTTATTTTATTTTTTATTTAATATATTATTTATATTTTTATTAATTTTTTTTTATTTTTTTTTTAATATTTTTTTTATTTTTTTTTTGTCTTATATTTATTATTTATATTTTAATTATTTAAAAAAAAAATTTTTTTATTTTTTTTTTAAATTTTTTTTTAATTTTTTTTATTTTTTTTTAAACATACATACGTAAATTTATAATTTTACAATGAGATGTTTTTTATATGTATGTACGTATTTTATATGGGATGAATGGTGATACAAACTACTGTTTTTGCATGACTACACGTTGTGAAGGGTATATAAGATTCGGCACGGCCGAATATAGCACTTTTACTTGTTTTGTTATTTGTTTGTGCATAATAAAAGTTTAAAAAATATATTATAAGAGAGTTTATACATACAAAATTAATTGCATAAAAAATTACTACTAAACATTTGTATATAAAAAAATTGTGTTATTTTTATAGAATTTTTTTCGATAGAATATTTTAAAAATTATTATACGTAACAGAAATTTAATTTAAATTTTTTCTTATATAGAATTTTTTACAAAATTTAGTGTATTAAATCATTTTTTTTTAAGTTTTCATATAGAAAAATTATGTTATTAAAGAAAATTTTTGATAGAATAATTGAAAAATTGTGTTTATAAGAAAAATTTTATATAAAATTTTTTTCGTATAAGAGAATTTTTATATTTATACACAATTTATTGTATAAAAGATGTAATATTAAATATTTGAATAACAAAAAACAATTTAAAAAAAATAAAGAGAAATTTTATTAATATTTTTTTTCATATAAGAGAATTTTTTCGTATAAGAGAATTTTTATTGTCAAATAAATTACTATTAAACATTTGCATACAAAAAATTGGTTAAATTTTTATAGAAACTGTTCAATAGAATAATTTCAAAAAATCCGGTATCAGAGAATTTTCATTTTAAGTTTTTTTCGTATAAGAGATTTTTTCATACAAAGTTTAGTGTTTAAAGAAATGAGTATAAAAAAGTTTTACATAAAAAAGTATAGATGATTTCATGAAGAAGATAATTTCCAAGTTAAATATAAGACAATATGTCTTAAACGATTTTAAGTGTAAAAATGTCTATGCAATATTCTGGATATAGACAGTTAATATCTGTGTATAGAAAGTTCAGGTATAAAAGAAATTTTTTAAAAAAAATTTTACCAGAGTCCAAAAGGGCAAAATAATTCCACATAAAAAATTCTAACCAGAGCAAAAGCTTTGCCATTGATTCGTTTGGGCAAACATGAGGATTCAATGATGTTTCTAAATTTTCATCCATAACGATACCGCTGTCTGCACTTAAGATTCTGGGGTGAAGGTTTAGCGTTACTAAAAATAATTATACAAAAATTTTTTTAAAAAATTTTTGTTATAATCAAATAAAGAAATTTTCAAATTTTTTGAATATATCGGGTGTCCCAACTAGAACGCAATTTTTAAATTTTTAATAAAACACAGATATTTAAAAAAAAAAACGTGAAACTTTATTATATCGTAAAGTAGACAGAATGAGGTTATGGATGCAACAATATATCGTGCAGATGGCCGCCGCGGCTTTGCTGGCACACACACGCGATCTTTTAATGAAATTTTCAATTACCTTTTTGCATAAATGCTGCGGCATTTCATTAATGCAGCGTTCAATTTCCTCTTTTAAGGCTTGAGTCGTCGTCGGCTTTATCGCGTAAACCATCGACTTCAAAAACCCCAAAGAAAAAAATCTAAGCTGTTAAATCACACGATCTAGGCGGCCAATTCTGGTCTCCAAAATATAACATTTAAAAGAAAATTATTTTTAGTATAATAATATATATCATTGTTGCTCTAACAAATTCAGTTATGTGATTTTATTGAGTTTTCAGGAGAGCAAAAAAAGCATTTTAGTATTTTACATCACAGTATTAAGCTTAAGAATACTGACTATTGTTAATTCTTGAACTTATCCAGATATCCTTAAACTTTTAAACGTTTTCGTCAGAGCAGCGACGATATATTTTGTATTAACTACTATAGGCGAAATTAAGAAAGCTTTGTAGCCATGACAAATATTCAGTTCAGTCATACAAAAGAATATTTTTCTTATAATAGAACTTCATATCGAAAATTAGCGGCATTAAAAAAAACAAATTCATAAAGTTGAGCTTTCTAAAAAAATAACGTCTTTTATACTTTTCCTTTTATAACACATTGTGCACAACACCTTTTATTTCTATAATAAATTTTGCGTATAACAGTTTCCCTGTTAACAAAAAAAAAAAAAAGATCATAAAATTTGGTTTTCATAGGCCCTGTTACCTCATCTTACGTGCCGTATTAAGGCAGTTTCAGTTAATAAATATCCGTGTCTCATATTATTGCTTCATACATTCATTCATTCATTCATTGTTATTTGGCTGCTTATTACACCATAATATTATGTTCGCTGATGTTATTGTTGTTGTTACTTTCGGTTGGTATGTAAAGGCATTCATTTTTCTTATTTTTTTTTTTTTATTTTCATCTTCATCACCGGCAACATAAAAATAAAGATCAACGATGTGTAAAAATTTTAAACAAGCAAAGACTTAATTTTTTCCCCATTTCTTTACCAACACTAACACACATACACACACATGCTTAAAACACCTTTTGACGCAAAACGCAGGAAGGGTTACATAAATATAATAAATGTGACGACAAAAAATCAAAAAACGAGTTAACAAAATAAAATATTAAAAAAAAAGTACAAGAAATAAATTATTATACATATTTACAATCTATAAATCTTGCAAATATTTATGGCACTAAATGAAATACGATTTTTTATATTTTTTCTACCTTCTACTTTTATTATATGGGGAAACTTTTTTGTTTGGATATTTTGAAAAGTTTTTTAATTTAATTTCGTCATTAATATTTCTTAAGTTCGTCAGAGATGTGCGATGTGCGATAGGCGATGGGGTGGATTGGAGTGTTTTGGCAGAGGTAAAAGCAATATTTTACCTTTTACTCATTAATCTTGTAATGAAAATTAAATAAGATTTTATAAACTTAAAATTAAAATTATTACTCTAAGCGTAAAACTATGTTTCTTATCCAATTTTTCACATTGACTTATTTTCTCTAGACTTATGTTTTCCTTCTGTTTCAGTAGTAGAGTAACGGAAAAGTCTTCACTAAATAAAAGGACAAAAAAAATATTTATATAAAGAGTTTCCATAAGGTGAACAGCGGCTACCTATACTTGCTAGAAAAAATTGTTCGCAAAATCTTTTTAACCGTTTTTATTGCTTTTGCTATACTTATGAATTTTGTACTTAATTTAAATTTGTTTATTTCACCATATCTATTGGATAATAGAATTATCGTTTTGTTGTTAAGCACGACTACTGGTTGGGTATGGTCATACCTCTCCTTATTTGCTACTACGTATAAAGTGTAATACGTAGGTAAAGCCATATGTGTCAGTTTTTGCAGGTTTAAGTAATTATAGAGCAAGAGTGATTAAATAAAGATTACGCCTTGTGCATGATTTACCGTTAGATGACGTAGTAATCCCCTCGCAAAGGTTACCAAGTCTGTATCATATGTAAAATTTATAATTTCTTACAAAAAATTTATGTATTTTGAGATAGTTGGCAGCCCTGTAATTAATTTACTCAGAGAGTTCTAAAAAAAAGTATTACATCGGTGTTTAATAAACAACGAATTTCGTGTTATATTTTATAATAAATACATATAAATAATATTAAAATTATTAGAATTTTATAAAAAGTGTTTAAATTTGGTTATTTAAAAGCTGCAAAACAGAAAACATAATAAAGTGAGAAGATAAGAAAGAGAGAAAATATGAAATGTACAGTGGGCAAATGCAAGCAAAATAACAGCAAAAAAACAAGTGAGAAATTATATTCAAACCTAATAAATTGCGCATATTTAATAAAACGTTCGTATTTTCAACAAGTAACAGTGCTATATTCGGCCGTGCCGAATCTTATATACCCTTCACAACGTGTAGTCATGCAATAACAACTGTTTGTATCACCATTCATCCCATATAAAATACGTGCATACGTACACGTCAGAATAAATGTGGCATCGAATCCCAGCTGAGCCAAAAAAATTTTATTTTATTTTATTTAATATGTTATTTATATTTTATTATTTTTTTTTTATATTTTTTTTAAATTTTTTTAAAAAATTTTTTTAGAAAAATTTTTAAAAAATTTTTTTAAATTTTTTTTTTAATTTTTTTAAAATTTTTTTTTGTAGTATTTTTTTTTGTTTTTTTTTTATTTTTAATATTTTTTGTTTTTGTAATTTTCTTTGTTTGGTATGTTTTTTACATGTATGTATGTATGTATGTATGTATGTATGTATGTATGTATGTATGTATGTATGTATGTATGTATGTATGTATGTATGTATGTATGTATGTATGTATGTATGTATGTATGTATGTATGTATGTATGTATGTATGTATGTATGTATGTATGTATGTTGTTGTTGTAATTGTGAAAAAAAACGAGGTGGTCGTGGTTTTTTGCTCATATCTCAGAAAGTTATAGGGCGATTGTGCTGAATTTCAATAGCGATTCATTCCTAGATATTTCCAAGAGATTGATACCATATACAGATCTGAGGAGCATATAGTTGCTTCTAAAAGTTGACTTCAACCAACACACGGACAGACGGGCAGACGGACAGACGGATAGACGGACAGACGGTCAGGGCTTAATCGACTCCTCTATTCACAAGCTTTCAGAAAATATATACTTTATGGGGTCGGAAATGAAAATTGTAGAAATTACAAACGGAATGACAAAGCTATATATACCCTTGTGCACCACAGGTGAAGGGTATAAAAAGCTGTATCATTTTACAATTTTCCAAAAGATGAATCTCGAAGGAAGTTTCGGGTAATATTTTGCAAACGAGTCAAAGCTCTAAGTGTGGATAAAGAAAAAATTTGTGCTTTACATTTCAAGCAAGAAGATTTTGAAAGAAACTTGATATTTGAAATGGGTAAGTTAAAACAAAATTAATTCTTGCAGTACATTACTAAGGCTTTGTGAATAGAATTTAGCAAACGGCGTGCAAACATTTTAAAATCCCATGCTGTTCCATCTTTAGACACTAGTGCTATTGAATGTGAAACGAAAACTGCTAATGAAACTAAAGTTGCAAATGTATATGAAGGACTACGTGAAACTAAGAAGCAAAATGATATTCCATATAGTTTTGAAGAAAAATTGGTCGCGGAAAATGCTCCAAGGCCGACTGATCTTGAAGAAGATCGCTTCCAAATTTACACCATATTTTTCAAATTAAATGGTAACAAATTATTACTTTCAAGCGGATATTTACAAAAGCATTTGTTGGAAGCCAAAGAAATTGAAACCAGTGAATACGTGAAAAAACTTTTTTTTAGGTGTTGAATGTATTTTAGAATTAGGAAACTAAATGTCGAAATCGCAGAAAATACTTATATTTAAGCGAAAAATAAAATTTGATAAGATAACAAAATGAAATGAATTCTACACCTAATAAAATAGTGAAATATTGTAATAAAAATAATGAAAATATATATGTATATATATAAAGAATTTATTTGCTTTCAATACATTGAGTTAGAAAAATAACAATTTGTCCCACTGTCATGTTTTTACACAAACATTATAAGTTATACAGCTGAATTTTATTAGCCAATCAGAATACAGCTTGAGTGACGTCAGAATTCCTACATGCGCAGAAATGTTTTTTTATGGCTGCGTGATGGCGTAATCTTTATTTAATCATTCTTGTTATAGAGCAACGCTTTGTAAAAGCTTCTTTTAGTGAAAAATTGTGCTAAAAAGAGAATACTTATATTATATAAGATTTTAATTCTTATTTACTCTCTTAGAATATACAAATATAATAATGATAAGAGCATCTTTATTAGTGTGATCAATAATATCAGAATTGCATGCTAATTATTGCATAGGTACAACGATAATAATTTGTTATTATCTTTTAAAATTTACTAACTGAAAGCCAAGTAAAAAGACCATGGTTTTTAATTTTTTCCCCATTTCTGCTTTCTTTAAAAATCGTTTAAAAATGTATCAAATTTGTTAAGCTTCTTGAAATTGTTGATGATGTATACTCATTCCACAGTAATAGCAATGTGGAGACAGTGTTAGCGATGGCGAAGACGAACGAGGATATGGCACCTCATAAGGAAATATACACCAAATGTCAGCAAGTAAAGGCTCGACAAAACAAATGCATTCACTTCCTTTTCGATATTTTGCAGTTCTATCCAACGAAGCAAGATATGGAAAATGGTGTAAAAAAAATTCAAAAGGTTTTTCAGGAAAATAAAAAATGGAATGCTGAGGAAAGAATAAAGAGATTGGTAGAGATGGAGAGCAAGCAACAAGTAAAAAAACAACGTACGGAGAATAAAGTCCTATTTCTAAATTTGCTTGATGTGAATGAGCCTATGGAATTATTTAATTTATAAATGAACTTATGTCGCAGTGTGTTGCGGCTAGTGGAAAAGTAACTTTTTTCCGATTATCTTTTCAGTGTTTTTAATGATGAAATTTTGTCACAGACATTCCAAGTAAACAAAAAACACATAAAGCTTATTTTGATGTTGGCCCGTTGATTTTTAATTGATTTTAGAAGTCAAATATACAAAATTTTCACGAAAAGAGGGGATTTCAGGGCTGTATTCAAAATGATCTCATTTGATTTTGGTGACAGATATTTTGATTCGCAAAAAAAAACTCTGCCTTCGGACAAGTATTTTCTGTAAAAAAAAGGAATGTTGTTTGAGACATTTTCATATGCACCTTTTTTAGAGCGAAAACCCGACTAAAGGTCCATTTTTCCTTAAAATTTGGGTTAGGTAAGCAATATCTAAAAAGTCCCAGAGAGTCCCATTTCCAAATCACAACAGAAATGTTACATAATTTGTTTTCAACGAACTGTGAAAAAATCAGCTGCCCATACCTGCCCTCCTGGGAGTTATAGCGATTTTAGTATATCACTCTCAGTATTTATTCCATAGAAATAGAACGGAAATTCTCGGAATCACTTATTGAATAATTTAATCATATTGGTTTTCGGGTGACAAAAATGAGCATAACTCTCTTAAAACTGAAGCTATTGACTTCAAATAAAAGCTTTTATTGCCACCTTTCAAATAAAATGAAATAGATTTTGGTTTTATATAAAACTAGCCAAACCCGGCGCGCGTTGCTACGCCCCTTAATGAATCGAAATGCATTCTGAATTTTAATTGAATATCAAGTGCAAAAACCTAAATATTATAATTTTTTTAATGGGCGTGGCATTGTCCACTTTTCTAATCACGAAATTGTAAAGTCATAACAGCTCAATATGTGTGCAAGGTTTCAGAAGAATCAGACCAGTGCAAGTACCTCAAAATTATAATTGTTTTTATGGGCGTGGCCCTGCCCACTTTTCTAATCACGAAATTGTAAAGCCATAACAGCTCACCCGCCCACTTTTTTTATCACAAAATTATTTAGTCATGACAGCTCGATATGTGTGCAAAGTTTCAGAAAAATCGGTCTAGTGCAAGTAGCTAAAACTGATAACTAATTTTTATGGGCGTGGCCCCGCCCACTTTTTTCCACCCATAAGCACTCCCTGGTATGTGTACAACAACTTGCCAAAGTTTGAGCGCGATCGGTTTTACAGTTTCGAAGTCTATAGCTAACACACACACACACACAGAGTTATTCAACAAATATCGAAAAATCATGAAAATTTGACGTTTATAATTCTTGTTCGGACCACCCTATAATTTATTTTAAAAACTAATCGTAGGGTATTTATCAGAAATAAAAGAAGAATTAAAATAAATTTTTTTTTAAATTTTGGAAAAATTTTTTTTTATTTTTGAATTTTGTTGAAATTTTGACCCAACAATTTTTTTCGGTGTAAATTTTTTTTTTCACCCATTCTGTTTGGGATTTCATTCTGACCAATCTGTAGAAGTTTCTCATCGATACAATTAAAATTACAGTTTAGGCAATATGATTTCCAAAAAATTCTGGTTTCGCAACACTGTGTGTCGATGTACAGAGTATTCGGATAAAAATTCTTAAAAATCAAATAAACATGCTGAGAGGTTTAAATTATAAATATCATGGTGAAAAAGTTTGGCAAACAACAAATTTGGATTTAGAGTTCCAACTCAAAGAAAAGCTAAAGAATTTGCACTCTTATGTAGATCTCTAAAAATTTAAATAATAAAATTACTTGATGTTTTTAAAAGTGTAAATAATAAAGATTTCTGTTAAACACAATTCTAGTAAAATAAGTAAAATTTTTTTCGCAAAACTAAAAATGTAAACTTTAATGATCAATTTAATAAAAGTTACATACATATTTTATAATAGATAAATTTGATACTAAATATTTCATTATCTTATAGATCTTTTCTTTCTCATTCGGTTATTTTTCATCCGATTTTGAAGTTTTTTTTTTTTTTTTGTTGGAAAGGTATTCAAATTACCTTCCTAATTGTTGAATATTGTTAGTGCAAATTATTGCCGCTAGATGGCGTACAATTCATTTTTTTAATGCATAAAAACACCCTGTATTTGCAAATATTTTGAGTTCATATGTTCGGCAAAAGTACTCGTCCTATGATTTTGTACAAAGTTGCCAAGCAACATTAGGTCGAATTCTGGAAATTTAACGGTCAAAATTTTGATTTTCTTCAAGAACCTAAAAATAACGGTAATTTTGTAAATAACGTAATTATAAAAAAGTCGCGGAACAAAAGTTGCTTCTGATACCCTAAAGAACCATTTTCAACAATAAAAAAAGTTATTTTTCGCAAAAAGTCGATTTTGGCATATTGCTACTTATATAAGAAACTTTAGTATTTAACTTTAGCTTTGTTTTAATGCAGCTTATTGATAATTACTTTTTTTAGGTTTTCTTAATTCATTAAAGTCTCATTAAAATTGTTAAAACTCTCCTACATTACGTGGATAATTAAAAGACAGACATACACTGTCTTATCAATACAAATATTTTATAAATGACGCCATAATGTTTGAAATTTCTTTTCTTCTTGTTTTTTTCGGGATTAACATACAAACACACATTTTCTCTCTAATATATTAGTGTAGATTAGTAAGATATATAAAGCGTAGTGGTGTGTATGAATGTGTATTCCACTTTTTGATAGTTTTTATACTATTTTATATTTCATGCATTAACTAAAGAATGAGATCAGTGAAACCTTAACACACATTTTTAATTCCACCTTTCTTCATGCACAAAAAATATAACTGTTTATGATCAAGTTTGCGTTTAAAAACTTGTCAAATTATGTGTACAAAATAATAGCATAATCGGATTATTAGTTTGTTTGAAAATGGATTCCGAAGAAAAAGTGCGTGAAAAAATAATAAAAATTTTTTTAAAAAATCCCAGTCGTACTTACAAATCTATTGCAAATGAGATAAAGGTGTCACGACAAACAGTTTCGCGTGTGATAAAAGTGTATAACGAACGTCGTAGTATTAAAAGGAAAGCTGGAAGTGGAGCTAAAAAAGGTATAACTGACCCACAGTTAGCTTAAAAAATTGTTAGTCTTCTAAACCAAAATCCCAACCTCTCAAACCGTAAAGCCGCCTTAAAAGCAAACTGTTCCGATTTTTTTGTAAGGAAGGTTAAAAGATATGAAGGCCTTAAGTCCTACAAGGTTCAGAAAGTGCCAGACAGAAATTCGAAGAAAAACTTGGATGCAAAAAGTCGTGCCAAAGAACTGCTTAGAAATTTTATCAACAAATATGAGTGTTGTATTATGGATGATGAGACTTACGTTCTTGCCGACTTTTCTCAGCTCCCAGGGCGAAGGTTTTATGTGGCCGATGGAAGAGGTAATGTCGATGACCAATTTAAGTTCCAAAAAAAGGCAAAGTTTCCAAAGAAGTACTTAGTTTGGCAAGCTATATGCACGTGCGGAGAAAGAAGCAGTAAATTTATTACTACTGGGACTATCAACACTGATATTTACATCAAGGAGTGCTTGCAGAAGAGGTTGCTTCCATTCATACGAAAACACAATAAGTCAACATATTTTTGGCCCGACCTAGCGTCGTGGCATTATAGTAAATCTGCAGCAGAATGGTATGAAACAAATAATATAGTGGTAGTGCCAAAAGAAGCAAATCCACCTAATTGTCCAGAACTAAGGCCCATCGAACGTTACTGGGCTTTAG
Source organism: Phyto melanocephala (assembly GCA_941918925.1). Classification (NCBI taxonomy): domain Eukaryota; kingdom Metazoa; phylum Arthropoda; class Insecta; order Diptera; family Rhinophoridae; genus Phyto; species Phyto melanocephala. The sequence goes on from OW799233.1 coordinate 37,898,822, forward strand.
TCAAAAGAGTGCTGAAGGATACAAAACAAGTTGCTAATACTACTAAAATTTTTTCCCAGAAATGGTCTTATTCCAGCAATAAAGTTACTAAGGATACCATCAAAACCCTCATGGTCTCAATTCCGGAAAAGGTGAAACAGTTCATCAAAAAAAGCTGAATTTTTACAAAAAGCATTAATATTTTAATTTACTGTTATTTTATTGTTAAACCACGCTATTTTCATTAAAATGGATTAATTCGTTTCAAAGTTATTGCGTTTTATTCGTGTTAGGGTTTTATCGATCTCATACTTTATAAAGGATTTGAACAAAATTAAAATATTTTTGATATTACTGTTCGTTAGGTATTATCAGATCGGGCGGTAATACTACCACTGTTTCGATTGTAACCATTTTTGGCAGTAATAAAGAAATCGTTGTCAAATTGCTCTTACGAAGTAACAACTAAATTTCGATTATAGTTTCCTATATATGACATCATAATTTTTTTTATATGGGGGACACCATGTCCCCTACTCCGATCCTATCCATCTTTTTCCGGAATAAGGAAATTGCTATCAAAGTAACTTGTACAAAGTTTGAAGTGACTAGCTGTTAAAGTTCTCAAAATGTGTCAAATTTTTATGGGAGGTACCACGCCCACCTAAAATATGATACAAAAATATTGCTTTTGTCCGTTCGGCGAATAGACCTATAGTAATGGTGAGAAATTTTTAGAAATTGCATAAGTAGTTTCGAAGAAAACTTATAACACATTTTCTCTTTATTATGTTAATGCAGATTAGTATTAGTATTGTTATTAGTATTAGAATAGATATGTATTTTCTTTACAGCTATTTTGTATTTTTGTATTAATTTAAAAAAAAAATTTTTTTTCCTGGAAAATAATTTCATCTTAAAGATTACCAATGAATCAACTATATATAAAGGGTGGTTAAATTTTAAGGGCCGATGTTGATTTTGAAAAAAACACAAATTATTTATCTTTTTATTACAATAATATTGGTATGGTTTAATTATGTATGAAACAAAATATCGGCCAAATGGCCGCTGCGACCTCGGCGGCACACCTCCAGCCGATGGCCCAAATTTTCAATGACAATGTTAATGTTCATGCTGAGTCGAGGTTGAGCACACTATCGCAAAAAACAGCAATGTTTTTCGTTCAACGAATTAAGGAGGCATTCACAAATGTTTTCGCTTTTCATACAGACCTGTTTTGCTCAAATTTAGTAGATGAATTTAAACGATTATGTTGACCAAAAGAATCACGAAGTGCATGAAGTGCATTTTGATTTGAACGCCCATTGTCATAAAAAGCCTGAATAACTTTAACGCATTGCTCGATTGTGTATCTTTCCATGGATCGCATTGAGTTAGTCTGAAATTGAGAAATGTCAAATGAAGTGCAGAAAAAAGACTTGACGTTTAGGTGTGGTTCACATTCAATATCGGCCCTTAAAATTTAACCACCCTTTATAAGTATGTATCTTTACTGCTGTGAGTAGCAATAGGACTGGTAGTTGGTAAAAAAAGTGATGGGAGGAAAATGGAAAAACAGTGGTATAAAAAAATACAAAAGCGAGGGTTGCAGTAAAATGACAGAAAATATTACGCATGTATCTGTAACTGACATACTTTTTACACAGAAAAACTTTAATCTGCCAAAAATTTTATAAAAAAATATAAAGTTCTTTTTTCGTATGAATGCATTATGATTTAAATAATTTATCTTAAACAAAATTTATTATTTAAAATATAAAATTCTGTTTTAACTTTAATTGTAAGAAAATTCAAAGAATTTCGTGTATGAGACAATTTTTCGTGTCGAAATTTCAATCAAAAATATACAATATTAAAATTATAATACAAGCCACCAAAGAAAGGTTGAATAACATTTTTCATGACTTCTAATCCAATAGCGCAAGAGATGGTATTCTTCATGAATAGTTTGCCATTAAATAATGAGAAATATCTTTAACAACTCCTGTAAACAAATAAAATCATATCATGAAAAATTTTTTTTCACTTTATATGTATGTGTTTCACGCACTTATTGGAATTGAGTAAATTTTATTAATATATTCCTTAATATATTTATGCACAATGACACGTTAAATTTTTAATCATCCATGTCTCACCTAAATTGAATCAGTTCGTTGTGGGTTGAACTAATGCATTCGGTGCGTGTTTTTGTATGTCCCTTTTTGTCAAAAAATTCATTTATAAAATATCTTATTTATAAGAGATTATTTCAATTCCTAAGGTATAAGGCAAAAATTTGCTGCTAAAGTTTTTTTTGTAATATTGAATCTTTCTAATAGAAATTTACAATATGTATACAAATCTTAAATCAAATACTAATTACATTTTAATTACTACCAATGTAATAACTAACTTATTATATTCAAATCTTAGATACTAATGTTACGTGATTGAGTTACGGGAGCCTTATCACGAGGCTCAATGTTTCGGCTTTTTTTAACCGCTGATGTCCTTCAAATAGCAAGAGGTCTCTGGCAAGAGGATTGGGATGAACCGTCAGTCTATTAACGTACTTGCACGAATATTTTATTGTTTCTTCCGAAACAGTGGGAATATTTAGATTTCGGTAAATGTAGGTGTTACGTACGTATCATGGTACGCCGACAAATCCTAGTATCCAGTTTGTCATCTTTGAAAGTTTTTGGATATTTAATGCACAGGCTGTACCCCATTGCTGGATGCCGTAAGTCCGTATTGGCTTTATAATGGTCTTATATAAGAGGACTTTGTATTCCAGGGCAAGTGTAGATAGATTTTGGCCAATAAGCCAACGTAGCTTTGCGGTTTTGAGTTTCATATCAGATATTTAAGCCTCAATGTGACGGGACCATGTTAGGCGACGGTCAAGGTGAATTCCCAAATACTTAACTTGATTCTCCACCGGGACGGGGATGTTGTTTAGTTTTATCGCTGGGAAATTGTCTCTTCTAAGCGTAAAAGTTACGTGTGCACATTTGGACGGATTAACTTTTATTTTCCATAGACTCAACCATTTCTCTAGTTCATGTATATGAGTCTGTAATTGTTGAGAAGCAGTGGTTTGGTCACTGTTTACACTTATAAGGGCAGTGTCATCGGAAAACGTTGAGGTGTATATGTTCGGGCTCGTTGGCATATCTGCCGTAAAGATAATAAACAGTGGGGCGAGTATGCTGCCCTGTGGTACACCAGCAAAAATATTCTTGATGGAGGAAAAATTATCCTTACTCAATCGATCTTGAGTCTTCTGCTTGTCAGTGCTAGACATTCGCATACCACAATCATCCATCATCATCCTCGATCTGCATCCTTCTCAGATGATATTTGAAGTTTCCATGTTCTCTAATCAAAACAGTTCGTACTCCGATTAAAACCGAATACTTCTACTAAACCCTTGGCAAGAGACTCCCTAAGCACCATATGAGCCTATTTATAAGTGGATCCAACATTTGGAAATTTACTACTTTTATCCGACTCATATGCTCTCAGAACTTCTTTATTAAAATGGTCCAGGTTTCTATTATGCTCCAATTCCCACCCAAAGCGATACCATGTGCCATCGATTAGCATACGAATTTCCACTCTTGCAGCCATTTCCGACCACATTAATTATATATTTTCTGAAAACATAGAGTACGGGAGTCGATGAAAAAACGATCTATTCGTTTAACCGCCTGTACATTTGACCGCGTGTTAGTTGAAATCAACTTTTAGAAGCTTACTTGTGCGTGGTATCAATCTTTTGCAAATATTCGAAAATGAATCGCTACTATTTTTATATGTATGCTGCTATTGATCCTATAAGGACTATAGGGTCTAAATAAATTGGGGGAAAATGTTCCTGTCTCAAGCCAGCACTCTTACTTTGCTTCACGTTTTTTGCTTTCCGGTCACTTCGACATTTATTTTCCTTCTCTACTTATGAGCTGGGGGTCCTATTCCTCAAAATCCTTGCGCCTTCAAGTCTATGGTATTTCTTGTGATATCAATCTTTGATCTTCTTAAGGTGTGTCCAATCCACCATTTACATCTATTTATTTCTGTGGCCATGAGTTGTGGATTAGAAAAACTCTAGGCCATAATATACGAAAGATGCCGAGAAGACATTGATTCACAAACACATGTATCTTTTTAATTTCTCAAGGGGGCAGCGTTCCATACCTCTCAACCGTAGAGGACAGTGTACCTGACATTTATGTTAAATATTGTTAACTTTGTGCACTAAAAAAGTGAGCACGAATTTCAAATGTACCTTAAACGGCAGTAATTTTGTCTCGCTCTCTGCACACGGTTGTAAATGTCTTCCCTTCAATCGCCATTTTTACAGATTAATCTCCCAAAATAACAAGACTGTCATCTTGTATTTGATTATTCTTATTCTAAATAATTTCTGGGAGGACATATTTTTTTAAATTTTAATTTTGTAAGCTCTTATATAGTTTTCGAATCAGCTAGTAACATCATATTCTGACCTGTTGCTACCAAAGTTAAAATAAGAAATCGTTTGGAAACCAACCGAGATATAAGCACCTCAAGCGCTTTGATGTTTTGCGCAAAATCTACATACGGAAATAAATTTTTTTGAGCTTTTTAATATTTCTCCTTCTCTTCCTCGTTATAGCAACTTCTGCAGAAGTCGTTGTAAGGGATACTCAGCCTTTTCGCATGTGTACCTATAGGCCAGTGTCCGGTAATGACAGCTATGAGGTTCCTAAACTGGATTCGGGTCATATTCACTGCATATTGCGTCCTATGCACATCCATGTCAGGCCAGATCTTTCTGGTTTCCAAACAAGTGGATTCTCTCACCCATCTTTCCTTGGCATCCAATCAATTTAATGAACTTGACTAGTTTAATACTTTAAATTATGAAAAAAATATCAAAATCAAAGATGATAAAAAAAAAGAAGACGGATGTATAAGTCACATATAAATAGTAATTATAATTTTGTTACCTTTAACGCTTCCAATATTGGTATCAAACTTTAACAGGCTTGAGCAGTAGAAAACAATAAACTGTTGAAAAGTGTAAAATACAAGATGGCGTCTGAATCAAAATGCGTATAATTGTTTTTTCTTATACTTTATGACTTGTAGAATACTGCTGACTATGTAAAAATTAAAAATCAATGAATGACATTTTATTAAATACTTTAAATGGTCAACTAGTTAGTAGTGTGCTAGTGCGTAGATTTATTTTCTGCCAGAAAATCCGGTCTATTACACTACAATCTGCAAAGGGTCTACGTTTGAATTCAAAATTAATGATTACGTCGAATTCAATAAAACGTAAAGGCGTATAAAATTAAAAATCAAAACTAAACTTCGTTATGGTTATACCAATTTATGAACATGATGGCGAGTAGTGCAGATTCTACACGGCCGAACAACGCAATCATACTTGTTTCACATTAGTGTGTTAAAGAAAATTTCATTGGTAAGTTTTTTTATATAAAAAAATGATTATAACCAAAAATTTAGATCGTCATTAAAAAACCATTTAGCTTAAGATTTTGTGTAAAAAACTTCTTTTGTAATAAACCGTCTCTGTAGAAAATTTAAGGCAATAAAGAAACCTTATTTTTAATTTTCGGTATAAGAAAATTTTCCATAGACATTTGCGTTCATAAAATAATTGCTACTATGTTAGAAAAAAAATACACATGTTATGTTCGGGTCATATTCTGACCCCAAATTTTTTTATTGAGAAAATTTAAATTTGTACATTTTAAAAATATATTTAAGGCTTGTGAATAGTGCAATATCTCATCGTTAGAGTGATTGTGTGTCGGTGTGAGTTTTTTGCAAGTTATGCACTCAGTAAAGGTCTTTTCTTTCTTTTTCGACGTGCACAATTTTCTCCTTTTCCATTCACTAGGGCATTGTCGTTTTGGAGAAGGTGAATTCGTAGATGGTGATACACTGTCTTATTCTCGAGTTCTTCGTACCAATGATGCAGAGGCTTCTGCGCGAGGAAGCCGACTACGCCTCTTCATATGTTCTTGAGCTTAAGATTTACCGAGTTACGCTAAAAATAGGCGCCTTTTGTGCGCTTTTTTTACATTCATGATATATTTCGGTCCATATTATAAAAGCAACAGGGCAACTAGCCACCAATTGGTTTTTCTGTTACACGAATATGTACGAACCATTTGATCCAATGTGTCGACTTCGCCTTTTGTCGAGTTGTAGTATTCAACTTCTTCCGGAATTTTTTTTGGAAGATCTTGCAATATGTTGCTGTTATGGTGAAAAGTGCTAAGCAAATAAACCATTCTGTATTTTTTGGCACATACGAAACTACAATTTCTTTTTCATGAAAAAAAAAATTAATTGAGTTTATTAGAAGCTTACGCAATTCTTGTGTTGTTTCATTGTGCCAACAATAGTAATTTTTTGCTTTAGTAGTTCTAATGAAAGATTATGACTCGTAAAAAAATGATCGGTAGTCACATTTCCTCCATGGTATGAAAACACTAAATCTAGAACAACCCGTTCGCCTTGGTTCCTTTCAGCATTGTCTCCCACTTTGCCCAAGTATATTTGGAACTGTAAGCAAAACGCGGTGTCAGAATCCACTGCTATCCACTCTTTCATGCCAAATTTCTCAGGTTTAATTCGATATATATTTTGAAAGGAAATCTACCTCGGAACGAAATATACTGTTCGTTGAGTCTATTGCTCGTAAAATTTGCGAATAGGAGCAAGTTTATCTCCTCTTTTTTTCTGATCTTATACTTTGCCTATCGTCAAATGCTAGTACACGAGAAATATTGCTAAATAGCTGTAAAGACATGATTGCTCTCAGAAAAGGACGTCCATGAAACTCGTCCCAGAGGGAGTTAACATATTCACCGTATGATCGGTAGGATGTTCTGCATACAAATATAAAAGAAAAATTATATTGTAAATAAATACCAATAAGTATTAGAAGTTCCAGGTAAGCATCGAACTCAATAGCATCTATAGCTTAAAAATTTTCGAAGACAGCACATCCTTGCAAATTGCTGTAGTAAAATATATCCCTTTTCATAGCTTCTGTAAGGCATACATCAAAAGTATCACGAATTTTCGAAATACGATGAATAGCATAAGAAGTCACTCCAGATTTTGTGTGAAGAATATTTTCGCTTGCTGAACGACTTACACACCAAAGAAGGTATTGTTGTCCACTTTATCATCCGATCTTTATCAAAAAATTCTGTACCATTAGTTACGGTCAATAAACTGAAGGCTTCAGTGCCACTGGAAAAGCATTCCAGTGCATTCGCAAAAGAGAGGTGTTCGAGACGATGACTCTGCACAAAGGGTTTTTGTTAACTTTCTTTCAACAACCATGCATTATTTTTTTTTTTGTGGTTTTGTCGGTCATTCTTATTTTGTTATATATTTATATTATATATTTATTATTCGTTTAACAAAAATGATAGAGGGTCTCAGCCTAAAATGGTGATAAAACTAATTGAATTCAATATATTTCAACAATTGATGCACTGAGTAGTAAGAACTTTCAAATATATTCCACCAGTTAGAAATACGGTAATGTTAAATACGATTTGGGTCATCAAAAGACCCTAACGTAGTAGCAGGGTTAAACGGATTTAACTGTGGAGTAATCAGTAGTAGGCTAGTCTTTCAGTCGGAGCTTACAGATTTGTTTCCCGCCAGAAACTCTGGTCTATTACACTACAACGAACAAAGAGTCTACGTGACTTATGCTCGTTTAAAAAAATAACAATATAATTTTAAAATTGACTTTTTCTATAAAATAAATTTAAAAAAACTTCGATGAAAAATGTCTGCATTTGAAAAAAGCTTACGCACTCAAATTTTTTCTAACGAAACATTTTTAAAATCATCTTAAATATTTTCTGTTTTTCATGAAAATGTTTTATCTATAGGTAAGACATAATAATGCGATGTTTTGCCATTTCCAAATCTATCCTCGTAGAAGTCGTAAAAAACTATAAAAACCCAAAGCAAAAGCAACAGCAAAAGAAAAAAAAAGAAAAACAATAAACAAAACTTTATGCTGTAGTTTATGTGATAAATAAGTTGTTTACCACAATAAATATTACATAGAACGACAACAACAACAACAGTAACAAAAGCAACAACAGCGACAATAATAATAATAAAATTACCAACTACAACTCATACAATTTATAAAACAAAGAAATTATATTACAAAATATGTATGTGTGTATGTATGTGTGTGTGTGTTTGTTTGTACATTTATTATTATTATTTTTTCTTTTTAATGGGAAATAAGAATTTCTTGTTTAATTTTTTATTAATATTTTTGTTGTTGTTTAACATTGAAGATACTATAAACGGAATGGTATGTATGTGTGTAAGTGCAGTAAATAGTTGTATAGTGCCTCAAGTCCTGCCGCTGGTCCTTGCCAATGTCTATTGATGGTTTTTGATAAACAAAACTGAATATTTTTTTTTCTTTTCTTTAGATATATTCAACTAAAAAATTTGATGCGTTTTTTTGGTTTAAAATTTCTTTTGTTATTATTGTAAATTAATGTGATGAAAATAATGTGAACAGAATGAACAGCAACGGCCATAAGAAGAAAAAATTGAGCGTAGAAAAAAAAACGAACAGATTTTGTTAAAAGCATTATGAGATTTTAAAAGTTTTACAAAATTTTACCAATAACAAGAAAAAAAGCACATTTCTTGTCAGAGAGAAATTTTATAATTTTTTTTTCATCATTTGTTCTTTGTTCCCCTTAAAATGAGTTCTTGAAATTGTTAATAAATTTTGATTGTTTTCTTGTTGTGCTAATAGATTTGTTCCTTTTTGCTCGATTTAATTTCTTTGGGTGTTTTTCTTGGTTTTTTGTTCTTTTATTCTCGACACAAGATCCTAAAATAATATTGAGTTTTCTGTTTTCTTAGATTAGTTTGTTGTAAGGATACTAAAAGAGATTTTTGTTATTTTCTTTTGTAGCTGCTAGACGCTTTATGAGGCTTGTACGTCTCAAAAGCAAATTATAATCAATCTTGTGTTTTGGTTAAGAAAATTATGGAATGTAAAACAAAGTTGTGGTAATAATATTCTTATTTGATATATTTCAATGTGTGTGAAACTATCGTGAAGTTCGAATAATGTTTATACAAATAACAGTTGGTAAAGTTTAAACAAAATAATGTGTGTAAGAGTTTTTTCTTTCCAATCTTTGTGACTTCTGTAATATTGTTTTTTTAATAAAAAAAAATCTGTCTAATAGTGCAGACATTTTTTGATACCGTGTCACATAAATTTAAAAAAAAAAATTTCAGACGGTTTTTCTTCCGAATAGTATCTTGTTTGAATCGTTAGTATTCTTAAGATAATATTAAAATATATTTTTTACAAAGTGTTGCTCAAAAAAGTTTTACCAAAATTAAAAAACACAGCCTTTTTTGCTTTCACTCAACCCAAAGCAACTTCATTAAAAGATACATTGAAAACCAATTTTGTCGGGACAGCATAATGAAACCTAAAGAATTATTGAAATAAACGCAATCCGTAATCATTTGATGAAAAAAACAAGTAACAGCACTATATTCGGCTGTGCCGAATCTTTTATACCCACCACCAATTTTGTGTACTTTTTTTTAGCACAAAACTCATTATTTTTTTATTAACAGTAATCGCTGTGGAATAATCTCTTTATACTAAATGGTGTACAACTTTCTTTGTATAACTGCGATATGCTAGTGAAATGTTTTTGTAAATTAAGTTTTTCAATGAAAGTGGTCGTTAAAGTTGGCACGTCAATTAAGTTTCTGCTAATAAATTCAACTTAGATACATATTTCAATATAGAGCCCCTTATTCATCCACAAACTTCGTCCATAGAGAAATTATAAAAATTTTAAATAAAGCGTTATATAGGAACTAAGCGTTAAAGGGGGCGTGCCACCTTCATTTTTTTGGCTTAACAATGACATTGACTAGAAAGCTAAATGTACGAAATTTCATCATTATACCTCCAATTTTGTCAGTTTAATGAGCTTTTAAATTTCATTAGCAGTAGATTACATGTAAAGTGGGCATTATAGAAGGCGTGTCGAAATAGTTTCTGCCAATAAACTCAGAAAGTATACATTCTAAATTTAATGGCTCTACGTTAATGCGTTTGAACACAACTGCATTTTATTCAATGTTGGAAGGAGATGGTTGTTTTATTTTGTTATAGCCCTCTTACCAATGTTTCGATTTGGCACATTTCAATACCAAACAAACCTTATGTATTAGAAATATTCTGGCAAAATTTGAGCCCCCTAGCTCTATCAGATAGCCAGACAGACGGATGGACATAGCTAGATCGTCATAAAATAGGACTAGGACTCAGAAAATATATACTTTATGGGGTCTAAAGTGGATGTTTCAATGTATTACAAACGAAATAGCAAAATAAATATACCCCCACCAATTTTTTGGCAACTACGAATGTCTTTAAATCAAATTTTTCTGGAGAGCCATAAAAACCGTTTAATATAAAACTACAGATTAGATATGGAAATGTTTAAACTTTTTTTTTGCAATTCTTGTAAATAAAAACCTTACAATTTTCTTATATAAATTTCAGACAAATATCATTTTAAAATTAGATCTCAGCGAAGACCATAATAAACAAAGTGGTAAGAAGACTAAAGTTATGTGCAGATAAAGCCGCGTATATCAACTTATTGTACACAAGTAATTTTAGGTTCTAATGAACTGAAAAATAATCCTACTAATATAAGAAATGTGAATGTTTGGATGTTTGGATATTTGTTACTCAATCTCGCAAAAACGGTTGAACGGAACTAAATGAAATTCGGCACATAGATAGATTACAACCTAGATCAACACATAGGCTTCTTTTTATCACGATAACCGCGCAAACTCGTTGGCAAACTCATCATCACACATCCTAAACGGGTTGTTTGTGATGTAAATATTTTTATTTTTGTTGTTAATACTAAGTTTACCTTTTATCCCGATAACTACGCAGACGAAGTCACGGGCACAAGCTAGTCAGAAAATAATTGTTAAATGTGTTGAGAAATAACACCATATGTAGTTGTGTGTTTAAAAAAAATGAATTAATTTGCCTTTAAGCAAACCTAAGTCAGCATACTGCGTTAGTGCTGAATATATTTATACTGCGCTTCATTGAATTAAAGGCACTAAAAATTCCATATACAGAAGCCTCTATCTTTTGCAATTTTTAACCGATTGCAGAATTATAATAAAATAAAAATGAAAGCTAGACATCTTTAGAAATAAAAAAAAATCATGCCAATAGCGGTTTCTTAACTAAGAACTTTTTCTGAGCAATTTATAAAATAAAGCCCACAAATATGCATTTTTTTTTTGATTCACTTAAATAAAGGCACTTTATTATTTTCAATTTAAGCGATGATTGTTTTGTACGTAGCGATTGTTTACTACAATTTATTACAAAAAATTTAAAATCCATCGGAAAAAAACTAAAATCAATGTTTACCGTTCTGAAGGATATTCTAACCGTGGTATAGCTACAACAAGTCAAACGAGCTCCAACACTTGTCGGCAATTATGTCAACGATCCCTAGGAGTATGGAAACAATTTTAAAGGCAGGATTTCATTGTTTTTATCTACGTATGAGAAAAGAAAAATCATATAAAAGTTACGTTGCTATTCGATTAAAACAAATCGGCATGGAACCATCTTACTTCAGAAAAATTCACAACCAAATAAAGGGCTTTTAAAATCAAGCATTATGGCATTAGTAACTCAAAATCTTCAAAAATTAATATAAGCAGTTGCCCATGAAAACCACAGATACAAAATAGTAAAATATTAGAGCAATAAAAAACACAGCATGTGATAAAGTACATGTAAGCATTACAAAAAATAAGATAAATATGAGATTTGGTGGACACAAATTATATCTAAGATGTTGAAGTAGTATTTTGACAAATAAGACTGCACTGTCGACCTACTGTATGGAGAAAACATACACATACCAGATCTTGGAAAAGTACATATGTTACAAACAGAAGAGAGGTACAATAAGAGATACACACCAGAGATCTGCAACTAATACACATGAAGTAAATCAACTTGAATCATGATTCATTATTTCGTTGATTTGTACGTATTTATACTTATTGAAAAGTCTTCACTACTTATACTCACTTTTAAATTTAAGGTGCTTAACGTACTTATATTCAGTAACACGTATGACTCGGTTGATTGCTATAGCAAGATAAGAAGACGATCAAAAGCAAGTATGGCTCGCGTACTCATTATGAAGTTGTGTGTTTTAACTAGGCTAGCCAGATTACAATTTGACATTCACCATAATAATTGTGGATTGTTACACAAAACTATTATTTAATTTAGATTTAACAATATAATACAAAAACAACAAGCAAAAAAAAGTGCTTGCTTTGATGTCTGTTTAAGAGATTTAGATTTTGTTTTTGCGTATTATCTTTCAAATTTAAGTGAGCACACAAAATACCTGTTATTGTTTACCTCTGATTATAGAAGCCAACCAAAACTTAGCCTCAAGGCCATAATCAGTTGAATTTATTAAAAAATTAAATAGTGATACTTGCAATAATTGTATATTACACATTGTAAAATTGCAAATTTTCTTGCGGCTAAAAAATATTTTGCACTCTCCGACCTGGCAACATTGTTTATTCTTCATACAAATGAGAGCTGTTAATGTGTTGTTGTTGAATCAACTTAAATCACTCTAAGAAGTAAAAGAAGTTTCTAAAAAACATGAATCAACGTGGGTATTTTTGCGAATCATATAAGTATGGGACGGTGTAAGTAGAAGTACGACGTAGTATTCATGTTCATTGTGAGTTATACTTATAAAACAACGTCGTTGTGGGTATGCGTACGTCAGCTCAGTTAAATTTCAATGATTTATACGCACTTATACTCAAATTTTATGACTCACTATGCATATTGAAAAAACGACTCAAAGCCGATCATTGATAGTCACAAGAAATGTTATATACATACATACATACATACATACATACATACATACATACATACATACATACATACATACATACATACATACATACATACATACATACATACATACATACATACATACATACATACATACATACATACATACATACATACATACATACATACATACATACATACATACATACATACATACATACATACATACATACATACATACATACATACATACATACATACATACATACATACATACATACATACATACATACATACATACATACATACATACATACATACATACATACATACATACATACATACATACATACATACATACATACATACATACATACATACATACATACATACATACATACATACATACATACATACATACATACATACATACATACATACATGCATGCATACTTAAATACATACAATTTTTTAAATCAAAAGTATACAGTCCACAAAATTCTAATATAACTAAATTCTAATAAAACCCCTAATAGATTTCTTCTCTATTTTTTTGTCTCCTAAAACATTTGAAAATGCGACCGTATTGTTTTCCCTTTTTTTCGCTCCTAAAGTATTGAAATATATAATCTTATATATATAAGATTTTCTATAAAAGCTTTCTGTATAATTTATAATTTTTTATTTTTATTTTAAATCATGTGTTTTCTGCAAACTTTTTTGATTTTGATTATTTTATAATATTTAAACACAAAACAAAAACACTATTTTTAATAGAAAACTTATGGTACGTGTATAAAACTATTTTTTGTAAAAGATTGTAAGAAACGCAAGAATTTTTGCTAATTCTACAATCTCATACAATAATCAGCGTTGTCAACTCGGTGACTTAAGCACTGGTTTTAGTGCTTTTTAAAAATTTTGACGCCGAAATTTTTTATGGTAGTAATCGGTTCTTTTTCTTTAATTTTCACTGCTTTTCTTTTTTTTTTCGGTTACACCAAATACTAAAATGCAAATACATTTTTTTACTTAAAGATAATTTTCGTTAGAGTAATTATCCTAAATTACCCTTCGGTATCTTGTATCTTAACAAAACTAAAAAATATTTACTCATTGTCAAATGATATGAAGTTCAAAATACTTTGAAGTTATTATATAAAAGCTATTAATAAGGAAAATTATAAGGATTGATAGTGTACAATGTTTCTGTTATGTGAGTGGATTGTTTATTTTACATTATTGATTGAAATTTATCTCCAAAATTTTTTTCTTGATATCCTGTATGGTGTGTAAGACATAAAGCACCTACTTTTTATAAAAATTAAATTGTCACGGGAATTCCGTTTGCAAGTGAAGTTTAAAGTTGATCAAACTTATTGAATAATTAAAAAAATTACATTTGTATGGAGGTGCATTAAAAAGGTGAAAATTAAAAAGAAAGAGAAATGGGTATGCAAACACTTTTCATTTTACAACTGACACACTGATAAGTTTTATATCTACATTGAAAGCAATTTTCATCTCGATAGTATCATAACTTATAATTGAAAGGGTGCTATGGCCAGATGACATAAAGAACAGAATATCTATAGACTTATATGTCGACTATCGATGGTAATATAACTTCAGTTTCGTTGCCAGTTGTATAACAAGTTATTCCAGAGGGTAACTGGTGTCTGTAAATTTTGTTTGTCAAATAGGGTACATATTGGCAATTGAAAATTTAATTTGTAAACTGTTTAAGAATATATTATTTAAAATAAAATTATTTTTAAATTTATCTGCTCCTTATGCTCCTTATGAAAAGCGAAGGGAACTTGTTATATTTTTATATTAAAATTTTTAATATAATGAAATAAATACATTCAAAAGTAAACGATTTTACGCTCAGTATGTATTTTTATTAAAATTAAGCGTTTTTTTAGGAGTTTTTGTGCTTTTTGCAATTTCAAAGTTGACAACGCTGACAATAATTCATACTCCCTAATTGTTGTTACTGTCAACGTATGATTAATATTTATTTCATGTACCACAAATAATAATAATCATACGCCAACGCTAAGAAAATGTTAAGTAATACTTGTTGTGGGTTGCACTCCATTGATTTCGAGTTAAAAGTATTTGAAAATCTAGCTGTTTTATTCTCATGCAACTATCAAATATCGATTTAATTTGTCATTTATTTTCTTTTGAATACAAAAAAAAAGTACCAACTCATACACAAAGACATTGAATTT
Organism: Phyto melanocephala; assembly: GCA_941918925.1. NCBI lineage: Eukaryota > Metazoa > Arthropoda > Insecta > Diptera > Rhinophoridae > Phyto > Phyto melanocephala. Next base: position 37,914,053 of record OW799233.1, read on the forward strand.
ATTGAATTTCAGCAAAAATAATCTAAAGAACAAAAAAAAAAAAAAACAAAAAAAAAGCAAAGAGAGAAAAACAATTCTTAACAACCGTAGCTGTTTAGTAAAAGCCATATTTATTTCTATGCTACAATACATACTATATTTATTTACGGTAGATATCGTATATAGTACACAAAGTCATGAGTGTTTCTCTGCTTACACAGTTTGCACTTTTCAAAAAAGCCATCATCACACACACACACAAGCTCGCACACTTGCACATTCAGACTCTACCAACTAAATTCATCATTAGTCACAATTGTAGTTTGATTACGACGGCGAAAATGTCGAAAGAAAAATGAGAGAAAGTTTTACGATTTTTGCCTTGTTAAAATTCTTATTATTTCTTATTTTCAGTTTTTCATTATTATTTTTCATGGCTTTTTTTCACGGTATTGTATTATGTGTGTGAGTGTGTTTGTGTTTGGTCCTTTAGGAGCAGTGATTCAGATTGTATGAATGAACATCTGAGTCTTTTCCAATAGACCCGCATGATGGAACAGAAGATAAGAAAAAAACGCATATACAATTTGAAAATGAATAAAAACAAAAACTATATATTTTGAAATACAACCAAACAAAAACGGAATAGAAGAAGATTTAAATCTACAACTTCACATGAATTGAATAAAGATATCAGTTGTAAGAAAAGAAGGTATCCTAATTGAAATTACAGGAAAATTAAGAAACATTTAAACAAAAATTTTGGCAAAACGTCAGCTAAGACCTAATAAAAAACAACATAGAAAAAAAAATTTTGTATAACAGTTTTTACTTTCGAAGCCGTTGTTCATAAAACTTTCGTTTATAGTAAACTATGTAGAGCAGTTATTTCTTAGAAAATAAAAAAAAAATTAAAAAAAACAAAACAAAAACATTTTGAAATTTAAGAAAATATTTTGTACAATATTTTTATAGAAATATTGTATATAAAAATATTTTCTTTTACAAAATTTATATTAGGCAGAAGTTGTTATACAAAATAATGTTTATGTGTATTTTTTATAGAAAAATCTTATCAACAGAATAGTTTATATTGTCGTCGAACTGATGGTTGAAACAAGAAAGAACAATTGTTTGTATCACCATTCATCTCATATCAAATACGTACATATGTATGTATATACTGGTTAGACTAAATGTGGCATCGAATCTCAGCTGAGCCAAAAAAATTTTATCTTATTTTATTTAAGATATTATTTATATTTTATTTTTTTTTTTTAATTTTTTTAAAAAAATTTTTTACAAAACTTTTTAAAAAATTTTTTTAAATTTTTTTTTTAAATTTTTTTTAAATTTTTTTTTTTAATTTTTTTTATTATTTTTTTTTTAATTTTAATATATTTTTTTTTTGTAATTTTTTTTTTTGGCATGTTTTTTGCATTTATGTATGTATGTATGTTGTTGTTGTAATTGTGTAAAAAAACGAGGTGGTCGTGGTTTTTTGCTCATATCTCAGAAAGTTATGGGGCGATTGTGCTGAATTTCAATAGCGATTCATTCCTGGATATTTCCAAGAGATTGATACCATATACAGATCTGAGGAACATATAGTTGCTTCTAAAAGTTGATTTCAACCAACACACGGACAGACGGGCAGACGGACAGACGGTCAGACGGACAGACGGACAGACGGTCAGGGCTTAATCGACTCCTCTATTCATAAGCTTTCAGAAAATATATACTTTATGGGGTCGGAAATGAAAATTGTAGAAATTACAAACAGAATGACAAAGCTATATATACCCTTGTGCACCACACGTGAAGGGTATAAAAACATACATATATAAAAACATCCCATTGTAAAATTATAAATTTACGTATGTATGTTAAAAAAACAAAAATAAAAAAAAAAATAAATAAAAAAAATAATTTAAAAAAAAATTAAAAAAAAAATTTAAAAAAATTAAAAAAAAAAATTAAAAAAAAATTATTAAAATATATATAATAAATATAAAACAAAAAAATAATAAAAAAAAAATTAAAAAAAAATTAAAAAAAATTTAAAAAAAATAATATATTAAATAAAAAAAAAAAACTAAAAAAAATTAAAAAAAATTTTTTTTTGGCTCAGCTGGGATTCGATGCTACATTTTCTCTAACCAGTATACACGTTTGTATATATGTATGTATGTTGTTGTAATGTTGTTTTTGTGAAAAAAAATCGAGGTGGTCGTGGGTTTTTGCTCATATCTCAGTTGTTTATGTACCGATGCTTCTGATTTTCAATACCGATCTACTCCCCAATATTTCCGATATTTCAATACCTCACCCGGGTCCAACCAATGTTGGGGGGCTTCAAAAAGTTGATTTCAACATACACACGGAACGGTCAGACGGACAGACTGACATAGCTTAATCTACTCCCCTATTTATAAGCTTTCAGAAAATATATACTTTATGGGGTCGGAAAAGAAAATTGTATAAATTTCACACGGAATGACAAACCTATATATACCCTTTTTCACCGTGTAAAGGGTATAAAAATCTAGTAGTAAATTTCGTTCTTACTCACCTTTGGTAGGAAATACTCATGCAATAATCATTTGATAACCGAATTCTATTTCCTAGCAGCTTGTGAGTTAAATACACGATGTTTACAAACCAACACTAATGTACCACTCAAAGACTGCTGATGATGATGCAGTAGGTGGTTTCGAAAATGCATTCCACTCGGTTTCGGCAAGAACTTACTTTTTCAGTGTATTACTTTATTATCGTGAATAAAATTCAATTTGTTCACAGATAAAAGAATTTAAGAAAGTATGGATTGTTGCTTTTATCGTCTAAATTTTTTTGATATTAATAATTTCTTTTTTCTGTTAAGCTTGAGATCACCTAACAATATTGGTTGTTAATAAAAAATTTTAGAAAAAAAAATGAGTTCTCCAGTTCAACAAAAAGAAGAAATTATTAAAAAATGTTTCCTCAATAACAACTTGATAATATTTTTATACCCGCCCCCAAAAAAATGGTTGGGGTATATTCATCTTTCCATTCCATTCGTAACACATCGAAACATCCCATAAAGTATATATTTTCTGAATTGGGGTTTCATTTTATGACGATCTAGCTATGTCCGTCCGTCTGTCCGTCTGTTGAAAGCACGATAGAGGACGGACCGAAGAAGTTAGGGGCTCAAATATTGCCAGAATTTTTCTTATACACAAGATTTGTTTGGTATTGAAAATGGAATAAATCGGCTAAATCGAAATATTAGGAAGAGAGTTATAGCTCGTAATGCAAGAGTAGGTCAATAAAACACTGTTCTTCCAACATCGAATAAAATGGAATTGTGTCCCAACGTAGAGTTATTTTTTACCGAAAATTGCCAAAATCCAAGAAGCAGGAAAGAAGGTATAAATAAAACGTGCAAAAATTTATTTCTCGTAGTGTATTTTTCGGTATACTCAACGTATATAGAACGTAATATATGTAACTGACAAAATTAGATGTATGATTCTAAAACTTTGCAAGCATTGCTTTATATACAACGGCTTTGTACTTACGGAAAATAAATGTGACACGCCCACTTTTACGTCCACCTCCCATATAACACTTTATCTTAAATTTGTATAATTTCTCTACGGACAAAGTTTTTGGATAAATAAAGGACTATATTGAAATATCTTAGTTGTATTTAATAGCAGAAACTTTATTGACACGCCTACTTTAACGCTCACTTTCATTGAAAGACTAAATTTACGAAAACATTTTACTAGCATATCGAAGTTATACAAAGAAAGTGGGACACATTTTACTTCAAAGTTATTATTCCATAGCGATTACTCTTAATAATAAAATAATGAGTTTTGTGCTAAAAAAAAACCAAACAAAATTGGTGGTGGATATAAGAAATTCGGCACAGCCGAATATAGTGCTCTTACAAGTTTTATTTTTATATAAATATTTTATCACAACATTAATACTTCCATAAATAGTTGTTTACAAGGCGAATTCCTACAAGTAAAATTGTCAGCCCCAAGACGAATTCATACAGGTGAAATTATCAGCCCAGCTGTTGGGGAAACTTTTTGTCAAAATTGATTGAATTCGCCTTGATTTAATTTATAATTGCAGGGATAGGAAATGTGATTTTGGTTTCGGTGTTAAACAATAAACTTAATTGTACTTTTTTGACAAAAAAAATGTCCTAAATTTATGTATATTTGGAGCTTTTTCGACATTAATAATGTGTTTCAAACATTTATATCCTTTTTTTAAACAAATTTTATTGTATTTTATATGTCATAACAACTTTACCATCCCTGATATACGAATTGGCCTTGACAAAAAACATTCCCTGAAAAGTTGCTTTGTTGTATCAATTCGCCGTTGCATATACCTGTATGAGTATGACTTGGTCAGCCCTGTTGATGGGGAGTTTAATGTAAAAATTTATTAAATTCGCTTTGACTTCATTTATTAATGCAGGGATGAGATTTTTGTTTCGTTATGATACAATTTAATTGAGTGTACTTTCTTTATATTAAATGTATATATATTTGTCGCTTTTTCAGAATTTAAAATATGTTCCACAAATACTATATTTCTGTGGTCGCAAGGAAAAACAAGGTAACTCCATTTTTCCAAAAAGTTGAAAAAACACCAAAAATTTGATGGATTTTGGATTTACCATCACTCTGTCAGATCAAAATTTTGAAAAAGTATCACACTTAAGAGTAATCTACAAAATAAAAATCGCTTAAATACCAGTTTTTAGGAAAAAAAAGGTAACTCCATGTGTTTTAAGGAAAAATCAGGTAACTCCATTATATCTTAAAGAAAGACACTAGGAGATTGATCGTTGATGTAAACAATAATTGAAACTAGAATTGTATCATTAACATACAACAAAATTAACTGAAGTCTTTTATTTTTAACAGCAAACTAAAAACTAAAAAATGGAAAATTTTCGATTTTAAAATCAATACGGAATTCATTACTTTTTTTGATAACAATTTAAAATTACAAGTTTAGTCTCTTTTGCTGCAACCTTGACGATCTTCTCCATAAGACGATGCATAAGACGATGAAAAGTTGCCTTAACTCCATAAAATATAAGAATAAATTCAAACAATGAAATTTTTAGGAAAAACCAGGTAACTCCATTTTTAGGTAAAAATCAGGTAACTGACCTTGATTTTCGCTTCTGACGGGTAAAAAGTTTTTTACTGCAACCCAAAATGTTCAACAGGATGTAAAATTATGTTTTTTTTAATGCGCAGACATTAGAATATCAATTTAAAAAAAAAACTAGTAAAATATGTCGAAAACTTTAAATGCGTTTTTCTCGTGTTTTAAAAAAATGGAGATACCTTGTTTTTCCTTGCGACCACAGCTTTATCCTTTTTTTAATCAAATTTTATTAAATTAAATATATAGAAACAAGAGAGAGAGAGAGAGAGCACCCCCTAAAAAGTGGCTTTGTTGTACTAGCTCTCCGCTGCATACACACGTATAAATATGCCTTGATTGTGTACAACCATGACAAAAGAATTTCGTATAACAGTTATCTTCCTACTACGATAACTTTTTGAAAACGGTTTTTTGAACGTTTCAAAATTTTAAGAATGCAAAACTGTTTACTGAATCGAGCATAACATGCTTTTTAATCACAAACTTTTTTCATGATCAATAGTTTCTTTGTTAAAACCACATTAAATATAACAGTTTCTTTTACCCTTAAAATGTTTTAACATAAATTTTTCCTCATTATGCTTTTTAGGAGAAAATTTGTTCTAGTCGTGTATAACAGTTTGACTTATTTTATCTTTACACTATCTGAGTTCTCAACTGGGTTTAACAACTGATTCACGTCTAGCCATATGGGCTTATAGTCATAAGAAAATAAAATGTTTTGGGAATCTATTTTAAGAAAATTTAATATGAAACTGTTTAAATAAAATACATTTCAAATTCATTTTAGATTTTATGAATACGGGGGATAATCTTTAATTTTTTTTTTTAATTTAGAATAGCTTCCCACAAGTTATTTAAGTCAAATCTAATAAATTTGATAGATTGAGAAATCAGATAGTGTAAAGACGGCTTAAAAAAATTGCTTGTGTACATTAGAAAATTGTTTGTCGATTTATTTGAAGAAAAATAAATGTAATTCCCTTAGCACAGCAAATATTCTTAGTATTATTATTCTGATAATATAACAGTAATTATAACAGTTATTCGTAATGCAAAGTTTTGTATAACAAATTTTATCTCGACAATTAAAGTGTGCTTAGCAAAAAATTTTTTGTATAACAGTTATTAAAACTGTATTTGTAAGTATGTATACCTTTAGGTTTCCGTCCCCTAACTTTTCCTTAACACAATAGCATTGAAACAATAACACAACCATAAGTAAAGAAAGAAATCTTATGATTCGACTTTTTGGCCTGACTTATAGCCGAGTGTATTTCTGTTTGTGTTGATTTCATTTGTGCATGTGTTAGTGTTTCAGCTTTTCTTACAATGTCTAACTGACTTTTTGCCAGTTAACTGTCAGAGTATTTTTCTAGTTTATACTTTAACATTTCGTTATATAATTTTCTTGTTTCCATCCTTGTTTCTGTTAGTTTTTTTTTTGTTGTTGTTTTGTTTTTTCATTTATATCCTTTCACATTTAAATGTAAATGTACAAGGCGGTTTATTGAGGTGTGTAGTTAAGTGTATATATGTCGGTTTGACTCACACCCCTCACAAAAACGTGTAGATGTCTTATTGCTATGGTGTCAGAGGTGGAAGCCGTTGTTGAATTCATCGGTACCAGCAGTACCAGAAGATGAACACAAAAATTATAATGATGTTGTCTAATATTGCTTCTTTAGTTTCTGCTTTGTATATGTGTTTATGTATAAATTTTCTGGTGTTTTTTTTTTTCGTAGATCCTTTATCGTCTTAAATATTCCCTGCGGTCATAATAAAAATTTTCAAGATTTTCATTTTTTGTGCCTTCATATTCTGTTTGCTATTATATACTGTAATACGAGACATACACACACAGGCACACGCACACACACTTGCACAATACTAATATGTTGTATTGGTATTTGTGGAGGTATAGACCATAAAACAAAAGCTACTATAACAATTTTGCCTAAAGGCACACACACTCACACACACACACGCAAATACTCAAACGCACTCGCACATTTCCTCGCACATGTATGAGCCAAGTAATAGAGTAACATCATGGTGGTCCTCAGTTAGTTTTAATTTTTTTTTTTTATTTTTTTATTTCTGTCTACTTATGGGTGGTGGTGGTATTGGGGTCCTGATAAATATTTATTGTTGTTGTTGTAGAGATATTTTCTCATTTTTACGTTTTGTGGCTGTTGTTGTTGGTATTGGTATTAGCACTCATTATGATTAGCATCAAATGAAAAACCACAGAATTAATTAAAATTAATGATTTGAAAACCAAATTGGTGGCACATTAATTAAAATAAAAATGAGAAAAGAAAATACGAGACAGTAAAGTGTGTATAAGCCTCGTACCGTTATAGTAACAGCAACAACAGCAACAACAACAACAACAACAACAACAATATTTTTATTACAATAATCATTATTAATAATGTAAGCAGTTATTAACTAGCAGCCGTAACATTTAAATAACATTTTAGACAATAAAAACATTATCGATTTTCAAGCCTCTAATAATGTTGGCTATAATGGTTGCTCTTGTTAGGTACTTGCAAATAAAACTTAATGCACGAACGAAATATTTGTACCTCTATTAACAAGCTTTAGTTCGTTTTCCAAGAAAATTGTCTGGTTTTTATTTGGTTCTGAAGAAAATCTTAATAGAGACATACTCCAAGATTAAGTGTAAAAATTCTTAAGATGTAACATTGTGGTGTTACAAATAATTGTCCATTAGTTTAACGAGAGTTTAGTTTACTTATAATTCTCTATCAGTTTATGTATTTGAAAAACCTGTTTAACATTTTTTCGTTAGCTGCGAGATTTTTGTGTTCTTTTTTTAAATTTAATTATATCGCCACTTTTTAACGTTTTTTTCGGTTGTGACTTCTATTCGTGGTAGGTAATAATTTCCGATTTTTAATGTAAAAATATGATTGATAGGTTTATATATATAAAAGAGTCACGTGACTGACTGACTGACTGACTGATTTATCTTCGCTCAGCCCAAACGCTGACTTATTCATCATCGCTCAGCCCAAACTCAAAGAGCTAGAGACATGAAATTTGGACAATCGGTTTCTCTTTCAATGTATAGCTCCACTAGAAAGGGATTTTTAGAAATTCGTACTTTAAGAGGGTAAAAAGGGTAAAATCGGTGATCTTATAACTGCTAAAGTAAAAATTATACAAATTAATTTGAAAAAGTATTATAATTTACACAAAAAATAATCTGACAGGTGTCTGGCCTTTTTTGAATTTTCAACCTGTAAGGGGAGAAACAGGTAAAAACTATAATTTGGTACTTTTTTTGTTACCCTTTGTAACTTCCAAACAGATAAAGCTAAGAAAGAAGTTTAAACTGTATTAGTTAATCCGCGAAAAAATATTAATAAGATTTCGGCACTATTTTTCAAATTCATATGTAAAGGGTCCGCCATATAACGTTTTTTTTTCAACTAGTGCTTATTTCGTGAATGGTAACACTTGGCTCATGTCTGATTTGACAGATAATTAGTTTATTCCTTCCGCTGAACGAATATGATTGTGTATACGCTTGAACAACGCTTCGCTAAGTGGGCCTGCGATCGTCTTACAGGGTAAAAATGTTCCCTATTTTTGGTACTTTTTTAAAAGACACATTTCTAATAATAGTCAATGGGACAGAATTTGAGCATTTTTATTGCCTAAGATAATATGGACAATTATTTAGGTGAAATTTTTGGAAATCTTTAGGGGGACAAAAAAGGTACCAAAAAGGGATAAACACCGGAAATGTGTGTATAATTCCTAAATACAGGGTCAGTTTGCATTAAATTATTAATAAGGATTACAGCAGACATAAAAATTATGTAATTTAGTAAAAATTTAAACACATTCATAACAGGGTAGAAAGGAGTAAATTCGCGAAAATAATTTGGTACTTTTTAGAACATAACAACTTGTATGCAAAAAAGTTTAGAATCACTTACCTTAAATCATGTCTATTAAAACATTTTTTGCAAAGATATTTAAACATTTTTAACTTGATATGGAAAACAAAAAAAAAGGTACTTTTCGTTTTTTTGGGTACTTTTTGTATTTTCTACATTAATGAAGCTAGAATTTTGACATTACCCAGCAAAAATTTATTTTATACCGGTAAGCAGTAAAAAAAAATCATGCCTTCTTATAGCGCAATATTAGAGCGCATTCGAGGGTGCTATAAATGGAAGTCAGAAATTTCTATTAAATATATTTCATTTTTTACAAAATAACTTACTGCAATTCTCTCGCTTACGAGGATGCAGGAATGTAAGCGAATGATTACCTCTTTTTACTGTAGTTCCTAAAAACACATAAAAGAGACATGGTATTACTGCATTAACCATGTGTGAAAATAGCAAATAATTAAAGCATCAAAGAGCCCTACCAAGTGGGACATCTCATATAAAAATCATATTAAAAATATGAAATATTTATCTCTCCCTTACAAACCTGCTTCCGGGTATGCAGTAATTTTTGCTGGGTAGTGATAAGTTTTGTGAACTTAGAATTTCGAAGTTTGTGACTATTCATACGAGGTGAGAATGCAAATGTTATGGGTGACCAAAAAAGTACTTTCTGAATTTTTATGGAACTTTTTGTATGTTCTACGATTGTGAGGCTAAAATTGTGAAATAAAGGATTTTTGATTAAAGTTGAGAATAAAAATGATATTGGCGACCTTTTCGCATTTTTATCGTAGTCTTTGTATTTTTACGTTTGTAAACATAGTTTCCTAAAATTAGTGCTCATTGAACCGAGGTCCAACTCCTAATATTATTTTTTTTATATATTTTGTATACATAGAACTTTGAATGAAGGTAATAATCAGCCAAGTTGAAGTTTTTAGTGAAGGAAAAAATTTTACTTTTATTATTTTTAGGGTCATTTTTGCAAATTCTGAATTTATGGAACTTAATTTTTGAAACTCAGTAGCATTAATCTTCGTTTTAGATAGAAAATATATGCCCGATATATGCTTACTCTACATTTATTTTTCTAAATAAATTAAGTCTAAGACACAAGTTTTCATAAATTGAACCAAAAATATTTAATAAATAGTAGGAACTGCGCTATTGAAGTAGCGGGTTATATGCTAAATAGTAGTTTCATATAAAAAGTTATACTAGTAGGGCCAAGATTAGCTTTGCGATTTAAGCCAATTTTAAGCCGTGCCAAAAAGAGAAAAATGACTAAGTCGACATAAGCTAAAAATGAGATAATCACAACATTGCAATTCCGGAATTTAAAACTACGCTCAGGCAAATGTTCAACTATTTTGGACAATATTAAAGCTCAAAAATTAAATGTCCTTACATTTTCAAAAAACAATGTTATAATGGACTAATAACTTAATTCAACTTGCAATTTGGCTTAATATAGGACAATCTATATGCTCCCTAAATTGTACAACACAGAATTCATATAGTAATTTTTGATTTAAAGGCACATAATTCTTAAAAATCAACTCAAATTTTAAAAAGTCTTTCCTGAAAAACTAAAACAGACTTAAGCTGTTTTTTGCTTATTGCCACAGATTTAGAAACATTTTCGTTTATAAGGGGTGTTCAAATTCCAAGTATCAATAATTAATTGAAATCGCTAAATAAAAATGATATTAAGCTTTTTGTGGCAGAAAACTCACGATTTAAACAAAGAGAATATGTGGTTTTAGCAGGATGGTGCCAGAGGACATGTTACCCACCGAGATCATGCGGTTTGATACCTTTAGACTATTTTTTTAGGGTTTTTTTAACGAAAGTATACGGCATAAATCCCATAACAATTCACGAGCTTTAAAACAACACTCTGGAGCAGATATTATCCATTGGCAACTGGTTATTGAAAAACGTGATTGAAAATTCTGGTAAATGGAGTCTGTCACAGGAACGATTGATTGCCAGAACTGAACCACTATTTTTGGCAAAAACTTAATAGACTGTTTTGTGGGTGTATCCTTTTTTTATACAGTTGTTTGAGTGTACGTACATATTCTGTTCTGCTATCTAAATACAACTAACAAACTTGAATTCGGTACACCAGCAAATAGGAAAGAAAATTTTGGTGTTAAAAAAAATACTCTTTTATATTTAACACACATATAAATTTCTCTAGTGAAACAAAAACTATCAAAATAATCCAAGCTTTAGTGTCCGTATAATTGCACGAGTGTCCTCTAACTAAAACACCACCGTTAAGAAATATTTTAGCAGAATATTTTATAACAGTTTTTACATTTCTTTTTATCTCTGCTTGTATGTGCATTTAACGTTTAATATGTATACCCTGACAGCAAAGGTAAGTTTGATCTAGGATACTAGTGACTAACGAGTTAATATTTTCTAGCTACTATGTGCGGTTTAGGATAGCATTGCAGACCTTATAATTGACTTATATATCCCTTTTACTTGAGACGCCATCTTGGATATTAAGTTCTTCATAGTCTACTGCATTTTATGGATCAAGCCCTTTCACTTGATACCAACATTAAGCGGTTTGAAATGGGTATATTTCCAGATTTGACCCATATACGTTAAGTTATTGCACGCCATTTTATTGGGACCACCTTCATTGACTTTAAACTTATATGTATATAGTGTATGATGTATTTCCAGTCGAGCCTTTTGCTTTGATAGCTTCTCTCTGTTGTCCAAAAGCTGAACAAAAATCGCCTTTCGTTTGCAAGTCATAGCGAAGAAAAAACTGAAGCATTTGTGTTGCTTGCTTATATCTTTATTATTTAAAGCGATTTCTCAGCAAAAGTTTTCGGGACTACAACCTGTATTTTGATGTTTTTAGCGTGTCTAAAACTTAACTATAAACTTAATATAAAAACTTTTATTTTTAGAAATTACTTTTGCCTATAACTTTGCCAATTAGAGAACGAATTATACAAAACTTTAATATCCTTGGAGGTCTATCATATTTAAATAAAAGTAGCAAAAGTATTTATAAGTTATTTCAGGGCTGAAAAATTTAAATATGGGAAAAAGCAGAAGCAGTCGTATTTAATTGCAGTTATGGGGCGATTGAGCTGGATTTTAATAACGATTTATTCCCGGATATTTGCAAAAGATTGATAATACCTACAGATCTGAGTGGCTTGTAGGGGGTTCCGGAATTAGCTTTCAACCAATACACGGACAGATGGACATGGCTCAATCAACTACTTAAGACATAACTTTTCAGAAAATATACTCTTTAAGGGGTTGGAAATGAAAAATCACAAACGGATTTAAAAAGCTTTATATACCCTTGGAACACCTTCGGACCAATACACGGACAGATGGACACAGCTCAATCAACTACTTATGTCATAAGCTTTCAGAAAATATACTCTCTAAGGTGTCGGGAATACAAAATTACAAAAAAGGGTATATATACCCTTGGAAGACGTTCGTACTATTTCATATGGCAGCACGTAACCAGCAACAATTGACGCCTTTCAGGTCAACATTGTTCGTTATATTCTTGAAATACGACCAGCAGTATTCAAAAGAGAGGCCGCCCAAAATTAAATACACTTCGTCAAGAATAGTAGCTGTAGCGTTACTTTTATTTAAATAAAATCACTAAAGAAACTATTCCGACATAAAACCTTTTTTTTGTAAACGATGAAAGGTGTGATATGTTTTTTACAGTGTTTTCATTTTCAAAATTATTTGAACTAGTTTTTCCAAGGGATTTTGATAAATGTCTTATCACAGTTGTACTATATTGTTTATATTTTATCATTTGGATGAGTTGTAAAAGTCATAAGCTTGAGATTGATTTAAAAACTATTCTTACAATCTATCAGAATTCATTACACCTTCTCAAAGAAATCGTTTAGAAAGCGAACGTTTTCCATTAAACAGCTGTGAAGCTTGAGAGATTACAATCTCTACGTAAATGTCATCGTTATCTAAACTGTACTTAAATGAAAAATAAAAATATTTTTTATTGATTTCACTGAAATTCACTCTTAACAACTCATTCGTAGTTGTCAACATTAGCTAACGGGTTCACACTTCGCTTACGATGCACATAAAAGTAGTAGTAAAGCTGAGTTTGCGTCAAGGCATCGCACAGTGGGATGCCTACTTGGACAGTTCAAAATATAACTAAAGTGATGCCGTCATTTGACATCTACGTAGGATGCGCAAAAGGAGAATGGAGTATGGTATGGAATTTAAGCTTTACGCTTTAGCGTTTTTTTTTTAAGTCAAAGTTGTTTGTAGGGTGCATTTATGTCTAGTTTTCTTTCCGTTTGTTTTTATTGTTCGAAAGAGGATTTTTTTTTGCTGCTGTGCTTGTATTTCATCTTTTTAGTTTTAATAAATTTTTTTATGTTCGCGGTAAATTTGTGTTAAATATAGTTTTTGCTATCGCTTTATATTTTTTCTTTACATTCTTTTCTACATGTATGGCGTGTGTCTGTCCTTTAGAAAATAAAAAGAAAATATTAAGGATTTTATTTATGATTTTAGTTTTCTTTTATTTTTATTAATACTGCTCTTCCAGCAACGATTTGTCGTTGCGGGAGTAGCAGTTGACACACAAAACTTTCAAACGATGTAACATGAAGGCGTTAAATTGCTTGATATTGTGGTTACTGCAAAAGACTTGAAAATTTTAAGCGTTCCTGGAACTTAGATATTGACAAATTATCCAAAGCAAAATTAAAGATAATCTTGCTGTCACAAAAAAGAAAAAATAAACAACAACAAATAGTAAATTAATTTTTTCCTTCTGCCACTTTTAAATGTGACACCAACTAAATCAAAAATATTAAAAATCATTAATGATACTCTCAGTTAACTCCAGTGACTTCTTTAGAATTAATTATTGATGCTGCTGCTTTCTTAGTTACAACTATTGTCTTCTTGTGTTTGTTTCATTTTTTTTTTTTTTCATTTGTCAAAAGGTTGAATTTAAATATTTTAAGGTTCTCGTGGTAACCAAACTCTAACGCCTTTTTTCTTCTTCATCTTCTGCTACTCTTCTTTATGTTGTTTAACTCTTTATATTCAAACTAACCGGTTTTACTAAAACTAAAATGTTTTTTACAAGTGTATGTATTTTCTTTTTATAGGTTTAAGTATGTGTGTTGTTTGTGTGTTAGTTTATATGGCGCATAAGTATAAGTGAGTTTTTGTGTAAAGTTGTTGGAGTGAAAAAAATTTCTAAAAATCTCTGTATGGAATCTTTAACACTTAAAATTCCTAAACATTCTTTTAGTGGTAAAAACTTTTATATGTATGCATGTCTACATCATATATATTTCTAAGCTCATGTCTGTGTGTGCGTGTGCGAGTGTTAGTGTGAATAATAAAGTATAAAGGTTGTAGTAGTAAAATCTTTTAGTATCTTGTCAATATATAAAGAATTTGTGAGAAGGTGTTTGTCTACAAATTTATATGTGAATATTATAAAGAAATGAATACGCAAGTTAACCCCCTTAAGAGGTTAAGGGGAACACAGTGAAAATCTGCAAAATAATTGCTTAATAAAAACTGAGATTTATTAAGTTTTTGAGAAAAGGATTAGTAAAGAAATGCAGCAAATTAAAAAGGGTTTTAATTAATTACACCAATAAAATGAAAACAAATGACAAGGTTGATGGCAGGTTTTTTTTAAATTTTTTCAAAAATTACCATTAAGTTTTTTATAGCTGTTTAAACTTTATTTTGTACCTTAAAACTGTTTAACTCTTTTTTCACTTCGTTGCAGAAATATAAATATCCTTAAATGTTGCTTGATTTCTTACACTTTTGAATCTAATAAAAATAAAACAGTTATAAAAAACGAAATAATAATTTTTTTTATTTGATAAGTTAATTGTGCATAAAATTAACTCTAACTAAAATTTAAGCTTAAGAACCAATAAGGCATTTTTGATGAAAGTTGGCAATTAATTATATCTATTTACTTAAGTTTATAGAAAAACTCCTTTTAGGCGTACCATTAATATCGAATGTTTTTCATCTATTTATAAAAATCAATGTGTGTTTGTATGTTTGTGCTTTATAGACGGTTAAACGGCTGGACCGATTTCCTTGAAATTTTCACAGAATCCTTCTGTATGTCTGGAAGGAACTATAGGCTATACTCCGGTTTAAAATTGTAAGTGGGCGGGGTGCCACGCCCTATTAAAGGATAAGTATTAAATATTATATATCACGAAAGTTAATGCAGCTAGAGTCTACAAATTAAGTACGGTAAACTTTGACATTTGGGTAAAAAATGGGCGGACTTGCAATAGTAGGCGTGGCCATATGAACTAAATACTTAAATTCGTATATTTGGAAAACGATATCGATTAGAGTTGTAAGATTTCGCAAGAGCAACTTTGACACCCAAATGAACATTTAGGCAAGAAATAGGTGCATTAACAATAGTGGGCGTGGCACCTGCCATATGAATTAAATACTTAAATTCGTATATTTGGAAAACGATATCGATTAGAGTAGTAAAATTTTGCAAGAGCAACTTTAAAACCCAAATGAACATTTAGGCAAGAAATAGGTGCATTAACAATAGTGGGCGTGGCACCTGCCATATGAATTAAATACTAAAATTTGGGGTGGCGAAGCACACCGGGTATTAGCTAGTAGAGGTATAAAATTTAAAGTTGTCAAACACTTCTTAAACTGGCGGCCATTTTGTCAGCTTTCAGGTGATTTATGTTAAGTTTGGACTGACGTAAGAATAGCAAGGCATTGATCCGGTGAATGGGCCCAAAAAAAGATCGCCGCTGATCACAATTTTTATAAGCTAATTTTGTTAAGCGACAAAGCCTACTTCTGTTTCAATGGATACGGCAATAAACAAAACTGCCCCATTTGGAGTGATGATAATCCTCAAGTATATGTTGAGACACCCTTACATTCAGAAAAAACTGACTGTTTGGTGTACTTTATGGGCTGGTGGAATCATTGGTCAGAATCTCACAGTCAATGGTGACTGCAATAAAATCATAATATCAGACTTTTTCGTTCATGAACTGAACAATCATAATGTGTAGGAACTAGAGTTGGGCAAACTATATCGATATATCAAAATATCGATATTTAGTATAAAAAATTTCGATATTAATCGCGGATATTTTAAATACTTCAATATCGATACATCGATATTTATTTACTAATATCGGAGCCGATATTTTTAAAAGTTTTCCAAATGAAGGTACAGCAGCAAAGGCGAATTTAGTTTTAATTATACTAGTATACTTATTATATACTTATACAATAACAATACCTCAATTGTTGAAGTTTTGGTTTATTTTCTGTTTTTTTGTTTAATCTAGTCATATAACTAATCTCGTCCTTAATCGTAAATATTTTTTCAGAATTTATTTTATAGATTTGGTGTAAACAATACATCAATTGTTGACTTTAAAACTTAAGATTGTCTAATGAATTTTTGGTTTATTTTTTGTTTTTATGTTTGATCTAGTCATATAACTGATCTTATCCTTAATCGTAAATATTTTTTCTAATTTTCATTTTTATAAGCTCACGCATAAGAGCAAGCATTTATACTATTAATATATATTATAATATTTAGTTTATTTATTATAAAAATTGGAATAAAAAGTTACTACGAAGCCTAATATACATCTATTTTTGTTTGTATGTACATAAGTGGGTGTATTTAATTTTCAAATGTAAATCATTTCAACAATAACTAGGGAAATATGTTTCAGTCGATATATCGAAATATCGATATTTTAAATATAATAAATATCGATGGTACAATAAAATATCGATATAATAAATATCGATAGATTTTTCCAATTTGCCCATCCCTAGTAGGAACTGTGGTATTACCAGTACGG
Source organism: Phyto melanocephala (assembly GCA_941918925.1). Lineage (NCBI taxonomy): Eukaryota > Metazoa > Arthropoda > Insecta > Diptera > Rhinophoridae > Phyto > Phyto melanocephala. The sequence continues at coordinate 37,931,076 of OW799233.1, forward strand.
TGCAACATGTAATATGGCTTGTGACACAATTGATTTTTTGAAGAAAACGTGTAGTAATCGCTTAGTTTTATGTTTCGAACCCGTAAATTTTTCTGCGAGATCGTGCGATTTAACGCCGCTGGACTATTCTTTTTTTGTAGAACCACAGTCGTCGCGTTACTGTCGATATACGGCCATCATTAAGTCATGTATAAATTTTAAAGCCAGAAGATTCTCTTTTAAATAAAGCAAATTTCAAGTCAGTTAAGAGTTGAACTTTGTTTAGCCATTTCAAAGTTATATACCACAATACTTATACCTCTAAATTAAAAAATTTTAATAATTAAAAAAGTCTTAAATATTTTTCTTGTGAAACACTCGACGATACGTAAATGTGTTTTGTTTACGTACTACACTCTAGCTTTCATATAAGAATCTCATCTTAGTAGATTAGGCGCTAAACACATAATATCCAAATGAAATAATAAAACATTACGATTAAGTTTATTGAATGCCCTACTGAAATCAGCACATATGACATCCGTTTGTTGACGCTTTTAGAATCCCCAATTTGCATGCATCGTTAGCTCAAGAAGGTTTGTATTGGTTGAGCAAGGTTTTCTGAAACCATGTTGACGATTTAGAGATACAATTGTTGCTAGCATTTCACAAAACTATTTTATCAAATTATTTCGATAGAACTTAACTTGTCCATTCCCCTGTTATTAGCAACGCACGATTTCGATTCTGATTTATGTAGTGGGATAATGAACGATTTTTGCCATAATTCAGAGAAATAACTCTGTTCTAACGATTAGTTGTATAATTAAACATTCTATTCTATGCTATTTAGTCAACAAGTTTTAAGTTACATGGTAAATTATTATAGAGTTTACCACCTACAAAACTAACTCTGGCAACACTAAGATTTCATATGTTTCGTGTGTTGAAAAATAAATTATTTACTCACCCCCTCGCTGTGAACACTTTCAAATACAAATAATAAAGCCTGATGCTTGCGCAAACTTAAAATAGGCAATAATTTAATAGTATTTAATCTTTTTTAAAACAATGGCAACACTGAATTGTGTTTCGAAACTATAAGCTGTATAGCTTCATTCTGTTGTGATTCATTTTAAATACCCTCCAACGATATGGTAATGGATTTTGATTTAAAAGTGAGGTCAGTATAGAGACATTAAAATGGTGTCTCTCAAATCTGTTTAGTAGCATGTGTGATGACTGAGCAGCACGTTTAAATAATAAAACTTTATTATCAAAATAATTACTTGGGAGACAATGTTCGATGAGCTAAATCGACATGCAGGTAAACAGCTAACAATACTCTGTCAAAGAAATATTATAAACATCGGCGAAATCGATTGAATTCGCTTTCTCTTATCGATGTCGAACCTTCATATAAAAAAAAATTGTTGGTGGTAAACGTGTTCAGTGTATCTTTTTCATATGAAAACAGTAGCCAAGTACGCGTTTTCGAGCCAAACAAAAACATAGTCTAAAACACGTAAGTGAAAGCGCTCTATAGAAAGCAGTATTGAGATCTGATAGACGATATTATTATGAAACAGATCTAAGTTTCAGCTCATATCGTAGAAATAAATCTTAGCTCAAGAAACTAATTTTCAGTTCATCTATACAGGATGGGAGATTTAAAATCTTAAATTTGAATTGGCTTTAAAAAATCACTGATCTTGTTTTTTAATTTTTGTTTTTTTTTTTTTTGTCATTTAAGAATGCCAGTACTCCAATCAAGCCATTTTTCAAAATTCTTCTTAAAGACGTGCGCAAAATGTGATAAACAGTTTATGTTGGTTAATGATTTTACACATTCTCAGCCACAGCAGCAAGGTTTTCGATTGAACGTCCTACACGAGAACGTACAAGGGTTGCTTTGTTCCATAACGATTCATTTTCATGGACTCGCTTTACAATTTGACGCTCTCTTCTAGAAAGTTTTCCACGTAAATTTTTTGCAGTTTACGTTAAAGACTCACTGCTTTTGAAGGGTGTCCGGTGGACTAATCAGTAGTGTGCTGGTCTACTTGTCTGGAGGTTGCGGGTTCAATTCCCGCTAGTGACTCTGGACTAGTCTGCTCTATCTCTCTTCTTTTCTATTATTTCTATTTTATTCAGGTATCACAAAGGGATCAATATAATGGACCCAAGTGAGCTGCACAACAGCTGCTTACTCTACCTACCTACAATTTTGGAAGATAGTTTTTAATATTTTTAAATTTTTCTGACATTTTGCAAATGTCAAACATAAGCCTGGAAATAAAAACCTTTCAAAGTAAAAATAATTTGTAGTTCAAATTAAACATTTTAACTGGCAGACCTTTGAAATAATTCTTAGATAAAAATGAAAGAACTATGCAAAAACTTTGCACCTTTAAGATTTTAAGATTTAGTCTACAGAACAACTCAATTTTGCTGGTGGAACAAGTTTCTACAAGTCTGGAAAAAAATTTTAAAATGTATAAACCTTTTTACTTCAAAAGCATTAAAAACTAAAAAATAGCTTTTTTTCTAAAGAACCAATAAAGAAGAAGGAATTTATGTTACGAACCGTTTTGGCCCAGTGAGGTTTCTGGGTAGCTTGCTCGTGGCGATAGCTCAGGCAGGTTCCAACCCTCTCACTGGCTACGCATCCGCTCATAAAACAAACTGAAAAATACAATAAAAACTACTACATCAAATACTACACAAGCTCCACTACAAGAAGAATTCACGAGAATCAGGTGTTTACTCCCGTATATCGATGATGGTTATACAAGGCACACTTGTACTTTTAAGCATTTAGGTGCCAAAGACCATACTACCAAAATACTTTCTTCACAATTTATAACCAAACGGTGGCAGTAGCTTTGCAAAGTTTGGTCGACTACCGTGCAAAATGGCGTTAACATAGAAAAAAGTTTTGCAATAATGTAAATCTACTGAACTTGTATTGTCATATAAATGGGAAGGTGATCGTAGCGTTTAATGAGGGCAGCCCCAATAGAATATTTTTGTTTGCAAATTCAAGATTAAAAAACTGAATTCTGTTTTCATATTTGAGAGTTAAAAAACTTTTTTCAAGCATGATGGTTATAGATATACTGATAAGTTGGCATTACTACCCAACGATATGCAGGCATATAAACTAGATAATACACAAAAGAAATAAATATATTTCCAAAGCACAAATTCTATAGACTATTTCAAATAAATTAGAATACATTTCTAAATAAGAAATTGTTATCTTAATATAAAATAAAAGCAGATAAGTCGTGTGTTTTAGTTGATGGAGCAAGAAACCTGCCACGCCCTCTTAAGAGATATTTCCCATTTAATGTATGGCTTTTCATACTTATCAGATCTAGGATACAAATTTTATTTTCCAACGGCTTGGAAAAACGGCTTATGACTTTTTTCGTGCTAGATTGAGCATTTGGACCACTGTGCAGCCCTTCGCCTATTACCAGCAACCTATAGAACAAAAAACCAAAAACCCATAGAACACCTAAAAAGTTAAAATAAGCAGTTCAAAAATCGTTTTTCCTAAAGAAGTTTCCTTTCAATAAAATTGTGTAGACGAATCTGACAATTTCGGACATGCAGAAGAACCTCAATTCCTTATAGGCTTAAACTTTTAAAGTGTTGCACAGAAATGATTTTTGTACTATTTTATAAAAAAAATGCTGTGCACATCCTCTATCTGTAAAAAGCCAGCCTCGAAAAGTTTCCTATAACAATGTATAATTAAAAATAAGAACAAGATGGACTTTCTCAATCCCTTAATACTCAGACATAAACTTTCAAACATTCCATGTACTTAGCTTTAATTTGTGGTCCATAGATGTCACTTTAGATTGTCGTTGCAAAGTTATTAAAAAAAAATGCTGACTTTTTTGTAAGTGTAATTAGCTCAATTGCAAAAATATCATGCCAGCTTTTGTTCTGGACTTTTGACTTTGGCGGTCTAGGGTTAAATGTTAAAGTTTTTGTGCTTTTTTTAACTATTGTTGTTTTTTTCGTGTAGCTCCCTGTGGCCTACAGAAATATTTACTAATTCTTTAACAAATAAAACCAAAATTGTATTAACGAAATAAATTAAAATGGCTTCAGGCCACAGTTTGAATCCAAGCAACCCCCACCTTAAGCACACCAACACAAAGCCACAAGCTGAAAATGTACAATAACACACACATACATACATACACACATAAATAAATCTGTTTAATTAAAATAAGCTGCCTTAATTTTCTACTTACAACACTTTGATTTGATTTTTGTTATCTTTCTAAGTAATTGTATTTCGTAATGTACCATTGTTTTGTTATTGTTGTTACTGCGCCTTAAGTAAATTTATTTATGTATGTACATAGAAAATAAATATATTTAAGGACTGCCTGTGTTGGTGACTTTACAAAATCGATACAGTAAACTGACACCCCAAGACTGAAAAGTTACTTATTAAAAAAAAAAAAAAAAGAAGGCTGACAAACAGAAAGACAGACAGACATCTTTTTAGCATTTATTTTCATTAAGTTTGAAAAGATAGATTTACATTTTCTTTAAAGTAACAAATTAATTTAGTTGTTGTTTCTTTATTTCTTTTTATAATGTTATTGCTAAACTTGAAATATTTTGTTTTTAGGTTTAATTAGATCTGGATACTTGGCTGTCTGACTCAACTAATTGCACCCTCATTCTCAATTTACTACTAGTAACCACCAATTACGCAAGAGATATTTAAAGGGGAATATTAGGGAGTTTATAAATGTTACTTTCAAGCCAGAAGAATGCTTTTGCAGAACAAATAACAGGTAATTAGATAATCACTGTATAAATGCTTCATTTAGGGATATGTGTTGTATATAAAATTATTATTTTTTTCATGTTCCAAATTGCTTAAATTATTCTAAGGACCCTGCTTAACCTACATTTCCTGAACATTTTATTTAAAAATTTCAATTTCTTATGTAAAAAATTATTTTTTCTTGAAAAGGGTTCCAGGGTTTTCATGATTTAATATTACGGTTTCATGTCTGGCCGCACATTTTGGGCATTTACCGATCAATGCTTGCTTTAAACGATTCACTTGCAACCTAAAGCCCCTGATAGTCTGGCTTTAGCTCAGCTGCTTAGAACCCATTGGTTTTATTAAATACAGAGCATTACCTTAGCGTCAAGATTAGTTGACTTTGATGTATATTATGCTTAATGACCTGGCTCCATATACGGTCTTTTACTCTTACAGTAATCGTTGGTTGTTTAAAGTGGTAGTTCACTATGCGCAAACTGTCAAGTGGACCCTGTGTGACATCGTTTTGACAAGATCGCATCACTCGCCAGATTCTGGTGTTTCTTAAAATCAAGATAATAGCGGCTGTGCTAGATCCACCAGATCCATCAGTCTAACCTCTCTTGGCAATGAGGGCAGAACAAGGGCAGTGAAAGTGGTACACAGATCGAACTTCCTCAAACCCAATGATCGTTCGAGGTAAGCTCGAGTCATCTCGCATGTTGCCCTAACATTCAGTAACGCGTCAATACCGCCAGCGACCTCGAGATGTTCTTCCTGGATCTTAAGTTGCTATGTGCACCTGAAGCACATAAGACTGAGCACCACACATGTGTCCAGTACACATCTGTTCTCGCCCTTTAAAAGATAGTGTCTGAAGATATTACATCTGCATTCACAGATGTGGTTTGAAACAACCAAAAAAGTACCCCCCTTGGCTATCTCATACGCCCGCTCGTTATCATAGCAATCCCTTTGCTCGTAGAGCCAAGATAAGGCAACATTAGTCATTTAACAAAACCTTACTAATTCTTTCCTGCATTAACCAACCAATTCAGATGTGGATATGTACGACCTGAGTGACAAAAATTCCAATATTTCCTTAAATATTTGTGTTTATCTGTTTCTAACATATCTCCCAGATATCAAAAAATTTTAACCTTAAAAACGCTACACTAATGCGAGAGGCTTTATCCGTGACTTGCTAGTGAAGGCACTGAATTCAACCCCACACCCCATCTTAGGACCGTTCGTATAGATCCTGGTGTGGAAACCTCCTCTAATGTCAACCATATCCTACTAATTCCTGAAGGGAATAAGAATCCTAAACGCCCTATATAAATCCATATAGGCTGTGTCACCTCTTACTAATCAAAAGATTGGTTCAAAGTCGAAGGCAGCCTGGTCAGAATATCTTCGAGTCATCGTAATGGATTCTTTTATCTCACATAATGGTTTGGTGAGAAAATTATTTTCTTTTTGTGGTGTTCAAGCAGCATTTTGGACATATAGAATCGCTTGTTAAAATCTCCGCATTTGGGTGAATCCTGCTGCTAGAAAATATTTTTAAACGGCAGCTTGAGTAGCGTTATAAGCTTGCAAGCTTTTTTTGTATTTGACAATGATATTAATGGGATAGTGACTCCATCGATCTTTGTCTTCTGTGGCAAAATCACCACTTCAAACCACCTCTTGCACCACCTCTCGTTTAAATCAATAAAACTCGTTCACCATAAACTTCGGGAGTAGTCGACGTGCTTTAACGGTACTTGTTTTAATTGAAGAAGTAAAGCCGAACTTCCTTTATATGACACTTTTTTGGCACTATAATACATTAAACTAAATAAGACTAAATGACCCTCCCTGCGATATCTGAAGTTGGACTGAATTATCTACTGAGATACCTCACGGCTACGGGGTGGATCTAGTACCCTTACTCTTGGATTTATTCTGGGATACATTAGGACTGACGAGTGATGTGGTCCTGTAAAAACGGAGTAATACGGACTTGACTGTTTGCGTGCAGTGAACTACCACGTTAACCAACCAACCAAGACTAAATGACATAAGTTGTGAAAACACAAAAACCATGTTCAAAACATACGCCATAAGTTGGGAATCCGACTTTTATATGTATACACCTTTTATATGTATGATTGGTAATTTTTGCTACTGCTTTGGCAGCATCTTGAAGTTTTATATATTTTAATATAATTAATATAATAATAATTTAATATAATTCAATTAAAGTAGCTAAATAGTGACAATGTTACCCACACAAAGACGAAGATGGGTAAATCGACAATGATTTTGCATGAATATAAGTTTTTTTATTAAATACCGAATGACAATTTTATGCGTAAAGTCACATATAGTGATACCGCTGGTAGGGGGTGTATAAAACAAAAACTAATTGTTTCTAACATTAACATCTATTTTGTTCTTATGCTTCTTTCTTATTCTTAATTTCATCGACATTTTGTTGTTGTTAGATTTTGTATTGAAATTTATTTATTTAATAGCGATATGTGGCAAATATCCTTCCGCATTCATCCATCCATCTATCCATTCATCCTTTCATCTGTACATTTGTTCATTCACTTGTTCGTTCATCTATTCTGCCATCTTTTTAATTGTGATTGAGTTGTTACTGTAATTATTTTTGTTGTTTTCCTAACATTATAGCACCGTTGCTGTTGAACTTTTGTTGTTACTGTTTACCACCAATAATAATTATAATAAAAATCGGATATACTCATTAATTCATTTACTCATTCTCAAAGTTAGTTCCTCATCCAGCCATTCAGACAAGTCAAAAAACATTTGTTCATTCATTAAGTTCTCAAATGAACACTATTATTATTATTATGTTGGTTAATAATGATGATAATTTTGGTGAAAGAGATGGTAGCCAGCGTTGTCAATACGGTGCTTTTAGCTCTGTTTTTAGTGCTTTTTTAAATTACTGTCTCATAAAATTTTCGAGTAAGTGCTCGGTGTTTTTTTTTTTTTTTAATTGCTAGTTCTATTATTTTGCTTCGGTGTGTACATATTCCAGGAAGTGTTTATGGGTGGCAAAAAGTGGGCGGTGCCACGCCCATAAAAAATTATTTATCATTTTTAGCTTCTTGCACTTGACCGATTTTTCTGAAACTTTGCACATATATTGAGCTGTCATGACTATACAGTTTCGTGATTAGAAAAGTGGGCAGTGCCACGCCCATTAAAAAAAGTTCTAACTTTTTGCTTTTTGCACTTGATATTCAATTTCAATTCAGAATGCATTTTTATTCATAAAAGGGCGTAGCAACGCGCGCCGGGCTTTTCTAGTTTAAGATATAAAACTAAAAAATATTACAATTGTACAATAAAGTTAAGTTGAAGGTATAGCCAAGGATAGATAAGGAATGAGAGTACACAATATTCCTGTTTCTGTGACAGGTCCTTCAGCTTTTTAATATTTTGAATCAGCAACCATTTAAAGAAGATGGTAATGACTGGATTATTATTCGGTAAAACTAAAGTTTCAGATTCCAATACTCATTTCCTGTTATTTTGTTTTATTTATGAGATACAAAGCTCCTACTTTGTATATCCTTTTTGGCGTAAAAAAGCGATATGTTCAATTTACATTTCGTTTGTCATTTCTATAATATTCATTTTAGTCCTTTTAAAGCATATATACTCAAAGTCCCTATACATAGAGGAATTGATTTAGTTGGATCCGCCTGTCCGTGTATATAGTTAAACTCTAAAATTTTATCGATTTATCAAACTGGCTTTCGAGAATTTTGCTATTAAGAGCTGAGAAAGAACATAAATTCCTCTGTTTTCTTTTCTCCAAATAAAGGCAGATTATGGCCTTTTTATTAAATTGGCTATAAGAACAGTAAGGAACAATTTTGGTTTAATCGATACATTTTTGGTAAAGATTTTGGCAAATATATGAATTTTTATGGCAATAAAGAATTTTGATTAATAAAAACAACAACAAAAGCAAGCTGTTGCTGATACACACTTAACTATGTACTTATGTATGTATGTATTAGGGTGATCGATTATTCGACATTTTTAAGAAACCGGTTTTCAAATAGTTTGAAATTTAGAATTTAAAAAAAACCGGTTGATTTTTTAAAAATTTAAAAAAAACCGGTTAACCGTTCGTCTATATAAAATATAATTTTTTCTTATACTCATGACAGAGTTATAAAACTAGTTATAAACTAGTTTGTTCTATGGTTTAATTGCATTTTAAGTTGACACAAATTCTATGGCATTATTATCAAAATGCCGTTTTTTTAAATAAAGATGTTAAAAGACAGACACTATATACCATATAACAATGACCGAAAAGATAAGTTTATATTTCAATAACCTTTAACTTTTAAGGTTAGGTTTATGAATTTAAAAATGCCATTGTTTTTCTACATGAAACAAAATATGACAACTAAATTGTGATTTAAATATTTTTGTTTTCAACTTCGACCTTTTTAATTTTTTTTCATTTTAGCTTTTAATTTTTTAATAAAGAACTAAATTAATTTGTTAAAAATAACCGGTATTTGCTCTGGTTCTGCCATATAAAAAAAAACTTTGTTACAAGGAGGTTTTAATAATAAAAAATATAAAAAAGTCGCTTAACTGCTTACGGTAGTCAACTTTATAGATAAGATGTAATAATGACCCTTTGTGTGCCAAACTGTTCTAGTATACAAGTCATATGATATCAGAGATATTAGTTAAGCTATGGGAAGTCTTTAGTACAAGTCGCTAGATTTCGTAGAAGCAAAATATTATGAAATTCGAGTATGAGAACAAAAAGTATTGAAAAGTACAATAACTTGGTCAAAAAACTTAACTAAACAGCAAACTATAAGCACAACAATGTATAAAATACCTGCTCTCCATTTAAAACAAATAATATTTAAGCCCAATTATATTTATTATTTTACATTTGAAACAACAGATAAATTTCTTATTTACAATATTATGGAAGAGTATTTAAAAAATTTTCTGATTTTTAAAAATTTTTGGAGCAACAAATACAATATGAAAAAAAAACCGGCTTCTGCGAGTAAAAAAAGAGGTTATTCGTCATTCGAAAAGTTAACAATTAGAAAAAACCGACAGTTGAAAGTGTAAAAAACCGAGTTTTCCACCGGTTGTAAAACCGAATCGATCACCCTAGTACATATGTATGTACAGAGTGTCTGCCGGGAAGGTATACTACTTTGTTTTGCCACCATAAGTTATAAGTTTTTTTTGACTCACTCCTTATATTGGCAACTATGAAGTAAAAATTGTCAAATTTATTATTTTAAATAAAATTTTATAAAGATTTATTTAAAACCTTATGCTCTTAACACAAGCTAGGAAAACTTATTATATTTTTATATGGAAATCGTTAAAAACATAGAGAAATCCGTTTTTTATGCTTTTTGAAATATCAAAGTTGACAACAATGATTGATGTTAGTGCTAGTTGTTGTATTTAACACAAGTACAATTAAGACAAGAGAATGGGGAACGGTAAAGTAAGACATTTGAGACGAACATTTTAAACGAATGTTTGTAATTGACATTTTGGTATGTGAGTTGTCGATATGTAGTCAGCAGAAAGAGAGTGATGGAATGAGGTGAACGTTAAAGATATTTGTTGAGATGTTGTTTTGGAATGTTAAAACGGTTTTAATGGCTTCATTGTTGTTATTGTTACCATTGTGTATGTTCGACTTTGTGTTCTATAATGATATAATTGTTGTTATTTTCACGACTTTTGTTTGCCGCCATTTATAATTGTTATTGTTATTTGTTGGCTGTTTGCTATTTAATGGCTTCTGTTTTTTGTTCTCTTTTTTTTTGTGTTTGAATGTGGGTTTTCTGCTTCAAAATAAATTTATTATCTTTTGCAAATAGATTAATTTTCGTTTGAAAATTTCTCTTTGAAATCGTAATTAAATTATTTATAGTCTTGGCTTTTGGTGTTGTCCGCTATTTTCTTTAATTTAATGCCTTAAAACTATACTTAAAATAAAGTGCGTTGATAATCCTTAAAATACACTAATTTGACTTATTCCTTTTGGCATTTGTGGTTTTAAAGTATTAAAATGCATAAAGACATAAACACATACATACATATCTACACTATAAAAAACGAAAAAGAAATTGATGAAAGAAGGAAAGAGGGTGGGGTTAAACTATTTAGAAACAATCATGTAATTATATATGTAGGTACGTAGAAATAACTATTTAAAACAATACTTCAATTTCAGTTAGTGAAGAAATAAAGAAAATAGGACAATATGTTTGATGGAATTTTGCCTAAATCTTTTGCTTTTATCAAAAAATGTTTTGCAAAAGCTCTCGTTCGATATTTCTTGATCACAGAATTTCTATAATTTTTTTCTTTCAAATAAAATGATTAATACATTTTCTTGTTAAAATAATTTTTTTATAAATTATAAGTTATATTTTCCCTTTTTTTCTGAAAAAAATTTTTTGCAAAAATTTAATATAGAAAAAATATGAGACGTTTTTTTAAATAATCAAAAAACCCATATTTTTTTTGGTTTCTACATAGGGAAAATCTGATAAATTTTTTCCAAAAGACCTTATTTTTATTTAATTTTATTGAGAAAAACTGTATAAATAAAAATTAAATATCGCTCGTTGGTAACCGTATCCCATAAGAACAGCTGCACAGCTTTCACTAATATTTTTGAAATGTTTGCTATAACCCAACTCATCTTCTCAAGCTAAAAAAAAAATAAGCCATCCACTTTCTATACCTTTCACCTGTGGTGCACAAGGGTATATATAGCTTTGTCATTCCGTTTGTAATTTCCCCATAAAGTATATATTTTCTGAAAGCTTATGAATAGAGGAGTCGATTAAGCCCTGACCGTCTGTCCGTGTATTGGTTGAAATCAACTTTTAGAAGCAACTATATGTTCCTCAGATCTGTGTATTGTATGAACCTTTTTGAAATGTCCTGGAATCCCCATAATTTTCTGAGATATGAGCAAAAAACCACGACCATCTCGTTTTTTTTTCACAATTACAACAACAACATACATATATATATACTGGTTAGAGTAAACGTGGCATCGAATTCCAACTGAGCCAAAAAAAATATTTTTATTATATTTTTCTATTTTATATATTATTTATATTTTTATTATTTTTTTTTTAATTTTTTAAAAATTTTTTTCTTAATTTTTTTAAAATTTTTTTTTTAAATTTTTTTAAATTTTTTTTTAATTTATTAAAAAAAAATTTTTTTTTAATTTTTTTAATTTTTTTTTTTTATTGTTTGTATTACTCTTCTCCCATACAAAATCAACAGTTTCGCCGCATATCCAACGGGCAAAGTACGACACTCGAAGGTGATCGAAATTTGGGAATTATAATTAGAATCTCTATATAAAAATTAAAGCGAACTTGAACGTTCGAGTAAGATTCGATTGAGATCGATTGCCATAATTTGCCCTTAGACTACTGTAGTATCTAAAGTCTTCAAATTCGTGTCGGTAAAACCAGCATAGTTGAGCTTAAAATGCCCTGAGAAAAAACGATGGGCTTGGCACCTTACATATAAAGAAAATACAGTTTATGAGATATTTAGAAAACTATCTCATCTAAAATCTGAAAACTTCCTGTGTCATATTCCAACCAAAAATCGATACGATCAAAGCAAGGCAAATGATACCTTCGACAGAAAAGACTCATTTTATGATTGATATCAGTAACAGTAGATGTTTGAGTTTTCAATTATGGCATTAGACATGTTAATAATAATTGTATTATTTATTTCAATAATTATTAAGAATCAAATAAAGAGGTGTGGTACCTCCGATGTAAAAAAAAACGGACTTGAATTGTTATAAGCCTTCAATTCTGTGTAATTGGCTACGATATAAGTTTTGCTTTTTTTGCACGATATGTTTAATTTTTTTTCTGAGTCTCGATTTAATTTCATGACGATCTAGGTATGTCCGTCCGCCTGTCCATCCGTTATAGACCGATAGAGCTCGAACCGAAAAAGCTAGAGAGTTAAAACTTTTGCCAGAATATTTCTTATACACATGAACTAAATCGGAATATTAGGAAGAGAGCTATAGCTCGTAATGGAAGAGTAGGTCAAAAAAACCGTGTCCTTCCAACATCGAATAAAATACAATTGTGTCCAAACGCATTAACACAGAGCCATGAAATTTCAAATTTATATTTCCTAAGTAAAAGAAATATTTTTCCCTGAAAATTACTTAAATCTATGAGTTAGGAAATGGGTTATAGATCAAAATGTACAAAAATTTATACCTCACAGTGTATTTTTCGGTATTCTGTTTTCAAAATTTAAAACGTGATAAATCCGACAAAATTAGATGTATGATTCTGCAAAGTTGCTCTTTGAGACTTGCAATAGTGGAAAATAAATGTGACACGCCCACCTCCCATATAACCCTTTATCTGAAATTTATTAAAATTCTCTATGATTAAAGATTTTAGAAGAATAAAGGATTCCATATTGATATTCACAGAAACTGCTTCGGCACGCCTACTATTACGCCCACTTTTCACGTAATCTACTAATAATGAAATTTAAAAGCTCATAAAACCGACAAAATTAGAGGCATGGTGATGAAATTTCGTACATATAGCTTTCTAGTCAATTTCATTGTTATGCCAGAAAATGAATGAATGACACACCCACTTTAACGCCTACCTCCCATATAACGGTTTATCTTAAATTCATATAATTTCTCTATGGACAAAGTTTTTGGAAGAATAAAGGACTATATTTAAATATAAAAGTTGTAATTGTTAGCAGAAACTATATTGAGACGTCTACTTTAATGCCTTTAGTTTGAAATTAAGAAACCACATTTACGAAAATGTTTTACTACTTAGCATATCGAAGTTATACAAAAAAGTGATACAAATTTTAGTATAAAGATATTATTCCATAGCGATTACTGTTAATAACAAAATAATACATTTTGTGCTATAAAAGAACATCAAATTGGTGGTGGGTATCAAAAATTCGGCACAGCCGAATATAGTGCTCTTACTTGTTTGGGTGTAAAATTGGTAGAATCAGAGCAGAGGACATGGTTATCCCCAACCCCATACTAAAAATACATATGACATCCTTTCTGTAAAACTTAGAACGAGCTAATTTTGATTAAAATTTTCTAATAAGAAACAAAAATGTCAACGATCACTCTGAGAGTGATATTCTTATTTGAATGAAATACTTTATATAACAATTACTGCATACCTTGAAAATCATGGCAGACAAAAATCCATATATATAAAAATCAATGTGTGTTTGTATGTTTGTATGTGCCTTATAGACGGTTAAACTGCTTGACCGATTTCCTTGAAATTTTCACAGAATCTTTCTGTATGTCTGGAAGGAACTATAGGCTATACTGTGGTTTGAAATTGTAAGTGGGCGGGGTGCCACGCCCTATTAAAGAATAAGTATTAAATATTATATATCACAAAAGTTAATGCAGCTAGAGTCTTCAAATTAAGTACGGTAAACTTTGACATCCACACGAACATTTGGGTAAAAAATGGGCGGACTTTCAATAGTAGGCATGGCCGCATGAATTAAATACTAAATTTCGTATATTTGGAAAACGATATCGATTAGAGTACTAAAATTTTGCAAGAGCAACTTTGACACCCAAATAAACATTTCTGGAAAATATGGGTACATTAGAAATAGTGGGCGTGGCAGCTCTCATAGCAATTGAATACTAAAATTCGTACATTCGGGAAGCGATAACAGTTAGAGTACCCAAATTTTGCACGAGAAGCTTTGACATCTATATGACTATTTTGATAAGAAATGGATGCTTTAGTAATAGTGGGCGTGGCACCTGTCATATGAATTAAATACAAAAATTCGTATACCTGGGAAGCGATAACCGTTAGAGTACCCAAATTTTGCACGAGAAGCTTCGACATCTATATGACTATTTTGATAAGAAATGGATGCTTTAGTAATAGTGGGCGTGGCACCTGTCATATGAATTAAATACAAAAATTCGTATATCTGGGAAGCGATAATATTTAGAGTACCCAAATTTTTCAAGAGACACTTTGACGTCTATATAATTATTTGAATAAGAAATGGTTGATTTAGTAATAGTAGGCGTGGCACTTGCAAAATAAATATATTTTTGAACTATAAAATTTTTATTTCTTTATGATGGGGGTGGCGAAGCACACCGGGTATTAGCTAGTAATAATAATAAAATACAATGCAAAAACTTTGTGGGCCCGGGTTTTGCTAGTAAACTATATTTTTAATGAATCTCTTTTGTGTTTAAAAAAATGTTTAGCTGAAATTTTTGTTCATTCATATAAAATATATTAAGTTTCTCTTAAAAACATATTCGTTAGATATTTTGGCCTTTTTAAGAAAATTTCAAAATGATTGTCTATTTATTGACAATTATCAATTTGTTTTTTATTTTTTAGTATTTTTTTAACAACCATCCCCATTGTACCGAAATTTTATTAACAATTTTTGATTTTTTTCCCCCCCAAAATAATATAAATATTTTATATATTTCAGTTTTCCCAAAAACACATGCAAAGAAAGACCAACGAACATACATATAATTTTTCTTTTTATTTTTTGCATTTTTTTTTTGTTCTTTAAGTTTTAATTCAAAAAATATGTTTTCAGCTTGAAGTTTTTTTTTTCTCAAGCAAAATCCAACCAAATGCGAAAGTAGATGAAAGACTCAAGCAAGAAATAATATTATTACTTTATAGTCTCAAGGGTTTCCTTTTTGTTAGTTTTTTTTTTCTTTATTTTTTTAATTTTTTTAAGAACACAACAGCCACAAAAACAACAACAAATTTAAAATGCATGTGTAGTTCTGTGCACACTTATTATTTTTTTTACGAATTTCTCCCTCAACTACCACTTGTATTTTAAGTTTTCCTCTATTAAAAACAAAGAAAAAAACGACGTTAACAAATAAGGAAATTCAATCCTTTTTTTGTAGCACACAAGCATACACACCTTAGAGAACACATTTTTTTACACGCTTAAGTGTAAGTTTTTCTTTTGTGGCAAAGTGATTACAGTGGAAAAGAAAATTTTTGTCGCAGTTGTTTGTATTAAAAATAAGTTAAATATTAAACATATTTATTTAACATTTTTTTTTTTTGTAAAAATTCTCTAGGGTAAAATCAAATGCAAGCCATTATAAACAATTATTTTTAGGCGTTTTCAACTTCAGCGTATAAACGCCTGAAATCCAAAAATCACCCAAAATATCGTTGTGTTAAGTCTCTTGGCATTTACAAAGTTTCTAATGATCGTTCGTAATTAATGATCATGCAAAAATCTTGTAAGTACTCTATTGTTATAAACCTAATCCTTTTTATAAATTTTTTGTAGATTTTATATCTTAATACTTTTAGGAGGGGATATTTTTACCTTGTGAAAAATTAACCGAATAAATAAACAAATAATTTTTTTCTTAAATTTTTGGGTAATCGGTTTCCTGTTTTTGAAGCTTAGTTGTTCGCTCATAATAATTTATTAAAAACAGTTGGTTGTTTGTTAATTTTTGGCAGCCCAATTATACGAACGCATATTTGAAATTAACAATCTCATTCCATTTTTTATGTGCCAATACTACATTTAAGGGGGTCTTGATGTCCCTTAACAACAATTTAAATTTATCAACTTTATTACAAATGTTTTGGTCTTCTTGCCCCCTGCCCCTTTTTTTCTAATATACTTCAGGCATACCTTTTTCACAGAGTAAAAGGCTTCAAAATTGTTTCTTGTTGTTGCTGCTTTCACTTCTTATTCATTTATTTTCTTTTTCTACAACAACAAACTATTGAATAGTTTAAAGGATGAAAATAATAGTAAATTTACTTTATGCTTCTAGTCCCTCTTGCTGTTGCTGTATGTTTGTTTGTTTCATCTTCGTCTCCTGTTTCAATTTTTCTTCTTTTACTTTAAATTTATTTTATATAAATTGTAACAGGAGTGAAAAAAGCATTAACATTATTTTAAGGAATCAACAACAACCGCAATATAAACAAGTAATAGTTTTATATTCGGCCACGCCGAATCTGATAGTACCCTTCTCCGTAATGCACATAAGTGTAATGATTACATCGTAGCGTAAGCTCGATTTCAGGCTTAGGTTTATAGGCCATTTTGCTTTAATATTTTCAGCGCCATCTTTGACTTAGGGGGAATATCGAAGCAGACCACTACTATCACGAGTCCCTTTTCGACGCCCTTCCCTTCTTAGTGATTTCGTGTCCACCGATCAGTATATCTTCAATCACTGAGTCCCGCGCCACAACCGGCGTTTGCTCTGGACTAGGAAAACGATTTCACACTGCCGACTGGTGATTGTCGACAATCTTCATCGCACAGTCCTTTGTAATCGCCAGCATCTCCCTCAGACTAAGATCCCCCATCGCACTCACACTTAATGTGCGCTTGCCTGTGATCGTTAATCTTCCGCTAGCCAATGCCGGACACTGGCACACTACATGCGCTGCTGTCTCGGCATCCCCCAGGCACATTCTACAAATATCATCATCCACAATCGGCATCCTCTTCAGATGATATTTAAAGTTCCCATGTCCTGTAATCAACGCAGTGATCCAGCTCATCGTACTCCGATTAAAACCGAGTATCTTTACTGCACCCTTGCCAAGTGGCTCCCTGAGCACCATACGAACCTGTCTACACGTGATTCCCTCCATCCACCTTCGCAAGTTCATAGAGTTCACCCATTGAAAGATCTTCGCCCGCACTAACCCATTGCTCAGAGCAGTTCTGGGTTCCGGTTCGCAGAATGCAGCCTCAGATCCTTTCTTCGCAAGTTCGTCAGCAGCCTCATTTCCAGCTATGCCCTATTGAGCTGTCGAACATACTCAAGCACCAAAGAGGAGTTCACATCTATCCGCTGCATACGTTTTATAACCGACTGGTTGTCAAGTGCAATAAGAATTCTCTTCCCATGCATTCGACATTTCAACAGGTGGTCCAACGCGTGCAGCAAACCAAGCATTTCTGCCTGATAGACTGACACGTACTCTGATTTAGAATAACTATATTTTATACATATTGATGGGGTTAAGAGAAAAAAACGTAATCTTGGATTTTACATTCTTTCATAGTTTTCAGTATTCTACTAGACAAGCCCTTTAATTTGATACCAATATTGTAGGGGTTGAATATAACAGAGCCGTAATTACTTTAATTAACTCATACATGGTAAATTTTGTTATAGACGCTATCTTAGATTTTAACTTTTTCATAGTTTACTGTATTTTACCAGTCAAGCGGTTTCCTTTGATATCAATATTGAGGGGGTCAAAGGTGACATATTTTTTAATATCTGATGATCCATCGTGAGATTTGTTACTTAATAAATTTTTTTTGACAGATCAAGCTTAACTCACATCAAGCTGCTTTGTCATCAAGCTTGCCAAGTCATCATAGAAAGACTTATACCAAAACAGCGTCTCCAAATTGTTCAACGCAAAACAGCGTTCTATGAGAATTGTTTTTAGTGCAATAAGAGAAACATATGCAGCGCATTTTCCACCTACTGAAACCACTATAATAAACAAAATTTTCATATTTGGTCTGATAAGTATCAAGACCTACCATTACATGCAATAAAAACAACAAGTTGGTTTGCTTAATGGGCTGGTGGAACCATTGGCTAATAATTCTTGAAAAATTAGAAATTAGACAAATTAGAATTTTACCGTTATTGGTAACTGTAACCGTTATCGTAACATGTTACAGACTATGAGCTTTCGAAAATAAACCACATTGACTCGGCGAGCAATACAGCGTATGAATTACTGGACTTGTTGAGAAAACGTTTTAGTGACGGCTTAATTTCCATTTTTAAACGTAAAATAGCCGGTAAAGAAGCAAAGCATTGAAACTTTGGAAGTCAGCATTAGTCGTATTATTCGTGAGATACCAGCCGCTATGCTCGAATAAGTCACCCGACATTAGACCTTCCGAATAAAACACCTCAGCTCTTGTCGTGGCCAACATTTACATGCTAATATTTTTAAACACTTAATGCCATAAATTGTTCTTTTAGCCGATAAAAAAAATTTCTAATTTACTTTTATATTTAATCTAGATACGAACCATATATAAAGTTATTGTACGTCACTTTGTAGTAACGGCCATCATGGATTTAAAATTTGTTTATGTTGTATATAATTCGAGAAAAGTCAATCCCTTTAATTTGATATACATTTTGACTCTGCCGGTTGTCTAGGAACTGAAAAAGTCGATTTTCCTTTGCAAATTTTAGGCAAAATACCGAAGCAGTTGTATTTTGTTGCTTATATCTCACTTTGTTTAATATTGATTCGTGTAAACAACAACCATTAATTTATGAAATATCAGTTTTATATCATCTAATTTGCATAAGTTCATTTGTATGTATTAATTATATGTAAATAACTAGCTAATACCCGGTGTGCTTCGCCACCCCCATCGTAATGAAATAAAAATTTTATAGTTCAAAAATATATTTATTTTGCAAGTGCCACGCCTACTATTACTAAATCAACCATTTCTTATTTAAATAATCATATAGACGTCAAAGTGTCTCTTGCAAACATTGGGTACTCTAACTATTATCACTTCCCAGATATACGAATTTTTGTATTTAATTCATATGACAGGTGCCACGCCCACCATTACGAAAGCATCCATTTCTTAACAAAATAGTCATATAGATGTCAAAGCTTCTCGTGCAAAATTTGGGTACTCTAACAGTTATCGCTTCCCAGATATACGCATTTTTGTATTTGATTCATATAACAGGTGCCACGCCCACTATTTCTAATGTACCAATTTTTTCTAGAAATGTTTATTTGGGTGTCAAAGTTGCTCTTGCAAAATTTTAGTACTCTAATCAATATCGTTTTCCAAATATACGAAATTTAGTATTTCATTCATGTGGCCACGCCTACTATCGAAAATCCGCCCATTTTTTACCCAAATGTTCGTGTGGATGTCAAAGTTTACCGTACTTAATTTGAAGACTCTAGCTTTATTAACTTTTGTGATATATAATATTTAATACTTATTCTTTAATAGGGCGTGGCACCCCGCCCACTTACAATTTCAAACCAAGGTAAAGCCTATAGTTCCGTCCAGACTTACAGAAAGATTCTTTGAAAATTTCAAGGGAATCGGTCCAGCCGTTTAAACGTCTATAAAGCACAAACAAACATACAAACACACATTGATTTGTATATATAAAAATAATTATATACCCTTCAGCATACATGCATATCTGTTTCATTATCTTTATAATGACTTTATCCGTTTAAAAACATCCTGTTGTAAAATTATAAATTGAGTTTATGTACTATGTATGTTTAAAAAAGCATAAAAAAATAAAACAAAAAAAATAAAAAAATAAATTTAAAAAAAAAATGTTTTTGGTCTTACTGGGATTCGAACCAACGTTCAGCCAGTGGTCGACGAGGTGGTCTAAGTTTTTTCATCACATGGCAGTTATTTATAGAGCGATTTTTCTGATTTTCAATAACGATCTGCCCCCGAATATTTCTGATATTTTGGTACCTTACACGGGTCTTGAAAATTTCTGGAGGCTTCAAAAACTTGATTTCAACATACATACACGACACGCAGACGGATAAAATTACAGTCGGAAAGTGCTATTCATAAGCTTTCAGAAAATACATATGTTATGGGGTCGGAAATGAAAATTGTAGAAATAAGGGTGTTAGCGGCACGCCAGCCGAAGCGATGCCTAGTGACTTCTACGGGGATTTTGAATAGAACCAAATACATAAGTTTTATAAAATTCTTGATTTATTTAACTAATATGTGTAATGGCAAATTTATTAAAATTCCTAAATAAACGAAATTAATTAAGATTTATTGTGCAACTTTAAAAGAAAAATAAAAATATTTAGGTTACATACTTTTTGGTATGAAAACCACTAGATCTTTCTATACAAATTTAGTAGCTTTCTGAGCCAGTGCTTAGTCCTTCTTTTTACGACAAAAACTTGGAATGAATTCAAAATGGTGAAGGCTTAAAGATGGCGACGTAAGCTGTCTCCTCGTTAAGTTTATCAGAGTTACATTTAGAAAAAGTATTAAGTATTTAGCACTAACAATAAGGTATTGCCAGATAAAATCGTGGAAATTTTGGTTGTGGCGTTAACAAAGGGTATAATATTTAAAGATTTTGCCTTCTTAGTTGCTACTTTTAAAATAATCTTTTAGAAATAAAATGCAGTATAAATGTTTTCAAGTTCAGCTCATAATACTAACCGGTTAATTTGTACGAACATAACCGGTTTATTCCATATTCGAAAAATTGGCATTTTAAAATATTCGCCTTCGACCGAACTCAAAAAAAAAACCGGATAAAACCGGTCGAATAATAACCGTTCAATCACCCTGGTATTAATATGTTCATAAAAACATATGCTCCCCAATGAAACACTAATTCTAAAATTATAATTTTTGTTTTAGCTAAACTAAATCCCTGCATCATCAGTTGGACCCCTGATTACTTTTTTGTCATGCTTTCTATTTCTGCTGGGCTGCCATTATTTTAATTAAATTACAATTAGTATTTTGTGTTATTGTTGCTTTTGTTTATTTTTATCCTTGCTAAGGGCTAGATATTAAAGTATTTAAAACTTTTTAAGACATTGTTATGGCTTAAGTAGCCATAAAAGAGTTTCGAAGAGTTTTTAATATTATATTCTTAAACCACTTTCTTGATGCTTAAACTATAGTTCAGCTCTATCCTTGGGCTCTTTATACACTCACTAGCCGGATTAATTTTACATAATATATAAACACACACGTACTTATGTATGTATGTACATACATATATAAGTATGAATGTGTTTTAAAGTCTAAAATATACCTTGTCTTACTATTTAAACGACACAACCAAATGTCACACATACACAAGAGTCTATGTGTGTGTGTGTGTGTGTGTGAGACTGTACATATTTAAGTGTTTGTTTATGTTTGAAGAAAGGCAGTGAGAAATGTGTTGGCCAGAAAATAGAGAAATTTAAAACTGTAAGTTGGGAATTGTATGTGTAAGCGTGTATGCGTATATGTATGTGAGTGAACAAAATTTTAGAGTTGTGATGCATTGCAGCACATTAATTTTGTAAAAAAAACTTTAATTTCTCCAAATAAATAAATTTCGAATTTTAAAATAATTTTTCTATTTTTCATGATTTTGTTTGTACATATTTTGTTTTTGTTTTTTTCTTTTTTAAATGAAACTTTTACTTCTCTAAATAAGTCTTGAATTATTTAGAAAACTAAAATTTGAAAACTTTAATTGTTATTGAAGAAAACTTTTGCTTTTTTCCAAACTGTATTTATACTAAATTTCATTAAAGGCCAAACGGTAGCTGCACCAACAACAAAAACAACAACAATCTTTAATATGTTATTGTTGTAAATAAAAGCCAAAAAAAAGCTAAAAGTTTTAAATTGTTCTATAATGAATGTAGGAAATGTTGAAACAAAATAAATTTCAAGTAAACAGTAAAAGAATTAAAAAAAAACTTTCTATAGGAAGTGTTTAAGGAACCATATTTTTTCAAGTTTAATATTCTTGTTGTAAATATTTACTAGACACATGTCCATATAAAGATATCAAACAAAAATTCATAAAGTTCTTAAATCAGCAGGGAGCCAACATTTTCTATTTAAAGCAAAAGCAAATTGTACATAGACCAATGTTGACAACAACAATTTTCAAAAAGGGAACATTTTTGGGTGGACTTGGTCAAGGCAAATTTATTCATCAGGTAGTGACAGTAGGAGTGAATGTTTTTGTTTGAATTTTTTTATATATGAAGTTTGACATTTGAAATGTTGTTTAATAAATATTTATTTTGAATGATCTATTTAAAATTTTTGTTTCATTTATACTGACCAACCCCCCCCCACCCCAAAAAGCTTAAGCTGGATCCGCGCCTGATCATCATGTACAAATATCCATAACTATGTATATACCAGCTAGCCTTTTGTTATTGTTTTAAACAAATTGTTTGTTACAATATTATTAAGGAGGGTTAAATTTTAAGGTCCGATGTTTAATGTGAACCACAGCTAAATGTCAAGTTTTCTTGCTGCATTTCATTTGACATTTCTCAATTTCAGACTAACTCAACTTGAACCATGGAAAGATACACAATCGAGCAACGCGTTAAAGTTACTCAGGCTTATTATAAAAATGTGCGTTCAAATTAGAATGCATTTCGTACACTTCGTGATTCATTTGTTCGAGAGAATTGTAAAAAATATTTAAATTTCAGCAAGACAGGTCTGTATAACATTTGAAAACATCTGTGAATGCCTTGTGAGATCGTTGCATGGGAAACATTGATGTTTTTCGCGATAGTGTGGCAAAAGAGCAGTCAACCTTGACGCATCATCGTGCCCAACAAATAAACATCAACATTGTCATTGAAAATTTGGACCATCCGGATGGAGGTGTGCCGCCGAGGTTCCATACATAATTGAACCAATATTTCAGCATCGGCTCACCCTTTATATGAAAAACTTTTAACGATTTTTAATTAAAGGCTAAACAAAAAAAAACTTTATCTAAAATAAAATTGTCTTGTAAATTATTCTATAAAGTCAATTTTGTAAAAATTCAATGTAAAAGGATAACTTTTGTGTTCTATAACAAAACCATCGATAACCGGTTTAATTTGCTTGTAAATTGTTTCAATTAATAACACTTTCACATACAAATTTTCCAACAAACCCAAGCACTCCTTGTAATTCTATGTTCTTTACAAGTCTCTCTTAATATAATTAACGTACAAATTGTTTTATTATTCATTTATTTTTTTTTTTTTTTTTTTTTAATTTTCTGACCCCATTTGCAACAATTAGACCAAAGGTCCCACCCCAACCCAACTCACAACTCACCTTTTTCTTAATCCCAAAAACCTTTTGCTGCTTTAACAAATTTTAATCACAATTCTTGTTGCTGTTTCGTCTATTTTTCAGCATTTCTTTGTTTTTATCTTTAGAAAAAATCTCATATCATTTGCCACATTATAACTTTTTTTTTTACAAAAAAAACCGAACATCCCAACTCCATAGAGAGTTTCCCAAGTTAAAAAAAGGGAAAAATTGGTTACTTTTGCCTTCAAATAAAAAAAAAAAAAAATAAAGAAAAATTTATAGAAAAAAAAAGAGAAAATCTAAAATTTGTAGCTAGAAAAAAGGAAAAGTATTTTTATTGTTACAGCTATTGTACTAAAGAAGTTGTTGTTGTTTTATGTTTTTGTTACTACCAATTTTAACAATTACTTTGTACAAGCATCAAAACAAAGCCAAAGAAAAAACTGAGCAATTTTCAAGGGATTTTTAATTTTTCACTAAGTAAAACAAATTTTTATGGCATAAAATGTGATTGCTTCACAAAACCTTTGTAATGGCATAATGCTTTTGCTGTTTTAACACACTTTTACACTTTTTTTGTTCTTTTTGGCTATAACCAACTTATACGGCCTCACATACACCACAGACACACACTTACGAAAAATAATCATCAAATCCAAAATACTTTCAAAAAAGTATGTTTAACTTTAAATATTTGTGTAAGTGTTGGTTTTTTTGCTTGAATGACTACTGGGTGGTTGGTTGTGTGTGTGAGTGTGTGTGTAAATTAAAGAAAACCCCAAACAATGCCAGGCTAGATCGCACGCTTATGCACACCCAGTGTTGCCAATAGAGCACTTGTAGTGTTTTATTTAAAAACTTATTTAATTAAACAGCATTAATGGCATTTAAAAAATGCGATAAATTATTTATCGCTTTGTTTGTCCTCAGCTTTGTGTTTTAATTATCTTTCAACTTTAATAATATGATAATAATGCACCAATAACAATCCAACATTTCTTATTTTAGCTGTAAAATATTTCAGCATAATTTGATTGAGGATTTTCTGGCAACAATGGTCACATACACCAACATAAACGTGTTTACAAAAATATTCCATGGAAATAGTAGTGAAATGGAGAGAGGGACAAGAGTTGTACTGGCATGTGTGGGTCTATTGTTAGTTAAAAACTTTTTTTACAAATATTTTTCGGGTTCTTTTAAGTTCATTACATGTGTACATGTATTTATGTTTAAATTTAGAAAAATCACTCAACCATTTATACAAAGTCAAAGGCGCAAAATAATTGTTATGGCAATCAATTCAGTAGCTGTTACAGCAGAGATTCTTAAGCACCTAATTTTGCATTTGTTTTTTCAGGCCTCTGCTCGCATAGTATAAAAGCTAAGACGCACAAATTTTTTAAGATTGTAAATGTAATAATATTGTAGATATGTGTCTCACAAAATGTTTTTTCTCTTTATATTGAAGGAGCCACGCCAATTGTTATTTTCCAGCTCATTTCAAGTTAAACTATGCCAGCAAGTTGTTTTTGTATTAACCGGTATGAATTCTAAAGACTTTACGTATAAGAGTTCTCTGGATATGCGGTAAAAACTATTGATTTTGTATGAAAGGTGGATGCCACATCCACTAAAATTTTAAGAAAAAATTTCCATAGGAACTATTCTTCAGTCATATTAAATATAAAATAAAATTCACGCCTACAAATACCGCCCTTTTAGTATTTTGTTCACTGTGTGGCCATTTTTCGTCCGATCACAACATTTTGTATACCGTTGTTCATGGCTCTGTAACGGCTACACTTTTGTCTTTAATAGTTATTTTAACGCAAAAGTTTCATTAAAAAAAACACGGCTTTATTTTCTTTCAAAGATATTCAGCATAAGGGTGGGTACGAACCAAGTTTTTTAATATCATAACCAGAATTTGGCATGGTAGTAGTAAACAACTATTCAAGACAGAAATGTAGCCCTTACAGAGCCATGAACACCGATATACAAAATGTTTTTTTTTTTTTTCTTTTTTTTTTTTGCTTTCGAGCCGGTGGTGTGATATCTTCATAAATACTAGTGGCCCGTACGTACTAAATCACACCCCCTTGATCATCAACGGACATCCCCACGGGACTGCCACTAGGTATTACTTCGCGGGGCCGTTGGCATTCACGCCTTCTCCTCGTCGGACCGTCTAGCCCTTTCCAGCCTTATTAGGTCCTTAATTATCCGGGAGCACACTCCACTAAAGACCTCCCAGTTTTCTACATTCTGACACATATGCCGAAGCAACTCCGATGTCATTCGTCATACCCGAAGTCCACCTCATGTATCTAGGGCATCGGAATACGACATGTTCCGCATTTTCCGCCTCTTCTGGGCATTCTGGGTAGGTTTGGGAATTTTCATGGCCAACCCTGTGCAGATATTGCCTAAAAGCGCCATGGTCCTTCATATACTGTGTCAAGTAGAAGTTCACATCCCCAGCTTTCCTATCCATCCATACCGCAATATTAGGGATGAGTTTATATGTCCATCGTCCTTTAGTCGATGTATCCCATCTTTCCTCTCTCTTCACTGCAGCTAAATTTATTACTGCCTGGTCTGTCGTTCGCCTATTGTAGATCCTCTGGATCTCCGTTGCCAGTATGTCTATTGGAATCATTGCCGCTATGACACAAGCCGCGTCGTCCGATACCATCCTAAAGGCACTTATTGTCCTGAGCGTGCATAGTCTATGAACCGAGGACATTTTTCTTCTATACTCCTTTATCTTCAGAGCCTGTGCGCAAACAGGGGCTGCGTAAAGCAATGTGGAATTGGTAACCGTAGCCAAAAGCCTCCTTCTTGGACCCCTTGGTCCTCCAATATTAGGTAGTATTCTAGCAATACTCCTTTGAATCATTGCGGCCTTCGCGCACGCTTATTCAATATGAGGCCCGAATTTAAGTCTGTTATCCATCATGACCCCAAGATATTTGATTGCCGGTTTAGAACATATCTCCTGGTTTCCCTCCTTCACCTTAATAAATTCCATTTTTTTTCTACTTGTAATTAGTACTGATTCAGTCTTCTGTTCTGCCAGGTTGAGATTCGCTGAATCTAGCCATCTCTGGATCCTCACAATTGCATCGTTTATAGCCGATTCTAATTCCACAATATGTTTCGCTACACTGACAATCACTATGTATACAAAATGTTGTGACACAGTGAAAATGACGACACTGTAAACAAAACACTAAAAGGGCGGTATTTTTAGGCGTGGTAAAACAATTAAAAAATTATTTTTGGAATTGTTTTTTCATTATCCTTAATCCTAGTGGGTAAGTGGCATAATTTTTTTTCGAATCACTCTATTGTCTATTTTTTTGAATACAATGTAGTCCAGACACTGTTATAATTTTATAATCCTTCTAATTTGTTGTCTACAGATATGTCGATCGATTTGGTTTTAAATTGTAATTTGTGGAGAAACTAAATTTCGTTTTATTTTCTTTTACCATTTTTATTTATTTTTTTTTTTTTTGTTATTTTTTTTTTTTTTCATTCAAACGAAATGAATTGAAACCACCATCGACTTGTATTAGATGCACAAAGATTTTTGGTTTTAATGAAAATGAAGTGTCTATAAAATTCAATGTCTATGGCTGAGAATACAATGCTGAAGCATGTGTTGGTGTATTTTGATAAAAAGTAAAAATACTTCAACTTGAAAGTGTCAGCAAAACCAAACAAACTACTACTGCTGTACTAGTAAACCAACATATGTACAAGTAAACGATAAGAAAAACGACCTCAAATGCCAATAGACTTAAACAAATTTACATTCAAATGCAATCAATGTAGATGTGTTTAGAAGAAGAAGAAAAAAAGGGGGAAAGTCATAAGAAAAAATCCAGACCCGTTAGGAAAAGTAAAGAGTTATGGCCTAGGAAATTTTAGCAAAACTCATATTAATTTTGAATAAAAAAAATTAAAACTGGCCTTGGGATTTTAAGGAAAACTGTTTCAATCACAATCAAATAGCGGTTTTTTGAAAACCCAACAAAAAACCTGCAATACAAAGCAGTTTTATTTAGAAACAAATTTACAGGGAAGCTGATATCAGTTATCCTTTAAGCATTCTGTGAGGCTGTCAATAGCTGACATCAGTTTTTTTTTTTTTTGTTTCTCATAAAACTGTTTAAGTCTTAAAGCCACAACCCGCACCTTTAAAATCATTAGGAGACTAAAAAATTTTTTTTTATCGTTTATATAAAAAGTAAAAAACAAAACAAGAAAAAAAGATGATTTTCAAACATTACAATTCCATTAAAAGTAATTTTCCCACCAGACCTTTGCAGAATTATCATTAAAGTGTTTATATAAAAAGGAAAAACGTGTGAATTTTTTTTAACCCACCATCACGTACGTAAAGCTCATACGAGCACAATTACTTTATGCACACATACAACATGTGCATGTTTATAAATATGTTCGTATGTATGTTAGTACACAGCCAACAACATTACATGCTAACACGTTACGTAGTCATACCCAAATATACGCAACCCTCGAAAGAAAAGTTGAGACAACATTGTACGAATGAAAGAAGAATCAAGAAATATTTTTTTCTTTTCTGGGCTGAGCTGTTGCTTGATTTTTTTTTTTTTTTTTTCTTAAATTACACGCTTCAAACGTCATACGACTCGTAGAAGAGACGTCTTTAGTATATACAACTTTAATTTAATCTCGAATTTTATTTTACTTTGCACAAACGCACACAAACACTCGTGTTAAGCTAAGCACATAAAGCCGCAAATGTACTAAAACACATGTACGTGAACGTACACACACACACATGTACCCATAAAAGAAATACTTGTACAAAGTTACATAGTTTCTACTATTTTTTTTTTTTTTTTGCTCAACAACTCTTTAGAATCCTTAAAAAAAAACGAATGTTATAACAACAACGATAATAACCTAAACTACCACAATTACAAAAAATACAAATATAATTTCCTCATTCAATCATAAATGCTTAAAAATGTATGTAGCGGTACCATAACTACATACAAACACAATTTTATTATACCCTTCACCTGTGGTGCTTTGTCATTCCGTTTATAATTTCTACCATTTTTATTTACGATCCCATAAAGTATACATTTTCTGAAAGCTTTTG
Source organism: Phyto melanocephala (assembly GCA_941918925.1). Lineage (NCBI taxonomy): Eukaryota > Metazoa > Arthropoda > Insecta > Diptera > Rhinophoridae > Phyto > Phyto melanocephala. The sequence continues at coordinate 37,960,007 of OW799233.1, forward strand.
AATAGAGGAGTCGATTAAGCCCTGACCGTCTGTCCGTGTGTTGGTTGAAATGAACTTTTAGAAGCAACCACATGTTCATCAGACCTGTGTATGGTATCAATCTTTTGAAAATATCAGGGAATGAATCGCTATTTAAATTCAGCACAATCGCTTTATAACTTTCTGAGATATGAGCAAATAAACACGACTGCCTCTGTTTTTCCCCATATTTTTACCACCAAAAATTTAAATTTTTCAGCCATAGAATAATTTATGGGTACCTTTGCTACTATTTGTATATATAATATGCCTTTAGAGATATTCGTGAACGATTTGGATAAAGCGGGCTCTACTCGGTAAAGTTATAGGTAAAAATTTTTTTTAAAAAAAATATATTTCAAAAATTTACAAACGAAAATCAATGTTTTTCAGCTTCTAGACAACCGAGAGAGTCAAAAGGACTTGGATAGCCCAACATAAGCACAATAAAAAAATTTAAATTCGTAATGGCCGCCACTACAAAATGGCGGGCAATACATTTATATATGAGCCAAATCTGTTAGTTTAAAATCCTTCATCCCCCACAATATTGATATCAAATGAAAGGGCTTGACCAGTAGAATGCAGTAAATTACTTAGAAATGTAAAATCCAAGATGGCGTCTAAAAGAAAATGGCGGATAAAATTTGTTTAACCCCATCAATATGGTTATCAAATTAAAGGGCTTGAATACAGATAGCAACGTAAAAATTCAAAATCAAGGATGGCATCGAAATTAATAAGGAAACATGGCGTATAACATGAAATATAGGTTAAGCTACGATGTGGGATTATATCTGTGTGCATGATGGTGAAGGGTATTATCAGATTCGCATGGCCGAATACAGCACCCTTACTTGTTTTTAAACAATTTTATTTTAATTGCAAGATTTTAAAAAAAAATTTCGCCAAATTTTTGATAACATATCTTTTTAACAGATATTGAAGGGGCGGCTTACAAATATTTCAGACGGTTCGGCCTAGCTGATTCTTAACCGATCGCCGCAGGAGTTTGAAGAGTCACGGCAGCACCATAAACATTCCATATTATTTTAGGACAGATTTTACTTCAAATGCAAGAATAAATGTTTTAAACTATTGTGAAATTCTAGAACATTATAACAATGGGACATGTTAGGACACCTTGAGAATACAGTAGTAATATTTCTTTTATTTTATTTAACACTAGCAGCTACAAACGATTTTCCTTCTCTAACAAAGTTTTTGCATTATATTGAGGGGTTTTTTCCCCCGAAGTTTTTTGTTTCCCGGGAATGCGAGATTTATTTTTTAATATCCCGGGATCCCGCAGCAAAATAAATAAGAAGTAAATTTATTTTGAATTAATGAAAAACCTTTTATTAAAAAGCATAAAATAGTCTATAATGCACTTCAAAACTATAAAAACTAATAAAGAATTAAAAATATAAATTGAGTAGAAATATTTCTACTTGAAAACAAATATTATTCTCTAGATACGAGATCAAATATGAGCACAAAAAAAAACAAAAATACAGGTACTTCAGCTCCAAAAACATGTAAATACAGGGTATAATTAATATATAACGCAATATAATTATACCTTGTAGTAAATATAACGTAATAATTTTTAACTACGACTTAGAAAATAATCTCTTAATACGCTCAAAGTGGCGTTTATTGACAGATCAGAATGTCTATTTCTGATTTTATCAACAAATTGCCCTGTTACAGAAAACACACTTTTCACTTTCTACCGATGTTGGACGAATAGTTACAAGTGCATTTACAATATTTGGAGTTTTTTGACCACTTCCCTCAACAAATTTTAACCATTTCTTTATAGAAATTTTGGAGTATTGGTAACGTTGGCTGAGTTTTTTTTAAATTTTTAATTGCAGTTCCTTCTGATTCTTCATATCAGCTAACTTTTTCTCCCAGATTGTTTTGTGCAATGACCTCAAATGACGCATTAATCCGCTGGTGCTTCGGCCTTTACATGAAATTATCTTTGCGCATAAAGAGCATACAGCAGCGTCATCAGCCTTCTTTTCAAAAAACTTCCATACTATTGAACTTTCCTTCAAAAACAGTTTCGTTTCGTTTAATATTAAAAAAAAAATAATTAAAATATATATAATAAATATAAAACAAAAACAAAATAAAAAAATTAAAAAAAAATAATAATAAAAATATACATATAAATAATATATTAAATAAAAAATAAAAAAAAATTTTTTGGCTCAGCTGGGATTCGATGCCACGTTTTCTCTAACCAGTATACACGTTTGTATGTATGTATGTATGTATGTTGTTGTTGTAATGTTGTTTTTGTGAAAAAAAATCGAGATGGTCGTGGGTTTTTGCTTATATCTCAGTTGTTTATGTTTCGATGTTTCTGATTTTCAATACCGATCTACTCCCGAATATTTCTGATATTTTAATACCTCACCCGGGTCCAAGCGATGTAGGGGGGCTTCAAAAAGTTGATTTCAACATACACACGGACAGACGGCCAGACTGACAGAGCTTAATCGACTCCCCTATTCATAAGCTTTCAGAAAATATATACTTTATGGGGTCGAAAATGAAAATTGTAGAAATTTCACAGGGAATGACAAACCTAATACCCTTTTTCACTGTATGAAGGGTATAAAAAAGTTTATAAAATTAACACATTACCTCAAAGAGTATATCAAATTATTTGTAAAAATATTTTTAAACATAAAGTTAAAAAAAAAACTTGAAGAAAATATTTCTATGAAAAATAAATGTCACAATAAAAACATATGCTTTCGAGTCGTAGCCACTTTTTTCATTTTCCGGGATCCCGAAAAATAATCCCGGGAAAACGGGAATTCCCGGAAAAAACCCTAATTATATTTATTTAGAGTTAAATATTAATATTACCTGCCATCATTTGATAGGTATGCAACAGTTGTAATAAATGGTACATAATTTGTTAGAGGGTATCACTTCCCCCCTTCTCCGATCCCTTTCTTCATTAGGAAATTAATATCAAAATTAGGTAGTATCAAATTTAAACAAGCTAGAGATTACAGACTTTGAAATGATATCAAATTATATATTTGGCATAAGGGGGTGGCAAGTCCCCTGCCTGGCTCTATAGTTCTTGTGACCGAAAAAGTAAACTGATAAGGCAGCCATTTATGAAGAATTGAAAGTCTATAACATCTTTAGTTCTGCAGATATGCCATTAGGTATATTTGCTGCGCCCTTTCATTTGATTCAATGATTTAAATGAATTGCAAAATTTTGTTTAAATGTCAATAGGTTTTTAGATATAATATATTTTACACATATTTAATGTGCCACGCCTATCTTAAAGACTTTAGATTAATAGAACCTAGGATACGTGGCAAAAACAGTTTATATTTTATGGGAGGTCCTCCTACATTCACTTGAAATTATATGCAAAGATGTCCATAAGAAACATTCCTGAGCTTCATGGATAATTTTAAGACGAAACTAGAAAATTTGATTGGTGAAGTGCATGATTTCATTTTATTTTATATAGTACAAGACTATACAATTATTAAACAGAATAAGCCAAATCGGTTACCTTTAAAACTCAAACTAAATTACAAAGAATATTAAAGAAAATTTGGGCAAACCGGCTGAGGCACTTTCCGAGTTAAGGTAAACTAAAAAAGTGGGCGTGGTTAATTTTTCTTACCGTAACAGCTAAGTTGGATTACGACAAACAATAAACAAGTGGGCGAAATCGGTGTACTCGTTAATAAGTCTCGAACAACATTTGATTATTAAAACTAACAGCAAAAATAAAAGTTTGTACAGCTTATTTGTAGTCGTATTCTGATTAACTGGAATAATATTTTGTAAATGTCTAAATACATTATAATCTTTATTAGTATATAATCGTTGTGTATGATCATATTATGATCTTCTGCCTTAACTATGTCTTTTTTTCTTAAGGCATAGCCACGTAATTAGTATTTCAACTGGAAATTCCGAATATCGAGAGTTGATTGCAGCTATACTGTTAAAACTGTATCTGTTAAAATGCCTGACATTTATTTAGTTTATTTTGTCAAACTACCACTAGCACGTATAGCATTGAAAACTACATTTAAATTATGTAATGATTTCAATAATATGGTTGTTCTGTTAGAGAAACGTTCCGCTTGTTTTCGCCCCATTTAACATCTGCCCAAAAAGATATTACTTATAAATTCCAAACATTGTTTGGTCAACCGCGATGATTCCATCAGCGTTCTAACATTTCATGTTCCAAATCTTGTGCGGGTATTCATGCTAAAAGTAATCATCGGTAAATTATATCGTTTTATTTCACTTGTTTCGGTTTTTGTAATCTTTTTCTTTTTACGATGAAGTAGCTGATTAGGCTTCCGCGTCCGATCCTTGTGCTGGGGCTACCAGCTCTGCCTTCCAAGCAGGCATTGTTGTTGAGTTTTTCAGGTTTTCCTCTTACTTCCTGAAGCATTGATCCAACTCAGGGCACTTTGTTAATTCAAGCAAATCTTGCGAGTTAGTTCACTCCTACTAGCATGAGACATTGTCTTAACCATCATGTTACTTAGCCCCATTCTCCGATTTTCTAGCTTTAAAAGGGTGTTCGGTGGACATTTTTTAGGCCTAAAGCCGGAAGTTGTGAGCTGCTGCTGGTGTCGTTTCCAGCCGCTCTCAAATGAACTTTCCACCTATAATTGCAATGCCCACTCCCCAAAAAGGCAGCTATAGGCAACTGAAATCAGCTTTCTAATTCATTAAATTTTCTACGGAAAATTTATTGTAGCTTGAAATAATCACAGTTTTCTTCTAAACAAAAAATACTGACATCATTTTCCGACTCCCAAACCTTATCGCAAAACAAAACTGATGTTAATTTTCTATATAAAACTACAGCCAACTTCTTTAACTATTGCCTCTTAACCACTGGCTTTTCTCGACTCATGTGAAAAATTATAAAATATGTTTTACAACATTATTTCTCTAGTTGTTCTGTGTTGGCAAAACTTTTATTTATTTATGTATTTCAGTTGGGCGGAATGTGGGAGGGATGAGAAGTTTCTAATGTAAATATTTTTTACCAACTTTAATTCTTTATGGGATATTTTTGTTTGTTTCTAATTCTTACAGTTTTTTTTAAACTCAACTTTTAAGGTTATAATTTGTTTTTATGCTGCCATACTTCTTCTATTACTTATTTAGTTGTCTTTTGTTTTGTTGTTCTTGTTTTTTTTTTCTTCTTCTTATTTTTAAACTTCATTTAGTTGTTTGACACTTTGTACTGCAGTTAGTTTTGTTGTTTGTGAAAACAGTTGAAGTTGTTGGTATTTTACGATCATCGTCTATAGTTTGTTAGTTATTCTTCTTCTTCTATTGTTGTTCTTTTTCTTTTTCTGTTGTTTTTTTTTTGCGTTACTTTTGTCAAAGAAACAGCACAGGAAATGGAAAACTACAAAAACTACTCAAAGAAACGAAAATTTATAGTTGAATTATTTTGTTGTTGGAAATGTTACTTTGAGAATATTTCAACTTAAGCCAAATCGCATCATTCGAAAGAGGTGGTGGAGGAGAAGGTGGAGGAGGAGGAGGAAGAAAACGGAAATAATGAAATAGCAAGGTATAAAAGAGCCGTAAGAAAAGATTAATGCTTGTACTTTGAGTTGTTGTTGTTGTTTTCATTGAAAGTTATTGCAAAAGGTAGTTTAATCTTTGGCATAACCTGGATCAAATACTTTTTTATAGCAAATTCCTGTACATTTCTATTTTGCTTTTTTTTATATGGAAAACTGATAGAAAATTACTCTCTCATAAGAGAAATAGATTATGTTATGTGCTGTAAATATCCATAGAGCTCGTTACTGTCTGTATCTGACTGTATCCTATAGTATACTGATGCCTACATATGTATTTGTTCATCTTGAAGTCATTTAGATTTTTAAGGAGAAAATTAATGTTTATTGCCTTCCTTTCTCTTTCATAAAAAAAACTCGCCTTAACGTAGGTTTTTGATTTAAAAGCACGCCTGTTTTTAAATTTAATCAAGTTTGTCAGCAGTCACATAAAATTATTTCGATTATTATGAAAGAACAACGCGTTATAATTGTGAAAATTTTTTACAAAACTTTGGAAAGTTATGCTGAGACCGTTTGCAAACTTCAAAGAATTTTTCATCGAAAATGTTCACCTTATGTGTCAACCATTCGAAGAGAAGTCAAAAATCTTGACGAAACTAAGTTGTTTATGGACAGTTAGAATGTCCATATGTGTCAACGTAATGTTCGGTTTCTTAAAAATATTGCTATGGTAAAGGAGAGTGTGGTGGAAAACATCAATTGGGCAATGTCCTTAACAACTTGAAATTTTACGAAGCACTATGCAGAAAGTTTACAAAAGAAAGACCTCCTCCTTCATGCGTACAAAATTCTGTTTACTTAGAAGCTGAAACTATAAGACCGTAGAAAGCGCCGGCAATACGTTCAATAGACAATGGAGCAAAATGAAGACAATACCAATTTTTCGCAATTCTCCGATGAAGCACATTTCCATTTCATGGTGTCGTAAATAAAAAAAAATTTCAAATTTGTGGCTCAAAAAATCCTTTTACCAGCCATCAGAAATAAATATGCTCACAACAAGTAACTGTCTGGTTCGGATTTTGGTTGGGCGGCATGATTGAGCTTCACAATTCTAAAGATGACTCCTAAATTGCACTGACTGTAAACGGTTTTCGTTACAGGAACATGATAGCAGAGTTTTGGCATGGATGTGGAATACATGAACCTAAATACCATCTAATTCGCCAAGGTCTAATGGAAATTAAAAAACAGACTCGTAAACAATGCAAGGAACGTGGCAACATAATAAAGAAGGTTCGTGGTACAGAGATCGGTCAAGGCGCCAAGAAGTAAATGTTCCAATTTGAAAAATGTTGCATTTTGTGTACATGTATTTTGGAGGTCTAAGAACACAAGTTTACAAATTTCGGTCAACTTTTGGAGCTAAACCGATGAGAACAAATCTGAACGTTATTTGAGGCGCTGAATTCGAATCCGGTTTTTGTTTTTCAAGATTGGTTCTAGTTTTCGGGTTCTTGCATGTTGGCTGCACGGCACTGTAATAACGGCAATCAACTGTTGGCATCGCTAGAAACGCCATTTTAATTGTAAACTTAAAATTATTTTTTGTTCCAAAACATATGAAAATTGAAAGAAAGAAGTGCAAAGTTGATTTTAAGCGTTTTTGTTATGCTTGCGGATGTTACATTATCGGAAAAAGTGGAAAAAATATATCAAAAGCGCAGAGAGATGCATATTCTTATTGTTTTTGGTTTCTGTGTGGAAAACACTCACAAGCTGTGTGTACCAAAATTATTTTGTAAAGCGTGTAGCACAAAACATTACAAGTGGTCACTTGGTCAAGAAGTATACTTTTCATTTTTAATGCCAATGTTATGTAGAGAGCCAAAAAATCATGTAGAGGATTGTTATTTTTGCTTGATCAATGTGGTCGTTCTTAATGCAAAAAAACACTATCAGAGTATAAATATGCTGACGTGTCCACATTGTCCAAGCCAGTTCCCCGTACGAACAATGACCCTTTGCAAATTTGCCCAGGTGTAGTGCAAGTTCTAGGGGGACTTTCAGTTCGTCACCGACCGAAGATTTTAACATGGAAGAAACGCATACAATATCGCAAAGTATGCTGAATGACTTGATTCGTGATTTGGATTTATCGAAACAAAAAGCAGAATTGCTCGTATTACGGTTGCAGGAGTGAACTGTCTTCACACTTAAACAAAAGTCACGAGCAAGGAGAGCGACTACACCAAGATTTGGCGAAAATAGAAAGACGCTATCAAGGATTTTGGGACGAGGACATGATGAGCGACTACTGTTGGGCTATATTGCGTGAAACAGATCCCAAACAATACAAACAACTAAGTTCGAAGACTATTAATTTCTAAATAACCACTTTTTATTGAATAAAAAAAAATTTAATCTCTCGTTTTGTTATATTACACGAAATGGTGCGTATCCACATGCAACAGTTATTTAGACATGGACTCATGCAATTCTTTAACGTTAACTGCTTTTCATAACCTTTGTGCAACAAAACAGCTTTCAAGCTTAACCTGCTGCTGTCGATATATAACCGCCAATCATTTGGAAGCTAAAAGTGGGTTAAATCACAAAATCTTCTGTAGCTTTGTCATTTTTGCAACAATCTGGGACTTGTTAGGCACAAAATGTTCGAATTGAAATAGACTAATGTCCTATGTAATATAAAAGCAAAATTTTTAATTGTTTGGTGTAAAACAAATTTGTTGAAAAGAGCGAAACTTCAAAATTCCATAAAATGTTTCATGAATTTTGAAATTGTGTCCATTGTAACACCGTCATTTCCTGACTAATCTTCACAAACGACCCATGGTTATTTTAGTAATTTTATTATCTTTCATTAAAAAAATAATAATTCATAAACCGATGAATATTTTGGAAGATACTTGCATTTAAGGATATAATCTTTTGAAAAACGCAAATAACGGTGATTATGCAATATCTCGAAAACTAGAACTGATCTGGAAAAACGGAACCCGGATTCGAATTCAGCGCCCAACTAGCTTTAGGAATAACTTGTAGTTGAGCAGCTTCAAAACTGTGTATACTTGTGGAATTATTTTTAATTAAATGATTAAAAAAAGGAAAAAAATGTGATTTCAGCAAGACGTCGCCACCTGCCACACCTCTTATAAAACAATCAATTTTGTACAACAACAATTTCTAGAATAAATTGTTTCAAGAATTTCTAATGTCACCTGACCACCAAGATCATGCGATTGACCACCGATTTCTTTCTTTGGCGTGCGAATAAACCAGAAATTATTCCTGAGCTCAAATATGAGATCCCATACGTAATGCGTGAGATTCAGTCACATCTCTGTGAAAAAGTCATGGAAAATTTTACATCAGAACCAATCGGTACATATTTTCGTTATGATTTAATAGAAAAAATCACAAATATTAAAAAAAAATATTTTTATTTTTATTTTAAAAAGTGCATTCTTATTGAGGCACCCTTTTATAAAAGGGATTTTACAATTGTCATAGACATGATATCAGTTTATAACTTTAAAAAATATTTATGGAAAATTAAGGCCTCTATGCGACAGAAAGAGTTTTATAACGCTGACTTATATAAATTTAGGACTCACACTGCATAAAGACATAAACAAATCCAATACCAACATTTGCTGTTGTTTTTATACCCTTCACACAGTGAAAAAGGGTATACATAGGTTTGTCATTCCGTGTGAAATTTCTACAATTTTCATTTCCGACCCCATAAAGTATATTTTTTCTGAAAGCTTATGAATAGGGGAGTCGACTAAGCTCTGTCCGTCTGTCCGTGTGTATGTTGAAATCAACTTTTTGGACCCGACATCGCTTGGACCCGGGTGAGGTATTAAAATATCAGAAGTATTCGGGACTAGATCGGTATTGAAAATCAGAAACATTTGTACGTAAACAACTGAGATATGAGCAAAAACCCACGACCACCTCGATTTTTTTTTCACAAAAACAACATTACAACAACAACATACATACATACAAACGTGTATACTGGTTAGAGAAAACATGGCATCGAATCCCAGCTGAGCCAAAAAAAAAAAAATTTTTATATTTTTCTTTTTAATATTTTTTTTCTTATTTTTTTTTTTATTTTTTATTTAATAAATTATTTATATTTTTTTTATTTTTTTTTAATTTTTTTTTTAATTATTTTTAAAATTTTTTTTTTTGTTTTATATTAATTATATATATTTTAATTATGTTTTTTAAAAATTTTTTTTTTATTTTTTTTTAATAAATTTTTTTTTTTTTATTTTTTTTGTTTTTTTTTTTTTTTTTTAACATACATACGTAAAGTTATAATTTGAAAATGGGTTGCTTTTATTATGTAGGTTTTTTTATGTATGTATGTATTTCATATGGGATGAACGGTGATACAAACTACTGTTATTGCATGACTACACGTTGTGAAGGGTATATAAGATTCGGCACGGCCGAATATAGCGCTCTTACTTGTTTTTTTTTTATTTCTCTAGAGAAAATATGTATATATCACTAGCTGTCAGCATTTTGGCACACTAATTTGTAATATCAGTTTCTCATATTCCTTTAATTTCCTTTACCACCCTCGTTGCAATAAATTTGCGTTAAAAATGTGTCAACATCAAAGTGAGAGTGCACATTTAATTGCAAAACGAAAAAAATATGTCTGAGTTATCAAATCATGTGTCAAACAACAATGTCAACGCAAAATATTTCCTATCATATTGAAATACATACATATACATACATACGTATGTGTGTACATGTGTACGAGTATATGGATTTATTTATTATATTTCAGCAAAAATTTATGTCGCCAAGAAGCTGTCATTTGTCAAACTAACAGAAACCCATCGCTCTTGTACTTATCGCTTTTTCTAAGAGCATAGAATGTGCCAAATTATGGATATTATTTTCCCCAATTTTTTCTTTTTGCTTTGCATATTTTGGTAGGATCAATTAAATACAATTTTCGCATCGTTATTTCTTTTTTGCATTTTTAATTTCTCAGCTGAAAGCACTTGAGTTATTTTACCCGGAATGGAGTTTACCCCTGCTTCATCCCACACTTTTTGTCACTTGACGTTTGTTTTTATTTTGTGGGAGAAGTAAGTAAAACTAAACGTTATACGTACAACGTAGAGAAAGAAGTTTTTTTTTCATACTCTTCACCTGTGGTGCACAAGGGTATATATAGCTTCGTCATACCGTTTGTAATTTCTTTAATATTAATTTCCAACTCCATAAAGTATATCGATAGTCACAAGTAGAAAGGCCTCAACTCGTATTTTTTACGAAATTGAGTTTTTTCCCTGAATTCAAGACAATACATCTTGATACAAAAATTTTACGCAATAGTATCAAAACTAAAAGTTTTACCAGTAATTTTACAAAAGAAAAGTAACATTATAATATTACAGTTACTATTACCTTTTTGTGCCTTTTCCCCTAAAGTTACAACTATTTGGGCTAAGGCCCTTCTACCTGTGACCATCCATATATTTTTTTAAAGCTTATGTATAGAAGTCTGTCGATCTGTGTGGTTAAAATTTACTTTGTGAAGCCCCCACTTGTTACACAGATCTGTGTGTAGTATTAGTGTTTTGAAAGCATTCGCTAATGACTTGCTATTAAAATTCTGCAGAATCGTTCTTTAAATTTCTGAGATATGAGCAAATAAACACGACAACCTTTTTTATTTCCTATATCTTTACAAAAAAAATTAACATTTTTAAGTCCTAGTAAATAAAATGTATAGTCAAGTCTCTCACTATTTATAGATAATACATGCCTCTAGATCTATAAGTGAAAAATTCGGCAAACTTATAGGCAAAAAAACATTTAGAAAAAAATATATGATTTTTAATATACAAGTTACTAAAACGAAATCTAAGGCTTTGGGTGATGGAGGAACATGTCAAAAAATGGCAAAACTCTGAGGTCGGGAAAGTGACGAGCATACTAAAGGGTAACCCAAATCTTAAGAAATCAAAAGAAATTCTGAAACTGAATAGACCAAAACTTAGGAGACTAACTGGTATAATAACAGGTCACGCAGAGTTGAGAACTCATCTAGTTCGCATGAGATTGTCGGAGAAAGCGAAATGTATAGCAGGCGAGGAAACGGAAGAGACCTTTGAACACTACCTATGTCATTACCCTGCATTTGGGCGTATAAGAACTCGAATTGAAGAGTCATAAGAAACTACATGAAGGGGACTGGGTTCTTGATGGAGAAAATAAGATTATGATTTTAATTAGGCAAATTTCGTTTCCACATAGAGAGCACAACATGCCTTACATGTATACCTGTACAACATTGGGCACACATGTATACCATGTCATGGGTTTGGTCTTGATGTGCCCCTCTTTTTCAACCTAACCTACGAAAACTTCTAAATAATTCTTGGGCAAGCTTTAAACTTTTAATTTCAAGCAGTAGTCTCGAAAGTTAGTGCTAAGAAAAACCTACAGCTCCACTTAAAACTGAAATTATTTGGCAGAGGTACGTGACCAAATAGCCAGGGTATTCCACGTAGGTTCCGCCTCCGTAACTCGACTTGCACCTCTGTATAGGAAGTCGGAGACACTTGAACAATAGTTATAGCTTGAGTTTTATGTTCTCCTCCAGTTAAAAAAAAACGTTAGTTCAGTCACCGCAAGTCGACCTATACCATTGTATAGGAAGTCGGAGACATCTGAACAAATAATTATACTGAGTTTTATGGAAATCCTCCAGTTAGCATTAAGTTTAATTGGTACTCCTCCAGTTACGAAAATGAGTTTGGTTGGTACTCCTCCAGTTGTAAATTTTGAGTTTAGCTGGTACTTACAATTACAATTAAAATAAATGCACTTGGTTAATTGTAGAATAGTCTCGAAACTGTATCCAAAGCACAGTTACGCGACGCCACACAATTAACCACGCGAGAGTGGGACGTAAAACTCTCGAAGACGGATGAAAAGGACGGCCTGATTGCCCTTAAGAGATAATGGCAATGACGCGCGAGCTCCTGACCCGACCAGAGCTGTAATACGACTGGCAAGATTAGAATCTGTCGCCATCTGTGCAGTGAAATGTTGGCAACACTCAAAAAACAGTCAACAGCTGATAGTTTAGGATTAGCAAAAAAGAAGCGTTACAGGATTCATTATTAAACAATATTTCAAAAATATTGAAAGCTTGACAGGCGTAAAATAATTCAATTACTGCATAAAGCATTTCTAGGTTCTGTACTCTATCGTTTCGGTGATCAGAATAAGCCTCCTATATCGTGTGTTTTAACTCTAGTAGATTTATTTTTATGAGGTTTTTTGAAACCCACCGTACATTAAACAAGGAGAACCAACGCTGAATCAGCTAAATGTTCATCGAAAATTTCGATTAACGAGTGCGTATGTGCCTTCGTCCGATGTGTTATGCCGTAAATAGTCCTATCCTATTATTATTACTTTATGATTCATTAAAAAAAATAACAATTAAAAGGCTGTTTACTAAGTGTGTTTTCTGTTTAATTTAAATCTTGCATTAATTTTGGAAATTCAAAATTACTGAAGACCCCCTATATGGCTGAAATCTAGCAATTAAACATGTACATGAAAGGCTTAGCCAGTCGAGTACAGTAAATTATGAAAGAGCTAAAATCCAAGATGTTATCCTTAACAAAATAGTGGACATATGGCTCAAATATATTAATTACGGAATTGTCTAATTCAAACCCTACAATATTGATATCAAATGAAATGGCTTGAACAGTAAAATGCAATAAACTATTTATAAAAAAATTATAAAATTCAAAATGGTATTAAAAACAAAATGGCGAATATTTCTTTCTCACCACTATAAATATGGCTTGACTAGTAGAATACAGGAAGGAAACTGTGTAAAGATTTAAAATCAATGATGGCGACGAAAATAATAAAGCTTAAGGCTTATAACATTAACTGTGAAATCTGATGGTGAAGGGTATTTTCAGATTCGGCATAGCACTGTTACTTGTTTTTAACTCCCCTCTTTTGATGGCTCCCCTTTATTTTTTTTTAATATTTTTAATCCTACTTGAGTAATTTTACTTTATGCGGGATATACTTTCTAAGAATTCATTATAATGCTGATTTGTTATTTTCCTTTTACTTCAAATGTTTTTCTTATTTTTCCCTTTTCTTTTTTTTTTCTTGGTTTCTTTGTTTTTGTTGTCTTCACTCTATTGTTAAGAGTTTGTATTTTATTTTGTTTGTTAGTTATTGTGTGGTTTTGTATTTGTATTTAACTGTTATTTGCCAAATTCTCTATATTGTTTCTTTGTTTCTCAGGCCCTTTATTAATGTTTTCACGTTATTGTTTGTTACGCATTGTAGGTAGTATTTGTTGTAATGTTGATTTGGTTTTTGATTTAATGACTTTAATTTGTTCTTCTTTTACAGGTGGTGCGTAAAATTGATTTATTACTTGAAACACTAAAAAAATTTCTATCTCTCACTCAATCTCACCTAAATGTTTGTTGTAAGTAAGTGTCTCTTCCTTCATGTTCGAATTGTATGTAAGTACAATAAAAGCAAAAAAGTTTAATTCAAAACTTGGTACAGCAAAAAAAAAAATAAAAATAAAATGCCATGAAATTTATTGTCGAAAAAATGTTACTACGTGTTTTATGCAAACACACACACAGTCACTTTTCTTGCTTTTGCACTAGCTCATACATGAAAAGTATTTAAGAATTTTTTTTATTTTCATTTTATTTCTCAAAATCAAAAAAAAAAAAATGAAAACCAACATTAAAACTTTACAAATTTTCAAAGTAAGTGTGCGCTTTTTGATTGTTTATTTTTCTTTACCTTAAAACACTTGTAAATCGTTTTTAGCTCGCTTTTCTTTTCTTTTTATACCCGCCACCAAAAAAATAATTCATTTTGTCATTCCGTTTGTAACACATCGAAATATCCATTTTAGACGCCATAAAGTATATATATTCTGAGTCGGGGTTTGATCTGATGACGATCTAGCTAAGTCCGTCCATCTGTCCATCTGTTGAAATCACGATAGAGGTCGCACCGAAAAAGCTAGGCGGCTCAAAATTTGCCAGAATCTTTCCTATACACAAGGTTTGTTTGGTATTGAAAATGGGCCAAATCGGAATATTAGGAAGAGAGTTATAGCTATATATATATATATATATATAGTAATGCAAGAGTAGGTCGAAAAAACCGTGACCTTCCAACATCGAATAAAATGCAATTGTGTCCAAACGCATTAACATACAGTCATGAAATATATTTCTCGAGTAAAAACAATATTTCTGCCCGAAAATTGCTTAAATTTATGCATTAAGAAAGGAGTTATATATCAAAATGTACGAAAATTTATACCGCGCAGGGTATATTTTAAATTTAAAACGGACAAAATTAGATGTACGAAATTTCCACACTTTGTTTTTCAGTGAGAGACTTTGTTTAAACAGAAAATCAATATGACACGCCCACCTCCCACATAACGTTTCACCTAAAATTCATATAATTTCTCTATGAATAAAGATTTTTGAATAATAAAGGACTATAATGAAATATCTAAGTTGTATTCATTAGCAGAAATAACTTTGACACGCCTACTATAATGCCCACTTTTCACGTTATCTACCGTTAATGAAATTTAAAAGCTCATAAAACCGCCAAAATTAGAGGTATGATGAAAAAATTTGCTACTTATATCCTTCTAATCAATGTAATTGTTGTGCCAAAACCAAAACCGATAAAATTAGAGGTATGATGATTAAATTTGGTACATATATCCTTCTAGTCAATATCATTATAATGTCAGAAAATTAAGGTGAGACGCCCACTTTTTTTAATGACAATGTTGATGCTCAATTGTTGGGCACGATGATGAGTCAAGGTTGACTGCTTTTTTGCCAGACTATCGCAAAAAATAGCAATGGTTCCCATTCAACGAACTAAGAAGGCATTCACAGATGTTCTAACATTTTATACAGACCTCTCTTGCAGAAATTTAAATATTTTTTACGATTCTCCCGATTATGGACGAATTTGAACGATTATGTTGGCAAAAAGAATCACGAAGTGCACAAAATGCATTTTTGAACATTTGAACGCCCATTTTAATAAAAAACCTGAATAACTTTAACGCGTTGCTCATTTTCTATCTTTCCACGGTTCAATTTGAGTTAGTCTGAGATTGAGAAATGTCAAATGAAATGCAGAAGAAATACTTGACGCTTAGGTGTGGTTTACCTTTAACATGGGCCCTTAAAATTTAACCACCCTCTACAAAGAAAGTGATACATATTTTATTATAAAGAGATTATTCCATAGCGATTAACAAAATAATAAATAATGTGCTTTAAATGTACACTAAATTGGTGGTGGGTATAAAAGGTTCGGCACAGCCGAATATAGTGCTCTTACTTGATTTTTTTCGTAAATTTTCTGCCCAGCTGCAGTTTTTAATAATTTTTTTGCCACATTCTTTGTAAGTACTTTTTCGTTGTCGTTTGAGCAGTTGTAAAAAAAGGAAAATATTATAAAAATTTTTTTTAACTGTGACTCTCATTAATGTGTTTGTTAGTATAAAACGCTGGTATGCTGAAAAAAATCTATAGTCAGTGATTTAAATATTTTTAAGCTACTAATTATCATTCAAAAATATTAAGTTTAATTTGCAGTTTAGTTCAAGTTTCGTTTTAAACTTCGCCTATAGGCAAAGATAATTCTGTTTTAATAGTGATTCGAATTTCAATTTCTAAGGACTCACAACTGTCAATGTGAAGAATTGTGCATATATTCACCCTCTGCTAAAATGGTGATTAATTTATCATTCTGCATTACCAATTGCATTACAAAAACCTTAACAAAATAACCAGTAATAATATTTGGTAAAAAAAAAAATTCAAATAAAAGAACGAATCTGGCTCTGTTTTTTATAGCAAACCAATGATGCTCAATTTTGTTGAAATCTGGAGAATAGGGCGGCAGATACAAAATTTCTGCACCAACCCCTTTAGCAAGCTCGATAATCTTATCAGACTCATGAAAAGTACCATTGTCAAGAATGACAGTCTGTCCAGGTTCCAAGATCGGTGTCAAAAGTTGCTCAAACCATCCATTAAAAACATCCATATTACAGTGACCTTCAAAGGTTTACGGAGCAACTATCTTTCTTCCACTTAGTTATTTTAGCGACATGTCTTTCAAAAAAAAATTCGAGTTGATTATGCTGTAGGGAAGGACTTCATTGAAAAATACTTAATTCTCTGCTCGTCTAGCGAAACTAGTAGACGAAAACCTTTATGGTTTCTTATTACTATTGGATGTGTAAGATTCCTTCGCAATTAATGCCGAAACAAAATTGTTTCTGTCACTTCAAGTAAACTATTGTCAGCGAAATATGGCCCAAATACTCTCATCTAGTTATTCGTAACGCCAAAATTGAGATTTTAATTAAAATCCAGTAAAATTGTAGGGAGAGTTAGTTTCTTTAAAACGTATTACAAATAAATGTCAAATTGTATGGAAAATCTCGTTACATCAGAATTTCGTTTCACATTTAAACCTGCCCAATTGACAATACCATATTCCACTGAACTGTTATGAAGGGTTAGTTCTGAGAGCCGAAATTTTTTTTGCTAATTTTCCTTCTCTCATTAGCTGCATGATTAAGTTGCACACAGCTTCTTATCTCTTCTAAAGACATCATTTACCTATTGTTTTAACGACGCCACTTAAGCTTATGTTATCTAAATTATTATCTAGTGTTAGGCTGTGCTCTAAGTGCATATCTTGACGTTTTTTTGCTTGTTTTAGATTTTTTTATATAAAAGGTTTTCCAATAAGAGTGATATGATTTCCTTAAAGGAAAAAAACAGACACTAATTGTTAGGGAAACTCAAAAGTTTTTCATTTAAAGTGAAGTACAATGGAGACACTTAAGTTCTATATAAAACGTTATTGAAATGGTCTCCACCACTTCTTTTGCAGGAATGAATTCGATGAACTTAATTTTCGAGCACCTTTTCCATCAAATCAAGTCATATATCATAAATGTCATGTTCAACATTGACTTGTAAAGCTTGAAGAGAATCTGGTTTATTTCGAAAGTCCAATAATGACTTCAAAAACCCCACAAGAAATAGTCGAATGGTGCTAAATCACAACTTCTTGGAGGCCATTCAATATCACAATTTCTTTAAATAATTTAATCCCCAAACTTTTCTCGCAATAATTCAATTGTTGCACTACTGTGTGACACATAGCTCCGTCTGGTTAGAACCAAATGTTGTCAAGATGAACTTCTTTTAATTTCGGCCATAAAAAGTTGGTTATTATCGATCTATACCGCTCTCCATTGACAGTAACGGTGTTACCATCTCCATTTCGAAAGATGTACGGACCGATGATTCCACCAGACCAAAAATCACAACAAACTGTCAATTTAAGTGAATGTAAGTGAATGTAATGGTTTTTCATGAATAATTTGTGGACATGCTTCGCACCAAAATTGACAGATTTGTTAATTTACTGCACCACTCAGACGAAAGTGAGCCTTGATTTAGTAGAAAAAGTGCTCGAATATTGTTCATCGAATTCGTTCCTGCAGAAGTACATTTGAATGACGTTTTATCAAGAACTTAATTATATCGATTATACTTCACATTAAATAAAAAACTTTTGAATTTTTTCCTTTAAAGAAATCATATCACTCTTATTGGAAAAATTTAACAAACTTAAAATGTCCCACACTTTTGTCCATCTGAAAGCAGACCAGATACCTGAGTAAGTCGTAATGCCCGCAACAGTATAGTTGCGCCCTTTGTTGCCTGTTAAAAGCTATGTCG